>CM053503.1:40619941-40774574 GCA_028627145.1 Eidolon dupreanum | reverse complement strand
TCTTTCTTTCTTTCTTTCTTTCTTTCTTTCTTTCTTTCTTTCTTTCTTTCTGTTTTTTGGTTTGTTTGTATATATTTTAGGAAGGAGGAGGGTAACTTCCTTGCAGCATTTTCACAGTCATTTTTTTCTTGTTTCCTCTGCAGATTCAAAGATAGTCTTTTAATCCTCTCTGTCTCCCCATTTCATACAGGGGCGAATGTTCGGTATGAGGGCTCAACTGAATTCTCATGGTGCTGGGCAGGACTGAGGAGACTGGGTGGGATTCTTAATGCTATTTGCATTTGAGAATACAGAGCAACACATTCATGCTCCTATGGAATGGACTAGACACTGTAAACCTGGAAGCCCTATCCTGGACAGTCCTGACCTTGTTATTCTGCCCCCAAAATGCCAAAGCAAAACATAAACACATCTTAAAAGGATGTCTGAACTGAGCCCAGCCAACAGAAGTGGAATGTATCTGAGTGAGCTGAACCCACTCTCCTCCACCCGACTGTCTGTGTGAAGTGTGGCTGGAGGCTGAGTGAAGGGTGTGCATTCACCACCTGCCATATTTGGGGTAGACTTACCTCTTTGGAATGTGAATCCTTCCTCACTTTTATCACTATTTTTAAATGAGATTTGTGTCAAGGGAGAGAAAGATCTTTTCTTTACAGTTCTCCTACAAATATCTTTCCCAATAAGGCTGTGTTTACAGAAGTCCAAATTTAATGTTCCCATACAAGAGAGAAAAATAGTGAAACAGTTATTTTGCCTACACAAAACAAAATGACTAGTTCAATTCATTTGTCTCATTGAGTGGTCTGATTTGGAGTAGACACTGTTTGTGTCTGTTATTTTTAACTGTCCTACCTTGTGTTAGGCATGCTGTACTAAATGGTGCAAGCAAACGATGGAGGAGGGACCTTCATCTTCAGCCACCAATGCCCTGCTTCCACTGGGTGGGGAAAACAGCAGCTCTGATCCCAGTTCTACAGTTCTATAAATTACAGTGCTTCTGTGTGTATCTAACTCTGCTAAGATATAAAATTTTTCACATTACGTGAATGAACATTTGTTTTCATTATGTTTAATGGAAACCTTTCTGAAATGGAATGCATATTTCCCTGTCTCTTTGAAGACACCATATTACACTTAAAAAAAAAAAACATTTTGTTGGACATTTAAGTTCATCATTATAAACCACAGGGACTGCTATAAACCAGGATGCTCCCTGGAGCCACTGAGGACCCTACTGTATTGGCCCTAGGCTACCATGTTTTTTATTCATTGTGTCAAATCATCTTGTTTTTTTGTCTCTTTTCTTATTGTCCCTTCTAGTTGTTCTGTGTTTTTATCCCAACAACTGCTTTCTTATCTTACTTCTCTTTTTCTGCATCTAAATGGTGAGGTCAGATGACATTACCTATCAATACAATATCTAAACTATAAATAGACACAGAGTAAGAGGGACTCTACTATGCACAAAATGCACAAACTTTAGAACATAAATTCTGGCTGTTCAGAATTCTGAGTAGTGTTGCTCTCCTAGCTCTCAGATTTATCCACCCTTCTTTTCAGTTTCTTGGCTATGTTCTGGATAGTGACATTGCTGGATAAGTAATTTCCAAATCAGGGATTTATTTTTATTTTTGTTTTATTTTATTTATTTATTTATTTTTTTGCCACATAGAGGTTCAATTCCAGCCAGAGTCACAAATTAGAGGTTTTGAAATTTCAGTTGTTTGGATCCATGGATGGGTAAAATATTAATATTTGTGGTTAGTTGACTTTAGAGTTCAAATAATTTTCATAGTTTATTTTGGCTTTGCCAATTTGTTTTATTTTGCTTTTATCAACTCTCATCTGTGATTAAAAAAAAAAAAAAAAAAAAACTCCCCCTAACCCCATAGGGAGAACTAAACTTTGTATACACAGGTGAACCATTATTACTAGAAAAAATCCAGAGCTCTATATGTTGATATGGTTCACTGGCAAAGATGAATCACAGAGTTAGAGGATGAAATCAAGAGCAACTTAGCAATAGAAGTATGTATCACTTTGCTGCCCACTAAACTAGATGACTTTAAAACAGCCTTCAATTTTTTCATATATCTTAGTGTTTTCACCGAAATTCTTTTTTTTACTTGAATTTTTATGACTGCTTGTATGAATGCCTAGCTTTATAGCTGCTTGTGTATAGCCTGTATCATAAGTCATAGTTTACATCTAGAAGCATTAGTCCATAGGGGTATAACTGAATCTTTCTATGTGCTAAAATTGTGCTGGGCACTGTTCTTGTCCCCAAGGAGCTTCCAGGCTCATTGGTAAGGTAAAGGGGAAAAATGAGAACTATACACAAAGGTATGTAGCTTAGTGTATAATGGTGCATGCAGGCTATAGATACCAGAGAGATGCAGAGAGGCAAGAGACACTGTTTAGAGATATCAGGGAACATTTCTCTGATGGGTTTAAACCTAGAAAGTCTTGAGAAATGTGTGAGATTTGGTCTTCTGTCTTGTAGGTGGAAAAGATAGGACCTTTTCCACCTAGGAGGGCACAGGACACTGTAGCTATGAGAACAGCTTTCTCTTGGCAGAGGCTGGAACTGAGGAAAGTGTCAGGGCTCAGTGCAAGGCTTAGAACAAGAGAATGGTAAAAAGCCAAGGAAGGGCCATGGCAGGAGAAGAGAAGCTGGAACCAGTGGTTTAATCCTTCACCCACCTCCATTTAGCCTGGACAAAAAAACATGGCAGCTTCTTTTCAAAGTTCCTTCCTTTTCCAGCCAGCACACTTTCATAGAAGTTAAGTTCTGCTCCTTGGAACTCAGAGACTTCAAATCAGGAGGAGGTGGGGAGGGGGAGGGGAAGGGAAGCCCAGAACCCCCCTGTGGAAGCCTAAGACCCGGATAGTAGAAGCAGCTTTTTCCAAGTGCCCTCAGCTTCAAGGCAAAAAGTGCTGCAGAAACCCCACTGCGGGAGTGGAAAGCTCTGGTTAAGTCAGACCCCAATTCCGAGTTTCCTGAAGGTTCGCATTTGCCTAAAGTTCTTTGGGGGGAATCTTATAATCCTCGAGGACAGAAAACTATCCCCTCAAGAGGAAGAAGGTCCGTTTGGAGGTGTTTTTTCCCTGGAATCAAAGGAGGCACCACAAGCAAAGCGATGATTACAGTTGAGCCCCGGGGAGAAAGCAGAGTTTGGAACAAAGTGCCAGAGAGCCCTCACCGGGAAAGGTGAGGCGAGGTGGAAAGTGGAGGACCAGAGGGCCAACTAGGAAATTCTGGCTTCTCCCCTGGCTCAGACAACTCTGTCCAGCTGGAGCTGTCTCCTCGCTCCCTGGACAGGGCTGCAGCAGTGACCAACCGTCTCTGGCCAAAGCTGCTCAACCCGGGCGGGCACCTCCCACTCCCCCCGGGACTCCCGGAGCCAGGCCAGGAAGAGCAGACACCACGTCTGAACCTGGAACTAGACGGTCCCCCACCTGGGCAGCGTGCACAGTTTAGTCTCGGCTTCCTCCGTCCTCTCTGGCTCCTTGAGCCCCTTTCCCAGGACCTGCCCCCGCCCCCCCACACCTTCACACAGGTCTCCCTCTGTGCTTTAACACACCGGCCCCTTTCCTGGCGATCAGCTCCGACCAATGTCTGCCCAGGTTCCAGAGGAGGCTCTTTCATTGCATAGCTGGATGCGGGAAGGGTTGGGGGCTGTCATTCTGACCTTCCAGGTGGGAGCCTGGGGGCCAGGTACCCCGGGAAAGGGACCCCAAACTTGGCACTGCTTGCCAGTCTCCAAGGTTTAGGACTCCAGATACCTTTCAGGGCTCCTCCTGCGCCCTACACCTCCACCACCCGCTGCTGCCCACAGTCCCAATGTGGTGACCCCCTCATCCTCCCCCGCTGATCTTTTCTACCGCTTTTCCCTCCTCTCTCCCAAGTCTTTTCCGTCCCGGTCTAGGGCTCTTGGCCTGAGGCTCTGCAAACACCCTCAGCTCCCGCCCCCCGCCCCTCCAATCCGGCCAGAACTCCGAGGGGAGGGGCCAGAGGTCCCCCTTCTCGCTGGTGGTCGGAGGGGGCAGCGCCACAGCCCTGGGTGAGGGAGGACAGGGGCCATCTCTGTGCCCCGCCCGATCAGGCCACTCGGAACACTAGGGGTGGGGGGCGGGAAGCCGGGCTAGCAGAGAGGGGAGTCCGGCCCAGGCAGGTGCGGGCTCTGGCTGGGCCTGGGCGGGCTCCGGGGGCGGGGTCTCAGGTTACATCCCCGCGGGGGGCCCGGGGCGGCCCGCGGTTTGGGCCAGTTCACCAGCTTCAAGTGGGGCCGGGCGCATATAACCAGCGCAGCCGCGAGGACAAGACGCAGAGCGCTGCTGGGCTGCCGGGTCTCCTGCCTCCTCCTCCTGCTCCAAGGGCCTCCTGCATGAGGGCGCGGTAGAGACCCGGACCCACGCCGTGCTCCTGCCGCCTCGCCGCGCTCCGCTCGGGCCCGGCTCCGCCAGGCCCCGCGGTGAGTCATGATCCGCTTCGGGGCTCCCCAGACGCTGGTGCTGCTGACGCTACTCGTCGCCGCTGTCCTTCGGTGTCACGGCCAGGATGTCCGTAAGTCGCCCATCGCCCCTGCTTGCCACCCTTCTATGCCGTCCCTCCGCATCCTCCTCCTCGGCCCTCTGCCGCTCTGGAGCCCGCAGCTCCGGTTCAGAACGGCTCTCGGGGTCGTAGAACGCCGAGACTCGGGTGAAGGATGCGCAGGAGCTTAGCGTGCGGAGTTTTGCAAGGCGGCGACTCTATCCAAACGTCTTCTGTATGGGCCGCGGTCAGAGGCTTTTGCAGGTCCCTACGCTGCTAGGAATATTAAACGTGCACAGCGTCGGGTCAGAGAGGTCTGCGCACAGATTTAAGCGCGCTCTTTTCTACTAGCTTTGATAATTAAGTGCACAGGCACACGACTCGCCTCGCTGAAGCACTCGGAGTTCAGGAAAACAGGTCGTGACCCATCGATCTAGAAGTAGGAGAGAAAAAGCACGAGCAAAGGAGGGAGCACTCGCCAAGGGATAGACTTCGCAGTCGTGTCCAGCGGTTGGTGGCCGGGGGTTCAAAAGGGAGTCAGACAAAGGAGATGTTCTGAAAGTGATGGGCTGAAATCCGAAGCCACAAAGAAAGACTTAGGAGGGGCACTCTGAGACTTCAGTGCCTCTGTCGGCTCCCTCCCGGTCCCGGCTGGCCCTAGAGCAAGGTGCAGCCCCCGTTCGCATCTCTGCTCCCCGCCCCCCCCAAACTTCCCGTAGGGAAGGCCGTCTGAAGGGCGATAACATTCCAACCAGACCGTGCTTTTCAAACGCCCCAGAAAACAGCGCCCCCTCCCCATGGTCTTCCCTCCCAAACCCTCGAGGAACTACAATGAATTACTTTTCTAAGTTTCTGAAACTCTCTGAGCAAGGCTGCGGGTGTGTGTGTGTGTGTGTGTGTGTGTGTGTGCGCGCGTGTGTGTGCGTGCGCGCGCGCGTGCGTACGTGTGTGTAGCAGGGGAGGGGGGCACAGTTAGTCAATTGCTATAACTATTTCAAATGAATATAGTTAGAGATGGCAGTTTTACAATCTGGTCCAAAGGCCATTCGGACCCCATCGTTCCATCGCCTCCTTTGGTTAAGTCCCACCGTCTGGGATTATATTTAGGACAAACGAAGCCTGGAAAGTGTATTAGGTACAGAGATTTTTTTCCACGTGTTTGGGCACGTTTCCGACGGCTGGGATTCCAGCCTTCTCTTTGCATGTTACAGATTGTAAATCAATCGCAGGGAAGACTTTTTTTTTTGGCGGGGGGAGGAGGGGAGAATCAAAGTCCCTCTGCCGACGAGGCTCTATAAGGTCTCCTCTGCCACCAGGCTTGTCTCCAGAGACGGTTTGGAAGGCTGCGGGCCGGGAGGACTTTCGGCTCATTAGAGCAGCCGATGGGGGCGGGAGCAAGACTAGAGCCAGTGGCGCAGCCCCAAAGAGATCCTGGCCGGGTGGTCGCGTGGTGCGCTAAATTGGCGGAGCAGGCCCGGACACCTGTTGAAATACAATGTGTCTATAAGTGGCCCCAGCTCAGACTGACTATATTTTTGTCTTAAAATTGAATGTACACACTAACAAAGCCGTCTTCTTGACTGACCTCTGCTTTAGTGCGCAACGGAATTAGCTAAGCGACTTTAAAATAATTCCTAAATTCTCCGTCTGGTACTTGGAGGCGCTCAGTTAAGTGGCAGAGCGCTCTCACCGCCGCCGCTTTCCCAGGAGGGAGTGAATTCCTGTTTCTTAGGCCCAGCTCTTCCAGTCGCTTCTCCTCCTCCCCAGGGGGAGTGCATCCGAGCGGCTGATTTTGCGCCCTGGCTCATCCCATCTCCATAACCCCCTCCCCCCGGCCAGCGGACCCAAAAAATGTGACGTGGAGAAAGGCTCAGTCTGCGTGGACTTCAGGAATGTCAGAAACCTGGAGCTCCGGCACGCCCCTCCCCCGGTCTTTCCATGAGTTTGAGAAACTTATTGGCGGCGGCGTCTTTGACCCACATCTGCATTTCACAGTCCTCGCCTCCGAAAGTACCTCTCAGCCGGGGGAGAGACCTCAATCCTCCTTTGTGAGGCTTGTTTGCGTTGGGAGATTGGCAGCGATGGCTTCCAGATGGGGCTGAAACGCTGCCCGTATTTATTTAAACTGGTTCCTTGCGGAGACCTGTGAATCGGGCTCTGTGTGCACTCGAGAAAAGCCCCATTCATGAGCGGCGAGGTCCGGTGGGTTCCCCTGGATTACCCGACCCCCTCTCCCACAATGCCCCCCTGTACCCGCCTGCCGCCACCTCCCGGGCTCCAGCTCTGCGCAAAGCGGCGGCGGAGCGAAACAGTTCCCCGAAAGAGGTAACTTTTTAATTGGCCTGCTACAAAGAATCACTTATATGGGGCTGCGGTAATGAGCGGAACCCGATCGGGCGCGCGGGGATGCTATCGGCAGCCGTTTGGAACAGCAATTATGGTGGTGCTGAGCTCCTCTGTCCACACCTAGGGGATCCGGTTACGGTGCTGGCTCCTTTCTGGGGCAGTCATTTAATCCCACTTTTCACCCTCCCAGTGTCTCTGGCTGAGCCACGTCCAGAGCCGCGGCCACAAAGAGTCACACAACGGCTCTCACGCCCAAGCGCCTCCTGGCCCTGCCCCTGCGCCGCGCATCCTCGTCGCCTTGCCTAGCGAAATCCGATCCGCATTTGGGGTGCACACCCCTCTCTCAGCATTTCCCTCTTTCCGTCCTGGACCCTCTTGGGTGAAGGTGGGCTCTTCCTTAATCCGGATGGGAGCCCATTAACCTTCTGCATATCCCCTGGGATCCCCTACCCCCGCTCCCCGCTATTGTCTTGCCTAAAGGCTGAGTGGATTTCTTCTAGTGTAAAAGAAAAAAAGAAAGGTATATCTTTAGGTTTTCAGAATCTCCTTAAAGAGCAGGAGGCAGGCTCGTTTCTGTCTCCGCCCACCTGGTTTGTAGCTTTCCTATTATTCATCCCCTGCAGTTAGTTGCCATTGCTTTGGAGATTTTGATGAGAAAAACAGCGCTGGGCGCTCCCTAGCACGTGGTGCAGGCTCTTTAGCCCTTGGCGCTTTCCGGAGCGCTCTTGTCAGCATATGTTTCATTTGCAGGGTGAATTCCAGACGGCAGGGCACTTGTGGAAGGGACGTATCTTTGCCAGTCTTGGTCTGCACTCTTGGTGGAGGCCAGGCCTGGACGGGCTAATCAAATTGGGGTGTCGTCTTCAGATGGAGGCAAGGTCTCTCCAGGGAGGTCAGCAATGAGGGCTCTTTGGTCCTGTTAGCCTCCCAAGGCATTTTATTAGCCTGCTCAGGTCCCAAATGTATTGTTTGAATGGGTCTTTCCTCCTCTCCAAAATGACCCTGATCCTAATGTGGTTTAAAGAACCGGACAAGATTCTAAATCTAATAGCTCCAGCTTTCAGCTCCCCACCTCCATATCCACTGTTGGCACCTAGCTGTTTATAGATGCTAATTTTTGTGGGTAGAATTTTCTTCATAACTTCTGAATGTTAGCTCTCAGTTGTATTTAGCAAGTCCCATAATTCCTAGAGGAAGGCAGAAAAAAGAAGACTTCTGTTCTTGTGCTGGTTGGGGGTGGGGTGTGTGTCATATCTCAGTTTTCCCCTCTCCTCTATCTTTAAGGTCCCCAAGTTCTCATTCAGAGTCTCATCTTCTTCTGTTCCTACTCTAACTTGCTCCTGCTGTCCCCCACATCATGTCTTCCTCATGCTACACCTGTGAAGTGAGAACAGTACAGTACCTGCTCCCCCTCACTGCTGGGTCAGGAGTTTCACTGGTGAATAGACAGCATAGTGCAAAGCACACAATAAATATTTGTTGAATACACGGAAGAATAAATTATATCTTAGAAAAATAATCTTCAAGTTCTCTGTGTTTGGGTTGCCCGAGTCCACATTCTTCAGCATTTGAATGATGTCAAGTTGACTGCAACCTCTTTCTCTTTTTCTCTTTCGGCTCCCGCCCCCTCCTTCCCTTTGCTCTCTCTGCTTCCCCTGCTCCACCCTTGGTGCAGAGAAGGCTGGCAGCTGTGTGCAGGATGGGCAGAGGTATAATGATAAGGATGTTTGGAAGCCCGAGCCCTGCCGGATCTGTGTCTGTGACACTGGGACTGTCCTCTGCGACGACATAATCTGTGAAGACATGAAAGACTGCCTCAGCCCCGAGACCCCCTTCGGAGAGTGCTGCCCCATCTGCTCAACTGACCTCGCCACTACCAGTGGTCGTAATTTATTTATTTCCTGTTCCACATAAATAAATTACTTGCAGGTGCAGCAAATGCCCTCTCATGGATGCTGGTCATCTCTGCAAGCAGAGGGACTGGTTATCCATGGGACCCCAGCAGCTGAGGCTGAAAGGAAAGGCCACTTCTAGCTTGCAGGTTGAAACTGAGAGAGCCCGAGACACTAGAGGGGTCCTTCCTCACCTAACACCTCCAAAATATATGCTTCTTAAAGTGTCCTCTCTGGAATCAGCCCTGCAAATTACTAGAGCCACGGAGGAGATTGAATGCTCCATCTGGCCAAACCACAGATTCATTCCTCCTTTTCGACCCACACCTTGTCTTCTCCTTAGAAGACCTTCAAATATATGTTCTTCAGGGAGAAGAAACCCTCTGCTAGCTACTGGGAGACAGTGGGCAGGCTCCCTCTTTGAGATGGGGAACATTGGTGGCAGTTTCCTTTTGTTTTTACCTTTCTTGGAGTTGACTGCCAGTTCAGAAGCACATTCATAAGAGAAGGAGCTGGGTTCTGGGACTCCCAGAGCTGAAGGATGTAGATGGTGCTGGGACTGAGCTCCTTGTGCCTGCACTCTGGTGGGCAGTTATAAACTCCCAGTTAGAACCAATGCTGGTGGATGATGTGTGCAGGTGACCTCCCCAGCATTCAAACACTTGCCCTGTCTCCCTGGGGCGGGGTGGGGGGTGGTGGTGGGGAAGGGTCTAGACTTCATGGATGGCCCTCACTGTTCCCTTTCTGCTTAAGCAGATAAAAAGTTGAAAGGGAAGGGAGAAGTTGCCTTTCCTTATCACTTCATCAACACTGGGAAGCTGCTTGGGGAAGTTGCTTTTATGGTCCAGATTCTCAGGTCATTTCTGAAGGGGTCTCTGTGAGTGAAGTGTTGCCTTTACTGTTGATGCTACAAAGGGCAAGGGGTTACTGATTTGGGGTGGCACTGACTGCAATGCCCTATGTAACTCTTGTGCCTGCTGTTTTTGTTTTTGTTTTTTTTTCTTGTGCTTGCTTCAAGGAGATTCAGCTCGAATGTAAGGCATTTTTAACTACCTAACTTTCTCTGGGAGGGCGTGGGGGCTGCGGGAAGGCCTTCCTACCCTGTGGGGGAAAGCAGAGACTGAACCTAACACCAGCTTCTGGTGCTTTCCTTTCTGGTGGCTGATTAGAATTTGAGCTCCTCTTACTGCCCCTGCTCCATTCTTTTGCATGCTGACTGCTGTTTGAATAACAAAGTCTGGGTCATCTCTCTGTTCCTCATGGGACCTCAGCAACCCCAGGACCCCAGTAACCCTAAGACCCCAACAAAGGGTTCAGTGGAGTAACTGAAAGGCACCTCCTTCCCTGGTTGTGTCCTTTTCCTTTGACCCCTTAAAGAGCATTTGAGTGATAAGAACGTGTACTGCTCTATCTCATACATCTTACGTTTTCTTCTCTATTTTTTTCACTTGCAGGGCAACCAGGACCAAAGGTGAGGGTTTTTTCTTTTTTGCTTTTCTTTTGCTTTTCTAGTTCCTTCTTCACAAGCAATGCTATGCTCATTCAGGCTGTCATTTTTTAGATGTCAGACGAGGTCTGTTTCAGAGGGCACCTTGATGCAGGGGCTGCTGGGAAGGATTTTGTGCTTAGGGCTGGCAGGCTTGCTTAACTCAATCCTGTGAATGTGTCATGTTTCAGGGACAGAAAGGAGAACCCGGAGACATCAAGGATGTAAGTAAAAATTATTCTCCCACCATGTTGCTTATACACCTCTGAGTCATTTCCTTGTGGTCCCCTCTAACTTGCCATCCTGTGGGCCTCTCTCTCACAGATTGTAGGACCCAAAGGACCCCCTGGGCCTCAGGTAAAAAAGGGAGGAAGCCTTTCCTCTACCCCTCCTTCGAGATATGGATCTGCAGGCCCCTGGCCTTGCTGTCATATCAACATTTCTTCACCTTCAGGGACCTGCAGGTGAACAAGGACCCAGAGGTGATCGTGGTGACAAAGGTGAAAAAGTGAGTAGAGACACAACACTGCCTGACCCTTGTGGACTTCTCCAGTCCTCTAAGGCCCCCTATATGCCTGGCCACCACCTCAAGGGCAGCCCGTGGACTGGTGGTTCTTGCATAAACACTGCTGCACATTGGTGCCTTTTTCTCTTTCTGCCAAGGGTGCCCCTGGACCTCGTGGCAGAGATGGAGAACCTGGGACCCCTGGAAATCCTGGCCCCCCTGGCCCTCCTGGCCCCCCTGGGCCCCCTGGCCTTGGTGGAGTAAGTATCCTTATATCCCCTTTTTTCAGACTGTCCCTCCAGAAATGTGGCTTCTAAATTGCTACTCACACTTACCTGGCTGGCTCCCAGGGCTGCCAGCAGTGTGTACACAGCCTGTCCATGGGCTTCTCCCCTAGACCTATAATTTAGTGGAATCACATATTAGGCATGAGGCTATGGCACTAAGGATTGACTTTTTTCTCTCATTGGGTTTCTGCAAAGAGAGTCTTCAGTTACCTGGCTCCCTGGCGTCTGTACTGTGTGGTCGATTCTTGGGAGAGGGCGTAGGGGTTAGGGGAAAGGATGACTGGGTGCTTGTAATTCCCTGGAAGAAGAGTGACCACTGTCCTTGGAAGACATTTATTCTTGGCCCTTGCCAAGTACATTCCAAATAACTATTCATTCTCATGAAAGAGCCCCAGTGAGTGAAAGTGTGTGGCTAAAGTTGTTTTTGGAATCAAACCAATCAACAAATTATATTATTCCCCAGTTTTTGCAGGTTTGCCATTCTGATGTTTTCTATGTTTTAAATTTTTAAATTTTAAACTCACAGATGCCTACTTGCTAAAATATTTCAATACTGTTGATTTTAATTTTTTGCTTGGCATTAAAGTTTTGAGGGAAAACCCAACTTTTAAAAGTGAAGTTTTAGTTGTAGTCCTCAATACATGTTCAAGAATGTATTTACTATTTTAGAATTAAAAAAAGTAATTTTATAAAACGAATGCAAGTAAGTAACTGGTTCTCCAAATAACACTTTATCTTCCAGGAAAATGATTATGCCACTGTCATCTAATAATACATTTCCAAAATGATTTTCTAGGAATCATTGGTAATTCTGGTCAATGCTAGTTAAACTCCAACAATTAGAGTTTGTCAAAATAGAGTTTTTTTCTATCCAGATATAGCTTACCCCGCCAAGTGGGAAAAACCTAGAGACTCTCAAGCTCCTATTGTTGTCGGGTTTATTTGCAGAACTTTGCTGCCCAGATGGCTGGAGGATTTGATGAGAAGGCCGGTGGTGCCCAGATGGGAGTAATGCAAGGACCAATGGTAAGAAAAGACAACCAGCTCTTTGCAGCCAAAATGGCAGGAGGTGGCCCTTAGCAGAGCCAGAGACTCTGACAACCTCACTTCACAGATAACTGCTGAGAGCAGCTCTTCTCTATCAGTTATGTAACCTCCTATTTAGTTATCCCAAAGCATTTGTTTTTTAATGGCAATGGATGCCAGTTTTAATGATGCACTGGAGTGACTAAGAAGAATGAGGATGGAGAGATGCATATAGGCCGATCTGTTAGAAGGCCAGTTGCTATTGCTCTTGGAATGAGAACTGAAGAATGCAGACAGCAGCCACTGTTCTCCAGCATCCACAAGACTTCTAGCAGGAAATCTCAGCTCTGTAGCTCTGACTTGGCACATGCTAAATGAAACTCAGACTTTAGTAAACATGGCTGCTGTCCAGGAGAAAGCAAGGCCAGCTCCTCTGTCCAAATGGCGCCTATAAATAAAAATAGATCATTGCATGGGGAGTGGGAAATGAGAAGGAGCAGCCACTGTAGGCCCCCTGCCCACAGAATAGCTCCTTGTCCTTTGTCTGGGCTGCTTGCTGGGAGGAGGTGGCACACTGGAGGCTGCTGCTGGAGCATTTCCAGTAGATCCTCATTCTCTGTTCTAATGCAGGGCCCCATGGGACCGCGAGGACCTCCAGGCCCTGCTGGTGCTCCCGTAAGTACTGAGTCTTTTCTTCTCAATGACAGTACAGATGGTTTCAAGCTGCATGTCAGTTTGTGGGGGTCAACCTTGTGTCCTCACTTTACCTTTTAGGGGCCTCAAGGATTTCAAGGCAACCCTGGTGAACCAGGAGAACCTGGCGTCTCCGTGAGTACCAGTGCAGGCCCTACCCTCCTCCTGGGGAGCCTCTAAGACATACCACTCGGATTCCAGTCCTGCTGCCCCCCACTCCCATCTGCCCTGTGCTTTTCCACAGTAGAGGGGCCCAGTGGAGATCCAGATGTCACTTCTTAGCTGTGGGGGAACTCTGACAGAAAACCAAATGCATCAAGGACCACCAGGAACTCTGTCATGACCGTCCCTTTTCTGGGCCACTGCTGGCCTGTGTCGTCTGCTGCCTCCCACTATGATCTGCTTCAGGACCTTTGCTCTCTCTCAGCACAAAGTGGGGTTTTCCAATTTTTCTTCCTTAGAGGGGAACTGGCTTCCAAAAGCCACAATCCCAAAGCTTTGTCCACTGATTCAGTGCCTTCCCCCTCCAACCATCTCTTAAATGCTCTTATTTTGTTTGTAGGGTCCCATGGGTCCCCGTGGTCCTCCTGGGCCCCCTGGAAAACCTGGTGATGATGTGAGTATACCTGAGTAGTCACACAAATGGCTGCCTCTGTGAAAGGGCCTGGAGAGCATGTGTGCTGGGGTGGAGATTGGTTTAGCCCCGGGGCAGGCATCGTAAAGGGCAAGACTGGTCAGTCAGAGACTCGGACACTGTCTACTGTCTAATTCCCACTTGCAACTTAGCTTGCAAATGCCCTGGGGACTGCCGTGGACACATAGAGAAGGGAAATAATTAAAACATCATTACTTTCAGGAAGGGAAATTGAGAAATGAGAGAAGGGAGAGGGAGAACACCAGGGGAAAAGGTGTGGAGAAGAAAAAACAAAAGACAAGAACGTTCAACAACTGGCATTATCTTAATTGTAAATGAGTTAGGAAAAGCTCAGCCTGAGTCAGGATGTCTACAAAGGATGCAAACGAAGAGACAAGAGTTGGCACTTGAGCTGTTCTTATGAATCACATTAGACAAAGTCTCCTGAGGTTAGGGAGCACGAGCCCAGTCAGCAGAGAGAGTCCAGGAGAGCAGAGAGAGAGCCCACTAGGGGAAGTGGAGGCTGGTGGGGACAAGGCGCTTGCCTACCCAACAGGCGGCTGTCCCAAAGAATACATCGTGACCCAGGAAAGATATTCAGGGAAGTCTAGAATGTGAAGGAGGTGAGTCAGCAGGAGAACAAAGGTATGAAGGGCTGAGAGAAGAGATGCTGTTTGGAGTACGCCAACTATGCTAACGTGTCTTCTGAGGAAACTGAGGTACATGTCTCCCTACAGGGTGAAGCTGGAAAGCCTGGAAAATCTGGCGAAAGAGGCCCTCCTGGCCCTCAGGTAAAGCTCACCTTTCCCAGCCTCAAACATCCTTCCTTGCAGTCAAGGCAGTGGCCTCACACCCAGCTCATCCAGTTCAGTTTGCTCACTCCTAAAATGAAATTCCAGCTGTCCCCACATGTATCACGCCTTCATGCTACTGGTCTTGTTTATGATCCTAATGCGGGCTGGCGGGGGAGGCTGGGCAGTTGTTGTTTCTACCCACTTTGCATGGGCGAAGCACAGTGACGGGGAGTCTGGGATTTACTGAAAGAACTGTGCTAGCACTGCCCTGCTCCCTGACAGCTTGAGGGAGCTGGCTCCGGTAGGAGCAGCTCTGGGTAGCCTGTACCTGGTTCTGCTGTGTGTCCTGACATCTCCTCTTGGGATTGCAGGGTGCTCGGGGCTTCCCAGGAACCCCAGGCCTTCCTGGTGTCAAAGGTCACAGAGTAAGTATCATGGGTGAGGGTGTTAGAAGGAAGGGATTGCCTGAGAGGAAAGAAAAGTATTTGGGGGCATGTGTATTTTTTCCTATCCAGGTTCCCCAGAAGTGTGACCAAATGTTTTCTATTGTCCTCTAGGGTTACCCAGGCCTGGATGGTGCTAAGGGCGAAGCTGGTGCTCCAGGTGTGAAGGTAAGGACCAAGAAGCACAAGGGAGGGACGGGGGATTGAGGGAGATGATGGGGAGCCTTTCTTCTTAGTCAAGGAGATGCCATTGAGCTTAGTGGAGCCAGGACATCAGAACAGCTTTGGTTGGGAACATCCAGTCTTATCTCCTGATGGACAAAGAGAGCTTGAGAGGTCATTCCACACAGAACTGATGTTTGGGGGTTTCAGTGACAGCTGAGATGACCAGAGCTTTCAGTCTCTTCTTTGGGACTTTTCTGGGCCTGGCAGAAGGGTCCCAGTCACTGACCCTGTGCATCTTTTTCCAGGGCGAGAGTGGTTCCCCTGGTGAGAATGGTTCTCCGGGTCCAATGGTGAGTATGAACATCACCCCTGGAGGGCTTTCAGATACCCCTTCCGGCACCTCCTGCAGCCCAGCAGATGCCTCCTCCACTAAACGCCAGTGCTTTCTTTATGCAAAATAGTTATTCAGTTTTGTATACTGATCCGATTATGAGCAAAAAGCAAAGTGTATTAAATGGATGATGTGTTCAAGGTTTCACCAACATTTCCTTGAAATAGCCTTAATACACTTTAAGTGTGCTTGAATTTTGAAAAATTTTGTTTATTCTCAACACGTTGGGGAGCTCATCTATTATGAGAGGCAAGTGAGCCTGTAACCAGGCCCCCACTCAGTAACAATGGGAGGATCTGTGTGTTTGGCCTGGGCAGAAAGGCCTCTGCTGTGCCACGAGGAGTCCTGCATGAGTCAGGAGGGCACCCACACCTTTGCCTCCTGGGTGCATGCACGTTTCCCCCCGTCTGGTGTCTGGGAAGGGCCCGCAGGTGAAAGTGATGGCGCAGTGTGTTGTTAAGTCAACTCATGCTCTTGCTGTCCTGGTGTGCATTCCAGGGTCCCCGTGGTCTGCCTGGTGAGAGAGGACGGACTGGCCCTGCTGGTGCCGCAGTGAGTAACTGATAAAGTCGAAGGTCACCATCTGCCCAGCACTTTAGAGTTTCCAAGGCAGTTTCACATGGAACTCTCAGAACGACGCTGTGAGGTGTAGAGAGTATCGTTATCCCACAGGGTTCGCTCTGAGTGTACCCTCGCAAATTCCCGGGCTGGGTCTGTTCAGACAAAGGAGGGGGTAGGCTGTGGGGGGGGGCGGTTGGTGGCGAGGGCAGGACTCTCTCTTAACCAGTCTGGATTATTCAGGTAACCCCCTCAACAGTGCACACTCATTCCTTAGTCAACCCAGTGTGAATTTACGGACAGACTTACATCGGCTATAGTATGGTGCTACTTTCTATTCTTTTGGTTGCTCAGATGAAGCCCTATAAAATATAACAGTCTAGCATCATCTCCCAGGGCCTTTATACATGACGCTGTTGCTGCCTGTGGTGTTATGATATAATACTAGCAGCCACCATTTCATGGGCACTTCCTATGCGTAATGCCTTATGTGCTTCATCTCATTTAATCTTCCCTCAGATCCTATGAGATAGATTCTACTATGCTCCCCATTTCAGAGAAGAAGAAATGGAGGCAGAGAAAGGTTAAATAGCTTAAGATGAATAAAGTTTGGTAGGCTCAGACTTTGGTGGCCTCTTGTTAATGTGGGAAATTAAGAGCCAGGGGATTTACAGCCGATGGAGGGTGCAGGTGCTTAGCTCTGATCCCTTAGCAATAGAGAGCCCTTGTAGGCGCTTTGTCAGGTGAGTGATGCAAGGAAAGCCATGTATGAGAAAGATTATTCTGTTGATTTTATACCCCAAACACCCAAGCACTGAGGCCCCTCCTCATGTTCCTTGCAGGGCTGGCCAAGTAAATCAGTTTCACTCACTCATGCTACTTTGTAGATATTGTATCTGTTTGACAGAAATTTTCCTCAAAAGCAGATAGGTGAAATAACAAGCAGCCTCTACCCACATTTGTCAGCCAGAGCTGCTGAAGTACCTTGTCTTGGGGTCACTTTGTATGAGGGGATTAGAGAGCACTGGGCCTGCCAAGAAACACTACTCTTTCTTCAGATTAACAGGACCTGGCTTGTGGTGTTTTGGCCAGGCCTAGAGCCATGGTGGCTGCCCCCATGAGGGGCAAAGATGAGCTGTATCCCCTGCCCTGTTCGCCCTCCTTCCTGGGCACAGTGAGCTCTGCTTTGTGATCCGCCTTGCTGGTCCCTGTCCCCATGGTAGTCAAGCTGGCAGGGTATGTGTAGAATTTGGCAATGTAACAGAGTTCCAAGTATAGGCCTGATGTCCAGGCTGGGCCAGGGACTGGGCTGGCTGGGTTGGCTTCTGCCTACTGCAGTCACGTGCCCCGCTCCCCCCGCCCCCACTTGGGACCCGACTCTGTCCTCCCCGCAAGCTTGTTGCAGCGACAGCCTCTGATGCCACCCCAGCTCTGGCCTCTCAGAGCAGCAACACAGCTCGCTTTTGCTCACGTCTGGCCCAGGCCTCTCCTCTGGCCAAGCCCTGGAGGGAGGGTGTGCCAGAGCTCCCAGAAGCAGCCAGGCCAGCCCAGAGGGGCTCTGGCCAATGTGAAGGCTTTATGTTCCCTGACATTTTTTTGTTAAGTCTTCTCTTGCTTTTTTTTCTGTTTAATGCCAACCTGGAGAGTGTTAGTTGGGAGAAATGGACCATAGCCAGGAAGAAGATTTGAGTCTTATTTAAAACATGAGCTCCCCCTAAAGCATCCTTCCTCAGCTTCTAAGGAGAGGCAAAGGCAGGCAGGTGGGGCTCAGCTGGGGAAAGGTTGCCTTCTGGCCTGCTCTGGTCTTTTGCCAAGGACCAGGTGCTGGCCCCAGCCTAGCCTAGCCTAATGGTTCCCAGAGTTTGGGTAAAAGATCCCTGGGCCTCAGAGCGAAACTGAGGAGTTCTAACCACAAATCTGGGGAAAAAACTCTCAAGAGTGCAAGTTCTATAGAGAAAGAGCCGGCAGCCTTGCTTTTCAGTGTGAAGGAGTCTCAGGGGCATGAGCTCAGATGTGGTCCATGGGCTGTGCTGGGTTCCCTGTTCCCATCACAGGGCATCTTCTTGGCCTGGCGGCAGACGTCCTGTGAGCATCCTTGTTTTCCTTAGGAGCAGGTTGTCAGGGAGGGGCCAGAGTAGAGAGGCAGTCTAGAGTTTACCCAGAAGAGACCTTAACCAAGCCTTCACCAAGGAGGCTAACTAAGCCTTGGAGGCCTTAACCTTGACAGAAATTAACCAAGCCCTGAAGTGCTTCCTTGCCATGAGCAGGCGGGAGGCAGCAAGCACCTCAGGGTGCTGCTTGGCTATTTCATTTTCCTTCTGCCGAGTTCTCTGAGTCTTTAAATGATTTCTTGGCCTTGGAGTTGGGGATATTTGAGGTCTACAGAAAATTAAGATACGATGGAATAGCTGGGTAATTACTCAAGCTTTATTTAAGCTGAGACAAAACCGTCTGCTGGCCCCTGAGCACCCATTTATGCAGCCACCAGGGAGTTACTGTGGGCCCCTCCCTCCCACATGGTGTCCCATAACTCACACCTTGCCAGCCTTACGCTCAGCTGTGGAAGACCAGGGACACAGCGTCGCCGTGTTTCCTGTGTGGGTGGGCTTTGGGTAAGGAGGGACTGGACATGTGGGCACTTTTCACAATGCTGCTTCCTTCTGCTTGCTCACAGGGTGCCCGGGGCAACGATGGTCAGCCCGGCCCTGCAGGACCTCCGGTAAGTCTGTTTCCTTCCCCGCAGGTTCATTCTCGAGGCCCAGTGGAGTCTGCTGTGTTTGCTCAGTGTAAGCGTAGCAGTGCTTTGACCTCTACTGGAAAGGAGGAAGAATGATTTTTTCAATATACTTGAGCTTGATAAGCTTTGAACCAGTGGTTCAATTTTCAGAGGTTCGATGTTGCAATTTTACCTTCTGGCAGGTTTTTTTTTTTTTTGAGGAGGGATGGGTAGAGAGAGAGGTGGAAAAATCGTCTGCTTCTCACCATGTATATAGTCAGAATGTTGCTTTATCTTCTGAAGCCAGGCCTGGGGACACTGGCAAAGGGGACAATTTTCATCCAGGGACATAAGCCACAAAAGATGTACAGGCAAATCAGTACAAAGGTGGGATGGAATGTGAGGTGTGGGGGTGGTTTACTCTGGGGTCTGTAGAGATTCTGCCCAGAAATGGCATTCACCTCTGTACCCTCTTCCTTCCTCCAGGGTCCTGTGGGTCCTGCTGGTGGTCCTGGCTTCCCTGGGGCTCCTGGTGCCAAGGTGCGTGCCCTGGTGGTTGAGTCAGGAACCCCTTTCCTCCATAACCTGAGCTGATTGCCCCCCTGGACTATGCCCCTTCCCTTCTGAGGAGTGTCTTCCACCCCCATCCACCGTGCTCTCCTTGGAGCTACGGAAAAGAGCCAGACATTTTGCAGAGTCACCAGCTGGAAGGGAAAGTGAGATGGAATGATAAAGAGGTAGAGGTACTATAGCTACAGCTTCAGAGAGGGGAAAGGCCGAGAAAGAAGGGAGACACCGGAGACCTGGGAAGGAGCAGAGAGACCAGGAATGGAAGGGAAGAAGGCAAACCTCAGCTGACTCTGGGCCCAGAAGAGAGTTGGAGGGAAATGGGCAGGGGCATGGAGAAGGCTCCATGCTTCCCTCTCCTCTCCTTCATCTGCGGGGCTTGGCTCTTCCAAGCCCTGTTAATTGAGTTCTTCTGAGGATTAATGAGGCCAGAGGGAGGCCAGCCAGTGCAGGGAAAGGCCCGTGTGGCCCAGGAGGGATTCCAGTGCACACATCCCTGGGAATTCTCTCCTGTCACCACCCGGAGATGAATAAGGAGCCTCCGTGTGGTCACTGGCATCAGGTTGCTTTTCCCCTCCTGGGTGTTTCCATGGTAACCAGACAGTGTCTGAGGCCCTGGGAGCCAGTGAAGGAGACCCATTGTGAAGAGGGACAGCGGAAGGTGAGGGGGCCTGACCTTTAGAAAATAATAATTACAAGAGAGAAGCAAGAATGTTCTGAGAAGAAACCTGAGTAGGCTCTGCCTTCCCTCCAGGTCAGCAGTCCTCCCCAGAGACTCTGCCGTCCAGAGCCCAGATATCAGCTAGTTGTAATTTTCAGGGTAAAATGAAAGTAAAAGCAGAGGCCATTTTGAAGGGCGGAGGTTGAGGGCTGCCAGAAGCCCAGGAGAATTGGACTTCAGTCAGAGCAGGGAAAAGTAGAGTGGGGCACTTGTCCCAGCTTACGATTGCCCTGGCTTTCCGGCTCACTTCAAACGGGCCTGGCCCAGAGCCTGGGGAGGCAATGTTCACACATCAGCCAGATACCAGCAGAGTGGTGCCCTGAGCTAAGGTATCCGAGGGCCTCCACTTCCTCAACAAAGGAGAAAAATAGGTGAAGGGGGGGAGATAGAGATGCTTGCCCACTTCAGCTATCTGTCTATCACCCAGATACTAGGATGGCAGGATACCCCAGCACAGGCTTTCTGATGGGTGCTGATGGGACCGACATGTTGCCCATCACTAAAGCGTGTAACTGCACTTGCTCATGGTAGTTCACAGTATTGAGGGGAGGTGGAGGGTAGAGAGGCAGTGGGGGGAAGTCATCACGTTGGCAAGCTTGATCAGGCGGCCCCTCTGGGAATACGTGTGCTCATCTGTGGGGTGGGTGTATACTCATGACTCAGCTTTTTGGTGCATGCAGACAGCTGGCCCTCAAGAGGTCTGCGTCCCTGTCTTTTCTTCATTCCCTCCCTGTCTCTTCCAGGGTGAAGCTGGTCCCACCGGTGCTCGTGGTCCTGAAGGCGCTCAAGGTCCTCGGGGTGAACCTGGCACTCCTGGGTCCCCTGGGCCTGCTGGTGCCTCTGTAAGTGCAGCTCTTCTTTGGCCTGAGGGCCTGGGGTCTGTGGCCCCGGCACTCTTGACTCTGTGCTTAGCTATGAAGGAAGTGGAACCTTATCCAAAACTGCATTCTGACCGAGTGCTTGCCCCTCATCTCTATAGACATGTCTTCCTCTGTCGCCTGTCCGCCCCCTGAAGCATCCGGCAGGATGATGCCTGGAATGGGCAGGGCCCAGCCTCCTGATCTGGAAGGGCTGGGAAGGCTGAGATTTATTCTTTGCTTCTTATTTTATAATGACACTGTGTCCTTTTTCAGGGTAACCCTGGAACAGATGGAATTCCTGGAGCCAAAGGATCTGCTGTGAGTGTTGCCTTTGGACTTGGCTCGTCCAGGTGGGGTCAGTCCTTCCGCATACCCTCTCCTGATGCCCCTCTCTTCTGCTCATGCTGACAGGGCGCTCCTGGCATTGCTGGTGCTCCCGGCTTTCCTGGGCCCCGTGGTCCGCCCGGCCCCCAAGGTGCAACTGGTCCTCTGGGCCCGAAAGGTCAGACGGTAAGAACCTGGAGTGAACCCAAGTCCCACTGACACCCTGGAGTCAAAACCCCACCCCTCCTTTACACGCTCACACTGGTGTCCTTTGGTGGGCACCTTTAGTGTTTCTGGAAGTGGGGCAGGGTCTTAGGAGTGAACCCAATGTGAGAACTTTACTCTCTCTTTTGTCAAGGGTGAGCCTGGTATTGCTGGCTTCAAAGGTGAACAAGGCCCGAAGGGAGAACCTGTGAGTATTTGTCGGCCAGTCCTTGTCTTTCCATGCTGCAGCCATCCCCCAGGCATCTCCCAGGCATCCCCCAGCCCACTGCCCACGTCTTCTGTAGTCGTAGCCCTCACCTGGGACGACCTCTGAGGTTGTGCCCGGAGAAGGGGATGTAACGGAGTAGAGAAGATGCATCTTTGGCTTGATCAGTTTGAACAGTTTGAACTTTACACCCTCTGTCTTTCTGTTGGCCACTTCTTCCACTATTAACCCATCATGGCCTCCCTGCCTCAGGTCCCCAGCCCTGGAACAATGGCCAGGGCTACGTCCTCCATGTGCAGGCCAGAGCTTGCTCAGGGCCAGGTGGAGACTCACCTTGTTTCTCTTTTGTGTTGGTTCTTAGGGCCCTGCAGGCCCCCAAGGAGCCCCTGGTCCTGCTGGCGAAGAAGGCAAAAGAGGTGCCCGTGGAGAGCCCGGTGGTGCTGGGCCCATTGGTCCCCCTGGAGAAAGAGTAAGTGGGATAAGAGTCCCTATCTTCATTGGTGTGTGACCTCGAGATGGAGGTCAAGTCCTTGTGGCTCTGCGTTCCTGCCAAGTCCTGTGCCCTTCTGGATACTCCTCTTTTCTGTACTCACCACTGTGGGGATGGGTCTCCCTTTTCTTTATTTGTGACCCTACCCCCAGGATGACATGAAACAGTTTGAGCTCCTTTCCAGAAAGGTGGAGACAGGCCCAAGAAATTAATCTCTCACAATCTTGCAAGCCGTGGCTACTGCTCCACAGACCCCCTGGAGCCTGGCTAGGTTCTCTGCAGCCACAGTTGAGTCAGGGGCCATTTTAACTCATTGCTTCTCCTCTCCACTTCTTAGGGTGCTCCTGGCAACCGTGGTTTCCCGGGTCAGGATGGTCTGGCAGGTCCCAAGGTGAGGTGGGGAAGAGGGGCTGGGTCCACTTCCTACATCCCTGGTCTAATGGCCTCTTGCTGACTCCCTGCCTCCTCTGGTATAGGGAGCCCCTGGAGAGCGAGGGCCCAGTGGCCTTGCTGGCCCCAAGGGAGCCAACGGTGACCCAGGCCGTCCCGGAGAGCCTGGCCTTCCTGGAGCCCGGGTAAGTATGGAGCTGCTTTTGTCCTTGGCTTCTGAGCAGACTCCTCATGTCTTTTTCCACCTGTTCCCTGAAACCCTCTGCTGCCAGGGTTGGGAAGTCCTGGGACCTGCTCTGACACTCATCTTCCTCTCTCTCCTGAACAAAGGGTCTCACTGGCCGCCCTGGTGATGCTGGTCCTCAAGGCAAAGTTGGTCCTTCTGTAAGTTCATCATCTGATTTTTTGGAAGGGCTTTGGGGGTGTCCTTGGGGAGGTAGGTGGGAAGAGGAGCAGGAATTTGGGTGGGGGCATCCTGTGAATTTTGAGAATTGAGGAGGGGGCAGATGGTTGGTACTGGGGTCAGGTATGGACTGTGCAGTAACTGTGAGCTCTGAAAATGTCACCCCCTTGTGCATTTGGGCCTCTCCTCATGGGAAAACAAAACCTAGTATGCATTCTCAGGGGCAAAACTTCTGGACAAATGTGATCAGAGTGTCTGTTCTGAGAACGGTGTCTTCTCTTTCAGGGAGCCCCTGGAGAAGACGGTCGCCCTGGACCTCCAGGTCCTCAGGGGGCTCGTGGGCAGCCTGGTGTCATGGGTTTCCCTGGCCCCAAAGGTGCCAATGTAAGTAATGACCTGCCCTTCCATTTCCTTCCACATGGTGCTACCTACCTCCCTGCCCCGTGGGGAGAGGAATGGCTTCTAAATAGAGTTAACCAAAGGGCAGTGATGAGCGGGGTCCCTGCTGCCATGGGCAGCTTGGGCCTCCGTGTCCTGCAGGAGTGCATGTGATTGGGGAAAACCAGGGCTCCTTAGAGCTTTGGGACCTCTCAACCAGGACATTGTTCCATGCGGCAGCATCCTCAGTTCACACCTCTGAGCGTAGGAGAAGGTGCTGATACTCAGCTTTAGCCTTTGCTGTCTGTCAGACCCCAAGCCCCAGTCTCCCCAGCCTGCTCTACTCCCCACTGCCACCAAACCCTTGACCTCACAGCCCTGCACTCTCTCCCCCAGGGCGAGCCCGGGAAAGCTGGTGAGAAAGGACTTCCTGGCGCTCCTGGTCTGAGAGTAAGTACCCCACTGCCTGCCTTGACGTTGGCTGGACACCAACGAGGGAGAGGCATTTCTATGGCATGCCTCCTGGGATCCCCGGTAGCATTATGGCTTTTTGTGGCAGAGCTCAACTGCTCTGGTACCTTTGGGAGTCCACAACAGGAGCACTTTTGATTGCTGTGAGTCAGCAGCCCAGGGAGATGGGGAGGATCTCTGTGCTGAGAAAGACTGAGGAAGAAGGAGGGGCCTGGGAAGGAAGAGGAGGGAGGGGGTGCACGTGGAGTTCAGGCTGGGGATTTTGAAGGTGCGGAAGCTCTGGGCCACAGAGTGCACCTCCACAGTCCTGATGTTCTGCAGAACTGAAGAAAAGTGTGTCATCACATCACTCTTCTGTCTCTTCTCTAGGGTCTTCCTGGCAAAGATGGTGAGACAGGTGCTGCAGGACCCCCGGGACCTGCTGTAAGTACCTGCCTAGCCTCTCCAGGTGGCTCTGTGGCAAGGCCTTGGTAGGGTGGGGATGGGTGGCCCTGTGGCAGGGGCTTGGTAGGTGAAGGTGGGTGGGCCTCAGGTACACTCAGTAATGGAGCCGACAGACGTGGATCTGGGCCGATCCGGGACACCAGACCCACCCTGAGCCAAGGTGAGGTGTCTCACTCTGAGGAAGCAGTCTGGGACTCCCCCCTGCCCACCCCTGTTGTCATTGATAGGAAAACAGTGAGCCACACAGGCACACACACCTTGCTTGAGCAGTGCAGGAAGGTGTCTATCCTGCCTTCCTGTGGCCGCCCCCCAGGGCCTCTAACTGAGGCTCTCAGGGGCTCTGGAATGCTGGCTCGGCTCACCTTTGCTTTCTCTGCAGGGACCTGCTGGTGAACGAGGTGAACAGGGTGCTCCTGGGCCATCTGGGTTCCAGGTAGGCAGCTGAACCAGGCTTTCTCTGGAGCCCTTTTCTGCATCCAGGGCTCAGTGGGGGCAGCAGTAGGCACTGTGGGTAGAGGATCCACCTCCTTCGAGGGGGACCAGGGGAATGAGGCTTCCTTGCACCCCTGGTCTCCACCCTGTGCTGGCCTCCCTGGAAGGTGGGAGGCAGCAAACTTACTCCTTTGCTAATGTTTGTCACTCTGGCTTCTAGGGACTTCCTGGCCCTCCCGGTCCCCCAGGCGAAGGTGGAAAACCAGGTGACCAGGTGAGTGTGAGGTTCTTTGAATCTGCAGCCTATTTAGATGGGAAGCTGTCTTCTGATGTCCAGGAGACAACAGCTGGAGGGCACAAGAATCCCTGTGAGGCCCGGGATGTCCGGGAACACATCCCAGCTCCCCAAGATGACAATCTGAGCTCAGAGGAAGGAATGCTCAGCCAGGCTCGGACATAAAAGCCTTCGGTCTCTCATACATTCCTGTTCTCCAGGGCGTTCCTGGTGAAGCTGGAGCCCCCGGCCTCGTGGGTCCCAGAGTGAGTGTCCTGTTGGCCATTCCTGGTGGTCCCTTGAGCCTGCTTTCTCCCTGTGCAGTTCTGCCAGCGCCTCCCAGCAGCACAGCTGCCCTGGGTCCTGGGCCCCCACCCCGCTCCCCACCTCCCTGCTTCTCCTCGGGCCTCCACCTCATCTCTCTGGCCTAATCGCTCCTTGGTGTCTCTGCCACAGGGAGAACGAGGGTTCCCAGGTGAACGCGGCTCTCCCGGTGCCCAGGGCCTCCAGGGTGCCCGTGGACTCCCCGGCACCCCCGGCACTGATGGTCCCAAAGTAAGTGAGGCTGATCCTGCTGGCAGGGGTCCTCTGGGCTGGCCTAGGAGGCCTGCCAAGGAGGATGAGGAAGGAGGAGGGAGGAGTGGAAGATGAGACAGAAAGGGGGCCTGGGCATAGAAGGAAGAGAAAGAAAAGGGAGAGGGTGGGCACTGGGGTCCCAGGGATGATGCTGCCCACCACAGACTCCCTCTCTCCTCCCACACCCCAGGGTGCATCTGGCCCAGCTGGCCCCCCTGGGGCTCAGGGCCCTCCAGGTCTGCAGGGGATGCCCGGTGAGAGGGGAGCAGCTGGTATTGCTGGGCCAAAGGGAGACAGGGTGAGTACCAGCCTGATGTGCCTCCCCCAAAGCCATGCTTCCCTGCCCTGCCCCCACACTCACTCCCTCTCCCAGTCCCTGGGGGTGACGGTCCTGGCTGCCCCTCTTGAGGAACTTGGAGATTCCCCTCCAAAGTCTTTGTTTGCCTTTTAGTGACATCCTCCTTTCACCCTTCCCTTCCCTCCATCTCACTCCTTGTTACTCACTCTGAGACCACAGTAAATCCTCTTAGCCGGGGTCTGAGCTTTGCCTAGACCCTTGTTCAGAGTGATACTGAGCTGACAAAGAGGGTCTTGGAGTGCCCCTCCCCCCTGAGGTGGCCCGTTCTCTATGTCCCACAGGGTGATGTTGGTGAGAAAGGCCCCGAGGGAGCCCCTGGGAAGGACGGTGGACGAGTAAGTGAATGGTTCCAGGCTCCTTGGGGACTGGGTGGGGACAGATGCAGTGGACCTCATGGGTCCTCAGCTCTGCACTCAGGGAAGAGAGGGGTCATATGTGAGTGCGGTTCCTAGTCCTATCTCAACTGTCTGGGCTGGGCAGCTGCAGGGACTTCCCTGTCAAAACTAGGGGCCACAGGGTGAGTTCTGGGGGTCATGGAGGATACACCAAGGTCCATTGGGTGTGGGGCCCCCACAGTCCCTGCTGGGCTCCAAGTCCCTGACCGACTCTCCCCACCTCCCTCACCACCCGCCTTCTCTCTTCCCAGGGTCTGACTGGTCCCATTGGACCCCCTGGCCCAGCCGGTGCCAATGGTGAGAAGGTGAGTCCTGGCTTCCTTCTATTCTTCTGCATCACCTCCCCCATCTCACATGCTGCCCAAGACGTTAACTTCTCACTCATCAACTGTCACCCTTCTCCCACCAGTGGCTGCAAGGGGTGAAGGGTCGGGTCTTCTTAGAAGCAAAGTCATTGGCTGTATGCCCTGGGGGTAAAAGTGCATTCAGCAAAGGCCCCGAGGACGGTACAGCTGTGGGCTGAAGCAACAAGGAGGAAGGCTGTGGGTTGGGGGTACTCAGAGCCCCTGTCCATTGTCGGGGCTTCCTGGATGCACTTTGTTCTCAAAGGGCTCCACTTTGACCCCCACACTCTTCCCCACCTTAGGGAGAAGTTGGCCCTCCTGGTCCTGCAGGAACAGCTGGTGCTCGTGGTGCCCCAGTGAGTATCTGCCCCTGAGCTTGGCTCTGTCCCTAGGCCCCTGGAAGTGAGGGAGCCAGCTCTGCCTCTCAGCCTGGCCTTGCAGGCCCTGGCACTGGCTCCCTCCCTGCCACTTGGGTCTGGGGGTGGGAGGAGAGAGGAGAAAGGAAGAGAGAAGGCATGTTGCCCTCATGATATGGACGTGGTGGAGGGAGGGCCTTTGGGTCACCAGATCCTCTGACCAAGAGGCTCTCTGACCTGGGTTTCTTTGTTTGGGATTGAGCTTCCTAAAGCTGCTTTCAGATGCCTTCTCTTTGGGAGTTACTGTGCAGGGGGCTGGGCTGGGCCAGAAGGGGCTCCGGACTTATAGGAGGGAACAGAGCAGGCAGGCAGCAGGGCCTTACCTTGCCTGGCCCCCCTTCTCTCACAGGGTGAACGTGGAGAGACTGGACCCCCTGGACCTGCTGGATTCGCCGGTCCTCCCGTGAGTGCCTCTGTCCACTCTCCCTCCCACTCCTCCACTCAGGCTAGCTCCACATCCGGCACCCAAGGGCACCTTGCAGCCTGTGGGGGAGGGAGGGCCAGAATTCAAAGAAGAGAGAAATGGCCTCTTCCCTCCTCTCCCTTTATATCTCCACACTGATGGAACACTTTTATTTTAGACCCAACTTTCAGGCCCAAGGTAGACACACACACGCACACACACTCAGAGTCTCTGGCCTTTTGTGAAGAACCAGAAGTATTTGGCTTGCCCCTCACTCGCTTGCTTCCTCCTCTCTGGGTCAGGGTGCTGATGGCCAGCCAGGGGCCAAGGGCGAGCAAGGAGAGGCTGGCCAGAAGGGTGACGCTGGTGCCCCGGGTCCTCAGGGCCCCTCGGGAGCTCCTGGGCCTCAGGTGAGTAGTGCCGAGCTCCCCCAGGAGCTGTTCTCACAGGGCAGGGACTGCTGGGTGCAGGGCAAGGGGCTGACTGGCAGAGAATGGCTGGCAGGCCTGGGCTACGCCCTACCTGAGTCCAGGGCCCTCCACCAGCAGACTGTGGAGCCTGTGGCTCCGCTGCCACAGGAAGGAGAGGCTGCTGGGAGGAGGAGTTTGTACTTAGGGATAAAGGCTCGAGTAGCTAAATTGGCTTTCCATTGTCTTGGGTGTGGGGCGTGTGGTAGGGGTGCTCTGGGAAGGACAGAGTCAGGCTGTGTCTCCCTGAGGAATCATAGTCCTGGACAGAGCAGCCAGTCTCCTCGGGGTGAGGGGGAGACCTCACAACTGGCTCTGTGGACGCCTGATGGGCTTTTCCCCCTGAGCTCTCCTAGAACAGAAGTCTCCTGGCGGCCATGATGGCAGGCCCACATGTGACTACTTCTTCAGGCTGGGATTTTTGTGCCAAGAAAGCTGCGTCTTTGAAATACTAGCCCTCAGGAGTCCATTGTTGGGGCTCAGACAACCCTCTCCTGGGGTGATCGGACCTCACTGTCTCTCTCCCTCCTTCCTTCCCAGGGTCCTACTGGTGTGACTGGTCCTAAAGGAGCCAGAGGTGCTCAAGGTCCCCCGGTGAGTGAGGCCCCGTCCCCACTCTCACCCAGATGGGGAGGAGGGCTGTGGGTGCAGCAGCTTCTTTCATACCCCTACCCCCGGCCTCATGAAAAAGATGTGGACCCAGAGGCTCCACTGTGGTATTTTGGGATTCACCAACTTCCTTCTTCCTTATCCTGCTCTTGCCCCCAACTTGAGCCCATCCTGAGAGAAGAAACCCCTCTGCTGATGTACAGCGATCTTGGGAGGCCCGGTCCTAGTAGCTAAGTGCCTGGCTGAGTACTCCCTGCAGGAGCCAGAGGCAGAGAAGCTACAGCTGCCCAATCCTGTGGCCAGACCCCAAAGACCCTTTTTCCCTCTCTGGTTCCCCTCATCCTTTTCCACACTGGCCTCTGAGACACCCCCACATTAGATTCTTGGACCTCCTGAGGGCCTGAGGGATTCAGGGCCTCTCCTCTCCTCACACAGGGAGCCACCGGATTCCCCGGAGCTGCTGGCCGTGTTGGACCCCCAGGCTCCAATGTAAGTGCTGCTGCTGCCTGGTTCTTTACTCGGACATAGGAGAGAGGCACAGGCAGGGGCTGCAGTCTGGCCCAGTCCCCCTAACAGGGCCCTGGAGAGCCCAGGCTCATGCCTTTGTGCCTGTTCCCATACCTGGGAGGAGAAGCTAATCAGCCACAGGACACATTCTCCTTGTAGACAGCTGGGAACAGGGGGGCTCCCAATCTTCCCAGCTGGCTGGGGCTCAAACCCTCAGACTTTTGGCTCAGTTGGCAGGATGGGGCTGGCACGATTGCCTTCATTACAGACACACATTTCTTGAGCACAATTTGTGCACTGGTCCCTGTACAAGTCATCCATCTTGCCCTTAGGGAGTTTGCAGTGGAGGGAATAGAGATGAGGAAAAGTCACCGAGCTCACAGACAACACCAAGTGCAGGGGAGTGATGCACAGGCTTAGTGGGCAGAGAAGCAGGGTTTGAGCTGTTTTTTGAGGAACTGAGGGTGGGCTAAGGTGGGGGAATTGAAGCTGAAGGGGAGGTAGGAGAAAGGGACTCTAAGTAGATCAGAAAAAGCAAAGCTTGCAAGGGCTGGAGAAGTCAGGGCTGGCTGCCCAGACCAATAATGTAGGAGAGAAGATCAAAGAGGGAGGGAAACTGGTGGAGGGTACAGCTGCCCTTTCCCAGAGGGGAAAGTGTTGTCCCTGGGGCCACGGTAGCTTTGGCAGCCCAGGTGGAAAAGGGTGAATTGACTTTTCACTTCCTGCATTTGCTCCTTCTAGGGCAACCCTGGACCCCCTGGTCCCCCTGGTCCTTCTGGAAAAGATGGTCCCAAAGGTGCTCGAGGAGACAGTGGCCCCCCTGGTCGAGCTGGTGACCCTGGCCTCCAAGGTCCTGCAGGAGCCCCTGGCGAGAAAGGAGAGCCTGGAGAAGATGGTCCCTCAGTAAGTGGCTAATCAGGCCCAGCCCAGCCTGGGGCCAAGGGTTATGAGAAGCTTCTGAGCTCACAGAGCACAGAATCGGGAGAGCAGGGGCTGTGGGTTTGCGGGGAAGCAGTGCAGAGAGAAGTATACTGCGAGGGCAGGAGGAATGCTGCTCCCTGCAGAGCTGGCAGCCAGGCAGCGTGTGGGTGGGCAGGCCACTTCGTGTCATTTCATGTCATTTCTCAAGTTCTTATCTCCTATCTCTCCTCTTAGGGTCCCGATGGTCCTCCAGGTCCCCAGGGTCTGGCTGGTCAGAGGGGCATTGTTGGTCTTCCTGGGCAGCGTGGTGAGAGAGGATTCCCTGGCCTTCCTGGCCCATCGGTGAGTGAGGGGTGCCCCTTCCTTTGGGTGAGATGGGCCGAGCCTGGCTCAGGTCTGAAGCTCTTCACTTAGTGCTCTAGGTTGTGGTGGCCTGACCTCTGCAGAAGCGATGCCATCCTGAGGCTTCCATTCCCTCAGTGCCCTCAGAACTGTGCCTTTGATAGCCCTTTCCCCAGAAAGGCTCAGTGGGGTCCTGGGCAGGGACTTAGCAGGCACATTCATCATCCTTGTCATTGTCTTTTCAGGGTGAGCCCGGCAAGCAGGGAGCTCCTGGTGCATCTGGAGACCGAGGTCCCCCTGGCCCCGTGGGTCCTCCTGGCCTGACTGGTCCTGCTGGTGAACCTGGACGAGAGGTGAGCAGTGAAACTCACCGTGGAGCGACCCTTACTAAGGAGAGGAGCCTCGTGCATCTCCATGCCAGGCCAGTCTGGCCAAGTCCTGGTGCCCTGCAGAAGGGATTGACAGGATGGGCCATTAGGCCCGAGGTCTCGGGTGCAATGGAAGGTTGTTTTGGGAGAGAGAAGGGAATAGAGACAAAGCTTGGTGAGAAAGCAAGCTTTGGCTCCAAAGCTTTGGTTGGATAGCGGGAACAAGCCTGGGGCTTCTGAGGGGAGGACAAGGGAGCAGAGTGGGAGATGAGCAGGGCCAGCTCTAATGGCATCTTGTTTTCCATTGCCCAGGGAAGCCCTGGTGCTGATGGCCCCCCTGGCAGAGATGGTGCAGCTGGAGTCAAGGTGAATATCTGGGGGGTCTCTCTATGCTGTGGGACCAGGAAGATGTTCTGTTGGGTCAGCCTGAGGTAGCAGCTTGGGGTCAGAGGCTTGTGTTACTCTGGAAGGACCATCTTTCCTTGCCTCTTCTGGAGCATTCTTCTCTGAGTCTGAAACCTCTCTCCTGACAGGGTGATCGTGGTGAGACTGGTCCCCTGGGTGCTCCTGGAGCCCCTGGGCCTCCTGGCTCTCCTGGCCCGGCTGGCCCAACTGGCAAGCAAGGAGACCGAGGAGAAGCTGTAAGTACCATGGGAGCAGCAGTCTCAATGCTCCGCCCAAGGGCAGATAAAGAAGAGGGCCATCCTGTCCTGGCCTTGACCTGATGCTGCTCCCACTCTCTCCTCACAGGGCGCACAAGGTCCCATGGGACCCGCAGGACCGGCTGGAGCCCGGGGAATCCCAGTGAGTGTTTGAGTGTCCTGTGCTGGGTCTCTGACAGAGGCAGGCTGGGAGGGCAGCACGGGCCCTGGGGACGCTGGATTCCTTGGCTTGGACAAGGCCAGCAGAGGGCTCCTGTCCGGCTCAACCTGACCCAATCTGTGTCTGTTGGTCTTGTTCCCAGGGCCCTCAAGGCCCCCGAGGTGACAAAGGAGAAGCTGGAGAGGCTGGCGAGAGGGGACTGAAGGGACATCGTGGCTTCACCGGTCTGCAGGGTCTGCCCGGCCCTCCTGTGAGTGTTGCTGTCTATGCTCGGCACCCCAAGACCACCCCTGCTCAGAGCCCACTTGAGTTTCCCATGCTGCTAAGACAACTGGGATCATCCTAAGAAATTTCTTGGGCTCCCTCAGGGTTGGAGGGGATGGGACATGTATCTTCTCCCCCACCTTCATATATATATATATATATATATATATATATATATTTTTTTTTTTTTTTCATTCGGAAGGCTTCCCATCCTGGAAGATGGGGCCCTGTCTTTGCTGACCTCTGACCTTTGCCTCTTCCTTCTGCCCAGGGTCCTTCTGGAGACCAAGGTGCTTCTGGTCCTGCTGGTCCTTCTGGCCCTAGAGTAAGTGAGATGGCGTGAGCTCTTGCTCAGGGGTGGGGCCAGGGCAATGGCCAGGTGTCTGATGAGGGGGGAAATGTTGCTGCTTCTGTGGAAGCCTTGGGCTCAGGGGGTCTCACTCAGCAGTGGAAGTAGGACTGGCTTGATGTGACTGTGGCCAGAAAAGCACCTGAGATCACAGGTAGAATGAACTTGAGAGCAGCTCTCGGCTGTCAGACAGACCCCTGGGAACAAGACTTTACAAAGAGGAGCCTTGGAGGGCAGGAGAGCCATGACACCATCCTCTGGCTCTTGGGCGAACAGAGAGCTGTTTGGGGTTCTGTGACTGAGAAATGTGAAGAATTGGGAGCAGAGTGGCTAGTGCTATCAGGATGGACACGTAACCACCTCCAGCTACTCCCCGACCTTCCCTTTGCTGATGGCTCTTCTCTTACTGCCTTTTTTTCTCCTGACCTGCAGGGTCCTCCTGGCCCCGTGGGTCCTTCTGGCAAAGATGGCGCTAATGGAATCCCTGGCCCCATTGGACCTCCCGGTCCCCGTGGACGTTCAGGCGAAACAGGCCCTGCTGTAAGTGTCCTGACTCCTTCTCTTATGTCTGGGGTGTCCCAGCATCCAGGAATCTTGAGGTCTCTGGTGCTAAGGGGCCTCTTTTGGGGCATCAGCCTGCAGTTAATGATGACAGCACCCTTTATACTAGGGTCTCTCTGGAGGTTCAAAAGGCCCATTACTTGTGGTGGGATATGAGGGGCTAACGGAGAAATAAGGAAGGTGCTATGGTTTTCTTGGTCTTGGCTTGCTGTACCCCTTCCCAACTTATGGGACTGGGAAGAAAACACTCCAGTACATTCTAGTAGGTGGGGAATGGACACAGGAGGGACATCTCCCCAGAATTCCTGATTGATTTCTCTGTTTCCTGCTACAGGGTCCTCCTGGAAATCCTGGACCCCCTGGCCCTCCAGGTCCCCCTGGCCCTGGCATTGACATGTCGGCCTTTGCTGGCCTGGGTGGGAGAGAGAAAGGCCCTGATCCCCTGCAGTATATGCGGGCAGACCAGGCAGCTGGCAACCTGAGACAGCATGATGCGGAGGTGGATGCCACACTCAAGTCCCTCAACAACCAGATTGAGAGCATCCGCAGCCCTGAGGGCTCCCGCAAGAACCCTGCTCGCACCTGCCGGGACCTGAAACTCTGCCACCCTGAATGGAAGAGCGGTGAGCCAGGAGAGCAGGACCCCCTGTCCCAGAGAGTAGGAAGTTAGCCCACTGGATGTGGCCCCTTCAGAACGAGGGAGGAGACGCCTGTTGGTGCAAGGCAGAGGCAGGCCTGGGAGGGTCTGGCAGGTGGTTGCTCCCCAGTCAACAGCAGAGAAACTGCAGCCCTGGCTCCTGTCATGCCACAGGTACATGGCAGAAGTAACGTCAGAGCAGAGTTCTGTCCGCCAGGCAGGCACTGCTCCTGTCCTATTGCTCGCTCTGCCATTTAGCACTGGACTTTCCCATTCAGGTCTCCTTGTCCCTTGATCCCTCCATCTTCTCTCCCTTGGGCCATACATGGTCCTCACACCCTGCTCCTCTTCCTCTGGTGCCCCTGTAGCCCTTCCTGTCTCTGGCCCTTCAATGAGGGTGTGTTCGTGCCGGCTTGAGCTCTGAAAGGGTTTTGCCTCCTCCCCCTGCAGGAGACTACTGGATTGACCCCAACCAGGGCTGCACCTTAGATGCCATGAAGGTTTTCTGCAACATGGAGACTGGTGAGACCTGCGTTTACCCCAACCCAGCCAATGTTCCCAAGAAGAACTGGTGGAGCAGCAAAAGCAAGGACAAGAAACATATCTGGTTTGGAGAAACCATCAACGGTGGCTTCCACGTGAGTGCCTGGTTGCTCTCTAGGCCAGAGATGACTCAAATCCTTTTCTTCTTTTTCCCTGGAAGGTTTTAGCACCGTCCCCACATTCTTACCAGTTTTCTTTGAGGCTGAAGAAGAAGGAAAGAGGAGAAATAGTATTTTCTCCCATTTAGAAGTGTAGGAAGAGGTCCTGGGAGGCTTGCTCTACTCTCTGGAAGCAAACATGTCCTCCCAGTGACCCACTCTCCCAGTCCCCTTTAGTTCCTCTGAACCCTGGACACTTAGCAGCCCCTGAAGCCCATGGCTTCACTGAATGCCACTCACTCCCAGGCCTCTTACCACCGCTGTCTGCCCTAACAGTTCAGCTATGGAGATGACAACCTGGCTCCCAACACTGCCAATGTTCAGATGACCTTCCTGCGCCTGTTGTCCACCGAGGGCTCCCAGAACATCACCTACCACTGCAAGAACAGCATCGCCTACCTGGATGAAGCAGCTGGCAACCTCAAGAAGGCCCTGCTCATCCAGGGCTCCAACGACGTGGAGATCCGGGCTGAGGGCAACAGCAGGTTCACGTATACTGTCCTGAAGGATGGCTGTACGGTGAGTGGAACTGGCTACAGCTTCCAGAGAGATAAATTGCCTGTGGCTGGGGGCTTGGGCTGGAGCAGATGGAGGGTTGGTCCTCAGTAGTGCCATGGTTCTAAAGTGACAAGCTCATTAGAGGTGTGAGTGTGAGGGGTTATAGAGAGAAAACATGCAGAGTGACAGATAAGGGAGAGGAGCAAGTTGTTTTGTCTCCCTCACTCCCTTGGCTCAGGGGAAATAAGACCCTAGCCAGTGTGTCCAGTGATTCTTGTAAGAGGATTTGTATAACATGTCAGGGCTGCCTGTGAGATGGAGTGACAAGGGGTTCACAGGTGGGGAGCTCACTGTGGGGAGTGGGAAGGAGGAGAAGGACAGGATAAAGGAGGCCCTGCTGCTAAGGACAGGGGTGGAGGTGGAGAGGGCTCTGGCCAGCCAAGAAGAAGTCTAAGGAGCCCCAAGTGTGTTTTGCACTTTGTGTTCTATGATGCTTAGTTTTGTGGTCCTGGGCAGCTGGTATTGGATTGCAAGGCACCCACTGAATAATGTCTCCTCTCTTTCTCCCCTAGAAACACACCGGTAAGTGGGGCAAGACTATGATCGAATACCGGTCACAGAAGACCTCGCGCCTGCCAATCATTGACATTGCACCTATGGACATAGGAGGGCCCGAGCAGGAATTTGGTGTGGACATAGGGCCTGTCTGCTTCTTGTAAAAACCCGAACCCAGAAACAACACAATCCATTGCAAACCCAAAGGACCCAAGTACTTCCCAATCCCAGTCACTCTAGGACTCTGCACTGAATGGCTGACCTGACCTGATGTCCATTCATCCCACCCTTTCACAGTTTGGACATTTCTCCCCTCTCTTTTTAAGAGACCTGAACTGGGCAGACTGCAAAATAAAATCTCGGTGTTCTATTTATTTATTGTCTTCCTGTAAGACCTTTGGGTCAAGGCAGAAGCAGGAAACTAACTGGTGTGAGTCAAACGCCCCCTGAGTGACTGCCCCCCCAAGCCCAGGCAAGAAGAACCCCCCTTCAGGTGCTGGGCGCAGGAACTGTGTGTGTCCTACATGATGGTGCTATTCTGTGTCAAACACCTCTGTATTTTTTAAAACATCAATTGATAATAAAAACAAAAAAAATTATTGGAAAGTAAACATTGACTTGGGCTTTGTTCTTTATTTTCCATTAGTCCTTGATTCTGTAGGCATGACCAAATGGCCACTCTAAGGCCTATTTCTGTGACTTTTCAGCCAAAAGGGAAGACACTGAAGCCACACTAACTGGTTTAGTGACCTTAACAAATACAAACTTACCTCTTTTTGTAAACCTTGGTACTGTGCAGAACACAGGGGTAAACTGGGACCAGAGACCAAGATTTGGGAAGGGAGGCACAAAAGAGAGATGGCCTTATTCTTGAGAGTAAACACAGAACACAACTCCAGGGCAAATTAGTGCTAGAGAAGTGATAGCTCTGAGCTCAGGGGATGGGACATCTTATGGGCCACATCTCGCTGAGTAGGAGATTGGAGTCCCTCCTGAGGAAAGAGGGGTCCTGGGGTGGGAAGAGGAGAGGAGAGGAGTGACTGCAGGGGCCTATGCTGAGTGTACACAATCAGACAATCTTGGTGATCTACCTTTTTATATCTTTCTCTAAGACTTTTAGGTCGAGAGGTGGGAGTGTTAAACGCTTACCCTACCCCTTATTCCTCTTTCCTGCCCCTGTCCCTCTGGTTCCTATTCTACACTTCCTGGGCTTGCACTTAAAACTTCCATGGACTTCCTCTCAATACCCGGCTTATGAATGGACAGCCTCCCATTTCTCCCTACCATCGGGTATCCCTTCCTTTCCAATGGCTTATGTACTTATGGCAGAAATGAGGAAGCGGTCACCTTCTCCACTGGAAGAGGGCTAGTTCATGACGAACTAAAAGAGTAAAAATGAAAGCAGAAGAACGCATAATTAGAATAGCTATCTCATAATTTAAAAGAAACAACACGTCCGTCTACCAAGAGAGCTGATGGGGCCCGGAGGGAGAACAGTGAGGTGTGCAGGTGCTTGTGAAAACGTTTCCTTAGACAATAGGTGGAGCTGAAGAGTTGAGTTCTAATCTGTCAACCACACTCCAAGAGCCCATCTTGCTTCCTACCTTGCTTCACATCGCACTGTGGCTTCACGTTGCACTGTGGTGTCAGAGCGACTTATTCTTACTAAAGCAGCTCAGTAGATTGTGGTCAGCAGCTTAGATCTTTGTAAGAGAAGTCCCATTTGCACCAGGATATCAAGGTGATCCCTTGCAGGCTAAGGCTACCCACTTCTGGATTCCTGGTAAAATCTAGAAATTTTAGAAACTGCAGCATAGTAATCGAGTGAACCAGAGGTAGAGCTCAAAGGAAGAGAAACAGTGGAACAGAAGGCCCTGCCCCTGTGGTCAAATCGAAATGCACACCCTGGATGGCAGTGCTATGCTACTTATTGCTGCTTCCTAGTCTCAACCTTGCCCAGAAGGAAGGTGAGAGTAACCAGGTTCATTACAAATTCCTGTGATCCCTGATGCCCCAGGAAAGGCAGGTCTCTCCAGTCATTATAACCTCTCAGATAAATTCCTGACCCCAGCAGGATGGAGCAGACAGACCTCGCTTAATTGTGAGGGCTCTCTTGAGCTTATCTCTATGAAAATGTCCAAAGGCTTTTAACTAGGAGTCAGGAGTCTGAGCTCCAGCTAAGACCTACTCAAAGTTTCCTGTTTCCTGGGTAAATTACAGAACAACTTCTGAAATCGTTTCCCCTTCTAAACGAGTGAAAGAACACAGAGCGAGTGAAAGAACACAGAGCGCTCTCAGTGATGAAAAATTTTACTTATAAGGGCAAAGAACAGAGATTATTTTTGCCAAGAGGAAATACTTAGGAATAGGCTTATTCTATTAGTTATTAGTTTCACACTTGGGGCTAGAATCCCTAGACAGTTGACCCAGAGATTGTGGGGATCCTGCTTTGGGGTAACTAGAGTTGCAGAAGAGACAGTGGAGGTAAATTGTGGCCTAGATGGAACCTGGTATGTCTTGTAATGGTGTTTTAAACTTCTAGCTATGACTCTGGACAAAAAGCATCATAAAATGCAATTTTTAGCACACAGCAGTTCAATAATTTTTTGGAATGAGTAAACGGAAAAATGGAGATTTCAACCAGGTGACACAGAGTAAGCAGTTTGAGAGCAAGAAGAAGTCGCAGTAGAGGGCAAGCCAGAAGCTTCAGAGAAGAGATCTCTGGTGAAGCTTCATCTCAAATAAAGACATTCTTTCCAAATCTCAATCCACTAGAAATACAATGATGATGGCAATGACAGCTAGCTGGCCACTTCCCCCGAGTGTTGCTGGGAGTAATTCTATGCATTTGTTCAAGAACTGATAGATAGCATGACATAATTATGCAGAGCATCCTAATGTGCAGTTTTGGATACTAAGAATATAAGTAGAGATGATAATTCATAGAACTATGAGGTCAGATTTGTTGCTCTGTTTAAAACAAGTACTTTGAGTATCATGGCTGGATTTAAAGGTAATACTGAGAAGTAGGAAATGCTATTGAGGCAGAGTCATGGAATTATTAAAACTTAGGCAATAATGTAGCTTTTTCAAAGTTACATGAAAAATATGCTAGAGGCTATTGGGAAAACGGGATAGCTAAAGAGAAAAGGTAGCAATGTAGACTTCATGTATTTAGGGTATGTTCTGAGAAATGGTGTACCTTTGCTTCTATACAAGTCATGTTCTGTTATCAATATACAGTTCATCACTATCCTGTTCCTACAGGGCATTAAGGGACCCAGTGTAACACTGAAACTCAGCTTTCAGCCCTCAGCTTTTAGGTTACTCAATCATGGTATCAGTCAAATGAGTCATGAAATTTAGACTTTAATAAAGATTCAGTGTCAAAATCATTAATATTTAGTATCAAGCTATGGGAATGACTACTATAGACTCCCACTACCATCTGTTGCTGTTAGGGTTTCCCAAGGCTACCTCAGTCAAGTTCTGAAATCCAACTACTCAAGCTTCCCAACTAGATTCTGCCATTGTGGGGCTGTAGCCCGCTTTTTGGTGGCTGAGAGCGTGGAGACAGTTGAAGCAACTTCCAACTTCAAACCAGACCCTCTTAATCAGCACTACAGCCAGTTGGTTGTTGGAAGTTAATTCTCAGGAAGCAACTTCTCACTCCTCAGGCACCCCTGGCTCTACCTTTTCCAACCTCTAGGGGGCATTAAATGCTGTTCTGGAAGAGCAATGGGGCAGCCTGTCACCACCTGAGGCAGATGGTGAAAAGTGAGGTTGCTTTCTGTGACAGGAGCTTCCAGGGGCAGTACAATCAGTGTTCTTTCTCTTCCCTTCCCACCCTGTGCTGACCTCAGGCAACTATCCTATGGGCCCCCATAGGTGCCTACTAAGACATCCAGGCAAGCAGAGGAAACACATATGAATTAAAAGCAGGGTTTATTATTCTATCAAATCCCTAATGCATATTCCAGGCAATGGATGAAGTGTAAATCAAGCCTCACACAGACTCTTCGTAAAAACAACAACAACTTTATACAGGAAAAAAAGTTTTGTTTTTAAAAATAGTTCCTAGGCATTTAGGAGCAGATGAAAAATTTTCACATATTGAATGGTCTGTGCTTTCTTCTATGTGTTTGAACATTCTCTCTCTGCTGCCTCTTCTGTGCAGATGAGGCCCTGGTAATAGCTGTGCAGCTGCACGAACAGTTCTATCTTTAAGTCGCTTGCTCTATGGTTTGACAACCTCGAACCATGATATGCTTTCAATTTATAATGCTCCAAAACAGCTGAAAATATCTGAATTAAATTCTTCAAACCTTTGAGTGCCTACTATTTGCTGGGCATAGGTTGGGCACTGGGCAGTGATTCTGCTGTTCAGAGAAACATAAATGGTGCTACAGAAAGGCGTTTTCCTCCCAAGTGGCAGGAGGAAGTTTGCCGGGGATTAAGAGAACCAGTTTCTCCTCTATTTCTACCACCTGGGGCAGGTATGGAACTCCTGGGAACAGATGCTGTGTCTCTTCTGACAGCTGCTGTCATGGAAGAATCAAGAGAAGTTTCTAAACAGCTGTGGAATTTGCTCCACAATCCACATAGTGATGTGTCTCCAAGGAGCTCTGGGTCACGTGGCCAATGTATGAAATCTTCACTGAAGTTCTAGGAAAAAGAAACCAATCTGTTTTTGAGATGAAATAAGAAAAATTGCCTAAATAATTTCTTGCAAGCTCAGGCAACAATATCCATGGGTCCCAGAAGAATATCTTCATGGTTACATAACCAGGAGGCCAAAGGATCTTTCTATATCCACAAAGATGCTGTGCTATGAGATGACATTCTAAATAAGTGGTTCTCAACTGGGAATGACATTTTCCCCACAGGAGACTTTGGCAATGTCTGGAGACATTCTGGGTTGTTACAATCGAGGAGGGAGGAGGTGGTGAGTGTTACTGGCATCTAGTGGGTAGAGGCCAGGGATACTGTTAAACAACATACAATGCACAGGACAACCGCCTACAACAAATAACTGTCTGGCCCAAAATGTCAATAGTGTTGAGGCTGGGAAACCTTGCTCTAAACCCACTTATTTCAAATGTCTGCAGCAGACCTGCACATTTAACAGTCATGGTTCAAGGAATACCCCCAAAGGTCCGTGACATGTAGTAATTTGTGTGACTAGAGAGTAAGTATGACTAAATGTCCAGTATTTTACACATTGAAAAGACTTTTCTCTTCCTTACTAGTCTCATTAGGATTCTAAAGGGATCACAAAACTAGACACCATTTCATAAAGAAAATTATATGTCTAATTGTTCACTGTGAGTCTGGTGATTTGTGAAGGGGATCTGGACAGTGCATCTGGAGGACACCAAGAGTTCACTGTATCTGTGCCTGTAAGGCATCGAGGTGTCCCCTCTTTGGCTAGGCACCTCTGGGTCACCCAAGCACAGGTGGTGAGGTGACACAGCCTGACGGTCCTTGCTCAAAAACAAAGGCCATGGAACAGGGAGCATGACTTACCTCATGAAGATTACTATGTTGTGAAACTGGATATCAGGCAACGTGCAGAGGAAACTACCGAAGAGCAAATATGGAAACGGTCAGTTTGGCTCAAAAAAGGAGAATCAGCAGAGTGCCAAAAACTGTCACACTGAGGTGCAGTCGGCCCTGTTTGGAGCGCCTCCCCTTCCCCACACCCACCCTCCTGACCTAAGCACTGCCACAGGTCACCAGTTCAGAGTCCTTGCAGTGTCCTTTCTCCTCTCACATCATGATACTTTTTGTTTTTTCAAACCCATCATGTAAATGCTAGGGCTTGGAAATGTTTCTAGTGGCTTAATGTTCTCTTGTAGAAATTGTAGCACTTTGGTCAAATATCAAAAAACACATTCTCCAAATAAACCTCAAGATGGCCAAGGCTAGCGAACCTATAGGTCAAAGGCAGGACCAGCCCCAGTTTACTGAGTATAACTCTGCAATCCTTTTATCTAGTAGAGAGCACACAAGGAGAGAACACTATCCTTACTACACATAGGAAGATGGTCCTCCCATCTCGGCCTGCTCCATAAAATCCACCTGAAAAGAAGACACCAGAGTCAGTCTCTGTCCAAGCAGTACTGACACAGAACAATGCTATTATTAATGTCTAAAGACCTTGGAGCATCTTTCCATTACATACAAAATATCCCTGCAAGATTGTCCCTCATACAGACTATGAGCCTCTAACAAATGCTTCTGACCAGTTCTCTTTTGAGAGGCCAGTGGACCTCAGACTATCATTCTACCTCTTCTTGATTTGTAGCAAATTGCTTTCTTTTATAAATTCTTTTGCTCCCCTAATGCTTAAATGCTAGCTGATTTTTTCCTTACTTTTTCATAATTACAGAACCCATAAGGTCTTTCTCATTAACCAGTTCCTACAAGTGGAAAGGAGAGAAAAAGGAAAGCAATATGGCTACAGCATTCCTACACCCCCTCTCTTCTCTCAGGCCTGTGGGGCAAGGATCCTAAAAGAACAGCATACCAGCTGCTCGCTCCGGGGTGGAATGAGGGAGATGTTAGCTGTCGTATACGACCCAACAACTGTGTTCATGTACTGAACCTGGCTGGACAGGCTGGTCACTGCCACAGGGTAGAAGTTGGAGTTCCTGATTTTCAGGGTGGCCTGCATCAATCGGGGCAAGTAAGGAAACAAGTGTAAGTGTCCTGGGTCCAAGACTTGCAGGTGCACAACCCAAGAAGGGAGGGCCTAAGTCTTACCTTGATGGTGAGAATTACAAGGGAGTCCTGCTTATTAAATGTGACTTTCACCACTCTGATGCCGCCATCATTCACAAGGACTGAATGTGGAAACAGGAAGAAAACCACCAAACCAGATGCCAGGAGACAGAGCAGAACAGACAGGAGGACATACTGCTTACTGCAAATGACACAACATGTGACTGACTTAGGCAGTCAGATATCAAGGTCAACTGCTTAAGAATAAATGCAAAACCTGGAATGAGGTGGGAGGGATAAGAAAGTAAAAAGGGCTAGGAACCACAAACCAGGCAAGAATGAGTGGAGTGGGAGAAGCCTTTTAAACCCATCAGAATGCTGTTTGCAATCTGGGAAGAGAAGCTGAAGAGAGGAGCTGTGTGGACAGAAACATTTTCTAACCTCCCAAGACACCCCTCTTCTCCAATTCCTTCTAATTCAGTTCCTTTACTTGGCCCGCAGAATGTTTCTAGCTTCAAGTTTCCTACCACAGATGGTGATGGGGGCAGTGCATTTTGCTTGAGCAAACAGTATTAAAGGAAATGGAGGAATTTATAAGAACAGGTAAGTTTTCAAAAAGTTAACTGGCATTCATACATATAAAAAGAGACTAGGGATAGAAGCAGGTATTAACAGGAGAGAGACAGGTAACTCACGTTCTCTGAGGGCGCAATCTCTGATCGCTGTGTGGGATCAAAGCCACCAACTCATTTACTTGCTCTAGAAAAGACCAAACAATTATTTTGGTAAAATAAGTCCCATGTGTTGGCAGTACTTTCCTTCACATCACACATCAGCCTGCCACAACATATACTAGTTTGGAATTAGAGATTTCTAAGATACTAGTTTCACATTTTGGGTCTAATGAGCAAAAAACAAGTAAATCTTGAGAGTGCCACAAATTACAAAACATCTACCAGTGCTGCCAGGGCAGTGATATGGAAGTTGAGAAATCCAGGATCTTGTTCTGGCTTTCCTGCATGAACTCGGGGAAGTCATTACCTCTCTAGGTCACTGTCTCATTTCTGATATGAAGGCTTTAGAGTGGATAGTTATCACTAGCTGTAAACTTTTGTGACTATCTAAACTGCTACAACTTTCTGAGGGTCGACTTCGTGATAGACGATCCTGCATCTAATCTAGGCTCCACTCCTGAGCATTTGTTTTTCCTCCCTACTTGACATATTTTTTAGACCTTAAGTTAATGATTCACTATCTGCTTCTTTGAACAGAAGCTTCCAAGTTGTCTTTCTGCTGATCCTCTGGTCCACTCACCGCCAAGCAAAGCCTTATGAGTGAGACCAATAAAGAAATGTACCTGTCAACAAATCCCACAATGTACTGCAAACTGTTAAGGAGGAGACCACAGGTTTCAAATGGAGTCACTAGTGCCAAAGCCCATGACAGTGAATCTAGGCTTAATACTTGACCTAACTGCAGTTTCTTCAGGAATATAATCTTAATCAGTCTAGAGTCAATTAGATCTTCAAATTTACTAGACTGAATTTTTGTTCTTTAATAAAACCAAATGTCAAAACCAAGGAAACATAGAACAAAAGAGTCAAAGTGAAGAAAAGAAAAGCTTTCGAATATAAGGAAACCAAGAGAAGTTGTGGGACCTGCCCAAGTTTATCAAGTCAGCTGAGCTGGCTCCTGTTCAGGGCACAGTTTATAATTATGGTATCACTGACTAGAATAAAAGCTCTATATGGGAGACAGGAGAAGCTCTGTGGGTACCTTGGGATTCTTATTGAGGAATCATCCTTCCCATGATCAAAGATTCTCACCTGTTGGAATGTAGCCTGTTCCTTGGCATGTGAGACAGGTGATGCTGTCCCGTCCAGTGAACTCCACATATGGGAATTGGGCAATGGCTTCTTCCTGCTCCCGTTCATCCAGGAAATCCTCCCTGTCATCTTCTTTCTTCCGCTTGTAGGAAGTGGGGTGAGCAGAGGTGGAATGCTGGGATCCCATGGCCGGGATGTGCCACCAGTGTCATGTCCTAGAATGCAGAGCCAAGTTAGTGCATGTTAGTGGCCACACTGCGCCAGGAGAGAAAAAACGGTATCAATGAGAAAAGTGAAAACACAAAAACGACCAAATTGCCGTCCTGAGTGTGATCTTAAACACCTGCACAATTTCTATCAGGTCTTCATTTTGTAGCAGTGCTTCCCCTGCCCCGCCCCCATACAGCCGGAGGAACGGAGCCCGCTTCCGCCAACCTGCCCAGCTCCTAACAGCCCTGGGACTCGGGGCGCCACAGCTCCCACCTGGTCCCGTCTCGCCCTTCCCGTCCACTATTTGCAAACTCTGTGCCCTCCTCAAGAAAAGCTTTCTGAACAAACAACACACATCAAATTAATAACAGGCCTTAAAGATCCTCCCACCTCGACTCCCGGGCCCGTGAGGCAGACTCAGGTCACGCCCCCTGACAAAAGAGGGACGCTGTGAGCCCATCAGAGTCAGAAGCGAAAGCCGGAATCGACGGACCTACCTGCAAGGCGCGAACCCCCAGCAGCTCCTTTCCCGACCGCACCTCAAGCCACCTGCCGGCTTCAGCTTGTTTACCTGCCTATTGGGTCCTCGGAGTTGCCCCTACTCGGTGCGCACGCGCCGAATGGCAAGCGAGCGCGGCGGGGTGGGGGGGGGGAGACGCAGGCATGCGCACGCGCGTGCGCCCTTTGCGGCCTGGCAGTCGACGCAGCTAGAGGGCGGCAGAGTGCGAGGGAGAGCCGCGTCTACGCGGCCTAGGGAGGGTGGACTTGGAGAGAGGGCGATCCCCAGCGGTTCCCCAGAAATGCTGGGAAAGGCTCGAGTCAGGCTTCCTGAGCAGAATGTTTCTCTGCGGCGGGAGGAGGAAGAAGCCCCTGGCGGCCAAAGCCATTCTCAACTATTCTTTGAGCACAGGGGCTGTGTAGATGCTGAAGGTACAAAGATGCAGAAGACACTGAACTCACCCTCATCCTGCTTTAGGATCTCCCCTTTCCCAGCCCGCCACACCACACAAAAGGCAAGCACATAAAGGATTAGATAACACGTTTTAAAGGGTGCGTTTCTCTGTGGGTACTGCCACGTTGAGCTTAGCCCGCAGCAGAAGGAAGTGGGGGTGAACATTAAGCAGGTGAAGTTACTAAAAATGATGCTGGGGGAGAGAAGAGATTCTGAACTGAGTGAATGAGGGGCCTGCTTGGCAATGGAGAGTGAGGTCTCTGCCCCCTCCATCTCTCTTACCTCATTCTCCTGTGGGGAAGGCTGATGCTCCAGAATCTTGTCCAGTCACCTGCCTAACTGCTGGTCATGAGCATCCCCGTGAGTTTTTAGAGTAAGAAGTGTTAAAGAAAATAAATTATTGAATGACAGTTGTTGAAGGCAGAAAGGCAGACCTTATTCAAGAAGGCCATGGTGATAGGAGTAGGGACTGCTGCAATGGGGGTCTTGCAGTGGGAGAGAGAGATTGGGCCCAGCTCTGAAATACAACATGGGCAAGTAGGAATTTATAGTCACAGGGCAGAGTAAGGGTCAGATGGAAAATTACTAAGAGGAAACTTTAGGGGTAAGGGGAATTCTGTCTAAACCAACCTAACAAGACTTTTGCTGAAGACAGGCCAAGGTGATCAGATATCACTTGGTGGGATAGTGGAGGATGAAGAACCAATTAGATTTGAGGCTGAACAGATATTGAGGGTTAGGGGCTTTTTCTAAGCTGATGTAGCAGTGTTCTTGCTAAAACTAGATTTTATAATAAGTATACAGAGGGGCCTAGGAGAAGGTTCAGGAGCCTGACTAACATTTGGTCAAGCAAGAAACCTTTGTTAGAACCAACAAGGACCCATTGCAACTCTTTTTCCACATCTTCCCACACCTTCTCCTTCCTGAAATCTGGTCTTAACCTTTCTCCTTGCAAGCACTATACTAGTTTATGTTCCTTATTTATACAAATCTGATTTTGTTGGAGGCGGCAATATGCTCACTTAAAAATATATTTCCCAGCTTTTCTTGCCATGTGACACAATTCGAGCCAATGAAATATAAGCAGAGGTTGTGTGGGACTTCCAAGAAAGGTTATTAAAAGGAATTGAGACTCAACTGGTACTTTGACCTTCTACTTCCTGTTTAAAATTTGGACTTCTTGTTGGAGGTGGAGCAGCCATCTTGTGACCATGCAGCAAAAAGTTCATGCTAAGAAAGGCTGGGTAGAAGGGTAAAAGGAACCTGGGACTCTGATAACCTTTGCAGCTACATTCAGGTCCTGGTAACTATCTTCCGATTTCTCATTACATGATAAAGTAACAACCCCTCAAAACTGTGGGGTTTTGGTTGTCTCTCACAGTGGGATGCTATCTTAAAAGATACAGAGCTAGCAAAGGGGAAAGCCTGGATTTTAACAGAAGCAATCTGACTGCTTTAACCACACACCATGTAGACCACACTCAGGCTTCTATCCTCTTCTAAAGTCTGCCCTTGGGCACATGCCCTTGGAGAGAGGGAGGCCCCTTGTCTGTCTGAGATCTGTCTCTCAAGTTCAAGTTCTTGTCTGAGGACTCACTTCTGGCAGGGAATTCACCTGGGGAAACTGGGGAATGAGCCCATCTTTTTGTCACATGGGTATCACCTCACTTTGTGGCCTCTGCTGAAACACTGCCAGGGACAGGGTATAATAAACCTAATGTCTGTGCTACACATGGACATTACAGAGGGTTGCCCAGGCTGTCTCAGAAGCAGAGAAGGTGAGCAGGCAGCAGCCTGATTCATACCAGCTTAAGAGGAAGAGGCCAGAGGACTGTGGATGCTTTGAAAAGAAGGGAAAGAGGCTAAGGGCTGGGGCCTGTGGGGAGGAAAAGGCAAGGTTTTGGTTGGTGAGGACAGTAAAGGGGGCTGGGGGCTTAACAAGCAGAACCCTTGGGGCTTTCTGACAATCTGTTTTTAAAGCGTGTCTGGGGCAGACGGACTGTATTCTCCAGTGTGGCTCTTATACCTCTTTGTCTCCCCAGTACCTGACTTGATGCCTGGCACATAGTAGGCCTTCAAGAAATGCTTGAAGAATGACTCAGCCTGGAGGCTGGCCAGTGCTGCCAGAGGAAGTAGTCCCAGCATCCTCCTGAGCCATCTGGGAGGCAGTTTTAATTGGGCAGCACATTCCTGAGCAGACAGCCATCACTTCTCACCTGTGCCTGGTTTCCAGGTTTGTATCATCATCTTGATTATGAGCAGTGAGGTTACTGCAGACGTGAGCTCACTGGGGCTCTCCAGGTGGGCTGGGACAGAGTAGGGCCAACTGGGCATCCTTACACCCCCAGTCTCTTCAGTTTCTCCATGTACCTTATGTCCCCAGGGCCCCACAGGCTCAGGGGAATAGAGGCCTCGAAGGGCTGTCTGAAAGACTCCAAGGAGCAGGGTAAGGTCAGATGCTAGCCCTACTCGGCTCTGCAATGCCCCCTTCCCTGCACGGGGGTGGTGAGGGTGGAGGTGGGGGGTGCTGTCTAGGACTATGTTAACCTTCCTCTGCACTGACAGGGAAACTGAGGCCTCAGAGTTGGAAGCTTTCTTCATGTTCTTCATCTTGCCCCCTTTATTCCACAGTTGGGAAAAACTTTGCTTGAGGTTAAATGACACCCAGTAAGTGAAAGAATCAGGACCAGAAACAAATCTGCTGTTTCCTTGTTCAGTATACTTTCAAAAGAGATGGAGTCACTTGCTAGAACTTGGAGAGTTAGAGCAGAGCCAAGTCTTAACCCCACTGCTGCATTCACCATGGTACACATGTGGATTTAAGGGCCACACAACCCTTTTTGTGTAATGGATTCTGTGTTTATTCTAATGTGAATCAGAGATCTCAGTGTGCAAAGCGCTGGCCATTGTGTTGTCCAGATAAGTAGAGAAAACAGTCTGAAGTTCCAGGTTTGGATCTCTAAAAGAAGGTCTTAGGAGAGAAGGGGGAAAAGAGGTCTTTCACATTTAAGAGTAGAGCATTTTGCCACTTACCTGGCACTTCCTTTGCTGTGAAACAGCTCTTATTTCCATTTTACACTGAGATACCACCAAGGAAGCAGGTTGCCTCAGCTCTAGTGGGAAAGTCATGAGTTTTCTGCTCTCAAGTCCTGTCTCTTTTTAGTATGCTATTTCCTATGAAGAATGGTCATGGGAAGGAAGTTTTCAGACCAGTTCTAGGAAGAGGAGAGTGCTTATATACAAAAGGGGTCTAGGCAGGGGCTGCACCTGTGTGCCACTCCCAGAGCAGTTGGAGGTGGGAGCTCTGCTCAGAGAAGTCACCTGTGATGAGGAATCACAGTGGGGTTGCAGGGGCTAGTGCGTTCAAGGAACTGACAATCCACCACAACCTGGTAAAGAGGACCACTGAAACCACAGTCAATCAAGGCAGTCTCCTCAGCTTCTTCCCTGAGGTTGACTGTGGGCTCACATTTACCTGGCTCACATTTACCAGGCTCAGGATGCATTCTGGAACAGCCAATGCAGTGTTCTGGCTGTAGCAGGAGGTAGGAATCTTCCTCCACAAACCCAAGTAGACAAAAGATGTCCTGTTTTTGAAAAGTGGAAACCAGTCTAAATCTAACTCAGAACCCCATCCTGACCTGCTGGCAGAGAATTTAATCTCCTTGGTTATTGAGGCTGCCTTCCATTCCCCAAGGTCACTCAAGAGCCCTAGAGACTTGCTTGTTAGAGCTCAGGAAACAAGGAAAGGCAGGGTCTCTTATACTCAGCCCACCTGTCACACTTTCCCTTCCTTGTCCAATGCCCCACAGGCCTCTGATTTGAATGTCGTTACTTCTAACTCAAGGCCCATGAATCTTCGCCCAGACTGGCAGAACTAGTGCCCAGGGTTGGGCATGCCCAGTGCAGCCACTCCCCCACGGCAGTGCTAGGGAGGGGGTCTCAATTCCCACAGTTCAGGCAGCAGGCCGCCCAACCAGAGGTCCCTTCCAACCTGGTGCAGGCTCCACTCTCTTTGCTTTCCCTGTTTTCCCTTTTCTCTTCAGTGGCAATTCAGGAATACCTGATATTACCTCTTTGAACCGTGGATGAAAGGGAGTTCAAGGGGTTGTCCTAAAGCATTCTTTTAAGAAATATTTTGACCTCACAGAAATCAAAGAAATCTGAAGGGCCCTTATCTCTTTGGAACAAGGGACAGAAATACAGGGAAAACCAAAACACAAGCTGACATCTTAAAGGAACACCTAAACCAGGCTCTTGTAGGGAGACTTGCAGGCTGAGGGGACTAATATTAGGCTCCTAAGCACTATAACAACCGTCCCTGGGCTGTGTGATGGCTGTAGGGGACCTTGGTCCTTAATAATTTCTAAGAGTCCCTCAATTGCTGGCAACCTCAGATGAACACACACTCTTGTCACATCAGTGTGTATGCTGTACACATGTAAACTGTATGGTCCTCCCTCCCCTCTAGGAATTGCCACCCCTAACAGATCTACATGTATCTTCAGAAACTACCATTAAACTCCTGTCTGTGTTTGCTGTGGTGCTGGGTGTTGTTCCTGGGGCCTCAGCCAGCAGAGCGTCTGCCTTTCCCCAAGCAGCCTCCATCTGAGGCCCAGCCAGACGAGCACTGAACAAGCGAACACCCTGTCCAAAGCAGGCAATGAAAAACGTGGGAGGGTGATAGGAATGAGGGAGCTGCAGGGCCAAGACTTAGGACAGAAAGCAGAGATGAACTCCAAGAAGTTTTCAAAAACAAAAAACAAAAAACAAAATTTATACCCAGCCCTATCCCAAAAGTCAATAGTCTGAAATAACTCTTGGTGTCTCTTCTCGTGCATAGTCATGGTTGAATTCAGGCCCTCCATCTTCCACTTAGGCAATCAATGGCAGTAGCTTTTTGGCTTAAAAAATTATAATTTACTGAGTATCTATTATGTGTCGGGTACGGTAGTAGGTACTTCCTGCACATTATCTCATTTAGTCCTCTCGACAACTCTGCAGGCTGGGTATCAACATGTCTTTCACGGATGCAGTGTCTGTGGCTCGGGGAAGTTAAGTGGCTTGACCAATGTCACACAGCTGGAATACAAGTGGTGTATCATCTCCAGCCATGTGCCCTTTGTCCACACTCCGTTGGTCTAGTGGTCTAGTCTCACAGTCCTTTCCTAAAATGCAAATGCGGTCATATCATTCTGTTTCTTAAAACCTTTGGTGGCTCCTCACAGGCTGTAGGACCCAACCTCCTTCCACGGCTTGCAAGGCCCTTTCTACTTTCCTGCTGCCTTCTTCCCACTAACCACACACTCCTACCACAGAAGACTATTTGTAGCTCCCTAAACATGCCAGTACTTTATGTACTTGCTTGCTCTGTCCTCTTTGCAGAGGGTATTCTTTTCTCCTCACCCCACCCCACCCCACAACCCATTTCCTGCACCCAGAGAGATCCCATACAGCCATAAAAACCAATCCCAGATGTCACTCCGAAATCTTTCCTGCAAACCCAACTCTTGCTACCACTGCACACACACTGCCAACTGTCCTGACACCTGTCTCTCTCCTCCACTGGACTCTTCTCTAGCACCTGTGCTTTCCCCACTCTATTGTAATTGTCTGTGAACTGTTACAAGTTTAACCCCCTGAGGGCAGGAATGGTGTCCCTGGAACCTAGAGGAGAGCCTGGCAGAGAGTAGGAGCTCCATAAATATTTTATTGATTGAGTGAAGGAGTTGAGTGAATGAATGGGGAGCACCTTGGGATAGGAACAGTGTCATAGGACACAGTATGTGTCCCCATCTCATGGAATGCACCTGGCACCCAGTGGATGTGCAGTCAGGGCGAATGAATAGAGGAGAGGATGGAGAGGAGGGGAGGGGAGGGAAGGTTGAACTCAAAGGGCTCTGCAGGCCTGGGCACAGCTCTGTTCATCCGCCAGGGGGCGTGGGAGGCCTGGGAGTTGGGGCCTCCAGGCGAATAGTTCTCTTTGCCCTGAGGTTCGGCCTTACCTGCAGAGGCATGGGTTAGTTTTTTCCCTCCATAGAAGGGTTCAGGAGGCAGCTAGGATCCGAGGGAAGGAGCCCATCCAAAGCTGGGTTACTGCAGCAGCAGGCCTGGGATCAGCCTGGCCTGCCCTTGCCTGGTGGGATAGAAAGGAGCTAGCTCCCTGTCTGGGGATCTGGATGTTCCCAGGTAAGGCGCACCTTGGGACAGGTAGGTGCTTGCAGCTGGAGGCTGTGGCTGGAGTCAAGTAGGTCCTCAGCAGGGAAAGAACTCAAAGCCATTCATGTCATGGGCCTGGGGGGAGGAAGTTTGCACAAATTCCTGGACACTAGCAATTTGTTAGAACCTACAGCTTTGTCTCTCCACTCTACCTCATGCTAGTCAAGGACAACCCAATCTTCTGGGAAGTTGAGGCCCTGTGAGACAGTGAGGCACAGGATACATTCCTTGCCTTCCAAGAGCTCCCCACTGATGGAATCCCTGAATCTGCTCCTTCCAGAGGCTGCTGGAGCCAGGCCACCTGGTGGGAATCCTAGCTCAACCCCTCACTAGCTATGTGACCTTGGGTATCATCCTTAACCCCATCTGTGCCCCAGTTTTCTCATTTGAAATGTTAAAATGATGAAATAAGTTATCGTATGAGAGCCTCTTAGAGTAGTGCTCATCAAGTAGTACATTCAATAAATGGCAGCTACTATCACGATGGCGATTCTTTAGCAGCAGGTCCTTAGAAGCTTGCAGGTGAAGGCACACAGGAGACCAGGTGGACCTGTGTCCTGGCAGCATTGCCACCATCTTTGGATTAGCCTTGAGCATCCACCTAGCTGATCATTCCATGGCAAAGTCCTTAGCTGTAGAGAAGAGGATAGAGTACTCTGAGCTCATGGGACTTTCGGACCTGAAAGGGAGTACACCAGACAGATCCAGAGAGAGAACTGAGGCCCAGAGATGCTAAGTGACCTGGAAAAGGTCACAGAGACAAGTGGAAGCAGGGCAGGGAGAAGGGTCCCATCCATTGACCTGCCATTCTATCTGTTGGGGTCTTGGGGCCACATGGCTGATTTTTATCTAAATTAGATGCTACCAATATTTGTATTATAAAGAGTTTTTGGAGTGTTGTGGCTTTTGTCTTTCACCTCCCCTGTGAACGGGTTTGCACGGGGACCAGTATACATGACAAGTATGAGAGAACTGAGTGGGCAGGGAGGGATCAGAGGGAGGTGAGAAAACAGCCTGCTGGAGAGTTGGAGCAAGAATCTGAATCACTGTCCACAATGGCTGGGTCTGGCCTAGCTGTGCATCCTTCTCCTCTGGAAACTGGGCTGCTGTGAGGACTGCCTCTGGAGTTCTGGGGGCCATACCATGGGAGCTGGGCCTCTTGGATCCTGTTTTGGCCTCTGCTCCCGCTTCAGCTTTCTCTGCAATATGCCTTCCATCCCTGCCACTGAGTATAGGCTCAAAATCTCCACTGTCCTTCCAGAAGCAGTACATATATTACTTCTTCCATGAATCACTCCTTGATTCTGATTCTCTGCCAGAAATTATTCCCTTCTTTGAATTCTCATGTTGGTGTGTTTGTACTTCTCTCCTAAGGTTTTTGCCTCGCCCTTGCATGACCATACAGAGGCGGCATAGCACAGTGGCTGAGAGCATGGATTCTGGGACAGACTCCCTGGGCCCAGAGGCTGACTCCATCATTTATCAGTTGTATGGTGATATAAGTTTCTTAACTTCGATGTGCCTCAGTTTCCTCCTCTGTAAGATGGAAATAACAATAGTACCTTCCTTACAGGCTTGATAGGACTTTCAATGAGTTAATGCATGTGAACTACTTAGGCCAGGACCCCATATATAGAAAACACTCTCTGTATGCTATTGTTGTCATTGGAAAATTTCTGTCTCTGCCTTGTCACTTGATTAAGCCTGTAGCCCCTTGAGGAGAGGATCAGTCTCTTTTACTTAAACCAATTCGTGTCCCCCCATGGTCTCAGCACCGAGCCTGGCCAGCAGGTCCTCCCTGACCATCTATGAAATGATGGCCCCCTCCTCTTGCCTGCTGTTTCTGCTGCGGGCCCCTGCAGAGAGGGGCTGTCTCTGTGGCTGTGGCCCTTCCTCCCACAGCCCCGCCTGAGCTCCGGCAATTTTCTCTGGCAGCTCCCACGTTCTGGACTAACTTTAGGGTTGGTTTCCAGCTGTGGTTGGATTTTTCTGTTTGAAAAATATTTTAAGCAGCTGGTAGGGAAGAGGTGGAGAGGTGGGAAAAGAATAATAAATAAGCTTGTGAAAGGAAGATTGTCTAAATGGCTTGGCGCTGCTAGGGCCTACAGCTTGACCCTGGATCGTGCCAAGGACTGGGGAGCTATCAGGTGGTTGGGGGTGGGGAGGGGACACCCTAGTAGCTTCAGAGGCCAAGGAGAAAGATTGCTTTTCATAAGCACCTTTTGTACATGCTTCCATTGTATGCCCTGCATGGATTCTGAGGATGCAAGAACCAAATCGATGGGAAAGAGCTAGTTTTGCAGCAGGCAGGATTGAGGTTAGACACTGAAAAGAGCTTAATATCAGAAACTATCCCAGATACCCACCCTTATTTCACCCAAGACTCTATTTTGTTCCAGAACTCGATTTCCTTCTTTGCTCTTATTATATAATACTTCATAATAATTCAGACAGTCTGCCCCCCCTGGTTGCTCTTCATCCTCCTAACAATAGTGATTCCATTCTCTTGCACCCCAGGTTTCATCAGCTTCCTCTTCCCTTTGAGTGCTGCTCTGCCACTGAGGCCCTCAGGCCCTTTTTGGAAATCTTTACCTCAGTCAGCTCCCTAGGTGGGTCTGGGGCTTGAGGTAGGGAGACCTCCCCAGCAAAAGCAGGCAGTGTCTAGGCTGGCAGCCGAGAGCAGAGGCCCATGGGATTGCGGAGACAGAGACCCACAGAAAATCAGGGATGGGAGAGAAACTAAATCATAGAGTTGAACAGAAGCTGAGTCAGAAAGAAACAGGGAGCAAGTCAGATGTGGGGGTAGAGAGTTGACTGTCACCTGGCAGTTCCCCTGGCCAGGCCCACATGGAAATTCCTGTGGCCTCTGATGGCAGAGTGGGCTCAGCTCTGAGGACTGCCTGGTGCTGGCAGGATCTGAGGCCCAGCATGGGGTCTCAGGCCTGCTCTGACAGGGAGGCCCTGCCCTTGAAGCCCTGGGTTCTCCTGAGGGCTCCCTCCACCCAAGTCAGAGCTGGCATTGGGGTGATGCTCTGGCACAGCCTGGGCTCTGCAGACTCAGGAGCTGTGGGTGGGAGGGAGCACCTCCCAGTCTAGGGGAGCCAGCTGTGGGGAGTAGGAAATGCTAGGATGTGGGAGACTGACCCTCCAGGAGCAAGGTGGGTGCCAGTGGAGCAGAGAATGCTGGGCCCAAGGACCAGTGAAGAGGTTGTACTGTTGAGGATTTAAGGGTGGTGGGCAAGTGTGGAAAGGAGGTTGTTTGGGGTTCAGGCAGCTTTGCTGGGTGAGTATTATGCCAGCCAGGAAGTCTGAGTGGAAAGATGTGCCTACAGCTCTCAGCAGTCTACTGCGGAGGAGGAACTGTGGGGAAGGGAGAGCTTGCTCAGTTTTGAGCAGATTTCTTTAAGGCCTCCCACATAGGGATCCACACCCGTTAGGCACCTCTGCCCTCCTAGCCTCCCTCAGCAAGGAGGACAACGCGGGTCTAAATTTATCACTGAAATATCTACTTGTTAGCTGATCCTTGCCACTGGCTAGCTCAGACCACAGCAAAGTTTAGAGTCCCAGCTTCTCAGAGGCTAGAAAAATGGGAATTTGCACTTCCTAATACTGAATATGAATATTTCCAAAACATCTTTATTATTATAAAACATAGCATATATTAAATATATGTTCAATTTAGTAAATAATTATAAATGAAACGCCTATATTTCTGTTGTCTAAGTCAACAAATAAAATACTGCCAGCATCGCAGAAGTCCCTGTGTTCTTCCCTGATCACAGAGACCCGTTCCTCTGCCCTGAAGGGAACCATTATCCTGACTTTTATGATCTTGATTTTCTTGTTTGCCTTCCAAAGCATTTAATCTCTTAGATATTATCATCTTTGAGTTTCACAATAACCTTATTATTCCCATTTTACAGATGAGGAAACTGAGGCTCAGCAAGGTTAAATATTTAGTCCAATGCCACCCAACCAGTAAGTGGCAGAACCAGGATCATATTTGGATTGGCTGATTGCCCCCAAGCCATTTCTTAGTCAAACTAGAATCCACAAGACATGCTAGGACAGCCCCAGCATTAGAGACTGGTGCCCCATTGCCCCAGAGAAGGGGGAGGCCATCTTCATGAAGGCAGGCCAAGTACTCCCCTCTCAGACTGGTTGACTCTCTTGACTCCATAGGGTCTTGCTCTCTGAGAACCTGGCAAGAGATGATGGAGGCCCAGTGGAGAACAATTGGAGATCAGGGAAGCAAGAAGAACTGGGGGCTGATCAGGGATGGGAGAAAGCTTCAGGCCCTGCCCGACACATGCCAAGGGCACCCAGGATTGTGGAGACGTGCCTGAGCCAGGTGTGTACCCAAATGTTTGCCAGATTCACCAGGTGTGCCCTCCTTGGTGGGCCAGGTGTGCTTGGTGTGAGCATACGCATGTGTGTGCATCTGGAATGTCCGCGTGTGCGCTCGGCCCTACACACTTGGATCACTATGAACTCGTCTTTTTTCTTTTCACTGTAAAATTATACATGCTCACTATAAAAAAATTCAACTATAGAAGTCTCTGCTCTAATTCTAATCCAAGTTATCCCCAATATAACTTCTTTTAGCAATTGGTATTTATCCTTCTTACTTCTTTCTAAGAACATTCAAATATATAGTTATTTAGATACACATATCCAAATACAGTAGCTTTAGGTTTAATTGTTTTTAACAAAATAGTATCAGAATTTACTTATATTTTTCTTTTTTTCTTTACTTAATATATCTTTGCCATTTTCCCTGTCAGTACGTGTGGATTTATTTCGCTTTTTTGATGTACCATCATGGATTTAACTGGGTGGATCCCTCTGTGTCCTAGATCCCCTGGTCTCCCAGAGGCTGAGAAAGTAGGGTGCAAGAGGAAGGGGATGACAAAGAAACTGGCTCCTCAAAAGTCAGCCTTGCCCTGAGAGGCAGCCCAATTCCAGCTATTCTTTGATCTCTTGCAAATGGATTCCCCTACAACCCCTCCACCCAATGTTCATCCCTTGTTCTCCTGTCCTCTGTCGAGAGTCCTCTCCCCCTTTTTCCTCCTGACCCTTGACCTCTGTGCAGTGCTGCAGATATAGGGGCTGTTGGGTGAGCTCCCGGCCTCTGAGACCATGTCATCTCAGAGAGCCAGTAAGAATTGGGCTTGGGGACCCAGAGTTCAGGAGGCTCTGCACAGACAGCCCCAGGAGAAGGCATCATGCCGATGGTGAGGCTGGCACTGTCCTGTTCCCAGATGGCAGCTTCCTGCTTCCCAGAGGGCATGGATGACGGGAATTGTGCCAAGGAGGCATGGTGCCCCCGCCCCTGCACCAGTGTCATGGAAAATTCAAAGCCTTGATCTTTGCTCTTGATTGCTCCTCCCTGACTTTTACAACTGGAAACTTGCGGACTCTTTGTTCCCATCAGCTTGGGAGGGAGCTGTTGAAGGGAGGATAGCGGGAGGTGGCTCAGTCAGCAGTGGGGGGCAGCTAGAGAACTTGATACCTCTGAGGCCCAACTTGACCCCTTCTCTCTCTCACTCACACTCACAGTTTACCTATAATCACACCACACTTCTGTGGGAGTGGGTGAGGGGGGTAGGAACAGGATGGGCACAGCCGTCATTGTCCTTCTCAGGTAAGCTGCCTCCCCTTGCCCAGAATCAGCCCCCAGTTGTCCTGGGCCATGGTTCTCCTTCCTCCTAAAACACCTGATTCCTCTAATGTCCCTGTAGCAAGTGGTTCCCAGAACTTCTCATTCCTCGGGGCAGGTCCTGCATGTTTGTTTACCATGGGATCCAATTAGAACTTTAGGGCAGGGAAATCACTCGCCAGGTTGCTTCCCTCCCCAGCGCCTTGCCCAGCTCCTGCTGCCCTCTCCTCCTTTCTTCTCTTCATGGCCAGAGTTCATGGAAACATCTCAGGTCAATGATTCTCACCTTCCTTTCCTCCTCAGGAGAAAGGGGCCCAACACCCCTTCTCTGGAGCCTGGCACCTGTCTTCCTCAGGGACTGCGTGCTATGGGGGAGCAAGGGTAGACCTGGGGACCGAATCCAGAGTAGAGCATCCCCTTCGGGCCTCACCTGGTTTTCTGGCATTGTCTGCTGGATGAGCAGATTTGCCTCTTGCTCCCTGCCATCTTAGAGGTGAACCTGGGAGTGAGAGGTGAAGCAGAGAGAGATGAGGGAGACTTTGGCCCGAGATGAGGGAGGACAGAGGTGCTGAAGCAAAAAGGGAGAAAGCCCAGATTTTCATTCAGCAGCTTCTGCACTCAAAAAACAACTTGTGCTTCATCAATTTATATGTACTGTTAGAAGACCAGCACCTCATTGAGGAACCTTGTCTAGCTGTATGTGGAGGTGTGTGTTGGGAGACATGTGTGGCACGAGCTTTTGGACCTCAGAAGAAGGAAATGTGAGATGGTGAAGTCAAGGCCTGCCTCCTGGAGGGGTGGGAGGCAAGCCAAGATTGGACCAGCTGGCAGTGTCAGAGGAGGGGGTGCAAGTGAGGAAGGGAAGCAAGGCAGCCTATCTGGAATCCTGTGCTCAGGCCTTGTCTGCCTGGCTGGGGTTAGGTGGGGCTCCGCCCTTTCTATCTGTCTGTCTGGGTGGTGTGCTCACCTGGCATCTGGAGCGGGCAGTGGCTGTGGGGCAGAGAGAATCAAACTGATAGGCCTGCATGCTGAGTGCTTGACCTTCACTTGATGATACTCTGTCTACCAGGAACCTTAACTTCTGTCTATGCCAGAGCAAGACTGAGAAGAGCTCACCCCTGCAGGTCAGGGAGGGGTGTGCGGGTTGAGGGACTACAGGCCAAGCTTCTCTGCCACCCACATCCGATCCGCCTTGCTGCTCAAGCGAGACAGATTATTTTTGCTCCTTCAGACTCTGCCAGTGCCTTTGCCCCTCTCTATGGGTTATTCAGTTACCAGTGTTGGTTTTCTATTTCCAGAGCAAGGCAGGCCCTCCCTGCCTGGCTTCCTCCCCACCAAGCCTTGGTAGGCATTTCCCTTCCATCCAGCCCACATTGGGGCTGGATGCCGGGGTCCAGGTCCAAGGTCAGGGTGACCCTCATTGCATCTGAGAGAGGGCTAAATCCTCTCTTTTTCTCACCTTCACTCTCCTGCTTCCTCCCAGACCATTTCCATCAGCACACCAGCATGCTCTCTCATCTTTAAAATCATCCCTCTCCAAAACCCAGACCTCTCCAGCCATAGCCCACTGCTCTGCTCCTTTAACAGCCACGCTCTTCAGAGTGGGGGACACTTGCTACTTCTACTTTTCCCCAGACTTTCCTTCTTCACCACCCCCATCCCCAGCAATGCACCTTCTGCTCTACCACCCTCTTCACTGCACCTGCTCATATTAAATTCACCAAACCCAGTGAACACTTCTTGGCTTCCCTCACCCCCTCTCTCGGCAGCTTGAACTCAGCCAGCCCTAACCCTGAAGCCCTCCCCTCTCCTTCCCCACATGATGCTCCCTTGGTTTTCTTCCTGCTCCACTAGCGGCTCCTTCTCAGGCTTCTTGGCAGGTTCCTCTTCAAAGTGACTTTAATGCCAGTGCCCTTGGATTTGGTCCTGGGCTTCTCCTTCCATGTTTCTATGGGTGTACACACCACCCATATGGTAGCAAGTTCATGTTTTTGACTCTAGCCCATTCCTCCTCTCTGAGCGCTAACTTGCAGAATCAGTTCTCACCTGGTATTTCTACTTGAGTCTCCCAGACATCTTTAACTTAACCTGTCCCAAGGAGCACTCTTGATTCTCATCCCTTTACCCTCCAGTCTTGCCTATATCATCTCCACCTTCCTAGTTGCTAAAGACCGTCATCCTTGATTCCTCTTCACCTTTCACATTAAATTTATCATCAAGTCTAGTAAATTCTACTTCTATTCCATAATTTCTCTGAATTGTCACCACCACCGTGTTTTTTACTCAACTACCATCCTCTTATGTGGACTCTGAGGTGGCCTCATAACTGGTCTTCTTGTGTTGAACTTGAGGCTCCTCTGGTTCATTGTCCACGAAGCATTAAGAATTGTCATTAAAACTTGAACACCCTTTCCTCACAAGCCTTTGTGTGTGTGTGTATGTGTGTGTGTGTGTTCACAGTGAGTGATTCTGGACTTTTCACACTTCCCCAGCTTCATATCCTGACCCCCCCGCCCCTCACATACATACACTGGCCAGGCACTTGGGTCTTCTTTCAGTTCCTAATGATCAAAGTTCTCTTCCTGCCTCAGGGCCTAGAATTTCTCCCCTACCCCACAGTAAGCCCATTCTCATCCTTTAGGTGGACCTGAGTGTTCATCTCCTCAGAGAGGTTTTCATTGCTTTCCTGTCAAAACCAGTCTCCCTCCTCTAATTTCTATTTCAAGCCTCTATTTAGCTTATTTGCATAATAACACTTACTATATTTGTAATCATTTTATTTATTTGTTTGCTTATTTCTACTTTTATAGTATGTAAGCTCCATGCGGGCAGGACTATGATGTTTTTGCCGTCGTACCCCCAATGCTTAGCAGAGAGCTTGGTGCTTACAATAAAAATTTTATTTATTGTATGTCTACCAGAACAAGTGAATGAATAAATGAATGAATGGCCTCTGAAGTCAGTTCTGTTTTGTGGGGCTGGAAGAAAGGTATGGAGGATAGGAAGACTATGGTTGGTAGGAAGACACTCCTTAGGTAGGGTTGCCAAATTTAGCAAATAAAAATACAGGAAGCCCAGTTAAATTTCAAATTTAATTTGGATTTCAGATAAACAGCAAATCACTTTTGGTATAAGTATGTCTGAAATTAAAATTTAATTGGGCATCCTGTATTTTATCTGGCAACCAGATGAGTGAGGAGACGGGGTGAGAGCCTGATGGTATAATGGGGCTGAGAGATAGTACACAGAGCCGGTGGAGTCACTGGGAGTCACTGGGAGACCTAATCAACTAACAGCAGAGCATGTCAACAGTTTATCAGTCAGTGGCATTCTGGGAGTGAGGTGCAAAGGAAGCTCAGAGACATTGGCTGAGATCTGGGTGAGGGTTGCAGGACTGTGTCCTAGGGGATGGTGGAGATTCAGGTCCTTGCCCTTTTATGGTCACAGGCAAAACTTGTCAGACCCTTCATTTTCCATGATCATCTGACTTATCAAATTTAGTTTGTTCCAACGTACTCTTACTGGATGCCCTAGGGCATGCTGGGTGCTAGGCCAGGTGTTGCGGGCGCAATGATGGGTTAGACTTCTCTTATGTTCCTTTTCTTCAGTACGCAGTGCCTGAGCACTGGACAACATGATCTGGCCCTCGGAGGCAAGCACCACCAGCACCCACTGGCCCCAGACGTGGGGCTGGGCACCTTCCTTGCTTTACCTCATTTCATCCTCTAAACACCCCGACAAGGGAAGCCATTTTTACCATTTCATAAATAAGGAAATAACTGTTCAGGTGATTCTGTAACTTAGCAAAAGTCCCACAGAAAGTAAGTGATAGAGCTGGATGTAAACTTGGTTTTTTGATCCTTTGGAGCAGAACTACCCTCTCTTGGAGGGACTCAGCTGTCAGAGACAAGTCAGAGAGAGTTGGAGGGCTACAGGGGGTGAGTGGGAAAATATTCTGCCAGACAGACCACTGCTGCTTTGCTACAAGGGCCAGAACACAAACTTCCTAATAGTTTTTTTATGCCCAGACCCAGGGGAGCTGCCTGGACACATGATAGGACAGGCCATCACATAGGTCCTGGTCTCATCGGCCTCTCCCAGTGACATTAAATGTATTGTCTGACTTCAGTCCCTCAGAGGCTTCTATTTCCCAAGGGAAATACAAGGAGTTTGTGAGCAGGGGCTGGTGAAATACTAATCCCACCCTGACCCCTCCCACCCTGAGGGCCCCTGTCCCTTCTAACTCTGGGGCTATCGCTGGCTTCATATTGCTTTGCTTGGAGACCCCATGTCTCATAGACTCTCAGATCAGGCTGAGTTCCAGCAGGGCATTCTTGCCCTCCTTCTTCCTCCAGGAAAGCCAAGTCCTCCCCTACTTTGACAGATAGTCTCTTGTAGCATCAGAAATCTCTGGGAAGGAGAGGCTGCATAGCTCATCTTGCTTACCCTCCCAGGGTCTTCTATGCCTAAGGAAACCTCTACCCAGCTTTGTCCCTCCCAGTGGCATTTGTGGCAATTTGCAATAGCCCAGGTACCTGAGAACCAAGATGATGTTGGAACTTGTTGTTCAACTAATTCTTTTTCTGTCTTTCCAGTTTTATTTTCTTTTGTCTCTCTGCTGCTTCCCAATTAATTTTCAAAAAGACATAGCTTGGGTGTGAGGGATCCCCTCCTTGAGTCTTTCATGAGACTGACACATGGGATTTCTCAGCATTGGATCCAACACCTAATGAAAGCGTCTAGACACACACTTTATACATTTTCCTAGTTGCATTTGGTCAATAGGGCTGCTCCCTACATATACATGCACACATACAGTCACACATACGCACACATGCACGTATATGTTCTCTCACCAATGCTTACACATACATTCACAGACTTACACCAGCACCTGGATGCCATCCATCTTTCTATCCTGGAACAGAAGGCTTTGGTGTGTTGGGAGAGGGCCCACTGTCACTGGCGGTCTGTGGGAAAATTCATCCTCGGGCCCTTTGTTCAACAAACATCATAATGGCCATTGGGTTGAGAAAGGCAGCCCTCTAATGGGATGGGCTTGAACTTAGACAAAGGATAATCAACAAAGGAATTTGTGGGTGAGGGCTTGGTCGAGAAAGGAGCCATAACATAGTAGGAGGCTTGAAGCCAAGTGGAAGACAATTCCCCATGGAATGTGGGGAAAGAGAGTAGCTGAAAGACTTTTAAGGACAAAGATCCTAGTCATCAACATTATGATCTGTTTTATTGTGTGGCAAAGAACTGCCCCTCAGTTACTTCCATATCTACAGGGGAAGTCTACTGCATCCACTGAACTTGGTGAGTGATGTTTTGGAGAAATCGTAGAAAACAGACTAAATTAGATGTTTGATTTAGTGCAGGTGGAGAGTGGGCATGTCCACAGGAGGAAGACATAAGAGAGAGAGAGAGAGAAAATTCCACAGAAGCAAGAACTTAGAGTCAGAAGTGACTTGGGGAAGGAGGAAAAAAACACGAGGTCAATCCCATTACCACTCCAAGCATTTCTGGAGATATTGGGAGGGACCCTGGATTTCCCACCATGTGTGGGATGAATGTTTGAGTTAATATTATCTCATTTCAAAGAACAAAATGACCCAAGCTGAATTATATGTAAATGCACATATTAAGATACGTGTATGTTCATACTTACATAAACATTTTTTTCTCCTTGATAGAATCTGAACAAGGCAGTAATTTGGCAAATATCTGGTTAATTTTATAAATGAAGATAGCCAAATGAGAATATTTAGGTTAAAAAAATCTACTGCTGGCCTGAATTATCTGGTTTGGCCATCTAGACTTAGCAAATTAACCAGAATATTGCCAAAGTCCTGCACTTATGCTGGACAAACACAGTTTTAAGGTAGCCCACATCCTTGTGGATACATAGATATTTTTCCACATATTATTATTAACTCTATCTCTCCACATGTTATTATACCTAATATGTATTTATAGCCAACTCGATGATTGTTACAGGTTATCCAGAACCAATCTTTCATACCAGGCTGATTTTCTATAGCTGCCTCTCATGTGACTAAACCATAAGTATAAAACACTGAAAAACTAGGGCATACTAAAAAGAGAAGGCCACGATTGCTTCTATTCTTATTATTTTTATTCCCTATTAATGTGTGCTCAGAAAATGCAGTGAAGTTTACTATTAGCCTCAATTGCACATACCTGGCAAAGAAAGCCTGCCTTTAAAACAGAACACCAAAGCAAGTATGAAACTAAACAAATAAGGAATTAGGAAGGGGGCAGATATAATGAAGGCTTTCCAGTCAAAAGAGAGGAGATTTGGGTTTTCACCTCAATTCTGCTAGAGACTTGCTTTGAAAAATTTTCAGTGTCATCATTTGCACCATCATGGAATAGATCTAGGCGATGTTATGAAGTCCCTTTCAGCTTTAAAATACTGACGCCCGCCCCCCCCCAAGAGTGTGTAACTCAAGTAGATCATCAGGTGTTATGAAGAGTGGTCTAATATGGCAAAAGTGGTGCTTCTCAAATTTTAATATGCATATTAAATGTGAATCACCTGGGAATCTTAGTAAAATGCAGATTCTGATTCACTAAGTCTCCATTTGAGATCCCTTATTTCTAACAAGCTTCCAGGTTGGCTGATGCTGCTGGTCCGAGGACCACACTTTGAGAAGCGAAAGCATAAAACACACTGGGTCTGGAGAAGTCCCAGGTCTGTCCATCCTTTCTTAACTTTGCAGAACCTCAGTTTTCTCTTTTGCAAAATAAAAACAGTCAAAAACACACACTCCTAGAGGATGTTGTGAGGCTATAAGATTATACATTTAAGAGCTCTCTCTATATTATGAAGTACCTAACAAATGTTTGTTGTTGTTGTTTTGGGGCTGCCCAGCTCTATCTTCAAAGACTCCTGGGAGCTGCTGACATGGCAGGTGGACTGATGGAGCGATAGCGGTGCGCATCCTTGCATCTGGTCCACAGCACACGCACGTGACACTGTTTCCCTAGAAGCTGTTATTTGCAGAGCCAGATGCCCTGTGTGTCTTCCTCCACCCTCTGATTACAGGTCTGCTTGTGCTGCTAGCCGTGACCCAGGGAGGCCACATGGCTTCCAGCTATGGTGGGGCATCTGGGACTCAGTCCTCCCCCTCTCAGCTTACAGGCTCTCCTTTTAGCTCATTACACAAGCAGGCCTGGGAGGAACTCTGCCCTCGGCAGTTTTTTCTTCCCGTATTCCCCTCAGGCAGCCAGTGCCCTCACACCCTCATGCCCTCATGCCCTTCTGCCCTCAGCTTACTCCACCCGACCTGCCCCCATCAAACCTCACACCAGGAAAGCTCCTGATACTCAAATTCACAGAATTGGCAATGACTGATAAGGCTTAGGGGTGACCTCTCCTTAGGGGACAAAACCAGGATGGGGGTTGGAACCACAAAGGAATGGTTTAGGCCACAGTGCCTGGAAGGGGTAGCATTTGGGAATGTGGTTAGGAGGCCTCTCTACTACCTCCGAAATCCTAGACTTCAGTGTCCTGCATCTGTATGCCTTGCCATTTTCCATCTCCAGCCAGAAACATCCCAACCTTTCTGTGTTCCAGATCTTGCTCCTGACCCACTTGGGTGTTTGTGGAAGCTCAGACCAACTCTTTTGATTTCATAGACTGCTGTGAAAATCTGACAGGCCATGTAGAAGTTTGGTCACAGCTGTCACTATAAACCAGGGGTTCTCAACCTGCTTACCCCCTCAACAGCCTCAGCAATGGGTGTTCCCCGTAGGACTCAGTCTCTTCTGAGTGCCCTGGAGAATGAATACCACGCCCACATCGGCCCCTGGCCCAGCTATGGCTCTACCCTTTTCTCTCTTGTTTGGGCCAATCTCATCCAAGTAAGGGAGAAGAATATTATTATAAAGATAACCTTGATTTGCTCTAATTATTATTTTTTAAAGTATAGTGTATCTAAACTTCGGTGCTTTATTTAACATTAGGAACCAATAATGACATATGGTACTCTGTTGAGAACTCTGTCCCCAGACTCTGTTTGCTCTGATATTGGGGCCAGAGATTGCCTGCTCAAGAAGGGGATTTGATTTAATACAACAGATCCACTGAATATCTATTATGTACCAGGCTGCCAGCCTTTGGAGATACAAAGATAAATAAGACATGTGGCCAGCTGGAAAGCGGGAGGGAGATCTCTCTCCTCTAAGGACATGATATTCTCTCAGGCTTTTATCATATCTGCACAAGCTCTAGTTACCATTAAGTCTGTTTCTGCCTCCCTCCTTTCCTCCTTCCCACCCTTCCTTACTTCCTTCTTTCCTTCCTTCCTTCCTTCCTTCCTTCCTTCCTTCCTTCCTTCCTTCCTTCCTCCCTCCCTCCCTCCCTCCCTCCCTCCCTCCCTTTTTCCCTCTTTCCTTTCTTTTTTCTTCCTAGATGAATCTTTATATTTTATTTTTCTTTTGAAGTTTATCTGGTTTAGTAACCTTCTAGAAACCAGCTTTTGAGTTTGTTTCCTGATTCATCAATTTTTGCTTTTATTTTTGTTTTTACTCTTTTTGAATGTCCTCTTGATTTTTTTAAATTGAATATATAGCTCATTAACATTCAATCTTATTTTCTAATCAATATATTTTAAATTATACATTTTCTAATAAAGACTGCTTTCATTGCATCCACAAATTTTGATATGTGTTGATTTCATTATTATTTGCTTATAACTTTCATAACTATAATGTTTTTTCTTTAACCTACAAATTAGCACTTTAAGTATGCTAAATAAAAAATTTATTTATCTTTTTGAAATTGAATTTTTATTATACTTCATTGTGGTCACAGAACATATAAAAAATTTTTTTTGGTCTTTTTTGAGACTTGCTTTATAGTCTACTTGCATAAATGTTGTGTCACATGTTCTTGAAAAGAATACGTATTCTCTAGTTTGTGGTGCAAGCTTTTATATATGTCCTTCAGATCAAGATATAATAATAAGTTCTATTAAAATGACTTACATTCTTCTTTAATTTTGACTCTAAGCTTTGAGTTTTGAAAAAGGACATTTCTCACTCTAATTGTGGATTTCTTCATTTCTCCTTGTAATTTTGTCATTTTTTCCTTCCTGTACTTCTAAATTCTATTGCTGAGTATAGATTTAGTTATTAGTATATCTTTCTGGAATAATATCTTTAAGTAATGATCCTCTTTATTTCTGTAATACTTTTTTTTTTTTGCTTGAAAGTTTGTTTGGTGTGATATTAATATTGCTACACCAACTTTCTTTTTATATCCTTTTACTTTCAACATTTTGTCATTATGAATTATGACAAAATATAGGCCAACTTTTAAAAATCCAGTCTGAGAGCCTCTCTGCCCTTTAGTAGAGTCATCACATTTATCATCATGATATATGTTTACTTTTTCAGTATCCCTGGGTTTTAGGCAAGGTGGACCCAGAGGAATTGAGAATTACATTGCCATTCCCAGGAGAGTAAACGTGAATTATTCTCTCACAATTCTTCTGAGTCCTGGCCCTGGAAGTTACCTTATCTTGCATTTATTTTATCTTTATCTTCCATTTAAGGTGTAGTCATCTTCACAGGCCCCTGCATCTTTCAGCCTCAGATCTGTTTTGTGTACTTCTGTTCCCCACTGCTTGACTCACACAATCCACAGGAGGATATTTTGCTTAGGGTGTCCATTTCCTTCTGTATGCAGGTGGGATGTATAAGTGGATTGACTTGGTTCAGCATGGTGAGCCCTGCAAGTCTGAGTCAAACCCTCTGCTCTCCCAGGCTTTGTCTACCTGCATCTCCCTCTGTCCTCTGCCTTCTGTCACTGTGGTTCCTTATAGTTCCCTCTACAGTCCTCCTTCCTTGCACACATACGTGTGTGCATGCATGCAAACACACATACACACACAGAGATTTCTTGGCTGGATCCAGTATAAACTGGCTAGGGAGGATTTTGCTCGGATGAATCCCATTGATAGGAATGTCTGTGATTTTTTTGGAGTTGGCAAAGCAGATAGTTTTGTTTGTGGGTGAGAGTGGGCAAAGGGAAAGTGTAGGTAGGGTCACTGATCTGGTGACCAAATGGTGTTGGTGAATTTAAGAAGCACCTATATTTACTCAGTTGTGAATCCCATCTTTCCTGCCCACACAGGGTTGGGTTTGGAGTATCCAGGCTCTCTCCCCATCCAACCTGGTGACAGACCTCAAAAGGCTAGGCTGAGCTTGAGTAGAGAGGAGGTATCACTTCTGAAGGTCTAGTGGCTTAGGGGCTAGAAACTGTGGAGGCTGTGTGAGTGTCTCTGGTCTATGGAAAGCTCTGCAAGGTAGGAGGCAAGGACCCTGATGTGCTGCATGAGGTTCTAACATGCATGAGCACGTCAGGAATCTGCAGGGCATGCAGTGTGGGCAAGGCAAGGGAGGCCCCAAGACACCTGGTGAGCAAAAGAGCACCTAGCCTTTTCACAATGCCATACTATCTTCTGGCCCAGCAAGAGAGGTCTCTCTTAGGGCCTAATAAGGTGCCAGGTGAAGTACAGGGACCCAGGGATACAAGGGTGACAGAGCCTGGGAAGTGGAAATGACAAAGGGCCATCACCACCATCCAACCTTCACTGAACTGGCAGGATCTGAAGACCAGCTCATCAGAGACCCTATTGGGGGTGGGGGCAGAGTATGGCTTACGTTGCTTGAAAGCTTTCCTATTGATGGGAAACAATCCAAGGGGCCAGGTTTTCTTAGTAACAAGAGGCTTCTCAGAAACAATAACCTATGCTTAAGAACCCAACAACCCCATTCAAAATAGATTTCACACAAATCAGTGACCCAAATGATACATTGTAACAATTCCTAAACAATGTCCTCTGTCCAATCATCATAGTTTTCAGTACTCAAGGATGGGATGAAAGGCAGTAACTGTGTGTGTGCATATCTGTACAACACCCGCTGCTGTTTAAGCAAAGAGATTAAAGCTTCCAAATGTGCTGATCCCCAGTGAGCTATTTGCCCCTCTCATCTACAACAGAATGGGGGCATATTCTCACTTGGTAACTTCTTCCTTTACTTGAGTTTGTCCTAAGCACATCCAGATATAACCAAGCTGGTCAGGACTGACCTGGACGGAGCTAGATAATGATAACGTTCTCAGTCCTGGGCACAGGGCAGCAGCCCACAGCATGTGTATTATGTGTCTTAATTTTAGGATCCCTTGATCAACCTGGATCTCAGGTTTTCTCCAGGTAGCCCAGCATAAACTTAGATCTTTTGATGGACTCTGTGCAGACATCACCCCTTTGTTGCCCACTTGCTTGGCTGAGACAGACTCGAGATTTGTCTGTAGCATCTTGGGGATGGGAAAGTGCTCTCTCACCTTGACTTGCCTCATGTCCTAATTTCCTCTGGTGGCTGTGGGGAGAGAAGTCATTGGGAGCGGTGGGTATGCCGAGTTCCTGGGGAGCACCCAGTTGTCAGCCCCACTCAGAGCTCTGGAAGAAAGTATCTCAGCAGCGAGTGTATGGGTGGGTCCCTTCCTCTCTGGAACCTGGCAGTTAGAGTAATTGGCCTGATTACCGATTACTGTCATGGCAGGTGAGGTGTGTAATTGTGCTAGGCTATGTGTGGAGGGGCAGAAGCGAGGAGTAAAGGGTGGGTGTTGAACCTAACGAAGTGAGTTTAGGCACTTGAAAGCTGGCTTATTGACAGAAGAACGCTCTTGGACCTGGTATCTCTGAAAAGAAGAATCTGTTCCAGGGAACCTTGGGACCTGGAGTTGGGGGTTAGGGTGAGGATAGGTACTGATGGTACCCAGAGATCCCCAACTTTGGGTTGCTTGCTTATAGTGGGGCTCTCTTGCTTATAATGAAGCTAATAAACTCCAAATCCCATCTGGCCCTTAGTTTGTCTTTGGACATCAAACCAGGGAGGATCTAATGATGGCTGCCATCCACAGCCAGCCCCTCACCCCACTCAAATTTCTAGTCTGCACTTAATGTACAAAGTCTGGCTGAGGGCTTCATGCCAACAAGTTCATGGGCTGCAGGAGTCTCTGGGGAGCCTGGACAGCAGGGGCTGTGACGTTTCTGTGTGCGTCTTGCCTGTGGTCTCGGGCAAGCTGCAGATACCACAGGGCAGCATGTCTTGGGCTCAGCTTCTACCCTCCCCACTCACTCACTGGTCATGCTGACCTGGGCCTCCCAGCCTCATCTTGGCTTGATCTCCATGTCTGGGGACCCCAGGAAAGGGGGTCTGATTGTGTAAGTTTGGGGCAAGACCTCTGCTGTGGGGGCTTTTTTTTTTTTTTCTGAGCTTGAAAGGGAATTTAGGCCAAGTAAGCAGGCTGTGTTTCTGGGAAGAAGTGCCCTGACCAGTTGCTCGAGGTTGAGGGAGAGGGCCCGGTATCCAGACCCAGAGCCTGTGGGCCAGGCCACACAGAATCATCTGAGGGAGAGGAGACTGCACTCAGCCAAAGGGCAAGTCTTCTTTTGTGCCTAACTTCTTCCCTGGCCCTTCTTCTGAGGCTCCAGTTTGCCTTATAGTGGCTCACAATTGCTGACCTGACCAGCTCATGGGCTGGGCCAACTGTGGGGTTAGGCCAGAGGTGAGAGGTAATACTTAACCTTTCTGAGCCAAACATTGAGAAGGACCAGGGGGTTGTCCAAACTGAGCAAGGAAACCCGGTGATGAATATAGTGGGATTCGAGTCACTCAAGGGGTCTATCTGTCCTAATAGTACTAACTGTGGCTCTTCACCAGAATTAATTTTTAAGTCTCTGGTTGGTCAGAAACTTTCCTAGGATCATTCTAAGCCTAAGAAAGGTATTTTGGGAAAAGAATGTCCTTATTTAAAGCTGAAAAAAAAAAAAAAAAACCAGTGTAATTCTTGCTGTTCTAGTAAATTTATCAATTCCCTATAATTTTCTTGACCCCAAAGATAACAAGCTGTGCTCTTAAAGAAGGACTTGACCACATCCTTCCCTTGTGCAATCTCTTTGCTGTTCCTGTCCCTTACAGCCCAGCAGAAATGGTCAGTCCAGCCCACAGCTCTAAGCATGGTTTCCCACCACTCTGAGTATATAGACCCTACATAAGTTCAGGTTGCAATCTCTGGGAAGCCCCTGTTGTCCTTGGGCTAGATGCTCCCACAATGACATATGATACCCCTCTGTTTTCCCCCCAAACTCTCTCATTTTATGGGAGGTGATTGCACTCATAGTGGTTTCTGAACTGGAAGGCCAAGAGGTGAGCTTTGCTGTCATAGGATCTTCCCCATTTCAGATTGTCCCTCATCTGAGCCCCACCAGTCATAGTGAGGGTCCCAGGGTAAGAGTCATCACAGTTGAGCCCATATATAGCCCAGGTCATGGCAAAGTCAATATGATGGCAAGGCCAATGAGCCTCTTGGTTCCTTTATATACTGATCATTCTCTCTTCCTCACTTGTACCTTACCTCGAGATCCATTCTCTCCTCCATTCTCAGAGGCTGACCCATCTGGACTGCATCTCCCTGGCCCCCTTACCAGCTGGACTCTGACTGGGTCCAACCAGAGGAAGAACTTTCAGGGGATTGGAGGGTGGGAGGAGAAAGAAGTTGGGTATTTATCCCAGCTCTTCCTTGCTTCAGAGTAATTCTGTGGCAGTCGGTCCATGCTTCTGTGACTACAGTTCCTGCCAAGTGATCCATTCTTCATAGGCCCAGCTCTCATTGGGCTCTGGTTACTATTTCTTCCCTTATCCCTTGGACCACTGAGGTCAAGGAGGTGAAGATTTCCTCCCATTCCTACACTCCATTTTTGTTCCCTTAACCTTGCCCACACATCTGTCAATTGATCCTTCTTCAAAGTCTCTTCATTTGAACCCTTGGGGGTAAGTTGTATTTCCTGCTAGGGCCTGACTGAAACATCTCACCTCCTTCATTTTCCAAATAGACAGCACTTCTTTGACTAATAGGATTCTTGGGGTCAGTGCTCAGGGCCTCACTGCCCATATTTCTTCCATTTCTGCCTAAATGAGACACTGTGGCCCTGGTCTACTCTGTTCCTTCTGAATCAGCTTGGAGAAATTTATTCTCCTCCCTCTCACCATTCGCCAGTGCCTTTAGAAGGGCCTTGTGGTGGAAATTGCTAGACTTGGGCAGGACATTGTCAAGGTGATGGCCGCACAGTTATGTCTTCTTCCCACCATCATCAGGGAGGACTTCTGATTATCCACCTGCATGAAGGGAAGGGTGCCAAGAGTGAAGAGCAAGAATGATGCAGGTGGCTATTAAACAGAAAAGAAAAACAGAAGCATAAAAAACAGTATGGACATCCCAGACACTCGTCAAATAAGGTATTTCCTTGCTGGGCAGGAGACAATGTAGCCGGTAAGGGGCAATGAGAGGTAGAACGTAGTGCTCAGGATAAAGCTCAAAGTCCTTGCTGTGCATGAAACTCAATGACTTTCCTAGTCTTCCTCAAACTCAGCTTTGTAGATTTTCCATGCCACTCCCTCACACTCATGCACCCCAAGTTTCCCAGATATGAGCTCTTCCCTAAAGTCTCTGAGCACTCTAACATTATCGCGCTCATGCTTTCTCCTCTGAATAGAAAAACCACTCCGTATTACTTTTCTATTGTTGTGTAATAAGTACATAATGAGTTTAAAACAACATAATGATTTAAAACAACACTTATGATCTCGTTGTTCCGTAGGTCAGAAGTTCAGGTGGACTCTTCTGGGTTCTCTGGTTAGAGCCTCACAAGACTAAAATCAAGGTGTTGGCCAGGGTGGCTCTTATCTGGAGGCTCTGGGAAGAATCTGCTTCCAGGCTCATTCAGGCTATTGGCAGAATTTATTTCCTTGTGCCTGTAGGACTGAGGTCCTCATTTCCTTGCTGGCTGTCGTCTGGGGAGTCTCTCTTAAGATACTTAAATCCACCGATATTCCGTCTCAAAGCAAAGTGTCTAGTCCTTTTCTCTGCCTTTTTCTTCTACCACCAGCTAGATTACAGCCTCTGCTTTTAAAGGGTTTGTGTGATTAGACTAGGCCCGCATGGATTAGTTTCTTTTTTGCCATATAATCACAGGAGTTACACCAAGGGGTGAAGGTCATGGGTCCATCTTAGAATTCTGCTCACCGCAACTTCTCTCCTTAATTCAAATGTCACCACCACTGTAAAGCTTTCCTGGTCTCCTCACTCGAATTAACTGCTCCCCTCGCACTTCACTGACACTCCATTTTGCACCTTATCACACTGTATTATTGGGCAGTTTGAGAAAAGGAACAATGTTTTGCTTGTTTTCATATCTTCTATTGCACCAATACCTACTACTTAGTATATGGTCAGTAAACATTTGTTGAAAGACAAGAAGGGAAGAAGAAAGGGTGGCGGGGGGAGGGAGAAGTAGAGGCTATAAGGACATAATATGAGCGTCTAAAAGGCCACCTGGTTTGAAGGACCACATTTCTGTAAAGATATTGAGGCTACTAGGACCACTTAATTTCTTTAAAAAAGTCTCCTCCTCTTCCTCCTTATCCATCAATATTAGACAAAAAGTAAAATCCTCCTCCTCATTCTTCAAACTTGATTTGGAAAAGTTTCAGACTCAGTCCTTGTTTACTACCTCCAGGAGGCAGGAACTGACATTTTGTACTTTTGTTTCCTACCAAAAATTGTCCCAAATTGTGTAAGACCAGTGGTCATTCTTTCTCTCATAGAGAAGGGACCAAGAGGACAGGCCACAAAGGACAAAGCCTCGGAGGTTTGGGACCTTTTCCAGTTTCAGGCAGATATGAATCTGGCAAGGTCTCTGAGTTTAGCATGAAGGTTTAACAGGGAATGAGAAAAATCTAGTCTTTTTCTGTTTGGAGAATCATATATTTCAGTGGTCGGGTATCAGACTTCTTCCTTGTATTCTACCAATTGAGAAGTGGGGGCAGTGATGCCATTAATAAGTCCTTCTCTTTCTTTAGTAATAGGCATAGCTTGTCACACACCTCAGATAAAGCAAATAGCACCAAACCCAATGACTTAGCCAGACCCCAATTCCTCCTGTAGGAGTTCCAAGTTAGTCCTTACTGAGTCTTTCTACATGTTTCCAGTTTCTTCTTCTTCCTACTCCAGATCCAGGTACCAACATGGAGAGAGGTGACTCAGTTAAGAGAATGCAGCTTCTTGTTGCATTGATGCTAGTAATAATTAATAATAATAATAATAATAATAATAATAATAATAATAAATGAAATGCATGTATATGGTAAAGCCCCAAGCTAAACAGAAATATTAGACAAAAAATAAAAGCCTCCCTCCACACATCTCTCACCCATCCTGAGTTCCTCTCTCCAAAATCTGTCACTGTTGAGATTTTTCTTATAACTCCTTCCAGAAAACAATTTTTATGCTACCTGCATTTAAAGCTTAATTGTAATACTTCTCCAGCTAGTATACAATTTAAATGGGGCCTGATTTCTATAAAGATCAATTTCTCTCCTCTGAACTATTAAGCCAATTTAGAAGTGTTAAGCAAAAATCATTTTCAAGCAAATTAAAGTATTGAACTTGTTTACAGTTCATCCAAGATGAAGATGAGATGTTATTTTAATTCCTCCAGGTATAAACTTTCTCCCTTCCAACCACCGTGCCCTTCTCATTTCCCAGTTCATTCGTCTGCTACCCAGGTGATAGCAGTTGAGAAGTTCAGAAAGACATTTTCAAGAACATTTTAATATTTTCTTTCCAGAAGATAGAAAGTGGCATTTTCCCAGTCTGCCCTGACTTCAGCCCTTGATGGATACAGCAAGAAGACAATTACTGAGACATTCAAATGAGGAACAGGCATAATGCCAGAGAGGCTCAGGAGTTCTTGCTAGTTACAAAATAACATTCATGCTAGTTACATTCTAATTTACCTGTCAGGATGTAATTTGGAGCATTTATTGAAGTGTGTGTGTGTGTGTGTGTGTGTGTGTGTGTGTGTGTGTGTGTGTATAGTGTGCATGTGTGTGTGTGTGTGTGTGTGTGTGTGTGTAACTCTGTTTTTATTGAGGATGGCGACATTTCTATTTATAAATGAAGCTTCAGCAGAAGCAAGTGAGTCCAATCCTAGGTACAACCAAGCTGAGCAAAACCTTCATTCAAAGACTTATTATCTTAAGAGAGATCTAATGATTTAGATGTTGAGGCCAACCTTGGGCAAAGGATTCTATCCACCACTTCTGGGGGCTTTCCATCCCTACTCCCATTATCTATACACCTTCAATCTATAGCTTCATGAATTATCTTGACTCTCCAATCCTCTAAATTAGCTTTCAGACAGAATCTAAAATTTATTTAGATATAGTCGTTTATAAAATCTAAAGCATTGTCTTGAAAATGAAGAAATCTATTTAAGATTGATTAATTGATTGATTGGTTGATTCATTCATTCATTTATTCAAATATTTATTGAGTTTCAACAGTGTGCCAGGTGTTATTCTAGGCACCAGAGCTATGGCAATGAATGGGATAGATATGGTTTTTCATTTTAATTGGGGGAGCAGGTCATACACAAGTCAACCTGTTAAAGATTGTTATGAAGGGTAATGTGGGGGTGGTAGGGGGGGTATCTATTTTAAATGACTTAGTCTGGGAAGACTCTCTCTGGGGACATGATATTTAAACCGAGATCTACATGACCAAAAGAAGCCAGCTATGTGAAGATCTAAGAGGAGCATTCTTGGCAGAAGGACTAGCAAATGTGAGGGTGGTCAGGCTGGAATGAGCTTTTGCTTGTTTGGGGTTTGAAAAATGGAAGGCAGGTGCACCTGGATTAGAACAAGGTGAGAACTGAGGGTTAGGAAGATGGGCCAGGTCATTTGGGACCATGTTGTCCTCAGCAAGGTATTTACTTTATCTAGCATTCCCGAACCTTATTTGATCAGGGAACTTTTTTCTTCAGCATAAAAATATCTATTAACATCCCATAGAACTAGTATGCTGTGGATCATAGCTTGCAAAACCCAGCTAAAGCATTATCCCTCTGTCAGATTGTTTTCATCTATTATCATAAAGTCAAAGATAAGGGCCAGTTATTCCTTATCCTGCCTGAGGAATGAATCAACAAATGGGCATGAACCCAGTAAAGGGAATTGAATTCAGAAATCAGGAAGAACATCAAGACTAGCAGAAGAATGTGGCACTGCAAGAAATTACTGAGAAATAGTATAGAATGTTCTGGCCACTCAAGAACCTGTTTGGACCTGGACAAACTCCCCATCTGCCTGGGGAGATTTTAAGTTAACTTCCTAGAATTTCATTTTGATGCCAAGACAGTGGAAGTGACAGTGGGAGGGTAAGAAATTCAGAGCCTAGGAAAGTTAACAAGAAATAGTTTCACCATGAGGAAGAACTCAGCTTCCAGAGCAAATCAATAATATTAAGATAAAAACAAAGGAATAATATCTGGCATTTATCGAGTGCTTGCTACATTTTAGACAACCTGCTAAGTGTTTTATGTGCATTATTTAATTTAATGTTCTTGACATCTCTGTGAAGTAAGAAAAAATCCCTATTATATAAATGAAGAAGCTGGGGATTCGAGTGGTTATATAACTGGTTCAAGGTCATGCAGTTATTAAATAAATGGCAGACCTGAGATTCAAACTAAGATCAGTTTGAGTCTAGAACCATAACACTAATCATACTCTATACTGCCAAAATGTGAAGGCTAAACATTGATTACTAACCTGCTAAATTTGAAGATAAGGTGGGGAAAAGGAATCTTTATCCTAGGTCAGGACACAGACCTCTAGACTCATTTTTTTTCTTGTTTGAGAGGAAAAGTATACAAACAGCAGAATAATAAGGAGACTGGGATACTGTGAGTGGGAAAGATCCCTACAAAAGAAGGTGATCAGAAGTTTACACGAAACATGGAAACCTTCAGCCTTGGATAACAGGGCAGATTTGGAAAGTAAAGCCCGAGGCTGGGGAACAGGGAGAGAGGTCCAGACATTAACAGATGCAGCCCCAGTGGGAATGGCGGGGAGCAGATGTGCTTGTGCAGCCTCGAGAATGACAGGGAAGTTCAGACTGCAGCTGTTAAGGTCACACTGACAAATACCTGAAATGACCAGATGGAAAATGAAAAGACTTTAAAATACAAATTTAAAATGAGAAAATGGGTGAACTGAATAATGGAGTCAGCCTTAGTGAGGAGAGATGGGAAAGGGATCCTACTACCCACTGAATGTTCCCAGCTCACTCCTACCATTGCGGTGTGTCTGCATAGCTTGCTCATCAACACATCTTCCATTGAGCTAGTTAGTTCTTATTGAATAATGGGCATGCACATAATACACAAAAGAGCATATTATGATTACACAGACAGTTCAATACTAATACTAATACATATTACAATGAATATCCATATACCTAGATTAAGAAAGAGAACAATATCAGTACATCAGAAGCCTCCTGTAGGCGCCTCCCATGATAATTCACCATTATCCAAACTTTGTTAATCATTCCCTTTGCTCTCTTCATAGTTTTGCCCCCCCCCATGTATGTATCCCTGTTAGATGATCTAATTTTGTGTGTTTTGGACATTAGATAAATGAAACCATCTATATGTATTTTTTTCTGTCACTTGCCTCTTTTTGGTCAGTATATTTTTGAGGTTCATCCATGTGTATATGTGTTGTTGAAGTTCCTTTGTTTTTCACTGCTGTACAGTGAAAAATAAAGTTGTTTTTTTTAACATACCACAATTGTACCACACAGTTCATTATACCATTGACAGATATGTTTTTCTCCACGTTTTCTTTCTTTCTCTCTCTCTTTTTTTTTTTTTTTTTGGCTATTATAATTTTTAAGTGAATGTTTTGTACCTCTTTTTTAATGCACATGAACAAGAGTTCTTCTAGAGCACATATCTAGGAGTGGATTTGTTGAGTTGTAAGGTTTAAGCATATTAAATCTCACTATGTAGTGATACGGTGTTCTTTATGGTGGTTCCAATTTACCCTGCCTTCAGCAGTGGATGATGGAGTTCTGATTGCCTCACATCTTTACTAAAACTTGAGTTGACTGACTTTTTAATCTGGGAGGTGTAAAGTGATATTTTATTGTGGTTTTAATGTGCTTTTCTCTGGTTACTGATGAAATTGGACTTTTTCTCAGATGCTTATGGACCATTTGTGTTTTCCCTACTCTGAAACTCCCATACAAGTCTTCCGCTCTTTTTATGTGATAGCTTGTATTTTTTGTATTGACTCATAGTTGTTCTTTATATATCTTGGTACTGATCTTTTGTTGGTTATCTGTGTGACAAATATCTTGTTCCATTGATGGGCTTGTCTTTTCCCTCTTCTAGTGGTGTTCTTTTGTAAGTAGAAGTTCTTCATTTTAAGACAGTCAAATTCGTTAGTCTTTTTCTTTTAGTTTATCACTTTTTTGTTCAGGAAGGCTCCCTTTTAAAACATTCAATAAGCTTTTTATTTTAAAATATTTTTGGAATTATAGAAATGTTACAGGAGTATTACAGACTGTACTCCTACACCCCACACCCAGTCTCCCCTACTGTTAACATCTTACATTGCTGCAGTACATTTGGCACAATGAATCAACCAATATTATCTAAAGTCCATATTTTATTCAGATTTCTTTAGTTTTTCTGTTCCAAGATCCTATCCAGGATCCCACATTACATTTAGTTATCAAATTTCCTTAGGCTCCTCTAGACTATTACAGTTTCTCAGACTTTCTTTGTTTTTGATAAATTTAAAGGAGTACTGGTCAAGTCTTTTATAGAATATACTTCTATTTGGGTAGGTCTGATTTTTTTTTCATGGTTTGACAGGCATTATGGGTTTTCAGGAAGAGGATAATAGAGATAAAGTGCCATTAAGCGTAAGGTATATGCTATTAACATCACTAATGAGGTTAACCTTTATCACTTGTGAGGTAGTGTTTGTTAGGTTTCCTCACTGTAAAGTTACATTTCTAACCTCTTTCCATACTCTATTCTTTAGAAGGAAATCCTAATGGGCATACCATACTTAATGAGTAGGGAGTTATGCTCTACTTCCTTGAGAGGGCAATATTTATAAATTATTTGGAATTCTTCTGTATGGAAGAGTTGTCTATTCTCCCCTACTTGTTTACTTATTTAACCACTAATGAATATTTATCCTGGATATTTATTTATGGAATATTAATGTTAGAAGCCAAGTTTCTCACTATTATAGAGAAAGGTTACAGATGAGCAAGGGGACAAGACAGGAACAAACCATGTGGTTCTCGTGTAGAGTTGAAGACAATATGAACTCATTTTTAGTTTCATATAGATACTGATACTTAATATGGACAGGTATAGAAATAATTACAGATGTGTGTATGTACATGTATAGTACATATGCATATAGTTCCTAGCTCTGTCTGCTGAGAGGGTCTACAATACCCCAGCAATGAGCACGCATAACACCCACATCTTAATTTCTAATACCATTCTCCAATAAAAAGAACCAGGGATCTTGGACAAATGGCTGATTCTAGGTCTAGGGAGGAAATACACAAGATGAGCCTGTTGAGTCTTGTAGGGATAGAAAGTAAGGAAGTGCTCAAAAACCTCATAATTACAGGGGTATGTCAAAAGGACAGAAGCCTTCAGAGCTCCCTATGACCAAAGCTGAAACAATTTGAGCAACAAAATAAATGATGGGATATCAGGTTATAACCCAAAGTGTAAAAGAAATTCCTTCTTAATGTCAAAGTCTTATCAGTAGTCTCCTATTTTATCTTCTAAGAATTTTCTAGGTTTGCACTTTCCCATTAAACCTTTAATCAACTTCTAATGGGTTTGTGTGTACTGTTTGAGGTAGAGATCCAACTCAATCTTTATTCATATGGATAACTGATAGTTCTAGCTTCTTGCATAGTACATCCTTTCCCCACTAATATGTAATACTCATTCTGTTAAAAAAAAAGGTCTCCATATATGTGTAGGTCTGTGTTTCAATTCTGATTCATTGGTCTAATGGTCTTTCTCTGCCCAGATAGCCTAGGATATTAGTTTGTGGAGTTTTATACTGTGACTTGATATTGAGTAGAGTGAGTAACCCACCTTGTTCTTTTTCATTTTTAACCAGGAGTATTTTGTCTGCATTTTGCACTTGATTTTCCAAATAAATGTTAGAACTAGCTTACCCATTTCCAAGAAACACTCTGTTGGGTTTTTATTAGAATTTCATTGAATTCATAATTCATTTTGTAAATAATTGATATCTTTATGATATTGAGTTGCCTTAGCCAAGAACATGATGTATTTTTCCACTTATTTAATCTTCTCTAATATATTTCTACAGAGTTTTATATTTTTCTCTTGAAGAACTCAAACATCTTTTGTTAGATTTTATTCCTAGGAACTTTACATTCTTTTTATTATTACAAATTGCTTCTTTTTACTCTAACTTTTCTATCAGCTAATTGGTGGTATATAGAAATAAAATTGATTTTATATATTAATTTTGTATATAGCAATTTTACTGAACTGTTATGAATTCTAATGTTTATTTGTAAATGATTTTCAGTTTTCTACATAGATGATCATGTCACCTACAAATAATGACAGCTTAATTTCTTCCCTTCTAATCCTCATAGCTCTCAATTTATATTTCTTGACTTATATTAACTGGCTAGTACTTCCACTTATATTGTTGAATAGAACTGGTGATAATGGGCATTCTTATCTTGTTCTAGATTCTAATAAAAATATTTTAAAGCATCGTTGCTAAATTTGCTATTTTCTATGTTTTATTAGGTTAAGAAAGTTCCCATCTATACCAAGTTTGCAAATATATTTTTTAAGCCAAGAATGTGTGCTGTATTTTATTGAATACTTTTTTTTTTGTTTACTTAGTCATGTGGTTCTTTCTCCTTTATTCCATTAGTGTATTACACATTGCTCGACTGGATTTGGTTTGCTAATATTTTGTCTCAGATTTTCCTATGTTAATGGGTGAGATTAGTTTGTAATTTTCCTTATACTATTCTTGTCTGATTTTAGTAACAAGGTTATACTAGTATCATAAAATAGAACTTACAAAGTGCATCATCTCTTGTATCCCACCTCACATCCTATTGACACCACTTTCACTCCAGCGATTACAATGACAAACAGCTTCGTACAGGTGTAACTTGTGGGCATCTTGCCTCAGCTGCCTCACCTATCTCTCACTTTCTGTCCTAGGTCTTCTCTACTATTGCTGGGAGGGGAGCCTTGAAGAACCCCTAATACTTGAGGGTTTGAATATCTGGAAGTTCAAGAAAATTAACACTACCTTGACCAGTGGAAAGTGGTGGATAAATGCTTTCCTGATCCATCCCTCAGGCAAATAATTCTAAGGTATGTTCCACCTAGCAGGATTGAGCCCTATTTGCCCATAGTCATGACACCATTGTATTGGCTGTTCCTCCTTCCCTGTTTCATTTTTCCTGGTTCCCCATTCCCAAAATTAAACATTTCACTTTCCAAAATAAACCATCTGCACCCATGCCCTTGACTTGGGCTCTGCTTTCTGGAGGAACCTAGGCTGTGACATTTCCCTGTGATTAAGCTGTTTTCTTTGTGGGAACATTTTTAACTGCCAATTCAATTTTTTTTTAAATAAACTATTCTGCTTTATATTTCTTCATAATTAATTGTAGCAAATTGTATTTTTCTAGGAATTTATTTCTTCTAAAGCTTCAAAATTATTGGTATAAAGATGTTTGTAATATTTCCTTAACTATTTAATTTCCACAGCATCTCTAGTTAGACTTCCTCTTTAATTTAATTGTTAATATTGTTTCTTTCCACCTTCTTTCTTTTTGTCTTGATTAATCTTGTGATAGGTTTGTCTATATTATTAGTTGTTTCAAAGAACTTTTGACTTTATTAATTTTTCTATAACATATGTCTTTTTCAACTTAATTTCTACTCTGTTTATTTTTTCTTTTCTTATATTTTTTTGGGAGTTATTTTGCTCCCCCCCCCACCACTTCTTAAACAAGTTGCTTAAGCACATAAATCTGAACTTAAAAATTTTTCTAGTATAAGCATTGGTATCTGTAACACATGGACTCTGAAACTAGACTGTCTGAGTCTAATTCCTGGCTCTGCCACATGCTAGCTGTGTAGCTTTAGTTTACTTCTTTGTGCTTTGGTTTGCACGTTTATACCTGCCTCAGGGGCTGTTATGAGAATTAAATGAGTAAAATATGTAGAGCACATAAAACAATGCCTGCCACATAGTAAATGCTGAGTAAATGTTAGAATTATATATTTCCCTCTAAGTACTATTTTAGCTAAATTTGGATACATAATATTGTTTTAACTAAGTTCTTAGTATTTTCTCTTTCCCACAATAATTTATTATTCAGAAGTATGCTTTACAATTTCCAGTTGTAAAGGTTTCTCCCAGAACTTTTTATTATTGATACTGTGGTGTTCATCAATATTTCCTATTTTCCTCCCTCCCTGGACCTATGGGAGGATAACACTTCACTAACCCCTAAAGATAATCACAGCCATATGACTTGCTTTGGTCAATGAAATGGGAGTGGAAGCACTTAGGAAAGCAGCATGTAATCTCCATGATTTTTCCTTTCCACAGGGATTGGGGGAACGCACATTAGATGCAGGTGTCAAGAGATCAAAGCAGTCTGGAACACTCAGATGTGCATAGTGGTGAGGGTACCCTGGACAGCTACCCTGGAGGGCGGTCTGTACTTGGAGCAAAAAATAAATGTCATTGTTTCAAGCTACTCAAGTTTTGATATTGTAACCACAACATAATCTAGCCCATTCTCTGGTATTATTTCTATTTTAATTGAATTGGTTTGAAAGCAATCATTTAAAGTTGTTGAGACTAGCCTTATGACCTATCATGTGGCCAGTTTCCATAAACATTCTATGTAATGCTTGAAAGATTTTTTATTCTCTAATTGTTGTGTACAATGTTCCCTCAATGAATATTAGGTCAAGTTTGTTAACTGTATTCTCTATCCTCTCTGATATTTTTGTTTCCTTAACCTATCAATTCCTGAGAGAGGTATGTTCAAATCTCTCACTATGATTTATCATCTTATGATCCTATCATTTTGTTCTATATTTTTGAGGCTGTGTTATTAAGTCATGCAAATTGAGAATTACTTTAGTTTCCGCATTGTCTCTTAACAGCACATATCTGTAATTTTAAAAATCCAATCTATCTTTGTCCTTTAATGGAATATTTATTTAATTACAATTTATTGTAGTTATTGACATATTTTGATTTATTGCTACCACCTTATTAATTGCTTTGTCTTGATTTTTGTATATATTTCTTTAAATATACCTTTCTTGGTTTGAAGTTATTATACACCATATATCTATTTTTGATGGTTATCTTAGTATTTTTATATTCATTTTTACCTTAATGAAATCTGCAATTACTCAATTTCTATATCTTCCTCCTGAACAATACAAAGATCTTAGAACACTTTAATCACTACTGTCCAACCTAGATGCTTTTATTATCCTATCTTTTAGTTATAGCCTCCCCTTACCACACAAATTAGACATCATCATTACTATTTTAAAGAGTTAGTATCTGTTAGTATTTACCTCTGTATTCACCAATCTCTTTATTCACCGTTTCTGCTTGTTTGTCAGGTGACCAACTTGAGATCATTTACCTTCTGCTTGAAATAAATCTTTGAAGATTTCCTTTAGTGAAGATCTGTTGGTTGTAAAGTCTCTCAATTTTTATTGGAGAATATTTTTGTTTTGCCCACATTATTGAAAGATAGTTGCACTGGACATAGTATTCTAGGCCCACAGTCATTTTCTTTTAGCAGCTTGAAGATACTGCTTGAAGATATTCCTCATTCTTCTGGCCCCCATTTTTGCTGTTGAGAAATCAACCTTAAGTTTAATAATCACCATTCCTTTGTAGGTAATTTTTCTTCTTAGCTATTTTCACAATCATCTGTTTTTATTTTGTGTTTAGTTTCCTATAATATTCCTAGATGTGAATTTCTTTTTGGCATTCACTGGGCTTCCACAAGCTAAAGATTCATGTTTTCCACAGTTTGGGAAACATTTTAGCCATTGTCTCTTTGACTATTACCTCTTCCCTGTTTTTCTGTTTTATTCTAGAACTCTAATTAAGCACAATTAAAATTTCTTTCTTCTTTATGTCTCTTAGCTTTTCACATTTTCCATGTCTTTGTCTTTCTGGTCTGTATTCTAGATAATTTTTCTTTTCATCTCTAGCTTTCAGTTTCCTAATTTTTTCCTCAACTATATTTAATTAGCTATTTAATCTATCTATGGGGTTTCAAGATCGAACATTTAATATTTTATTTCTAGAAATTATTTTTTTTTTGTTTTTTTCTAAATCTAATTAGTTATTTATAGTCTCCTATTCCCTGCTCACTCTTTTGAGCTTCTCTTTTGTTTCTGTAAACCTATTAACTTAGTTATATTCTCTGTCTAAAAATTTCAACGTCTGAAGCCTTTGTGGATCTATTTCCACTGAGTCTCACTCAATGCACTTTATTTCCATGTGTGTTATGTGACTTTGACCATGAGCTGTAATTGTCCTTGAAGTTTCACGTGTAGCAAGTCTTTGCATGCTAGGATGAGGTCAAATAAATCCTGTAGAGAGGATTGACATTTGATCCAGCCAGAACCAATCTGGGATCACTTTAAATTTTCTCCTTGAGTTTTTTAGATCACACAACATATGAATTTGGATTGCAGACCCGGATAAGCACTTGCTTGTGGTTGTGAATTCATTATTTTTCCTACCAGCCAGAAAGACCCAGGTCACTTTCCTTGGTTTATTTCTCATTCTCCTTACACAGAGAGTTCTGGTATGTACCCTTTGATGGCCCAGCTTTATGTAGGATGATCCCTCAGCCATATCTCCTGTTCCCATACCTTGTGAAACCATCAAAACAAGAGCTCAAAGTTCCCAGGGTTCTAAAGACTCTCTCAGAGTGAAGACCAGCTTCAGCCTTTGCTTATTAACCTGTGTTTCTACTTTCACTTCATTTTGAGTTCTACAGATTCCTTTCTTTTGTGCCAGCGTGGTGATACTTTTAAGGTGAAACACTATTTAATTAAAATAGTTGTTTCAATTGGGAAAGTCATTCAGGGTATCTAATCCATTGTACTGTTAGAAATAAAACATCATTTTCAAGGCCGGGATTGAGATGAAGATAATGCAACCTTTATACATACGATATTTTGTCGATTGTTCTGATTCCAACACCGTTTGTCCTCAAATGCTCTCTGCTTAAAGGGTGTATGCTGTTTTAGAGAATAAACATGGCAATAAATCTTTAATTGCTGCAGATCAAATATGAACTGATAGCTTAATGCAGTAGATAACAAGTGATTAGATGGGAGACTCTTATTAATCACAAAGCAGGAATTGTGTCTCCTCACATTCAGAGCTTTGATGAGGAAGTAAACCAGCCGTAGGCACGAAATAGACCTCTCTATCAGTCCAAAGTTTAAGCCTCATGGCATAGGGGAGACAATGGGGGAGGGAAAGGTGATGTAGAGATACATATTTCTGTGTAGAGTTTCAGCTCCTAACATGGTGGAAATGGTTGAATTACTTCAGTCATATCTAGGAAGCAACAGTGGAGATTTTGACATTTGCCTTTGAGATTTATTTTTAATTCCTGTCAAGATCAAGCATAAGTTTCCTGAGAAGAATAAGAGGACAAGAAAGTAGGACACTGAGATTACTTCAAGGACATAGAACACAGATTCTGTTGCTGTGATTTATTGTTCTGGGTCCAAAATCCTGCTCAGAACCTCCATCTCAATCCTACAAGGAGCCAATAGCTGGTGTTTTCATGACTGGGCATATGAGCTACTTGCTTAAATGTTCTATCCTGACCTATCTGCACCCATGTTTTGAGTTTCACTGGAGAGAAAGGCAGGGAGAATGTGGGGAAGTGTTGGCACCTGGGATATTATTCTTTTTTCTGGGCAGGTCCAAGGCATAGACTCACTGACCATCAGCTCTGGAGGGCCCTTAAACTCTCCATCACTCAACAGATGTGATGAATAAGGAATACAGGTCTGTGAGGTAAACTAGGGAGCAGAGGGAGAATAAGACAGAACATTCTAAGAAGGAGTACTTGGCTTATCAGGACAAAGAAGAAGGGTGGCTGGAGGAAGGTTAAAGGGTAAAACGTTCCACTGAGGTGAGGCCTGTGAAGAAAGGATGGAAACCCCTGTGATTCAGGCCTCTTTACCATGTTCTTTCTGGCCTTGGCAGCTGCTACTTAGCAGTCATTTGAGCTGGACATCCCTCCTTCCCAGGTTCCAGGACCCTCAACTGAGCAACAGCTCTTCTTGAGAATGTGGGTTGAAAGATTTTTGGTGGTGGCCAAGCTAAGAATTCACAGGCACTCTCCTATTCCTAATTCCCCACAGGTAGGCCACAGCACCCTTTCTTTCTGGTGGCCATTGTCTAGACAGTTTGTGCTGTTTGCATCACTGGTTTAATCTAGTTAGGGGCCTAGGATATCACATGATTAGTAACTTTGGTCCCAGACACAGATCACAGTAAATTCTACCTGGATCCTGCCTCAGGCTCTGATTAAATAAGCCAGGTAGATCAAAGAATTTAGTTTTTCAGCCTTCAACAGATTCCCTCTCTCACACACATATGCTTCCATTTCTCCATAATCCAGAGGGAAGAGGAGGCACAGGGTTATGTAAAGAACAAGTCCTGGATTTCAAAGCAGTAGACTTGGCCTCCAGTCCCTGCTTTGCAACTCACCAGTTACAAATTCTGGATGGATCATCTAAACATGCTAAACCCTTTGGGTCTAAATCCTGCTTCTCTGTTCCCCAGAGCAAAGGTCTCCAAGAGAAGATGTGCTACATAATCCACTGGGAACAAGAGGACAGTATAAAAGGCTTCCTTTTTTATTTTTTATCATTTTAAAATTAAGCTTTAATATGTTCAATATACAGATTGACACTGGCACTCTCACTTGGTCTTCTTATTAGGCAGTCACACGTCAGTTCTGTTGGGTGAGGTATCTGAGTGTGAAGAAGGAGAGTCAGGGAAGTCAATAAAAAGTTTTAAAAATATCAAAAACATCATTTGAAATATGAATTTACATTCATTAATGTTGATGGTGAATCTCAACCTAACTGTGTAGTGTGACTTGAAATGTGAGCTAATGACAGAACTTTTAAAATCTTATTCATATATTTGGATGCCAACTTTTTTTGTCAATAGGATTTTACAATCAAAAACATTTAGAGAGTGCTTCTTGTCTGTCTTTAGGTACATGTGGGAGACACAAAGCAACACTACACCACTCTCTTGTAGTCCAGAATTATCCTTGCTGGAAGTGGAAGTGAACACCAGAAATACTAGTTTCAACAATGACGACGTGCTTAATGATATAGGACAATGAGGCAAATACAACAGAGAGGGATGCCCATGCTATGCAGTATGTCTGTTCCAGGTCAGAGGCCAAAGGTGAAGGAGAAGAGCTGTCAACAACCACATCTTTCTGGAATTGAGGCCCCAGGGGAGTGTTTAATGGATTCCTGGGCTGCTTACAGAATGTCCTTCCTGTTCTGGAGAAAGAACATGCCCAGGAAGAGGCTTGCGGGACTTCTGCTCATTGGCATAAAGAGAAGATCATTGTCTCATCGCCTTTCTTCCATGGAGATCTTCTTCTGGGGAAGGAGGATTTCTTTTGAAAACAGTCAGCCTTTCTCTACTGACTTACCTCTTCAGCAGTGATATGACATTAATTGCATTCTCACCTGCCCCAAGATACCTACTCCCATGCCACAGAGCCTCTCCTCTTGCCTCCCTCAGCAGGTAGGTTCTCACAGACACTCTTTCCTAGAGGAGCAAGATCAGAACAGCCCAAGGACAAGGGAATTGGAGTCACTTCATCTCTTACTTAAGTCACTATAGTGGTTGCAAAACTCTAGCCACAGGAGACCAAGATAGGAAAGGACCCCAAGCCTCTAGTTTATTCCGCTGGTCTCTATGGTTGGGGTTGAGGCTTGAAGAGTTCTCATTGCCTGCTGGGGTTTGGATAGGAGCCCAGCAAATACCTGGGAGCTTGGGAGAGCTCTGGAGCTGCCTGTGCCTGAAGGTACAGGTGGGAATCTACACCTTCTTTCATCCAGCCCCTAGGCTCTGCTCTACCATGCAAGCATACACTGTGTGTGGGCCAGCGGGCTGGCAGCTTAGGGCTCAGGGAGGTGGGAGCAGGTGGGAAAGACAAGTGCCAAAAGCCCTAAGGATGGAGACATGAGCTGGGCTACTGGGAATGGAGCCCTGGAGCCAGATGGATTCGGATTTACTAACTGGCAGTACCCTCCTCTTTCCAGGGCATGCTGAGTCTGTGAACACTCACTTCTCATGGCTTTGCACCCAACTCTCCCACAGTTGTCCCATTTTGGAGGACTCAAGATTTCTGAGATGCCATAAAGTTTTCTGAGACTGAAAGAACCCCTGAAACTGAAAAGTACAGGAGCACGGCAAGATAATAGCTGAGTTAAGGCCACAAAAGCAAACACTGGGGAAACTCATGCTATTTCAGTGACCTAACTCTGACCACGTGGCTTTGGAGATAGAGTCCTCTAAAACCCTAGAGACACCGTGGAGCCACTATAGGGTTCTAAGGGTGCTCTGTGTAAGCTGAGATGGTCTCTCAAAGGCCTTCCTGGGAACCTCATGTTGCAGGTTCTAAAAGATGGCATCCCATGACGAGAGGGGCTTTTTTAAACTTTCAGTCACAATTCATTGTGGATTGTGAAATCAATTTAGTGGATCCCCAAAAGCCAGAAAGATAAAAGGAAGGGAGGATGATGGAGGGAGGGAAGAGAAAATGATGGAAAGCATTGCAGGGTATTTCCTGTTTCATAAAACATATATGTGCATGGGCATACTAGGTCATGATAAAATTATTTCTTACTATAGGTTGCAATTAAAATTTTGAAAAACACCGTCCTGGGAAGACCCTTTTATTTGGGTTGATTTCATTGTTTACAGTTTCTTCTATTTATTCATTCCATTTTCACCATCTGGACCATAAACAGAACAGCCCTAACATGGCGTGGACAAGATAAATGAATTAACCTTTCTAGACTTAATTTTTTTTTTTTTTTAATCACTAAAACAAGGGAGCTGCCTGAGAGGCCAGGTGGTTTCTGTCTCTATGAATCCCTGACACTGTGTCTCTCAGAATGTTCTTTGGGAGCTGGCAGAGTGAGAGTCTTTCATGCATTCCCACCATGCATATAACCATAAAATTTTTAAGGGGAAAAAAAGGCCCTTAAAAAAGGAAAAACAAACAGTTAGATGGGAGTGCTCCAGGGAGAACTCAAAGGGCACATTTTACCTGGAGAGCAGCCTCCAGACAGCTTATAAACCTCTGTCCATGGAGATAGGGTCTCTGGGAAATTTGCAGGGACAAGATGATCCACTCCAGAGTTGGCACCATGTCAAGAGGTTCAGAGGGTGCCAGCCGGCCTCAAGGACAGTGAACAGGATTTGAAAAAGGTGAGGATTTAGAGAGACAGATGAGAAAGCACAGTTCAGGTATTAGGGGAAGGTAAAAAGAACTTGGTTAGAGACATAGTGATGGGGCTGATGACAGCATGTGTTGGGGACTGTGATAACATCTATAATCTTGCAAATATGCCAAATCTAGAACTTCTGAGTTATCTTAACCTGGCTTATCTATATTGTAGTCCAATAGGTGAGAAGCCCATGAGAAAAAAAAATTTTTTTTGAGAGGTAGCATGGAACAGTGGAGTGTAGAGAGAAGACCTGAGTTCAAGTGGCTCCATCACTCCCCAGCTGTAAGAACTTTGACAACTCTGCCAATCAATTGTACAATGGAGAGAGTGTTTTCTACTCTTCCTGACTCAAAAGATCAAATGTAAAGATGCAAAAAGAGATTAACAGTCAGTTACTAAGGAACTTAGTATTTCTCTTCTACCACTTTTTGATAAGATTTATTTTGAGCCAGGTTCACCTGTCTGCCCAATTAAGTCACTCAGAAATGACTCCTGAGCTGTTAACCTTTTCCAGAGGTTAAAGATTTCCTCCTGTACTTTTCTTCCAATGAGAATCACTGCTAGCTTTCCAATGATGCTTTGGGCAAGGAAATTCTTTCTTTTACTTTCATTACAAGTGAGAATTTATCCATCAGACTGGCAGGACCCCCAAAGGGGCACATCCTTTCATCTATTTTTCAGAATAGAGGATCCATTTCCAAGTTCAGTGAAACAATGTGTCTCTCTTCTACTTTTTAAAACTTTTCCAGAGAGAAAATTTCCATGATACTCCCTTAAATAAACTGTTTCAGTGCTTAATGACCATTTCAAGATTCTCCCTTCTGTTTAGCCTTAATCCATTCCTCTTGATCTAATTATAGAGACTCTTATAGGGGCTGGTTATCATATTGTCTAGCATAACTGTCTCAGAAGTGGTTCAGAGGCCTTTGCACCAGTAGACTTGCTGTATTGTAGTACTGTCCTTTATGGAATATCTGTGTGATGTTGGGCAAATAGCTTAAGATCTGTCTCTATGTCTCAATTTCTCACCTGCTCAGTTTGCCCCTCTGAGCCATGGTTTCCTTCTCCGTTAAATGCAATATGTTCCCTGATTAAAGGAGGTCACCAACTGGTAGGCATCTATTGTAGAACAGCATGTTATAATTACTATTTATGTATACATTCTTCCACTGGACAGTGAGCTCTAAGGAGGGAACTACGTCTTTTTCATCTCTCTTCTAGCATCTAGAGCGATGTCTACCTAGCATATAGCCAAAGAAGATAGGTAGAGTAACTTTTAGCCAAGAATTTCTCTGCCGAATTTCCCGCTTTCACCTATAATCCCACGTCTCGGGATATATTTGAACTCCTCTTCTTTTCTCTTTACACCAGTGTCAGGTGGGATGGGTGGGGGGGGAGGGGTGCGGGCTGGGGACTAGGGCCTGTGGAAGCTGAGACTAAGCTCGCTTGGATGAGGTTCGCATGGGCCAGGAACGGCGTCAGTTGGGGTCACAGCCGAGGGGACATCGAGAGGAGATGACGATGCAACTCTAGGCTCTACTTCGGCTCCGTTTTCCGTTTGCTCTTTTATTCTAGCGTATGGGGGTCGGGCTCAGCTCTCTGGCTCTCTGCAGAAGTAACATAACGGCGAGCGGCGCCCGGGATTTCCCAGGAGTGCATGAGAACAGTTAGTAACCGCAGCAGGCGCCCCCCAAGCTACCCACAAACTACTGAGGAAGTCTCGGCGGTATCAGTCCAGGTTGGGGGTGACGCACCTGGAAGAGGCGTCCGCAGCAAGCTGGGTAGAACCACAGCAGTAGGGAGCAGGGGGATGCATCACAGATGATCGCAGGCAGAAGCGTGGATCTGCACACACATAAGTATCGAAAACTCACGCACGGAGAACAGAAGCATCTGTGGATGGAAGTCGTGTAGGGTTACACCGAGCAGAGCCGCCCTAGCTACAGTGCAGTGGTCGATTCCAAGTCAAGATGGTTGCAGCGCCGCTGCAACTCTCCGCAAGCCAGGACCGACCTGTGGGCGGGGACACGGGATGGGGCGGGGCCAGGGGCGGGCCTTGCGATGAGGCGGGGCCAGGTGCTGGGCTGTCTCTGCTTGTCAAAAAGCAGCTGCCGAGCCAGAGGCGCCGGGAGCGCGGAGCAGCGTGCCCACCAGCCAGACCAGGTGCGCATCCGCGAGCCGCGGGGAAGGGCGACCCGGGTCGGGATTAGGCTTGGAGTAGGGGCGTCGGGGGTCCAGGATGTGAGTGCTCGAGTGCAAGCACTGGAGTCTAAGTCACAGGGGCAAACTTGGCGACTGAGATCCGGGCTTTCGTGCCATGAGGCTGGAGCACTGAAGGGACACTGTTGTCTGAGAAAGAGCTGAAGTTCGTGCCAGGCTGGCGAGGGGCCAGTGACCTCTTTGGTGCTCAGGCTCCTTCACGCAGAAATGCTCCGCTAGCACAGTATCAGCATTTGGGCGACAAGACGCATTTGTTTGCTTTACTCTGTCGGGGCGCCTTGGCATGGAGTGGAGGAATAAGGGAGAGACTGGCTATCGATAGTGCTCAGATCTCCTGGGAGTGAAGTGTAGGAAGTCTTACTATCTTGTAGAACCCAGGTATGGTCACCTGCCATGGTGTAGATCGATCTTTTAAGTAAAGTATTCCTCTTTTCTTGACTTTAAACAAACAAACAAACAAACAAACAAAAAAACCCACCAATGATTTTAGACCTAGTCGGTCCTAGGGCACTGGATTTATGTTTCACATGTCCATAGATGTCCAGCAGAACTCAGAGGCAAGCATCTAATAGTGGAGGGGGGTCAAGGAGTAGTTTCTATTTGGGGAGGGAGGGATTAGCAGATTGTGGGCAGTGGGTGAGGAGGTTTCAGGAAAGTATCTAGGAAGGAAGAGCATGGGGTCTCCAGAGAGCAGTAGACACTGCCTCCCTCCCGCCACAGACCACTGAGGCTGAGTCCCAGGCTGCCTGGGTTGGGAGAGCCCTGGGTCTCTGAGCCCAGGCTCTTCCCGCATCTCCTCCTCCTACTTCTTCTCCTCCTCTTCCTCCTCCTCCGTGCGGTGAGTGAGTCAGCCTTCTGTCTGGGCTCAGTTGCAGCCAGAGGGGCCAGAGCCCAGGCAAGCAGTTGGGCAGGCATTTTCGGAGCATTGCAGAAGCTCTCCTGGGCAGAGTTCAGCAATGCTCCAGTTCCCTGCTGGCAGGCCATCTTCCTCATGGCCAGTGGTGGCCACTCCTGAAGGAGACACTCAACACAGCAATGATTATGGGATGGCTATGGTATGATTCCAGAAGAAGTTGACTGTAAAGGGATTGTGGCTTTGTGATAAATCCACATCTCTTCTTCTAGGATCAGGAGGTGCATCCCAGCACTGCAGAAGTTTCCAGCTGCTCATTCCACTTCTGCCTAGCCATCTTGTTAGCTGTCCATCTCTGTTAGTGAGGTGGGTGTGCACAAGAAATCAAGAAGTTTCTGGGACTAGGGAAGGCATGGTGTTTGGCAAAGAAGGTTTTAAGCCAGGCTAGGAAGTGAGGGCAGTTTGCTGGGGTGGTTTGCTGAGGTGGAAATGAATTATCTGGATACTGGAGCCTCATCTCCATGAACCGAGAGTCTTGTGTATTGGGAGACCTTTCTCATCACTTCCTTTTCTAAGGAGAGGATTGCGGGTTCTTCTGGAATGGTGTTAGGTCTGATATGGAGCCAGAACAGGAGGAAGTAAGACTGCAATTTTTCCCTTAGCTTTTGTTTTGGCTGCTTCAGATCCTTGAGCAGAAATAGAAGCCCCAGAGCCCATTGCCCCTCACTCAAGTGGCCTCTCTGGACTCTACAACCAGACTGTGGGGCTGACTAAAACTGCAGAAATCTGGGGAATTCACAATCTGTGCTCTGGCTGGTCCTAGGCTTTGGTTTGGCTGGTCCCTCATTGGCCATGACCTGGACCCTTTCCAGGGTAAAGGATAAGAAAGGAAGGAAGAGAAAAAGGATAAGAAAAGAGGAGAGTGGAGTAAGGAAGAAGAGAAAGGAGAGTCAGGAAGCTTTCCTGACCCCTCATAGCTCTTCAGCTAAGGCTATGACACTTTATATGAATATTGTGGAAAGTCTGATGCTGGTTAGGGTGCTACGGTCCCAGAGGAAGCACCAAGAAGACCTCCTGGACCCCATCCTTCACTCCCAGAATGAATAGCGAGTGTCCAAAACCAACATGTTTCATATTTGGAGAAAGGCCTGGGGCCTGGTGAGCCAGACCAAATGGTTATCCAAGACAGGAGAAGGCATTCCAGTTGTTCAGTTTTTTATCCCACATCCTAAGGAGGCAGCAACCATCCTGGCCAAGATCTGCTTCTGCTAGGAACCTGCTGTTGCTAATGTCTAGCAGCTGGGTTCTAGTGACTGGAGTCAGGACCCCCTGGAAGTCTGAGATAGGATGGCATTCCAGTTTGTTGTGGGACAGGATGAGTTATAGGACTCCAGCTTTCCACTTATCACAGCTGCAAGCCTGTTTTAGAGGGATTTGACTAAGAGCCTCTTGTGTGCCTAACATGGTGCCAGGCCCTTTGAGGGATAACGGGAAGCAGAGCCCACCAGACCAGGCCTCTTCCCTGAGACGGTCTGAACCCAGGATGGGCAGCAGCTCTCTGGCTCTTCCTCCACCACTGTCCAGTTCTGAGGGGATCCAAATGGGCAGGAGCAGCCTGGCTGTCTTTCTGGACCACCAGGGTTTTGCTTCTGATTATACTTTTCTCCAACTCTCCCTCCACACTCCTGTGTCAGTGCCCTCCTGGATGTGCTTGAGACAGTGATCATATAATTTATTGTCTCAACTGGGAGCCCTTTCAGTGAAAGGGGATGCTTTTAATAGTTGCGTCAGGACAATAGACATAAACCAAAACTGTCCAGGGCAAATACAATATTTAGTTATTCTAGTGAATATCACTGCAGACGCAGCGGAGGTCACAGAGGAGAAGATGGGTGGGAATGGTTTAATGAAAAGGGGCAGATGCAGGTAGCTTACTTCTAAGGGCAGCCCCTTCCCCCTCCCGCCACTCCCACCTCAGCCTGCTTCTCTGTGTTATCAGCCAATTGCAATCTTCTCCCTGAGGGCAGCACTGCTCCCAGCCATCCTCTCCTTGGACCCAGCCTACCACTCACTCTTGTGACTTCCCTTCACCCTTGACTTGTGACCAGCTTCACCTTTGGTTTTCCTGCCCCACCCATACCTCAGACATGGACAGGAAGGCCTGCCAACTCCCCTTTAGCTGCCCCTGGGGAATCAGACTTAGAATGGAGCCAAGACTCAGCCTCATGCTTCCTCTTCCCTCTTCCCTCATTTCTGTAGTCTCTTCATTTTGTCTATCCAGCTTCCTAGACCTCTGGGGGCCACACCATCCCACAGAAAAGTCTAGCTCTAAATCAGGTCAACAACCAGGAAGGGAAGAAGAGTAGTCAAACTTTGCCCATGTGGAGAAAGGACACAGGTCACTTGTAATCAGATTCCAAGGAAATGGTAAGCAAATGGAAGCCAGAGCCAGAGAAAAGCTGCTTAACAGGAGATGAGGTCAGTTCCCTTGGCCATTGAAGTCTGACTCTCCTGTCTGTTCTGACTACTGAGGAAATGGTCCAGGGTGTGGACAGACTATACTTGCTCAACCCAAGCTATAGGCATTGGTGGCATCGACTGCATCCTGCTCTGGTGACATGTGGAAGAGAAACTACCCTCCCTTCTGAGTTCTTGGTCCTCATGGTCTGGATGCTCAGAGTGGAGAGTCCCCAGAGGAACAGCATGTGAGTGACTGGGGCATCAGGTGTTGGGGGTGGAGCCTCTTTGATGACTGTGCAGTGATTCTGTCTACTCTGGCAGAAAGGAAGTCATTCTCACTACCAACAAATGACAAAGGCAGGTGAAGACCTCTTGGGAAGTCCCACCCTTTGAAGTGACTTGTGGGAAGTGGGGAGGGAAGAGATCACTTGGGCCAGCAAAGAGAGGAGGGCAAGTGGGGGGTAAATGGCAGGAGTGAGGCAGAAGCAGCAGGCTTCTGAGTGTATGTCATGCTTTTGCAAACCTGCCCTGCAGGTCCTGTGCCAAGGAATAGACCAAGTAGTGTTCCCAGAACTAGATGCCACACAAAGTCCCCATTCTGCACAGGGGAGAGTCCTGGTCCTGAGCAGGGTGTGGACTGCTGCACCAGCGGGAAAGTGGAGTTTGGGCAGGACCCAGCACCTGGTCCCTGGGAAGCTGCTGGCTCTCACTGGACTTCTGACAACAGGTTGAAGCTTTGAGATATTATGCAAGGTATGACATTCCAGACACTATGGGGCACCCAGGAAGCCCAGGGCTTTGCTGGTGACACATCCAGTGTGTGCCACCTGCTGGCACTGAAGTTGTAGCTCCAGGAGCAGCTACTCACTAAGCACTCAGCTCAGTCGTACCAGGTGCTATGCTAGGTACATGGCATGCACAGCCTCCTAGGCCTGCCACAATCTTGTGTGATAGAACCACTGTTATGTTCCTTTTACAAATGGGAAGCTGAGGCTCTGTGAGGTTGAGCAAGGTGCCAAGATGACACAGTTGGTGAGTGAGAGCGTCAGGACTTACACTTTGGTCTGTCTTAACCTCCAGTCTTAACCCTATACCACCTCTGCATTTATGGACAGCCACAGGGGATTCAGGGCCATGCCTTGCACATAATAGGCCTGCAATAAATATTTGTGAGCAGCAGGGTTAGATTCACTAACTAGTTTGAACAAGTTGACCTGGGAGCAAGCTCAGTTTGCCCAGAGGTTACTCTGGGGACAGTGGCCAATCGGAAGGAGACTCCCTCTGCCAGCACCCTCAGGCCTCCGTGCCTCTCCAGCAGCCCTGGGTACCTTGCTGGGGTTAAAACAGCAGGCCAAGGTAAAGACAGCAAGCAGGAATCAGAGAGAGTGATTGTGTGGGAGCAAGTAAGACTTGAATGGTCTAGAGGCAAATTAGAAACACTCTTTCAATTTCCAACAAGTCACTTTCTTGATAACCTTCTATGTACTAAGTGCACTAAAGAAAAGACCATTGTCACATTGTCACCTGGGAGCTATTCTCACCTTGTTTACCTCTTCTCTTTCTGGTTACCCCTTAAGAAATATTTCTGAACCTAGCCCACCTGGAGGGAGAAGTGTGTGTGCCCTAGCCTGTTCCAGGCACTGTGCCAATTACTTTTCTTGTCTCCTTCCATCATCACAGATTTTCTTTGGAGTAAGTTATTATTATTCTTTCCAGCATGCATATAGAGAAACCAAGGTTTAAAGAGAGCTCATGGCTACAAAGTTAACCTGTGACCGCTGCTCTACACAACTTGTTGGCTCTGGGTCTGGCACCAACGAGTACCAGAGCCTGGACCCAGAGGTAGAAGGAGGAGAAAACCCTCAGCCTACCCACCCCAGCTGTGGTCCCCAGAGTTATTTTGGATATGGCTGGAGTTTTAGGTAGTGCTATTAGAAGCTGTGCCAGCATACTGGTGGGATGGGAGAAAAAGTGTTTGTGTTAGACACATTTGGGTTCAAATCCTGTCTTTATAATTTTCCAGCTTGTAAACTTGGGCAAGTTTCTTAATCTCTCTGAATCTCAGTTTCCTTATCTGTAAACTGGGGGTTATAATAACTCTCTTGTGGAATTGTATGAGGATTGAAGATGATGTAAATCAAGTGCCTGGCATGAAATAGGCCCTTGCAAAAGTGTGTGTGGTCATTCGGTTGATATACTTGGAGGACCTACTGTGTGCTAGGCACTATTCAAGACACTGAGAATTTAAGAGTAAAAAGAAAAGATGCTTGCAATTGTTTTCAAATGCACTAGACCAGAAACTCATCATTGCGAGAGGTACCTTTAGAATCCAGGAAGGACTGTCTTGGCACCTGGCTAAACTCTGATGAGGTAAATTGATTTCTCTTTCTGTCATTTGTTAGCTGATGAGCATGGGAAATTTATTTAGCTTCTCTGGGACACAGACTCCTCAATTCTTATTTTTTTTTTTTATAAACAGTGAAACATATTATACACACAAGAGTATACACTATGCTTCTGTATGGATTAAAGAATAATATTTCCTGTCCCTACCACCTAAGTTTGAAATGGAACATTTACAGTACCTTAAAGCCCCTTTTCCTCTGCCCATTTGCATCCCCTTCCTCACTCTCAACCCCGCAGTAATTAATAGTTTGAATTTTGATTATTTCCTTGCTTTTCTTTGTAAGTTATCATCTATCTACCTTTTACAAAACAGTATATTTAGTTCTATGTGTCTTTGGATTTTACACACATGTATATTCTCTGTGACACACTTTTTTCACTCAATATCATGTTTCTGAGATTCATCCATGTTGATGTACACAGCTATAGCTCATTAGTTTTCACTGCAGTGTAGTATTCCATTGTGAGAATATGTCATATTTGTGCATCCTCCTTCTTGATGGACATTTGGGGTGTTTCCATTTAGGAGTTATTATGATGAGATAATACTGCTTGAAATATGTTGTGCTTGTCTCCTGGAGCATTGTAGACATTCTCTGGGGCACATATCTAGGAATGGAATTGTTAGGTCACATAGAATTCCATGGTTGGCATTATTCTACAATGCTAAAAAACAAACAAACAAACAAACAAACAAAAAGCTTTCCTTTTAGCGGTGGATAAAAGTTCTCATTGTTCCCCATCCTTTCAATACTTGCTTGACACAGACTTCATTTCTAAAATGAAAAAGTTGTACAAGATGAGTTTCTAAAGTCCCTTTCATCTACAATAACTATATCATCCTCGATGTAAGGACATGGTTTCTGGCTTATGTGTGTGCCCCCCTGATGTGTTGTGCTCAGGTACCTCCATAAATGCCACACCCTGAATGAGAGTCCTATGTAGAGTTTCTGGGAGCAGTTGAAGTCCTTCTTTGCTGGGCTTACATAAGCAGTGGATGGGGGATCCCGTGGCTCCACATCCTCCCCACCTCCTGGAGTTCTGCTCTGTCAACCAAGAGCCTGGTGTCAGCACTGAGCACATAGTAGGTACTCAATTAATACTCAATTAGTACTGAATTGCATATTTGTCAAGTGCATTCAGAAGGATTATGTTTTCTCTGGGCATCAATTTTGAGAAAAGGATATGAAATAACAGAATCATGTGTGTGTTAGCTAGTCGAAGCACATGGGCCTGGGGACAATGATGGTATTTAGGTCCATCCAGAGCTTCTTGATCATTTCAAGGTTCTAGATGAAGTGAACTGAAGTTTAATAGTCTCCACTGACCAATTGTTGAGAGTCTGGTCTTGCTTTTTGATTCTCTGACTTGCCCAATCTGAGAAGCAGGGAGTGGCTGGAAGATTGGGGTGGAGAGAACAGAGGTGGTGCCCTGTGGAAGAAGCAGAAGCCCACAGAGAACCCCTTCTCCTTCCAAGGGTTGAACACTACTCCTGGGGGTGCTGGGTTTAAGGATACCAGATATACTCAGTGTCCGGGCAGCCACATAAACAACCAGCTGCCCACCCACCCAGCCACCCATAGAACAAAAGAATGTGGCTGGCTGGGCAGTTATATGGGCCACCCAACCCACAATCCTGTAATTACTCATCTAGTCTGTGCCTGTCAGCTCCAGAGGCAGGCAAGCAGTTCTGCCCTGGGACTCATCTTGGACAACAGACCCATACTGGACTCAGTGGCAGGACCCCACCAATTCTTCAGCTATCCCCCACCCCCAACTCTGTCTCAATATCTCTCTCAGAACCAACCTGTGACCTTTGTAAGCCTTACGTATCTTATAATAGCTGGCAGTCATAATAGACCAACGGTTATTATAACTTACTACATTCCAGGCATTGTGTTAAATGTTTTTCATGCATTTCTCATTTTCGCCTCTCAGTAATCCTTTGAGGTAGGTAATATTGTTATCCCTATTTTACAGAGGAGAAAACTGAAGTTCAAAGAAGTTAAGTGACTAAATTTCTTGCCCAAAGCCATCAAACTCTTAAGTCAGAACCAGACTTAAATTCAGGTCTTACTAAGTCCCAAGTGTAATTCCCTTCTTCACCTGTCCACTACTTTTTCTATGCAGTGGCCAGTCATTCAGTCCAGTTGTCTTCCCTCCCCATCCCATCCCAGGAGCAGGAAAACAGGCAGCAGGTGGTGCTAGCGGAGGGTGAACAGGACAGTTCTAGGCTGGCCAGGATGATGGTGGAAAACACCTTCGGGGCATGGTTCTTTGTTCCAAATGGCTCTGAATTTCCAAGCCTCTGCCAGGGGTGGGAAGTTACTTCTGCCCAGCCTATTTGGCAAGCACACCAACATCTTGGGTGCCATAATGTTAAGAAGTGGGGGATGGGCTGCCTCAGGTAAAATTCCATTATAATGAACTCCATCTAAGATCTGAACAGCTTTTTTGAAGTGGAATTTTGTTAACCTGTGTGCAGTGGAAGAAGTCCAATATGTAGCCTGAGAAAGTGGAGGTAAAATGGAGCTACTGCTCCATGGAATGTCTCCTAGTAAAGCTCTGGAAAGGCTTGGAGCCCAGAAGGATGAGTAGAGTCAGATGCACCCCCAGTTTCTCCTTGGATGGTTGGGGCAGGGCAGGGAAGGGAAAACTTTGTGCTTAACTCCAGCTGACAGGGCTATGGCTCTTCCCCATCCACTTCCCCCGCTCTTCTAGAGCTGTGATCCCCTGAGAACAGGTCTGGATCCCATCTCTCAAGTGTTACCACTCAACGCAATACCTAACCCATCACAGATACATGTAATAGATATTTATTGGATGGAAATATGTTTATAGGTAGACCAGGTCTCCTGAGCTAGAAAGGAAATTTGAAAGGCAATTGCTTTGTGTGGCTAAAACACCTTTAAAGAGCCGAGCTGCAGCTCACATAAATTCTCCCCAGTTATTGAACCAGTTATGCAAGCACTAACCTTTACTGCACAGCGCTGTGTGCCAGGCACTGTGCTAAGCACTTTACATGCATTATCCTGTTTAATCTTCACAGAGCTACGAGGTAGATATTGTTATTTTTCTTGTTTACTAGGCAAGGAAATAGAAGCTTGGTGGCCCAAGTTAGTGGTTCTGGTCACAACTGGTAGGGAGGGAAGGCGGGGTTTGCATCCAGGTAGGCTGCCGCAGAGCCTGTTGTCTTCACTGGGTCTCCCTGACCACAAAGCTCCGCTGTCACTGTGGGCTGGTTGGAAGGGTGGGGGTTAGGGCCAGCGGGGTCATGAGTGAGGCTGGACTAATGCACACCTTGGTGGGGTGGACCAGAGGGCACAAGCCTGGTCTAGAGGAGAAGCCTTGCCTCAGGCCAACAGGGTTTTCACCGGAACTGCAGCCCAGCGTGGCTAAATTATCCATTCTTTTTTAATGGGAAGCTAGACATCCAGATTGTTTTCTAAAATGAAATCTCTCTACTTTTTAAACAGTGACAACGAATTTAAAAATTTATAATTACTGATAGTGGTAGGGGTGAGGTGTCGATCAGAACATGTCCATGGTCAGGTTTAGCCTGCAGGCCTCCAGCATGTCCTCTGGTAGTTTCTTTCATTTAAAAGGTGCCTGTTACATAGGAGGGGACCAAAAAAGCCCATGTTTATATAGAAATCCTTATTAAAGACATGAATGGCCACTCTTCATGGGTATTCCTCCTGGCAGGAGATAATACTTTATAATGCAGAGTGTTTTTTTCTGGAGAGTTATAATGAAATCTTTCAGCCTGTTGCTATTCCATGAATGGCTCTTCCCCTTTCTTTCCTCCCTCTCTCCATCCCTCCCTCCCTCCTTCCTCTCCTAGCTCTGTTTCCCCAGTCAGATATTTTCCCATAGTTATTAGAAGGAAAGACTATTCTAATAACTATGGGAACACTAACAGTGGAGAAAAGAATCTCTAGATAAAAAAAAACAAATAGTGGAATGTGTCAGATCAGGCTTGGTAGGCAGTGAATGGCACCTATCACGCATGATCTGTGCTTTGTGCCGCCCAGGCTATGAGGAACTCATGCTGCAGGAGAGAGGATCATGCTCCATGTTATACTTCAGAATGTTTTCTCACAGCCTCTACTTCATACCTGAATTTAGTCCTCCTCCTTCTCTTAAATACCTGGGAAAACATTTTTATGGAATATAACATTTTTATAACACACTTCAAATATTTCAACTCAGCTGATAGCAGCAATCCTCTGAGAAAAGCAAGTGAGTGAGGCTTGGTAAAGTAGCAGTGTTTTCTTCTTCTGTCCACCCCACATGAAGCGGTAGCCGTGGAGGATTGAAACCCAGTGTGCAGGAAGCCCCCAGCTCCTACAGGCCTTCCCTCACCTGTTGCCCTCAGCCTTCACCTGTGGTCCACAGGTGGGGCAAGTGGGGCAGCTGGCAAGTCTGGAGCCCCTGACTAAGATCCCCATCTCCCTGAAAATCTCACTCCAGGGGAAGTGTGGAGTGGCATGGGAAGGGCCCTAAACCGACTCTGGGTGGACAACCTTCTCCCACGCCTACCCTTACTGCCTGTCACCCTGAGCTATTGTTCCCAAAGCTGGAAAGAAAATAGCTCACTAGGGAATTATTTTTGTCTCTGTTAAACTTCAATCCTGGGCTACTGAAGAGCCTGGCTGCAGAGTTGTTTTTCAGGTCAGGGGAAGTTCTGAGAAAAGTAAGAGGTGGGGGAGCAAAGGGGAAGCAGTGGGTGGAGGGGCTGCCACCTCTCCCCACAGGGTGGCGATGGGCCACAGCCACTGGTCTCCTCCCTACCCACCGGGCTGCCTGACTGGTAGCAACTCCAACTGACAGAGTGGAGCCTGCCCAGCCAGCTAGAGCAGAGTTTCACTCATAGCTCTTTTAATTGAGTACAAGCCCTTAGCTGGTCCATCAAATCCCTTCTCCAGGGATGTTTGACTCTGAGCGAAAGGGTGTTGGGTGAAGGGAGGGGGAATTCTGTTACCTGATGCAAAGGCCCAGGTGGGCAGAGGGAGAGGACTGCAGACAACTGACTGCTGAGAAGAGAAAGAGGTTGTTCCTCTGGGGACCCTGATTCAGCTCCTCCCAAGGCAGCATTAAATGCTGCTCTGTGTAGCAAATCTGTGCCATCTTTGCCCCTGGGCACCAAAGAAAAACAAGGAAGAAGAAGATGGCCAATGGGTAGGGCTGGGGGAGTGGGTTTATAGTTTGGAGAGAGTTCATGGGTTAGGACAAAGGCAGCTAGCTATTTTCTACCACTTGGTGGCCATGGGGAAGAATCCTCCAGACAAATTAGGACATTTTGTCCTGAAACAGGGTTATCTTCAATCGTGACTCTGTGGGGAAGGCTGGGCTTGTGTTACATCCAGAGTATGGGCTGGCATGTGCCTACATGTGTAGGGGACTTTCCACACATGTCCATGGTTCAGGTTGCTTGTGACCATTGTCTGTTTGTGGCTGATGCCCTTCCTTAGTGCGATTCCCGGCAACAAGGAAGTGACTTTGTTGACCGAGAGAGAGGGGTGGACCCAGTGGGTGAGTTGAGGCAGATTTGGGATTCATTGGCTGTGTGGTAACTCAGGTCTCCCTGTGCCCAGCAACCATATCTGGCCAACCTGGACAGACTGATGCATTAAATAAAGATTAAACTGGTGATGTGCAGCTGAGCTGTTCAACTTCCATCTGCCTTTGTTGGACCTTTTTGTTCTTTTGTTTTTCTCTCACAAAACATATTTTTTCCTTAATTATTCAACTGGGCTATAGTTTTTTAGAACTCTCTCCTCTACTTCTCCCTTCCAGCTCAATTACTGATGATCCTATTCCCAGGGTGAAGGATTCTCCCTAAAGGAGGGCAGAATTGGTGGCTCTGGGTATGCACAGCTGGGACCTCAACTATATTGCAGAATAGGCCTGCTGCTTTGCTGGCCTTGGGGGCCTTTCTAAGTAAACCAATGGGACACAGGCCCATTTTTATTTTCTTTACAATGCTTAAGGTCAGTTCAGGTTGGAATGGGAATCTGAATGAAGTATGAAAGTCTTACTTTTATTGTATTTGTATTATAATATGAATATTATAATAATTTCAAAATATTATTATAAGAATTTAAACTTCCTGGTATTCAAGATTCAATGGATTTACTAGAAGAAGTACTGAATAGAGGAAAGAATGGGATATACATCCTATTAAGATGAGTGTGGCAGAACTAGTGTTTCTGCCTCAAACACGCTCTTTCTTTGGCCTCTTAGCCCTTTCACAAGTACTATCTGCCTGGAACCCTTATTACCCTTTATACCACTGCCGTGTTAAACTACATGATCCTCCCTGTCTCAGTTAAGAGGCTGAAAAATGACTTCCTCTAAAAATCCTTCCCTACCTTGACAACACAAGGCCAGGTGCCCTCCTACATGCTCCTGTCACACCTGTGCTTACCTGTATCATGGCGTGGACTACACTGAGTTGTAATTTCTGTCTGTCTCCCAGGATAGACTGTAAGCTTCAAGAAAGCAGGGTCTGTGGTGGCTCGCCATTGTGTCTCTGACTTCTAACACAGGGCTTGTCACATAGTCAGTGCTTAAAACCAGACAGTGGTTACCATCAATGATAAGGAATCAGGTACCAGAACCAATGCCCACTGGAGTGTGAGGCCAAGAAGAAATACAGCTTCCCTGGCCCTCCAAGGGGGTCCCCAAGAAGAAATCTACACAGAAGAATGACTGGACCAAACAGAAGTTCTGAAAATACTCTTTAGGGGGGAAATCATTCTAACCAGAGACTGAGGAGTTGCTGGAATTACCATGGGGCGACTACTCTGCCCTCTAAAGTGAATGGGAACCTGCCTGGGTGGCCTGGGCCCTAGAAGCTTCATGAATATATAAAGAGTGTCCATCTGTCACTAATAACCCAGAAGATAGAGAGGATGCCTTTGGTTAAGTCAGACCTTTATGGGATAGGAGCTGCCTGGTAGAGAGTTATCTCAGCCCTGACCATCTCAGAGGATCTAGTTTCCTTCACTGATCCTGACAAAGGCTTCAGAATCTATCCCACAATATGTGAATGGCCTCCCAAAGCCTCCAAGAGCTGGGGCAACTAGGAGTCCAGGCTCATTGAGCCAGAGCCAGCCCAGTATCTAGGTTGGGAGCCATAGTAGGACCACACTGCTGCCAGGGTGGCTGCAGCCCTCGCTGCTGCCTCTGGGATCCAGCTCCTTGGCACCCTACTGCGGCCTTTCCCAGTGCTCTCTGCCTTCTGCTGCATGTGACGATGGGCAGGAGTAGGGTAGGAAGTGCCACCTCCCTGATGACAGACAGGGGGACATCATGGGACTGCTGAGCTTCAGGCCCCACTGGGGGGGGGGGGAACAGATGTGTAACAGATGTAGGACAAGCCCTTGATGACAGAGGAGGTAGAAGAGAGATAACACTGGGTGAGAGAGGGAAAGTAAGGGCAATGGGCAGAGGGGGCTGGTAATCAGTGACACCTTGGGAGCCACTAGTCTCATCTTCCCTCGTAGAGGAAAAGTCCAGATGTGTGAGTCAGTCACTCTGCTTCTTGGGATACATGAGAATGATCCATTTCTCCTTACTCCGAGCAGCCAAATTTTTGGAAGCCACAGCTCGTGGGTGGGGTAGTCAGTTTCTTCTCAGTTCAGCAGAAATGTGGCTTTCTGGCAGTGTTTGTTTGGGGTGGTGCATTTGTGACCAAGAACAGGCTTCCTGCCACCACAGCGCCTCTCTAGACCTTGCAGGTCTTCTTGTTATCCAGGCCTCAAACTCACTGACAATTGCACAAACAACAGTTACAGCTTTAATGCGAGAGCTAACTTTATAAAGCTACAGTGTGCCAGGTGTCTTGCTGAGTGTGACCCAGAGATCTAAGTCCCCATGACAGCTCTGTGACCCAGGCACTATCATGTCCCAGCGATGGTCTTTGGGAGAAGTTGAACAGTGGTCGGGTAGCCAAGGGTATCAGCTAGCCACGGTAGTTGTGAGGTAAGCAAGGGATATGATGCCAAGGATCCTAAGTAACTCAGAGCTGGTGGGACCACGGCCTGGATACTGACCTTCACACAGCATAGGAGGAGTCTGAGTGATTTAGAGAATGCATTGATCCCAGAAGGAAAATAAGGAAAGGAAGCCTGGCCAGTGTTGACTGTCTATCTGAGCAGGGGTGGACTTGGGTCCAGGTGGACTTGGGCTAGAGGATGCTTAACCTAGGTAAAGGCCATCAGGATGCTAAAAACTAGGCTTGGGAACCACTTGGGAGAAAGAAGCAGTTCTTTCCTCTTCTCAGGCCATTGAGTTTTCAGGGGGAATCCCATTTAGCTGTTGGCTGCATCAATAGCAGGAAATCGGGTCTCCCCAAAAGAAGGCTAGATTTGCTCTCCCTGTATTCTTGGGGCTCTCCCTTTGGGCTGCTTCAGTTTCTATTCCTTGGTCTCCAAGTCCCTACACATAGAACTTCCTTGTCCCATCAACTTTGGCCTATAGCAGACACCCCAGGGAAGAACCCACATCCTAGTATTCTAGGAAAGCCACCCAGAGGAGGGGGAAAGAGGGTCAGGTGTATCCTACTTCCCTCTAAAATATCCCCTATCTTGAGTCCTTGTGCATTTCTTCAGGTACAGAGTCTGGAGTGGAAAGCTGGAGTTGGTCAGGCAGGAGCAAGTAGGTAACCCTGGCCTACCTTTTTGTTTCTCTGTGTTGCTTATAAGGATGGAGTCTGTGTTGGTTGGTCCCACTGCAGTCTACATCAGGACCTCTTCTGTGGCATTCCACAACTCCCCCCCACCCATAAAGAATAAAATTTGCCCTTTTTCCCATGGTCTGTTTCTCTCTTACACCTCTCTGTTCCCCTGGGAGCTGCTGAGGCTGGTGATGTGAGGTCTCGGGATTTGGTCATGGTGGAGGTAGAGAATCACTCTTCTTCACTGTATGGCTTTGGACAAATTTCTTCCCTTTTGATGGCCTCAGTTTCTTCAGATGTAAAACCAGAGATATCAGGCTGCAGCTTCTGAATAGTTTGGTTCCCCATGCTTCCCCGGCTACTGTCGTTGCCCACACTTTCTGGCAGTGACAGGGCATGACCTGCCTGTTACCTGGAGTGCAATAATCAACCTAGAAATCTTGTTGACAAAGCTGAGGGCAGAGTTTCCACTGGAAAAAATCAGCTTGCAGGAATAATTGTTGTGATAAGAAGTGGAAATATATCTAAGTAAGCAATGTACCTCCTGCCCCATGGCCTGAGGCCTTGTGGGTTTCTGCCTCAACTCCAGGAAGCTGCCAGTGCTCTCAAGAGTGATAGAACAGTCAGCCAAGAAACAATCCTGGTGAATGGCCATGAAATGGAAGTTTATAGCCTGGTTTCTATGGAGTGACCTGCTAACCCTTGACATCGAACGGGTGTCAGCTCATGACCTTTATCAGGTTCTCCAAGGTGATGTCTATTCCCCAAAGGAATAATTAAGAAACACTCTCAGGGCTAAGCTCCATCCTGCAACTGCTAGGTTATCACTTCATTTCCTATCATTCAGTCAGTCAATAACTAGTTAGTATACTTCATGTGTTTTCTTAGAGCTGCACTGCTAGGCCAGCCTTCTCTGTTATCGACAGAGCCGAAGATGGAGGAGGCAGGCAGGCGTGGCAGAGCTTATGCAGCTGTTCACATCTCCCACGGAGTCCTTTTCTTGGGCTGGAAACTTCTCTGCAGGTGAAGGCCACAAAGGCAGATGCTGTCCACACTTACCGCCTCACTTACTGCCCTGTGGGAATCAAGATTATACCTGGAAAGTTTATGTATTCTAAATCAAATTAAATGTAGCCCGGGCCAGTTTCCTCTGCTTCTCGCTTGCACCCTCATTCACATAGACATTGTATATTTTTCTATTTTTTAAGACAGTTTTTCAACAGATGAGGAATGGGCCCCCTTTTCTAATTTGCATAATGGCTCCTTGTGGTGGCCCTGCCTACCCCTCCTCTGGAGAAGCTATGGGAATGGCCTAGTAGGTTCATCTCAAGTTCTTAGATGGCTACAAAGAGCTCGTATAGCACTGGTGATTTAAGTGACAGAGGCTATGTCATCTGTGCATGATGAAGAACTTTCTAAGAATAGAGCCATCCAAAGGGAGTGGATTGCCATAGGAGATATTCTCCATCAGAAAAAATATTCAAACGCAGGCTAGAAACGTGGATAGAATATTATAGAGGGGATTTAAGATAATTGGACTAGGTAGTGTTAAGTTGCCTTCTTGTCTTGAGATGTTCTGAGAGGACTGGTATCTATCGGGTTTTACTTTGGACATTGTAGTCTGCAGAAAATAATTTCCAACCACTCTCACCCATATTTAAAATTTGTACATATGGAGGACCTGGGGAGACAAGGGGGCAAGAAATAGTTTGGACAAGTTCTTTTTATACAGGATACACTTTCTCTCCTCTTGCCCTCATTTTCGTTCTATTTCTCCTTCAGCTTCTTCTGGGAGGTAATGCTGAGACTATTCTGGAAAAAGAATGTGGATATATGTTGGGGTTAGTGGAGAAAGAAGAAAGAGCATGATCATAGCTAGCCATGAGATTGCTGTGCCAAAGTTAAGCTAGAATAAAAAGATGACAAATAAAAAGTAAGATAGTTCCTACAGTGTTCAGCGCTCTATGGGCAGAGTTGAAAGAATGATGAAATGAGAACAGCAGGAAAGGGTATGCATGCACATGTGCAGTTGTGACTGGTGTTCACACAGGCCTATCTACTTCAGAGAGAGTGTGCCAATTTTAGGATGAAGAATTTTCTCCCCCTCTGCTGGGATATCACTTAGCTTTCCATTTCTTTCTAGAAGAGGGGACTTTGAGCCAATGTCAACAATTGGAAAGCCCTGTTTTGTTCACACCAGTCTCAATGAGGCTGAGCAGGGTTCCCTCTCCTGGGCTCCATTCTCCATGGGGCTCAGTTGGGGCCACATCACTCATGCCCTTCCTGCCCATTAGTATCCAAGGGTGAGTGGACTTCACTTGGCGCTCACATGCATGTTGGGGCTCATCTGGTTATTGGAGGGGTCAGGGAGAAAGCTCAGTGAGGGAATCTCACATCCTGAGTGGTCTTATGGCCTCATCACGATGGCGATTCCAGCCTTGGAGTCAATACTTTCAGAGCTGAAAAGGCCCTTAGAGGTCAGACCACTCTTCCACCACTTGTCCTCCCAGAGTCACAGCTAAACCACCCTCAGGACTCTGAGGAGGGTCTAGTGAATGTGGCGGAGTTAACCTTAGCCCAGCAGCACTTTGATCCTTGTCTTGGCGGAGCTCTGCCCAGAACGCCCTGCAGCTACCACCCCATGAGGCTGTCCTCGTGAGACTCTGGCCAGGAATGCCCATTTACCAGAAACCACTGGAAGATGGGACACCTCGTGAGCTGATAGACAGATGTGTAGGAGAGGCAGTGGTTGTGGCTTTGGTGACTGAAAGGAAACACGTTATCTCTTCATTTCTTGTTAAGGCAAGGTCTGGCCTGGGGTCAGGCTCTGGCAGGGGTTTGATGGGGGACTGGACGCCAGGGGCTTTCTGCAGAGCTGAGTTCTGCCGCCTCTGCTTCCCTGTGTCTCTGTGCTGGGGCTTTGAGTATTTCTAAAACAGAAGTGGGCGGGAGTTGCTCTGGGGACAGCCCCGGCAAAAGCAGTGAGATGTTCTGTATACTCAAAACATGAATTGGAGGTGTGGTGGGAGGGTTTATGACATGGCAAAGGGGGCTGGTATCAAGCATTTTTTTCCACTTGTCCCTTTTTTTTCTCTTTTTCTTTTTTCTTTTTTTTTTACTCTGTGTCTTTGCCCCATTTCCCATGCCCTTGGACCTATAGGCTAAATCTAAGATAATATCTCCATCAAGGATCATCCAGTAGTGCACAGTTGCATAGGGGAGGGAGGCCAGTCTGTAGAATGGGGCTTTCTAGATAAGAAGGGGAGGCTTGCAGAAAGGGGGTCCTGGGCTGAGGCCTGCCATCCTCTGGTCTTAGGAAGAACCTCCGTAGGAAAAGCACCATGATATTCTTCTCTTATGGCTTGGGGATTGTTCTTCCCACTGCTCTCTGACTCAGTGGAAATGACAGGTATCCAAGGCTTAGGGTTGGGAAAGGCAGCAGAGTGGACACTTGGGATCTAAACTGCCCAGAGACAATGAATTTCTCTGTATCTCAGTTTCCCATGCCTAAAATGGGGATAACAACAGTAACTGCCTGTGAGATTGTCATGAGGATTAAATGAATGATAGTGTCTGTGTTGATGGTTATCACTAGGGATGAGTCAGCAGGAGGCAAGGGACACACTTGAGTATGGCAGTCAGTCTGTCCTTGTTTGGCCCCTGGCACCACCACTTGCCTGACCATGGAACCCTTGGTAAGTCACTCAAAGTGCTCTGGACTTCAGTTTTGCCATCTGTAAAATGAGGCTGCTCCTCAACTCACAAGATGTTATGAGGCTTACATGAGATCATGTGTGTGAGCCTCGCAAGCTAGCACAGAGTCGATACTCCACACATTTTATTTTTCAAACTCAAGGGTGGTGGTCTACCAGGATCTGATGTCTGACTTCTGAAAATCTTAGAGGTTGAAGACAGGAAAGCAGTGGTCCTTTCTGTTCCCCCTTGCCCCTCACCTCTGGGCTCTTAGGAACAAGCAGGGAGTCTGGGAAGTGGATAAGGCCATAAGGTAGAATCCCAAAGAGTGTGGTCAGCAGGGGCCTTGGGCAATACAAGTAGAGGGAACAAAGGAGAACTTAGCTGGGGGGTAAGTGACAACATGTCTGTCCCCAGTAGGTATGCCTCATCTCACCCAAGGTCCTTGGGAGTGGGCTAGCCTAGCTCAGGTTACCTCAGCTCATGATCCAATGATGTTTTCTTTGGATGTTCCATATAGGCTGGCAGTGACCAAGTGGCAAATGGGCTCAATGGGCTGGCAGTCCTAGAACTGGGCCCAAGTCTTGGAAGCCCCTTCTCTGTCTAGTTGAGCCACTAGGAGACAGAGAAACAAAAGTTGGGAGTCTAGACCTTCCTCATCTGGGGTTTGGCTTAAAGGTCTTCTCCAGGTTTCAGAGTCAGGCACCCACATATCTATATACCTTCCCAGCCACCTCCTGTTGGCATCAGTGAAGGAAGGGTGTGTGTGTGCGTGTGTGTGTATATCTGTCTCTATGCGTAGATAAACAGGGCTGGGTGTGGGTGGAAGCGAGAAGGGTGAAATTCTGCCAGCCCCACCTTGGTGACCCATTATGCCACTAGAACCCAGAGTCTGGGCCCCAGAGTCACCTTCAGCCCTTTCGGAAGCCCAGGGGTGTTGAGCATGTCTAGGGGAGAGCTAAAAGTGGCAGGAAACATCCTGTTTGAAAGTAGTGCATGGCTGTATGTAACCTTTGCAGCACCTGCTCTGCCTAGACCCAGTCTCCACAGCAGGAGATCCCCAGATACCTGTCTTTGAAGCCATCCCAACAGGTCAGGCCCCAGACCATGTCCCAGCCCTAACAGTTTCCAGCTCCCCCAGGCTCCTCTGTGTCCTGTATAGGGCACCCATTTCTTTCCTGCCCTCGGCAGCGGGCCAGGCCACCCTGTGGCTCTGCCTCTCCGAGCACCCCTCAAATCTGGGATTGGGACCTTGGGAGCGGAGGTACCCCCTTAGAAAGAAGCCCTCCTTCCTCTTGACACCCTCTGCTGTGACAAGGAAACCTCCAGCAGGGAGGCTGTTTTCATTGCCCTCGCTGCTCCTTCCTACTCCCTGCCTCAAGGGAGGGCCACTCCTGGTTCCCGCCCCTCACCCCTGCCAGTGATGACACGGCATGCCTGTCCTCAACAAATCACTTCCGTCAAGTTTCAGTCCCCGATCTGGGGACTGGTGTCCCTGGAAAGAGCCTCTCTCACCCACTTATTGGGCTCCTTAGAGGACCACCTATGAGGTCAGTACTGAGCTGTAGATAAAATGTTTCCCTTTTTTCATTTCAGAGTTCTTTTGATCAGAAGTGTCTGTCAGACCTCACAGAAGGGCACTCCTGGGCTCAATTCACCTGCCCCCCTGCTCCTTCAGGTGGGTATTTCCTCGTCAGCCACAGCCTCCCTGGCTTTTTGTTTTCCAGGGGCAGGGTGGGCCACAGAAGCGTGGTGGGCAGGGGAAGGAAGAGGATACTACCCTGGGTTTTGTACATGCGGGTCATTCTGGTGTCAGCAGAATCCGCAGCGGCCCACAGCTGAGACCCAGAGTCCTGTGAAGTGGTGGTGGGGGTGGTGCTCGGAGGGGCTCAGGAGGGAGGGACCTGCTGACTCCCGGGCTGGGACCCCAGGGGGCCATCCAGCGTGGTGCTCTTTCCTCTCCAGCTTCCATCTCTTTCTCTCTCCTGCCCTTCAGTCTCTACCAGTGTGCCATTCCTGGGACTGCCAGCTCCCGGGCTGGGCATGCCAGGGCCTCTTTACTACCTCTGGACTCTGGTCCTAGGCTCTGCCTTCTTCAGAGTAGCATATAAATCCAAGCAGTGCTGTTTTCTCTCAGCTCACTTAAAATGATGCTGTTCACGGTGGGCCTCTGGCTGCTGGGCCCAACCCTCTGTCCTGCCGAATACAGTGCCTGGGCCCCAGCCCAGGCCAGGAGTCTCCCTGATGTCAAGGCAGTACCTTGCCCTGCTATAGGACGGCACCACTGCCACTCTGTGGAATTAGTTGTTCCAACCCTGTTGCATCATAGTATCTCCTAATGAGCCCATGTGGTGCTGAGCAATTCTTAGGCTGATCTGACTGATATTCCCCCCACCCCCACATTTGATTTTTGTTTTTCCCCACCAAATTCACCAGATATTTGGTCGCCTGGGTGACACAGACTCTGTAGCAACATAATGATGACTGGGAGTTGCGACATCTCAGCTGAACTGGGGTTAAGCCACAGGCATCCTAGACAGCTTCTCCTATTGCCCCACAGTGGTGCTGGGTCTCTGAGATCCCTGCCCACATGTTAGATGTGCGTGTGTGATGCTCTAGAAGCCTGGGCATTCTGCCTGGACCTGGGATGGGTTATAGGGATGCTGTTGACAGACCCACAGGCATTTTTACTTTTCTTTTTAATTGTTTTAAAATTAAATAAAATCTGTATATATAAAATGTTTCATATATACAGATGACATATAAAACATAAAAAGTGTTTTAATAATAATGATAATAATAATAATAATAATAATAATAATAAACCATATACCTACCACTCAAGGAACTAGAATGTGACAACTAAATGATGCCTCTACCTGCCCTTCCCCATCCCCATCTTATTCTCTCAAAGGTTTCTGATAATCATTGCCTTTTTCCTTTTTTTAAAGTCTCTCTCTCTCTATCTTCTCTCTATATTATATTAATATTATAGTTTAACAAATATTAATCTAGCTGTGATAGTGTCACTATTATTAAAGTTTCCAGAAAAAGAAAAGCTGAAGGAGCAAGTTAGGGGATCTGCTTCATCTGTCTGTGGTCAAGGTCCCCTCTACCCCTTTGGGACTGACAATGCCATATCCTTATCTGTCCCACTTCCTTCCCTTGGCTTGAAGCTCTTTGTGGAATTTAAAAAAATTTAAATGTTTGTTTTATACATATCATAATCATAGTTTCTAGAGACACCTCAAGATTCAGGTTTCTCTGGGCCTCACTTGTAAAGGGAGTGATAATAGCACTTAGCTCATTGAGGTAAGTGTCATGAAGAAGAAATTAAATAAGAGTCTCCTATGCTTTGATGTGCCTAACCCTGGCCCAGAGATCATGGGCCTCATCATGTAAAAGAAGCTCAGAGCCTCCCTGGGGGGTGGGAGCACATGATACCATTGGTGGGAAGGGGCAGGGCGCTTATCCCCTCATTACTGTACTCTATTATTTTTCTTCTGACCTGAGTGACCCTCCTGCCATGGAGCCAAGGGGCCACTTGTGAGGACTCAGATCAAATTGAGAAGCACCAGGGTTTGAAACCATTTTAGGGAGGCCCGAGGTACCTCATGAGCTGCTCTGAGCCTGACAGCACTTGGGGTCAAAGGCAGCAGGTGAAGCAGCAGCAGGTGAAGCTGAGGGCCCAGTTTGCCTAATGGAAAAGTTGCTTCCTGAGAAGGATTTCTCAAAGCTATTATATTTTGGTCTCTCTATTTCTTTTCCCCTTTCCTCAAGTGTGAAATCTATCTCTAAATAATAATATTTATTTATAAAAGCCATCTCTGAAAACAAAATTAGTTAATTGTATATGACTCACGGTACTCAGAAGGGTGTTCAAAACAATGTGTTAAATTCATAAGGGGTAAAAAAAGAAGGAAGAGACTTTAATTGCCTTGGTACCAGCACAGCAGGGGCACAATTCCTATTAGTCCTGAGGAGCTGGGACTGGAATGACAAAAGCTTTGATGCGAGCATGTAAGTCCTTTATTCCCCTAACCCTCGACAAAAGAGGGGTTGAGGGCTTCTCTTTGGACGTGAGGTCTGAGGCCGTTGGTTGTCTTCCTTTTTCTCTTGGAGCAGGGCACTGGGCAAGACAGAGGTTTCTGACCTGCTGCAGGTCTGCTTCTGAGATGGAGCTGATGCCAGTGGTACACATATCTTCGTTCATATAATCCTTCCTCATACCCTATAAAGTAAAACGCCATTCTTCTGAAGAGGACAGTGGGACACAGAGAAGCTAGTCACTTCACCCAAAGTAGCCCAGCTTGTAAGTGGCAGATGCAACCTTTGAACCCAGGCAGTTTGATTCTAAGCCATGCTATGAATGGCTTCACCACAGTGCCCCGCCCCCAGATTTCACTCCAGACTTGGAAAAGGGAACCCTGCTTCTGCTCATGGTCAGCAGAGGGACAGGAGGATAATCTAGGGGTATGGAGAGTCATTGTAGAGAGGGCACCAAAGAAATCCTGCTCTGACCTGGGCCTGGGGAGCTGCCCAGTTTTGCTGCACTCCCAGGCAAATGGGGGCAGGGGGGATGCAGAGAATACCAGCTGGCCCTGGCACTGACTCCCGCTCCGGCCATGGCCTGCTTGCTGTTGCTGCAGGGATGGAGGCAATGGCGGCCAGCACTTCCCTGCCTGACCCTGACGACTTTGACCGAAATGTGCCTCGAATCTGTGGAGTGTGCGGAGACCGAGCCACAGGCTTTCACTTCAACGCTATGACTTGTGAAGGCTGCAAAGGCTTCTTCAGGTGAGTCCTCTCCAAGGGCAAGAAGGAAAGGAAGCAAGATTTCCCATGAAGAGAACTCTTGCATATTCTGTCTCCTTCTTTACCATGCCCATGGAATATGCAGCCCTCACACCCACTGGGAGCAACAGGATCTTGCTGAGAGGTACCTTCTTACTCCTCAGTCCTCATTCCAGCTGTGTCCTCTGACCCTCTCAGAAATCTTTTTCTTGAGGTCACTATGTAGGTTCCCGTCTTTCCATTACCCCATTGTCTCATAGCCCTCTGAACTAACCCGTGTGTCTATCCTTCCAGAGTGAACACCCTCCCCAGTTGAGGTTAACAGATTCCAAATCTAAGAGATAGGTATGTCCTTGGGAAAGCCCAAAAACTTGGCCTCAGAGCTTACCCTCTTGTCCAAATCAAACTGTTTCTTGGAACAAGGGAAAGTACACTCCTGGTCAGACCTCCACACTCAATCCATGCCCATATCTTCACCCATGGCTCGCTTGTCCCAGGTCGGAAAGCCAACTTTAGAATGCCCAGGCTTTGTCAGTAATGTGCCAGCATTCCTGTTTGGTCAGGGCCAGTTTCTCTACCAGCAATTTCTTCTCTTTTTCTGTGAGCCCAGCATTACCAGTACAAAGAGTGTGGGGAAAGTACTGGAAAGGCCAAAGGAAGCAGGTTCCATCCAAGGCCAGGAAGGGAGGATGAAAAAGTGGGGAATTGCAGGATGGTACTGGGACCCATGAAGAATTAGCATATATTGGAGGGAGAGAAGACTAGAAGTAGGCACCCAGAAAAGAGGTCTGTACAATCGTCTTGACTGGAGGTAGGTGAAGGGAAGGACAGGGTTGTACCCAGCAAGAGCGGGATGAACAAATCAAGTCCAGAACAAGGACATGGAGATCAACTTGGCTCTCTGAACTAAAGGGCTCTCTGCTATGAGGACACCATGAATCTGAGGCCTGGGGACCTGTGTGGTGCTTCCTCTAGTTCTCTGAACACAGATTCCCGGCTCACTTGCCCTCTGTCCCGGGAACAATCAGGTCCAGAGTTTCATTGCCTTGAGCAATCGCTGGGCAGCGGCGTTTCTGTGGGTGCTAATTGCCTGTTTGGCCTGGCATGGGTTGCCAGCTTGGCTTCCTGGCACCTTGCTCCCAGCTCGGGGAACCAGACCAGCAGCATCACTGGCTTCAGGTCTGTTGCCATGTCTCTTGTTCCTCTGATGTGAATCCTATGCTTCCTACAGGGTTGGCCTTCCAGGGTCTGGGCTGTGTGTCCCAGGTGCCACCTGAACCCTTTCCTGCTGGGGGCCTGGGAATGGGGGGCTACTTCTGAATGATAATGGAGACAGAGTCTGGGCACACACCTCAAGGCCTGCTTTCTACCATACAACCAGTCAGAAATGTGTAGGTTGTAACTGCCGGCCATGTAATTAATTAATTGTGCGTCCTTGCTCAAATCTCTTGACTGCTCTACGTTTCAGTTACTTCAACTAACCACATGGTGCATTAATATCTAACCCCTCTACTCTATTGAGTTAATTTGAGGATGGACAAAATGACTTATAAACGTGCTTTGAAAAACTTAAAGTACAATATAAGTATACTATTTTTGAGTCTGTTGGATCAACACTGATGTTCTTAGTAGAACCCCGCCCTAATAAAATAAACAAAAGTCTCTCCAGCCATTCATGCTCCTTTCATGTTTTCGTTCCCACACTCCCTCACAGATTTTAATGAGCATCAATGATCCAGGCATTGGGCTAGCAGCTGGCAGTATAGAGACTCTCACCAAAGGTCACGTCTCACCCATCTACAAACCAAAGGCCTTCTTCAAACAACTCTCAGAGCTGTTTATTAATTTATGGACTCCACCCCCAAATCTGCTCTCTTCCTAGGCCACCTACCTGGGTTCAGCTCTGGAAGATGGGCCCCTTAGATGGCTGCTGGCTGGGTCCTGACATGCTGGAGGGTCAGTTCCTCACTAGAGTAGCTCTGACCTCTGTGCACCTGTGCTTACTGCCCTCAGACACACTTCTAGGCTCTGAATCCTTGGGACAGGACCATGTTAGGCATCTAGGTGGAGAGAAAGCTTCCCTCATACCCAGGGCCAAGTGTGGGAGATGGCAAAATGGAAAGGAATGGCACTTTGTACAATCAGGTCACTACAGACCAACGGTTTGGCTGTGTTTCCTGTGGTCACAGTAAGCTACCATAACCCACCCTTAGCCCTACTCTCCAAGACCCCTTAGAGTCTGTTGCTGGCTGATGGCCACAACTCCAGTCTGCAAGGCCTGGCATTATGGATAGTAGTCTGCTTTTGTCTTGTTACCCTGTCTTCGATCTGCCTTGTATCTTTACTATCCCTGTCTTGATGACTGAGCCAGGCTGCACTTTCTGAAGTGCCAACATCTCTGTTGTTGGGCTTGAATTTTATTTGATACACACACACACACACACACACACACACACACGCACAAAGTCTATCCTCATCTGTGATTCTGTATTTGCAAATTTACCCACCCTCTAAAATGTACTTGTAATTCCAAAATCAATACTTATAGCACTTTTGTGGTCATTTGTGAACATGCACAGAGTGGTGAAAAATTTGAGCCTCCTGATGCCCACATTCCCAGCTGAGGCTCACCAGGGGGATGTTCTGCCTTCTGCTTTAACCCTCATGCTATAAACCAGGTTCCTTTGTGTGATCTGCTTAGTGACACATTTTTTTTTTTTTGCATTTTTGTGCTTTTTGACAGTTATTTTACTGTTTAAGATGGCCCCCAAGCATGGTGCCAAAGTGCTGTCAAGTTTTCCTATGTACAAGAAAGCTGTGATGTGCTTTACAGAGAAAATATAGGTATTAGATAAGCTTTTTTCAGACACCAACTATAGTGCTGTTGGATGTGAGTTCAATGTTAATAAATCCATCCCACTCACTTGTTTGTCCTTTAAACAGCTTCTGCTTCATGTTCTTGGGCTTTTAGGGGCATGGTTTTGACTCCTGCTCTCTCTTGGACTGAGATCCAGTGGATTCACGGTGAGGACCATAATGTATAAGAATACCAGAGGCTTCGAAATCGAACAGATCTTGACTCTAATCCCAGCTTTCACACTTATTAGCTGTGTGACATGAAGCAAGTGATTTAACTTCCAGTGCCTTTTCTCATCACCTGTAAAGTAGAGATAATACCTATTCTGAGTATTGAGAGCATTGGAGATAATACGTGAATGACTGGCATAGAAGGCTCTCAGTAAGTGGTAGCAATTATTGTCCCTTTTAAATTAGTTTCTGAGAACAGATAATCCTTTCCTCTCCTCTTTCATGGGACCTGGAATGTCTGTAACCATGATGTGTCAGAGGAGTCTCTGAGAAAAGATCCCTGAACAGAAGGAGTTAAATATCAAGTGTGGAAAAGAAAAGGCTGGGCCAGGGAGCTCTGAGAGAATTTCATGTCAGTTAGAGGCTCAGTAGGAACTGGCTGGTGCTCAGAGAAACCGGAAAATGGTCCAGAAAATGGTCACCATAACTCGCAGAAGGGCTGTGTGTCTGGACAGCAGGAGCAACAAGCTACAATATGTGACACTTGGAGCTGCAGTGGAGACAAAGCCTAGAGCTGGTACTTGGCCCCAGGCTTGAGTTTTACAAGGTGTGTCTCTGCTGGCAGAGTCACCAACTAAAGAAGGACCCTACTGTCCCAGGCCTGAGACTCTGACCCCAGGCCCTTCATGGTCTTATGGACTGCTTGTCTCTTGTGTTTTGATGAATTGGTTTCTGGCAATGTCCTTTTTCACCCCTGACTTTCTAGAAACTGTGTCTATATTTAGCCTGGTTGCACCACTCCTACCCCCTTTCTAAGCAGAGGTATAATTTCCAACCATTTAGAGGATGACAGGGTCCAGGCTCAGAGCAGCGGAGGCAATGGGCTCCCAGGGAAACTCAAGGCTCTTGTTTCTTGAAACCGAACTAGCTCTCAGGCAATTAGTGTTGAGAGGAAGACAGGGCAGGGTGTGGATCTTCAGGACAAAGCACAGAGCCAGGGCTGGCTGGTCTGGCTGCCCTGACTCCTCATGGGCAGCGGCTAGGTGACAGCCACATGTGTGGAAGTGCCTTTAGAAGGCAAAAGAACAGGGAAGAGCTAGGCCTTGGAGCCCACGGGACCCATGTCCTGGCCAACAATTGTGCTGGTCCAGACCTGAAAGGCAGGTCTGGGATCCGGGCTCCGGGAAGAACCTGGGTCTGCCTGCTGGAACTGGCAAGGGAGCTTTGCAACCCCAAATGCTGACCCACACTCCAGAGCCTGATGACACTCTGAGTGGCAGTGTTCTTCATGGTGTGGATAACCTCTGTCTTCCCAGCTGCAAGTCCAGGGCCTTTCCACTGATTTTGAATTTAGAACAGCCTGGGAAGAGCTGCTTACTGTATTTTTTAATAATAATAATTTACGAGCTTCACAAGTTTACAGGCTGCTTTCTGCATTGCTCAAATAATGTGGAGACACACACTGCAAGCTTGGTGGGCTTTGGGACAAGGTCTGGCAAAGGGCAAAAAGCATAGGCACCATTCTTACCACATGTCTGGCCCTGCTGTGAGATACTATACTTGGCCAGGAGGACTTTTAACGTTTTCTTTCCCTCCCTCTTTCCCTCCCTCTCACCTTCCCTTCTTTCTTCTTCCTCCTCCTCCTCCTCCTCTTCTTCTTAATATTCCTGAGCTTCACACTACAACTATAAAGGTGGAAGCAGGAACACAACTTTTCTTGCCCTAGTATTTTTTTTTAATCGAGCTCTGCATTCTTTTGGATTCCTACCTCAGCCTCACTAGAGTCTACTCCTGTTGTCAGGCCACAATGGCTGAACAACTGTCTCCAACTCTCCTGTGTGTGGAAGCCTGAAATTAGGCTTCAGATTTATAGGATGAGAAGGATGGCGAAGTTCCAAAATCTCTTTCCAAGCAACTTTGCAGTTTGGGGAGGTGAACACCAGTGAGGGTCAGAGGCAGAAGAGGTGGGCCTCTGAAGGACACCAGCCTCCCTCCTGGGACCTTGGAGTGCTCTCAGCCCCCAGCACAGACAGGGCTGTCAAGAAGCTTTGGCTCATATGTCTAGAAGTGCCTCATGCAGGTGCTCTCTTGGTGCCTATGGCTCTGGAGAATTAATATGAATAGCTCTGAGCCAGACAGGACTGTAGGTAGGAGGACAGAGCAACCCCTTAGCCCCCGGGGAAAATGCCTGGTTGTTAGAGAGAGGGAGAGAGAGAGAGAGAGAGAGAGAGAGAGAGAGAGAGAGAGAGAGAGAGAGAGAGAGAGAGAGAGAGAGAAAAGGAAGGAAGGAAGGAAGGAAGGAAGGAAGGAAGGAAGGAAGGAAGGAAGGAAGGAAGGAAGGAAGAAAGAAAGAAATGAGAGTTTTCTCTGAATTAAAAACTTCTGGTCTTTGAGTAGATTTAAAGAATCATGGGCACTCTGGGGCCTGAGCATTTGTGGTAACAGGTGGAGTCTCAAGAACTGCAAAGTGGATGGGAGTAAGAGGGGGAACCAATCTCACATCCTGGAGAGTACAATCTCCCAGGATGTAGATAGCTACATCCTGTGGTGATGATAATATGTCATTTTGGGGTGGCACTAACAGTGCTCAAGGTACTTCCACACTCTCCTGTCCCTCTGGAAAGCTGTAGTGGTGGTATGGAGGCTCGAGGAGAAAGGCATCTGTTTCTATAAAGGCAGGCAAAAGCCTGGTATACAGTCTCTCCCTGGGAAGTCACTGCAGGGGCAGGATGTGGCCTTCGGTGGACTGGACTCAGGGCTAGACCACCCCCAATAGCCTAGGCTACTTCACCTCCCTATGTAGCCCAGTCTGTGGTTGTTCCCTTCAGTAATGAGGGTTGTGAGCGGCAGGGACGGGGCCAAGATCCAAATCCAATAGAGTTACTTCCTGGACCACTAGGTTGTCCTTTGCTTTGAGCTATGCTCAAGGGCCAGCTCCCTGGAGCCGTCTGCCTGTGGACTCAACCTCACTGAGCACCTTGAGTTTCTGGCATTGCAGCAATACATTCAATCCAGGAAGCTAAAAGCTGAGCCTCACATCTTTAAGGATCCCAAACTGGGAGCCTTCACTTCTTGCTGAATCGTCTCACTGATAAGTTTCTTTACTTCAGTGGTACCATCCATAAAATGAGGGGGTACAGCCATGGTCTCTTGGGTCCCCTAAGGATTTTAGAGTCTAACTACCAGTTACTGCTGGCAGAACCATTTCTCTGGCTTCTTCTTCCCATCCCATGGGTCAGGTTGTTTTGGTCCCCATCTGTCCATGTCGACTGATGAGTGTGTTTGTCCTGAACCCTATGTTTCTTCTCATGAACGTGAACAGTAAGTCATTTTTTCACCAAGAATCATAATGAGTATGTGGCATCTGAAGAAGATGATATCACCAGCTCATCTCTGGGATAGGAAAAGATTCAGCCTGGGCCTTTGCTTCTAAAGCTTGGGCCTCTCCACAGCTCCTTGGAAGATGCTGCTGCTCACAGACAAAGTGATTCTGCCACCATTTTTTCCCACCTGAATTTTGTCACCTGTCCTAGGGCAAAAAAGTGGGGCCTCCCTTTTCCAGGGCTGGAGAGAGTAGTAGGAGCCTCCAGGACATGGATGTTGGGAAGTCTCTGGGGAGGGGTCCTTTATACAGCCTCTCAGTGTCGCATGTGACATGGCTGGCAGCAGGAGAGGAAGCCAGAATTAGGTAAATGAATTTACATGCACACACTCTTTGACAGTGGATATGGGGGTGGGGGAGGGGAGCTGCTTTCCTAGTTAAGAATCTTTGACAGTTTTCTGTTCCTACAGAACCCATGCTTCCTCTGCCTTTCAGAAAGCCTAGGCCAGACCTCAGGGCTCCCACCTGCTCTTCTGGCATCTTCTCTTCCTGGGCAGGTTCTCTGGATGTTCAAAGCTTTGGCTGGGCCTTTTCTCCCTTCTCCATGCACTTGTGCACATATCTGTCCCTGGATCGGGGGTGCTCTAGTCACAGATCTCTGGACTCTAGAAAGTTAAGGCTAAGACTAGCACCCTCACCTCGCATAATGGCTCATGAATAGCAGTGAGGGCTACTTTGCAGATTTCAGTATCTTATAACATGTTTACTAGGCTAATTCACTCATATATTTCTTGTATAACTAAAGAAAGAGTGGGGAGTAGAGTACTACAAAACCAACAATGGGAGCCGAGTGACAGTGAAGGGGAAGGAGGGTGTGACTGGGGCACATGGGGGAATGGTGGGTGGGGGTCGCTGAGAGTGGCCAAGGGTCTGGGCTGAGCCCCCGTCCTCTGTGGGAGAAATGGAGAGGTAGGGGCTTCTTGGGTGTGTCCCTGGGGTCACAGCCCCTGCAGGCCATTCTACAGCCATCAGGGCTGAGGAGCTCGAAGGTAGGTGACCCAGTAGAGGGGGTGTGCTCTCTTGGCAGGCGCAGCATGAAGCGGAAGGCGCTGTTCACCTGTCCCTTCAACGGGGACTGCCACATCACCAAGGACAACCGCCGCCACTGCCAGGCCTGCCGCCTCAAGCGCTGTGTGGACATTGGCATGATGAAGGAGTGTGAGTGTCCAGGGACCAGGCCAGGGGGTTAGGAGGAGACTGGAACCAGGGGATGCTCTGGCTACTGTTAATGCAGGTTTGGCCAGAGGTGTGCCCGCCCTTCCTCTGTAGCTGCCAGCATCCAGGGCCAGCAGCCTGGGGAAGGTGGCCGGAACTCCAGGGTCAGAGGCGCCAAGGGATCCTGAGAGCCTCTCTAGAATCTAGAATCTGAATGTGTCTCAGAGGCCCAGAAGAGCCCCGCCAAGTGTGAGGCCAGTGAGGAGGGAGAGGCCAGGTAATGCTTTCGTGAGCCCCTATGTCAGTCTTCCTCTAAGATATCATTACTACAATCACACCTCCCTGTCCCCTGAGAAGAAAGAATAAGGCTCAAGAACCCCAGCATTCTTTAGTCTTTGGGTGAGGGAGCTGCTGTGATTGGGGAGGGGAAGAATGATGAGGAGAATATATGTTCAGAGCTTGGCTGGCATCTGGGTTCTGCCCCACCCCAGCCTTCTAGCCATGAGGGCAGATCTGAAAGCTGGTGCCCAGGAGAGACTGGTGCCCAGGAGAGACTGGATAGAAAAATTATGTGAGAGGAAGCACTGGACTTAGATGACCCTCTAGATCCAGACAGAAAAAGAGAGGCAATCCTATAGGACTTCCTGTCCAGCTCTGGGTTTGGAGGAGAGGACCAACAGGGCAGTTTCACATGTTCTGACCCCTGGACTTTGCATCTGAGCTCTAGTACCAGTTACTTGGTAACCAGAGTAGCCACTGAATTCAGCAGATCCTGGGAGGGGCTAGCCAGGCCACCCAGAGGCTTGAAGCAGGGGCACTGGACCAGCCTGAGCATGGGTGCCCTCTGCACATTCAGCTCCTGCTCTGCCCCTTGCTCACTTCTTTCTGTAGTCTGCACCCTGACATCCTCCCTGGCCCTGGGACCGGACCTAGGCCCTGCTAAGCTGTGGGCCTGAGGAGGCTCAGGAGGGGTGCTCAGATCAGGCGCTCCTGGAGGCCCTCCTGCCTACTGGGCTGTTTTTTTGTTTGTTTTGTTTTGTTTGTTTGTTTGAAGGGGAGAGAGTGCAGGTATGGGGAAGATGTGTCTGGAACAAGGGAAATGTCATGGGATAGGGCTGAGGAGATGGGAAATTTCTTCCTTGATGGAAAAAAAATTCTCTGTTGTTGGGAAACAGAGGCAGAGTGGAGGCCTTCTCCTGAGGCCTTGTCCTTGGGCCTTGACAGGCTGCCCTTGGCCCCTCACGCCTGATCCCAGCCCCTCAGCCAACACCGGCAGCCCTGGAAGAAGTTTCCAGGCTGTGTTCCTCCTCGCCCCCACGCGAGTGTGCAGGCCCAGACACGATGATTGCTCCGTGCCCCATCCCCTGCCCCACCCGACTCCTGTGTTTATCCTGGAATGGTGGAGGCTCAAGGCCTGGGTGCCTCCTGGAGCTTCTCACACGTTGACTTAATGAGGCCTGCTCCTTGGGAGATGCTAGTTTGGACACAAACCAGATGCAGAGCACACAGCCCCTGTTCCTGTCCTCGCAGAGTGCATAGCCTCCAAAGGGCAGAGAGCCTGGGTTCTAAGGCTCCAGCCAACCAAGAATGGTACAGAATAACACCACTGGGATTCACTAAGGCCACAGAAGTTCTGGCCAGGGCCAGCCTCACTGATGTCTCAGAGGCCCCTCTCCTGTGTCTCAGGAGAAAGGAGATGTTCTGTCAACCTAGAATAGGAAGAATACTTAGAAATCGTCTGAGACCCAGAAAGGTAAAAATATCAGGACTGGAATAAGAAAACAAGGTGAGAGGAGACTCCAACTCCGTGTCCCCTCCTAGACCCCTCCTGGAGCCCACAGAGAGCACTGCATCCCTGGTGATGAGCAGACTTTGAGTGTATCAGCGTGCCCCTGCCCCAAGAACACCATGTTGTGGGGGGCTAGCTATCCAGAAGTGGATGCCCAGCCCCCAGCCCCCAATCAGCTTTGTGCCTCAACCACCCCAACCCCAGCCTCAGTCCTCCCCGACAGAGCCCCATGTCTCCTGTCCTGCTATATGCCTACTATAGCCCTGTGCCCACCACTCTCCAGATGCCAGTGCAAGGAGCTGTATTGAATTAAAGTTGGGCCCCAGAGCTCCAGTTAAAATATAAACTTTGGTCCAGCACTAAGCTCCTGACCCGCTGCCCCGAAGGGAAGGTCTTCCAGGGACAGCTGTGGTTCCCTGCCTCAGGTCAGCCCAGCTTTGGGAGGCCTGTCAGTGTATCTGGGCCTGGAGCTCCTGGCTCATATCCTTAGGATTGCTGCTCATTTATCCCCTAGACTGGCTGTTGTCCCCAGGCCTAGCCTCCTAGAGACAACTGAGTGTCAGCATTTATAAACCATGAGACACCCAGGGCTCCCTATGAAGGGAGCTGCAAACCCAGGGCCTTTCTGTGGGGCAGGGAGCTGGTCCCTTTCTGGAGACAGTATGGGAGGGGGAAGGGATGAGTCTGGGAGAGATGTTTATTGACCAGCTACTGAATGCCAGATGTGCATCAGGTCCATGTATTTTCTTGTTAAATTCTTACAACAATCCCTAAATATGTAAATACTTTTAAAAATCCTCCTAAAGAAACTCAGAAGAATTAAAATATCTTGCCCCTAAGCTAGTAAGATGATGGTATCAGCGTTCTTACCTAGGTCTGTCTGTTGCCAAAGACCAGGCCTGTGGGCTGCACCCCAGCATAGCCCCTGAGGCACCAGCAATGGGCCAGAGCTCCTCCATTGTGCATTTATAGGCACTGCCTGGGCCCCACAGGATAGGCCGAAGAGAGCTTTGTTCCCTTTGAAGATTCCCTTTCTCTTTCAAGTCCTACTTGACTTTATGTCCTTAGGGCCCCAAAATTTTATAATTGAGCTCTTGCTTCTCTAGACCTGTTCTGCACAGAACCACCTATATATTAACTTGTTTCATGTTTTTACAGATGTGCATCTTTTTTTACCCAGGGTTGGCACAGCACATGGCACATAGTAGGTGCTCAATAAATGTGTTGAATGATGGAATGTTATCTCCTCATTATGCATCCTTGTATCTCTACATCTTCCACTGGTCTATAGCTCAGGAAGATCCCTCAAACCATGTACTTCATTCATCAGAGAAGAGAGCCCATTAAATGCTTTTTCAGAACCTGCTGGCTCATATTCTATGTCGGTGGCTTCTAACTTTAAAACCTGTGTCCTCCTACATGATAGTAACGGCATTTTTAATAGCAATTCATTGAGAAAATGATTTAAAAAGTCTTTTATGAAATCAATAACCTCTTTAAACAAATGACTTATTTCATAAGTCGCAACATCTGTATACGTGAGAGACTTACGACTTATTCAGTCCCTACACAGTGTGGCCTGGTGGGAGGCCGATGGGTTGGTTGGTGGTTCGAAATCTGTAGATCCCAGCAGGTTGCTATCTGATACAAGTGATCCAGGAGAAGTGTCATAAGGTTAACCTTGAATCTTCTTAACTTTGTCCTTTCAAAGGAAATCATTTACAAGCTTTGCTACTTTATGTAATTTTTCATACTCTTTGGATGAATTAGAACACTGTGTGTGTTCCATGCTGAGGACCAGGGTCCTACTGAGTAGTCACAGCCAATTCTAATCAAAAGCAGTATGGGATCATGGTTACTACCCTGGACTCTAGAACCTACTAGCCAGGCCTGAATACCAGCTCTGCCACTTGTTAGCTCTGTGACTTTGAGCAAGGTATATAGCCCCTGGACCTTAGTTTCCTCATCTGCAAAATGAGGATAATAGCACCTGCTTTAAATGGTTGTTATGAGGACTAAATATATGTATGTTAATATAGCAGAAACACTTAGAATCGTGCTTGACACATAAAAAGCTCTATACTTTTTATCTATTTTTATTAACACTATTTTTTTTTAATTATGTAACACTTGATCTCCGGCATTTCCAGCTCCCACAGACTTGAAGTAACTCTGTTAAAGGAGAGAAAAGCACACATTTAGGGACAGGCACCACAACACATAGCTTAATGGAGCGAGGGAGACCGAAAGCCATGAAAGTCGCACAAGAACTTAAAATCTTAGCTGGCTGAGTCACGTCGTGCAGGAAAACAGCCCTATATAATTCTGAGGTCATAACCTTGTTCCTGCAAAGTCCAGTAACCGTTCCGAACGATGCTTCTGAATCATCAAGAAAAGGTTACATGATGTTACAGGTGTTCTGTTACAGATATTCTGTCTTTAAAATATTTCAGTAACAATTATTTAAATTAAAAAGGTAAGCTTGGCTCAGTTAGCTGGTGGACTGGCTGGCATTCAGTGTGCACCATTACTGACATTGTAGGATACGTGCAGTATCGGCATACTTCTTGCTGTCCTTTCCTGAGCTTAGGACAATGACTAGTGAGTGTGTAGTAGGTACAATAAGTGTTGATGTGTTAAGTGTCTAATCTATTGGGCTATTGAGCAAGCACCACGGCCAGGAAGCCCCAGTGGCCTGGCTTATGTGGGGGAAACAGAGAAATTTTAAGATGTGGCCTCTGCTCTTACATGGCCCACAGTTCTAGCGAAGGAGACCTTGAACTTCTTAGGCTCTCTCTATATAAACATTTATTGAAAACTGTACTAATCATAAATATTACAGAGTGGAAGACAGTTGGTTATCAATATGTGTAGGAAAAACTAGACATCCCATGGAAATAAGAAATAAGAGGTCAGTGCAGATCAAGGTGATCAAGAAAGCCTAACTGATAAAAGACAACCAGCTATAAACTGGGTGCTGAAGGTTAGATAGAAATTGCACAGCTATTGGGGAGAGAAGAGCCAGCTGCACAGGTATCCAGCACAAGTGGAAATGTGGTAGCTAGAGTGCAGATCATGTTCACAGATCAGCAATCTCAACATGACTAAAGCAGAAGCTGCATCCAGAGGCATTGAAAAATGAAGTCAAAAAGTTAGGAGGAAGCAAAATCATGGAGAATCTTGATTTTAGTTTGGACATGGTAAGTAATACGGATCCAGGAAAAGTTTCTGAGCTGGAGAGTGACATCACAGAACCACAAGAGGTGGTTCAAGCCTGTGGATACCCGTGGTGGAACCGGCAGAGCCAGCCCCCTCTAGTTCCAGTCTCATGACCTCTTCTGCCCACCCCTTGAGTGAGCAGGAAAAACCAAACACCTAATCTTGAATTCTCCAGACCAGCGCCTTGCACCCTGCCTTGATCGGGATGGTCCCTGCTCCTTCTTTTCCCACCCCACTTGACCTTTTAGGGTCTGAACAGACACTTCTGTGGGAGGAGGGTTTGCACAGTTTGGGCATGTGAGTCAGTAACCTGGGTGTGGCCTCCTCCCAGTCTTCCTCTTGGTATGGCTTACTTCAGCTGTGGAGGGAACGCGCCATCTTTTACTGCAGGCTTTTCCTGCTGTGTCTGAGGCTCTGGTTGCTCACTTCTACTCCCATAGGCTCTTCCCCACCCTCTATCACCTTCTCTTGTCCTCCTTACACCTGAGGCACCCAGGCCAGTGGGCCTTTCTTGAAGCCTGGAGCCCACTCACTCTGAGGTTCTGGTTCCTTTCCCTGCTGTTGTGAAACTCCTCACTTATGTGGGCAGAGGCCCTGGCAATACCAGCACAGAGCAAGTATCTACAGGCCGAGGGCCCCAGTGCCCACTTCTGCCGTCAGCTCTGTGCAAGCCCCAGCCAGGAGGTCTGTTTGCCTGGCTTCTGTGCCAGGCATCCTTGCTCCCAGCCCCGCCCTCCTGGGCAGCTGCCCCAGCACCACCCAAAGGCCCTGCACAGCATGAAGGGGGCTTAAGGTCTTCCCATCTTCAGACACCTGGCTAGCAGCTGAAGAGAACTTCCCAGATTAAAGCTGTGAGTTGTGATCATCAGGGACTTCCAGAGAACTCGAAAACTTCCTTGGGCAGAAATTTCAAGACTGGACAGGCTGGAGGAGGTGTTGTTTTGCAGGAAACCAAAGAGGAAAAGTCTTTCTTTGTTGGTCAGAATAGATTAGAGGCTTGAGTCCCATGCCTGGAAACTTGGACGCGGGAATGGCTGTATAGAGGGGTCTTGTCAGCATCTCCTATCTTCCAACACTAAGACTACCCACACAGTGACTCTTTCTCTCTCTCTTCCCCCTGATGTCTCCCTCAGAGTCAGGGAATATGGGGAGGGGGAAGAAGAGGCAAGAATTAATGTTGAACGAGCTGCTGCTCCATGCTAGGCATGCACTGCATTCAGTTCTCCAGTCAGTGCATCTTTCAAGTAGGTGTTATCACTCTATCGCCCCATATTGACACACTTTATATGAGGAAGAAACAAAAAAGGGACCTTAGAAGAGATTATATGGTCCAACCTTCTCATTTTATAAACAAGAGAACAAAAGCCTAGAGAATTAAGTTTGTCCAGAGTCACACAACATGTATGTGAGAACCCAGCCTCCCTAATGCCTAGACCATCCACCTCGCAAATCCTCTTCTTCCTCCTCTGTCATGCACCTGCCTTTTCAACATAGAAAATCCAATTTTTCTACCTATAGAGTGAGCTTGGAGTCCCCTAAGGCAGGAAGGCCCCCAGTGAGCTCTGAGTGTTGGGGGCACAGCCCTCCTACTCTATGCCTTTAGTGCTTAGAGGAATGTTTCTTGGAGGAGCCGCCAGCCCAGCCCTCCTGATACCCCCTTCCTGCCTGCAGTCATCCTGACAGATGAGGAGGTGCAGCGGAAGCGAGAGATGATCCTCAAGCGGAAGGAGGAGGAGGCTTTGAAGGACAGTTTGCGGCCCCGGCTATCTGAGGAACAGCAGCGCATCATTACCATCCTGCTGGACGCCCACCACAAGACCTTTGACCCCACCTATTCTGACTTTAGCCAGTTCCGGGTAGGTCTGCCAGCTGGCCAGGAAGGATGAGCCACAAGGGGAGCCAAGGCATGTGGAGTGGGACAGAGGGCCAGGGAATCCAGGAACAGAACCAGGAAGGGACAGAGGTTTCTCTGTCCCTCTCACTTCAGGGAGGTCTCCCCCTCCCATGGGACTTCCTTAAATCCACTCCTGTCAGAGATCAGGGCCAAGGTAAGAAGGTGGCCCTGGAATGTGAACTTCTGATACTCCATCTTTCCCTTTCAGCCTCCAGTTCGTGGAGGTGAGAGTGGAGACAGCCATCTGCTAAAGCCCTCCTCAAAACACATGACCAGCTTATCTGGGGACTCGTCCTCCTCCTGCCCAGATCACTACTCCACCCCAGGTAAGTGGGACTGCAGGCTTCCCTCCCTAGTGAGCAGCGGAGAGCAACCCAGAGCTTTCCCACCTGCCCATCCTAGGCTATGGCTGAGAGGATGGCACTTACACACTGTGGGTGACACCGAGTTCTTAGAACTCCTTTTTACAAAAGTGGTGAAACTTGCCCAAGCACTCATACTGGGGAAGAGGCCAATCTGGGGTTCCAGGCAGGGTCTGCCTTCAGCGCCTCTGCTCTTCCCTCTAAGCCAGGCTTCTGCCCCTGTTTCCCTGCCTGGAAGTGACCTGGTTCCTCTAAATGGTATTTTGAGCCTGGGCCCTTTGGGGGTTTTATTTCTTTGTTTTTTCCAGTTTTATTGAGATATAATTGACAGATAGTATTGTATACATTTAAGGTATACGACATAATGACTTGATATATGTATATGTTGCAAAATGAACACCCATGTTCTCACACAGTTACAAGGATTTCTTTTCTTTATGATGAGAATTTTGAACAATTTTCAAATATACAAAACAGTATGAGAGTCTGAGCCCTTTAGAAGGGGAAATTTGGTGTGGAAGGAGAACATGGGGATCCCACTGCAGCCCACTGTACCCTGGAGCCTTGGGGGACCACTAAGACCCTCTAGCTTATCCTTGCTTTTCTTCTGCTGCTTCCCTTCTACCTTCCTCTTCATCTTCCTGCCTCATCCTCCTCCTATCGTTGTCTTTCATCCATCTACCTGTCACCCAACCCCAACCTTGCTGCCCTCTGCTTAGGGCCTTCCCTCCCCTTTAGGGAACTATAACCCTCAGATATGGTACTTCTGGACTCATTGATGGATCTGTCCCCAGATCCAGAATAGGTGACAGGGGTCCCAGCGCCAACTGGACAGAGACAGCAGTGGAGCTAGACATTGTGTCTACCTACCTGCAGTGACCACTGCATGGATTAACTGATCTTCCAAGCCCCTCACCTCGGGATCTCTCTCTGTATTAATTTTCTCATTTGATGGTGTATTCATCTGCATCAATAAGGATCAATCTGCATGTTATACATTGGTCTGTACTTCAGCTTTTAATAATAAACCCATATTATTTAGGAGTTTTGATACCTGAAATCATTAGGAATGACATGTGGGGACATAAAATCGTGGCTTGAGGAAGTCTCATTTTTTGGAACATCTCTGAACTCTGATTTTACTGCTAAAAGAAGAGACAGGGGAATCTTAGAGGAAAGCCTGGGCTGAAGGGTGACCTTGAAAGAAGCCATCATTGTGGGATTTCCAGCTGGCCCAGGTGCCAGGGCCTAGACAGTCTTCACAGGGCCGAGGATGAAGAAGCCTGGCTCAAGTGTCCTTAAGTAGTTCCTTCTCTTTCCTCATCCTTCTCCCGTAGTGATGGAGCCGATCAGTTTCTTCAACCTAGATCCAAGGAAAGAAGCCTCGAATGATCCTTCTATGGCCCTAGACCTGTCCCAACTCTCCATGCTGCCCCACCTGGCTGACCTGGTCAGTTATAGCATCCAAAAGGTCATTGGCTTTGCCAAGATGATTCCGGGGTTCAGGTAAGAAGTTTCTGGGACATCTGGGGATCAGAGTCAGAATCTTGGAGCTGGAGAAGGCTCGGAGATCATCAATCCACTGCTTCCCAAAATAGAGTCAAGCCCTACCTCAGACTTCCTCAATCAGAATCTCTGGGCTAGGCCCATGAATCTATTTTAGGAAGTGCAGCCCATCCAGCATTACTGGGCATGCTAGTCCTAGAGAGCTATTCATTCCTCACACTTTCTAGATGATGAAACAAAAGCCCAGAAAGGTTTAATGGCTAATGCCAGGATTTCTAATGGTGGAGCTTGTGTGTCAGAGACAGGTCTGGAACTTTTAGTTTACTGCTGTGTCCACTCCAGCTGGCTTGGATTTAATTCTCATGTGATGCCTTTATAATAAACCTACATTAATCCTCCATGCTCAATTCTAAAACCAGGATGAAGCAGTGAAGGGGAGAAAGAGTTGGGCATGAAGACTTGTAAAGTCATTTAGGAGCCCTAGAGGGACACAGATTTGCTGACATATATAACCCAGGTTATGTATGCCCAGCATCCTTCACCCAATTTTCCCTTCACCCAAGGCCATTTACTAACTATGTTGAGACCTTTTTGACCAAATGGATATGTATAAGAAGTAGAGATCCTCTGTTATGGATTTATTTATACAAATTTTATTTATTCACTCAAATATTTCATTATTTTGGTAATAATGGCACATATAATACTTAAAGAGTCAAGTGGTGTCAAATTGTCTTAAAATAGTTAAAAGTTGACACTTTTAGTAGGTATGTTGGGAGGTAGTTATATCTATAATATGTATCTTTCTATTATCATTCTTTCTAAAAGTTCATTTGGAACATTGACATAAAATACATATACAATGTAGTTGAGCAACTGAAAGAAATAAATCAGTATCAAGCAATATTATCATTTCAAGTAGTGGCAATAGTTGCAATTATTGCAGCATGAGCAGAATGCTTCCGAGATACTGATGCTCAGATTCAGTGCTGGAATATTGGGAGCTAGAAAACGATTTGACATTGGCCAGCTTTGGATGGAAGCTAATATGAGTTGTCATTTATTGTTTTGTAAATCTCTCTGCTGTGTAGGGAAGCCATCAGTTACTATCTAAATTACCACATTACTAGCTAAGTGATGGTAATTCACAGAGCTAAACCCAGCAGTTCACAGTTTTTCTGCTCTGAGACAGCTGACTCTGTGTTATTTTATGCCTCTCACCAGCCCAAATACCAGGGCCTCTCCAATGCTCTTCCCCTGGAATTAATGTGAAAACTGTAAAAAAGAGGAAAACATCAAACAGAGATGAGATGCTTACTGCATAGTGCATTTTGGTTGCAGTAAAAAGAGTAGGGGCCATTCTGGTGGGCAGGCAGGAGCAAGATCTGAATGTCCATTGCACTGGGCCTGTGATTTACCTTCTAGAGCCTTTCCTTAGAGTGGACAACACATTCCACTTAGCACAAGTTCCAATTTACTCCTCAACTCTTCATGTTACTATTTGCAAATTCTATGTGTCCCTAAGTCTTATTTTACATAAAAAGCTGGACAAAAAAAAACACTTCAAGGTGCCGGTGGAAACATGGTAGCACTCGGCTTCCATCCTAATTCCAGGGTGCAGTCCTCATCTAGGCAGCATCCATCCTTCCCTTCCTAGTGGGGAGTGGGATGAGAGGGCAGCTGATGCCCTGTCCAGATGCTAAGGTTTGGTAACTCTAAGTGGTGGTTGGGATTGCACATGAGGGAAAACTGTCCTAAAAAAAAAAAAAGTCACTCATTTAACCAGATTCCCCTATTGCAGCCTCCTCCATTAAATAACCCAAGCCCCCAATTTTCTTTCAAGTCCTCAGCCCCTACCCCTTACCTTCGACACATATACCCTGATGCAGATAACACTACTAGCTCTTCAGTTTCTCTCCCCAAGGATGAGCTGAAGTCTGTCCCCTTCCTTCCCTTTCAAGCCTCATTTCCCTAGTCTATCTAGCCCTGCAATCATGGCCAAAGTGACATATGTATAAGCAGGTACTGGAGCTGCCCAGTTACTGATGCAAAATTGCTTCAGTTGGCCACTCTCTCTTCAGCATGATTTGAGAAGTCCCAGAGCAGAATGATCTAGTAAAAATGGTACAGGCCTTGGCAAGAACTCTTGAGAGGAGACAGATGTGGACAACTCTCTGTGACTGGACAGAGGTGATGTTGAGCCTGGACTGGGGCCAGAGCCCAGGATCCGGTGAGATCCAGGCAGAGCCAGCCCATCAGCTCTCTGGTTCTGCTGGTTTCTGCACTTAGGGGTTCTGTTGTTCCAAGAAGTAAAAGAACAGTGGCTGTGACCCTGGTGGCTTTGATCCTGCTGACTATAGACGGGGTGGAGGGTGTGGGGAGGGCAGGATGTGGGAGAGAGAGAGGTGAGGGGAATAAGATGAGACTCCAATGCGGGCAAAGGACCAAAGTGGGGCGGGACTGGATGGGCGATGCTGGGTGTGAACTGCACCGTGGCATGGCTTGTGCCTTGCTCTTGACTCCTGTCTCCCATCCCTCAGACTCTCAGTCTGCACCCTACAAATCTCCCTCCCTCAGTGCTACAAAAGAAATGCATGGAGGAACAGGGGCCAGGAGCAGCATCTAAATGGCCAGGAGCAGTCTTGGGTCTAAGAACTAAGGACCACAGGTTTCACTCCCAAGAGAGGTGCACAGGGGCACCAGGCCAAATCGCCTGGAGCGCAGCCGTCTGGGCTAAATCCCTTCAACCTCACTGCCATTTCCATTCCCAGGGGCTCCTTCCTGGGCCAGAGGCCTGAATCAAAGGCCTGCTTTGCTCCTCCCATTCCCTTTCCTCTGTATTCACTTGTCCATCTATCCAACCAACCACTTTCTTACACAAACTGTGAGAGATAGAAGTTAACAAGGACACAGTCTCTGGTCTCCAGGGTTTAGTGCCTGATGGAAGAGATGGACATGTGAGCAACTGCTGTGAAAAGATAAGAGCTCTAAGAGAGGCCTGCTAGAGGACCATGGGAATACAGATGGGGAGGGGCTGAAGTCTGCCTGGGGAGATGGGAAAGTTGAGACAGGTACACATTTCCAGAGCACATCACAACTGCCCAGAAGCGGCCATAGGCGTGAAAGCTGATTAGAGTATAAACATTTCACAGATCCAGAGAGAAGGACAGAGCTAGAGCTGGAAAAAGGTGTCTCATGGGTTTCTCCACCTCTACCCCCACCCCCCACCAATCCCAGTTCTGGCTGTGAGCTGCACTTAGAAATTCCCCATATTTCCAGTCCATGGGTGATAATTCAAGGTTGCTCAAGGTTTGCTTTCACAGAAGTAGTGTGTTTGGATCACGATAGGCAGTGGTCCCTGAAATCTCTTTTGCCAAGCACCCATGAGACATTTGACTACTTCTGGCCATCCATTTTGAGTGAGCCATTGAACAAAGGGTTATGTACAAAAGTAATCCTCACAAAATTACTTATAATAGCAAAAATTAGAAGCAACCAAAATTTCCCAAAATAGGTGTATAGGAGATTGATTATATAACTTATAATATGTTGATATGATGTAACATTATGCAACCCTCTATAAACTGGGATAAAGAAATTTTAATGATGTAAGAAGCGGGACAGAATTACTATGAATTTGAGTATGTTTTTTAAAAGAAAATATTTGCATAGAAAAAAGATAAGAAGGAAATACACCCAAATGTTTATTGTGGTTATGAGTAATTCTTTTTTGCTTTTATGTTTTCTGTATTTTCCAAAGATTTAATGATGAACATGTTTCACTTGTATAATGAATTAAACCTCAAATGAGAGTGATGTTATTTTTTTGTTTTTTAAAATGTGGGTTGAACGTCTAGAGAAAAGTGACCAGGATGATGGGGCATCTAGACACTGTCTATCCTGGAAAAGTTGCAAGAGGTGCATGGTAGCTTTCTTTAAATGGTGGTTAAAGGGCTGCCCTTGGCTAATGGAGTGGTCTGATTCTGTGTTCCTTGAGAGGACAGAAGTACAAACAATGTCTGAGTGTGTCACTGCGTAGGTTATAGCTCAGTAGCAGAAGAGGCTGTTAACTAAGAGCTAACAATCTCATGGCTGTATCCAGAGACCATGAGTTCCTTGGCTCCGGAGGAAATCCTGCAGAGACTGTGTGAGAGCCATGTGTCAGGAATACTGAAAAAGGAAGTGGACTATAGAGCCTCTAAGTGGGGACCCTCCAACTCTAGCACTTTGTGATTTTTTTTCCAAAGCAGACCCTTTACTGTTCATCCTAATTATCTCCTTATGAACCAAAGAGCAACCACAGAGACGATGACAGAATATCCAGGCAGCAATATACAGTCAGGAAGAGAAGGAAAACCAGAAGCAGATTGATCTGCGGGCCCTGCTTTTTCCTTGTCACTGTTCAGACAAGCCCAGCTCATGATTCAGAATAGTGGAACTACTCATTGGCTTTCTGACTCATCAGCACATATTTATTGACCCTCTCGTTGTGCTGAGGGCTAAGTGATCAGTGTGTGGCAACATTAAAGTAATTAATGAGTGGTGCTGACCCTCACATAGCTCACAGTTAAGGTCCAGAACAAGTATATAAAAAACAGAGCTGAAGAGGAAAGGGTAAAATAGGAGTATAAGCAATGTTCATCGGATTGTAACAAAATGGCTCTAATTCTGCTGAAGAGAATCGAAGGCTGGGGGGCTCCAAAGGAAACCTCATCGAATTCAGGACCAGAAAGACAACATGGACGAAAAGAAGAAAGGCATTCTTGGCTGCAGCTGTTGCAAATTCAAAGGCATGGTGACATGAGAACATACCTTCTGAAAGTGGAATAGTCCACAGTTGCTAGAATGAGGGTTAGTGAAGTTTGCAATGGGAAGAGGAGCTGGAAAGTCAGATTGGAGCCAAGTAAAGGAGTAGGGGCTTGATCCTGGGGTGTTTGATAATCAGTAAGGATTTCTGAGAACACAAGTGTTATACTTCTCTGCAGCAGCAATAAGAAAGATGAATGAGAGACCTGGGAGGCTTGACTCCAGGATTCTGGTAGGAGGCAATTGAAAAAGATGATGGAGCTCTGAACCAGAGAAGTCCTGATGGGAGTGAGAGTGAGATCAAGGGTTCCAGAGATGCCCCAAAGACAGATTTGGCTGAGCCTAAGGAGGAGGAAGAGGGGAAAAAAGCATGAGCGTTGTCGAAGATGACTCTGGCCATACTTTTTGTAGGCAACCACATTCATGCCATCACCCTGGAAACCTCCTCAGGCTCTGTCTTCCTGTCCCTAATACAGCTCTGGCTGTCCCTAATACAGCTCTGGCTGCTTAGGCCTGAGAGACCTTGGCAAATCACTGGTTTTTCTTTGCCTTAGTGGCTGAGCTACTTCACTTCTCACCTTGACATACAATCCTGAGTTGTTCTCCCTCAAGAAACAGTCTTGTTCTTTCCAACCAGACTGCAAGCTCCCCAATGGAGGATCCAGGGCCCATACTGGTCACCTGGCAGTTTTAGACCTGTCAACACACTACACTGATTTGCATGACTTGAAGGTCTTCACCAATAACTTGACCCTCACTCCTGCTCTCCCTGACAGAGACCTCACCTCTGAGGACCAGATTGTACTGCTGAAGTCAAGTGCCATTGAGGTCATCATGTTGCGCTCCAACCAGTCTTTCACTGTGGACGACATGTCCTGGACCTGTGGCAATGAGGACTACAAGTACCGCATCAGTGATGTGGCCAAAGGTGTGTCTGGGCTCTGCCTCCACCTTCTGCAGCTCACAGACATCAGCTGCACCCCACCCTCCAGGGTCATGGGCCCCAATCAGGCAGCAACAGGAAGAGAAGAGCAAGGGTCAGGCCTGGTCAGGGTTGGTGGCAGGGTGGGTGAGTAGGGGACTTCTCAGTTCTGCCCACAGCATCTGGCCTTTCTCTCTTGTAGCTGGACACAGCCTGGAGCTGATTGAGCCACTCATCAAGTTCCAGGTGGGGCTGAAGAAACTGGATTTGCATGAAGAGGAGCATGTCCTACTCATGGCCATCTGCATTGTCTCCCCAGGTATGGGGCCTAGCAGTGAGAAACTCAGGGATCTGGACATGGGGAGTAGAAAGGATGAAGCCCTGCTGAGGGCCAGCAGGGCAATCTGGAGGAAGGAGTGAAGAAAAAGACAGACGGACCAGGAAATACTCACTTGGCTGGGTTTGCACAGCCCACATGGCATGTGTATACTGAGAAGTCCTCCACTACCCTTGGCCTTCCCTATTGAAGCTATTCGTGATTAGTAGGTGGGATTCTTAGGAGCCAAAGAAATGGGATTTCTCAGGCCACAGACAGGCCTGGATATTGACAATGTTTAGGCTTTGCTCTTGAGTGCATTGGACTGAACTTTCCTGATACTTGAGGTACCCTGGGGGTGGGGAAGCAGGATAAAATCTCTGAGGCGTGAGGGATGGTTCTGCTTGGACAGTTTACCTGACTAAATTTGGAGGCAGTGTGCTATGACCCATGAGCTTTTCTACCTGTTTGGGGTGGGAAGAGAAAAAGGCTGAGGAGGAGCTTATTATATCTTTGGGATGTTATATTGGTGATGAGGCCCAAAGTGGGTAGCCCTTTCTCAGCCTGGACTGTGCTCAGGGAACAACTGAGTGTCTTTTACCCAAAGACACTTTCCTAGGTTGGAGACCCAGGGAATGGACATGGGCTCTCCTCCCCCTTTCCAACTGGCATTTACTCAATTCCTTCATACATATTCTCAGCAATGATTTACTGAGCACTTGCTGGCACTATGCTGTGCATAGAGTTTCAGCAGCAAACAGGACTTCTCTCCCATGAAGTGTAAGAGGAGACATTAAACAAATATTATTTAATAACTAATTTCTAGTATGAGAGTTAAAAAAAAAAAGTATGTGATACTATAGCAGGGTATAACAGAAGGAGGAAACCTGATGTAGTCTGGAGCATCAAGGCAAAGAATCATCAGGAATGGCCTTCTTGAGGAAGGTCTTTTAAGCTATTACCTAAAGAAATCAGTAAGAGTCAGGCAAAGTTCAACTTCTGAGTTCCAGGCAGAGGGAAAACAAATGTAAATCTGGAGGCCAGAGAGCATAGTGCATCAGGATCCTAATGGAAAGATGGAGTGTAGAGACAGAGGGAAAGAGGCAAGGTGGGGGCAGTGCCAGATGGGTCCACAAAAGAACCTGGGGCTTGATCTTAAATGATAGAGTAGTGGTTGAGTGGCTTTAAGGAGGACTACGATGTCATAGGCAAGCAGTCATACAGGGGTGACTTAGGAGGATGCTGAGATTGGGTATCTGTCTATGTGGACCGCAGAGTGGTGGGGAGATTGAACAATAAGGAACTCAGCTCAGAGCTCCTTTGCCTCCTCCTCCCACCTCTCTGTGCCCACAGACCGTCCTGGGGTGCAGGACGCTGCGCTGATTGAGGCCATCCAGGACCGCCTGTCCAACACGCTGCAGACCTATATCCGCTGCCGCCACCCTCCACCAGGCAGCCATCTGCTCTATGCCAAGATGATCCAGAAGCTGGCTGACCTGCGTAGCCTCAACGAGGAGCATTCTAAGCAGTACCGCTCTCTCTCCTTCCAGCCTGAGAGCAGCATGAAGCTCACGCCCCTTGTGCTTGAGGTGTTTGGCAATGAGATCTCCTGATGAGGGCAGCCTGCAGTGGCACCTGGGTGGAGCTGCTCCTCTGGGGCCATGTGCCCAAGATGGGGGCTGGCTGCTACCCAGCAGCCCTTCCCACCCTCTCTCAAGTTCAACCCCTGCTCTCCCACTTCTCCTCCCTGCCTGGCCCATTCTCTCTCCTACCCAACCTAAAACCAGGTCCCTACTTCCTGCAGGCCACAGGCTGTCCCCCATCCCTCAAGACCACAATCATGAGGAGTTGCTGTTTATTTGACATAGAGACTCAAGTAAGGGCAGAGGGCAGAGGCAGAAGGTGGGGCCTCACCTGGGGGTGCCCCCACCACTCCAGAAGTGGCTGCTGGTTGGTGCCCAGGGAACAGGCAGGCAGGAGAAACGCACCCATTCCTCAGGGACAGATACCCATACCTCCCCCTGCTCCAGGCCCACATGTCCAGAGCCTGGTGGGGATCTCGCCATCCCATCCCACCCACAATAAATAACTGGCCACAACCTCCACCTCACCCCCATCTCATCCTGCCGCCAGTCTGTGCCGTTCTGTCCCAGGGCAGCATGCGATAATGCAGCCTTCTCCCTCTGCCTTCCCACCCCTGGCCTATCTAGGTTACTCACTGCCAAGGATGACCAAAGACAGGGTCACTAAGGTCACAACTCCCCCTTCACCCACCTCTGCTTGCCAAGTGCACTTGCCTAACCCCTCAGTGCCCATCTTTATCCCATTACCATGGTAACATTCTCCTCGGAAGTAGCTATGGTGAGATGGGCTTTCTCTCCTTGGATGGGGCTGCTGGCCCACAACCCACCTGCTGAGAGACCCAAGGAGGGAAAAAAGCAGGGCCCAGGCAGTGGGGGACAGGCAAACCCAGCCTCATGGAAGAATAGTGGATGGTGGCCACAGCTGTCCCTGTTATCAAGCCCATGGCTCCTTGGCCTGGGTCTAAGGAGTTAGTTGAAGCAAGAGCTCTCTTTCCAATGATCCACGTGGCAGGAGTGAATTGCCCCCAGGTTGCAGAGAAGCACCGGGCACTGTCTTCACCTTCTCTTGCCAGTCAGTGCGTTACCTCCCGCCCCAGAAAGAGAACCTGCCACAGGCTCCAGAGCCCTCTTATCGCAGCCTCAGGCACTGGGGGTGCCTTGCCTAGGATGGCCAAACATGATGCAAAGATCGGCCCACTCTCCCAACCACCTCACAGTCTAGAGAAGCAGTGCCCGCTCTGCTTACCAGTGGGGCCACATCTTTTCCACCAGGTAGGGTGAAATGGAGGTGAAGAACTTTCAGACTCCAAAAGCTTAAGTCACGCCCTCCCTGCCCACCTAGGTGTACTTCTAAGATGGCCGTTCCTCCAGGAGAACCAGGAGCTGGTGCTCTGAGACTTCCGGGTGTAGGTGGAGGGAGAGTGGTCAGCCTCTGATAGCAAATCAGAGAGCATTTAGGGTTAGTCATGTGGGGCTGGTTCTCTTCTTAGTCTCACCTCACCACCCCAGAGTCAGAAGGGGCCCAGGAACAGGGTGGAGTGAGGTACATAACTTCAAACTTCGTATTCTCTTCCATAGCCAGACCAGCCTAGGAGGTGGGAACTCTCCATCCATTTACTCTGGGATGGGCTTCCTCGGTGAGTTAGTTGTAGGTATGTGGGACCAACACACAGAGGATCCTTCAGATCATGACTCGAGTTTGAGGAACATGACCACATTCGATGTCTCAATACAGAGGAGTTCGTGTGGGTAGGATACCCCCTCCACCTGCATCTGTTGTCCCCTGAAAACTTTAGGAGCAATCTGACTTAACCACTGCCAGAGCTGTCATGTCCACCTGGCCCACTGTTTCTTCAGGTGGAAAAATATCTGACGGCCATGTTTCCTTATTGCAGAATACCATCCTTATGGCTGAATCTTATGTTTATTAGATGAGTTGTTTTTAGACTCAGACTCCACTTTGTACTATATTCTAATATAGTGGGTAGTAGGTACCACTGATTAATTGATATTTATGGGGGGGGGGGACTTACATTGTGAAAATTCTATACATTAATTATTATCATTGTTGTTGTTATTTTATAAATTAGGAAGATACCTTAGTTATTTGATTTTAGCTGCAGAACACATTGGTCTAGCTTGCTATTCAGTGGGAGAAAAAGCTTGAAAATCATTGAACTCATTCAACTCCTTTGTTAAAGAAAACAGATGCTTGGAGGAGGGCGTGACTCACTCAAGTCCATATAACACATCAGAAGTAGCACCAGGACTGAACGGACCCAGGCTTTGGACTTTCGGTTCAGTGCTGTTTTCACCATACCATGCTTGAGCTCAGAACCCCACTTCCCATCCCCTAGTGGCTGACCTAGTCCCTTGGGGGAAATTGCTGGATTTGAAACAGAGAAAGTCTAGATCACAAACCCCTGCCTTCCTTCTCTGAGTTGTCACCCTGCTGACCCATTAGGAGGATAAGGGACACCTGAGCCTGTGTCTCAATGTGAATCACACCCCCACCCCCAATGTAGCCCTGGCTGGATGGGGTCTCTGCCTCAGCCCTGTATAATGCTGTTGCCTTATCAATAAAGTACATTTGTCTTTGTAACATCTCCATTTTCCCAGTTCTCTCTCTCTGGCCTTGCCTTCTCCAGGGCTGGAACACACGGAGAACACCAGCTCCTCAGCCCTGGGGCCCACAACAACCCTCCCAAGGGAAGTCTAGGAGCTGGGAGTGGGGTGGGGAAGAGGAAAAATGAGGTTTCATGGTGGCCGAATTGGGAAAAAATGTGGTTATCATCTATTCTGCTTTAGAATGAGAGAGGGTGACAGTAGACATTTATAAATTAAAACATTTTAAGTGCAGTATTGGAAACCCAGGAAAGTGTGTGCAGCAAAATGCCAAATAGCCAAGATCCTGGGAGACAAGAAAACCCTTCTGCCGCCTAACTGGAAACAAGTGAGAGAATCCAAGTGTGGCCAACGGAAGAGTTTGGAATGTACAGCAGAGCTGGTGGAAGCAGCCAAAGCAGGCTTTAAAGCGTGCCTCTTGAGTTATTTCCAAGGAGGAAAAAAAAAAGTTTGCCAGAAGTTTGTCATATAAACCAATGAAAAAAGCTTTGCTTATGTTAATAAAAATGGCTCATACTTACATAGCACTTACTTTGTGGCAAGTATTGCCTGTAAATAAATGCTTACCAACTTGCTTTATCCTCATAAGGACCCCAGGGGACATGGGCTATTACTGCCCTCATTCGACAGAGGACAGTGCCCAAAGCTACATGGGTGGAGAGATGAGATTTGAACCCTGGCAGCTGGCTTCAGAAACCATTAATGAAGTGCTACACTATACTGCTTCCCACTGAGTGGAGTGGCCTGACAAGTGACAGTCTTGCCAGTTCTCTACTAATGAGGATGTAAGGGAGGTTCCCATTCCTAAAGTAGGCCCTGAGATGGGAGAATTGCAGGGACTGGATTAACCAGTGCTCGACGTGGTCACGTGTGCTGGGTTCCATCAGGTGTGGCACTTACCTGAGAACCTCAAGAATGAAAACCAGGCAACTGTTGACAAAATGTGTCTTGTATTCTAAATGGCTGCTGTGCTAGTGACAGAGAATGGCAAATAACTCTTGTACATACACAGGACTCTCAAGGGATCCAGGGAAGCCAACGCACCCCACTGTTTCCCAAGGAAGTGAAGTTTATGACAAAGGGCAGCATTGCTAAACACAGCAAGTGAAAATAGCCCACCACAGACACAACATGATAATCTGCAGATGGGGAAATTATGCCCAACTAATGATTTTATTTAGGATAAGTTGGCCTGGGAACTTGTGGATGTGATTTACTTTAATTTTTCAGAAGTATTTGAAAAGATCGCAAACCAAATGTGTCCCTGAGGGATGGGATGGGAGTAGAAGAATTGGGGATGGAGCTTGAAGGCTATTTTGTTATGAAAAATGAATGTACTTGGAGAAGGGAAATCAACAGCTGCTTAAATATGCATGTCCCTGGCTGGAGAAGTGTGAGGATGAAGTTCTTAGAAATTGTTAGGAGAATCTTATGAAGCATTCTGTAGGTGGTCTAGAGGAACAGAAAACCTCCAAGGCTGTGTGTTACAATAAACCTTTCCAGGTAAACTGAGAGGAATGCACCCAGAAAGATGTTAGGATAAAGTGATTTTAAGTTTTCACATTTTAAACTTCGGTTCTACACAGTGCAGCCGCATGTGACTATTTCAATTAATTAAAATTAAACGAAAGCAAACATTTAGCTCTTCAGCTACACCAGCCACATTTCAAACACTCAGTAGCCCCGGGGCTACCTGAATGAATAGCACAGACACAGAATATTGCTGTTGGAAAGTTTTGTTAAACAGCAGTGGTCTACAAAATGCACTCTTATCTGGTACTAATAGGGGATGACAGGTTTCTGTCGGTCTGTTGGGACAGACAGCCACCAAACTGTTCAACCTCATTTAGAAGATATATACGCTCTTACTGGGCTGCTGTGAACAGACTTGCCCCTCAAAAGAGACATAACAGAAAAACATCTCACAGGCTGTGGGGTTGAAAGGCTCAGAGCTTCACGTGGTAGAAATAGGTCAGTAGTGTGCTGGGAAATATTGATTCTTTCAGTCCTGGGAGCAAGCAAACAGGGCCTGCCTGGAGTGGACAGAGCCTTCAGGTCAGTGTCTCTAGCTTCTGCTAGAACTCCTTGGAGGTTGACTATGCAGTGTGGGGGTCTGTCTGCCTCCCCCATGGCCACAGGGCACATGGACCCTGAGTGACATCTGGCATTCTGAGCACAGTCAAGAGGATGCCTCATCATGGGGACAGCCTGTTGGTAACTAGCACTCATTGTAAGCAAGAAGCCAGTAAGGCTCCTGAAGAAGTCTGTGCTTCAAGTGACCAAGAAGCACAGTAGATCGTGGAGCAGTGGTTGGTGGTGGGGGCGGGGGGGAAATCCAGGAGGTGAGGTCCTGTTCCAGACAGCTGCTCTGAATCTCTGTATTCGGACATGTCATTCATAAATGATACATGAGACAGTACCGCCCGTTGGGTTGCAGGGAAGTTGACTCTGAAATGTAGGTTGCTGTGCAGGGAGCTTACATGGGAGAGATCTCAGGTTCAGCAGCTTTGGAGGCAGAGAAGGAAGTAGGATCAGGTAAAGGGAGAAGTTGGGCTGCAGTGCAGTCTCAACAGAGTTTCAACCAACCCTCACGGGGAGCTCTGACACTGGGATGGCCTTTTCTGGGTTTTTATATTCCTTTGTTGGCTAATCACTGAATGCTGACTGTCCCCAAGAAGAGAGTGTGACCTTGATGTGACCTTGAGGTAGGCAGTTCTTCTCAGCCAACAGCATGTGGGACAGGTGATTGTTTCTTCGCACTTTGTACAACCAGGTGAGCCCTTTAAGCATGGTTTGCTCTGCCCTGGGGAGGGGCGGGAAGGCTTCCAGGCCATTCCGTTGGGCTCTAGGTAATGAGAGAGCAACAGTCTCTAGTGCTCGCTCCAGAGGAGGGTGTTCATATCTTCTCCCCAGCTCTGGACTATCTGGTATTTTCCTAACTCATCTTGAGCTTTACCACTAGGTGGTGCTATTGCCCTACAGGGACAGGTTTGGGCTGTGGACAACCCCTCCCTTTCTGTGAAGCTGACAGTCACTGTTACTGCAGGCACCTGGTGGTGTTCATCTGTCTTCACACCAGCAACAAAGCAGAATGCATAAGGTGCCTGCTCTCTGGCTTTCCAGGCCACCTCTGGAGTCACAGCCAGGGAAGAATCTGACACACCTTAGCCAAGGGCTCTCTGAGGCTTAGCTCTGGTGCCCGGTGCTCTGAGCTCCTTCCATGCTGGCCCTAGGTTTCCTCTGAAGTCCAGCCTGGTTGTGCAGTCCTTCTAGTGTTTCCAAGCACACACACAGCACTGAACTCACGGCTGGGAATATAGTGATGAATAAGACAGTCATTGTCCCCAAGAAAGGCACAGTTCAGTGGGAGAAGACAGATCTACAAACAAACCACCACCAAGCAATAAAAACAGAAGCTGCAAAATATTAACACTTAACAGTAGAAAGTGGGACTCTGTCCTGGCTCTGCTACTTGCTGTCTGTATGATCTTGAACATGTCACTTAATATTTTTGAGCATCAGAGTCTTCATCTATAAGATAAAATAAAAGTAGCTACTTTCGGGTTCATTGTTGTGATATAATCTGTGTAAAGCATTTATCACACTACCTGGATGTAGCCAAGACTCATAAATGTTGGCCAGCATCATTATTATGTCACAGAGTGGAGGGATGGTCAAATAAATTTTCATTGGGAGTTGATATTGCTCCCATCCTCTGACCACTGATTCTTGCTGGGCCTGTCCTCCAGATCTCAGTCTCTGGAGTTGTGGGCTACTACTCCACGGATATCTACAGGATCTGGAGCAAGGTGTCATTGTGCCATTGGCCACCAGGGTGCAGGTGTACAACTTCATAAGCCAAAAGGGCCCCAACTGAAAGAAACAGCCGGGCCTGGAGAGAAGTGTGGGAAAGACAGGAAGGTAGGTACATAAATCTGAAACACATGGAACTCTAGTTAATGCTATCCCCAACTTCCTTCAATTATGATCTTTCTTTGCCAAGTTTGCTACCCCAACAGCCACTGCCACACAACTTCACTGCACACATAACCGACCCATAATTAATGTCAGTATTCGCTGGTAAGAAGTAGCTTATGCCCAGAGAATGGGAATAAAAATGAGCTTCAAGAAGCAGGTTTGCTCTATGTATTTATTGTGTCATTGTTTCGAATTCATTTACCCCAGCATTTACTGGACCCTTGCTCCTTTGGAGAGGTATGAAGCCCACTATGATCAGGTCTGTCTGCCTCTTCAGGGTCATGTATCACTGTCCAGATGTTGAAACTCAAGCCACTGCCACTTCTAATCACTTGCAGCTCTCCAACCGTGTGCCTCAGTGACCTGTTTCCACTCCAGCAGTTCTCAGATGTTTTGGCCATAGGACTCCTTTACACCATTAAAAATAGAAAACCCTGAAGAACTTTTGTTTCTGTGGGTTATATTCATCAATATTTATCATGCTAGAAATTTAAATAGAAACATTTAAAAATGTTTGTTAATGTTTAAATAACAATGCATATATAAGTTAACAAATAACAATTTTTATTAAAACAATCCTTTCCAAAGCAGAACAAATTCAGTGATAAAAGGGTATGATTTTACAGTTTTGCAAACCTCTTTAATGTCTGGCTTACTTAGAAGAAAGCTAGATTCTCATATCTGGTTCTGCATTTCATCTCTTAGCATAACACACATCATGGAACCTCTGGAAAACTCCTCTGTACATAAGTGAGAGAATGAGTGTGAAAAAGGCAAATAATGTCTTAGTATTATTGTGAAAGTAGTTTTAACTTTGCAGAGCCTCTAAATGGAGCTCAGGGACGCAAAGGGGTCCCCAGATGACACTTTGAGATTACACTGTACACCTTTTTATGCATTGTTCCCCTTGGCCTGACACGCCTTCTCCTTGTTCTCTATCCACCAGTTTTCTCAACTGTGCAAACTCCTACCGCTCCTTTGATTTCCAGCTCAGGATTCATGTCTTTGATAAATTCTTTCTTGAACTTTACCATGCTGTACTGTCTCCCCTCACCCGTCCCCCGCTTGTCCCCGGGTAGAATTGTGTACCTACTCTTTTGTAGAATGAAATATGCTTGTAGTGAGTTTTAAATTTGTGTTTTGCCTTTGGGGCTCCCTTCCAGACTGGAACAAAAGAGGGAGGGATTCCATGAATGTAGCTAAATAGCTGCGTGAATGAAAATGCGAGGCCATGTGCCACCCACTTCTGTTATCATTGAAAAGATCTGATCTTCACAAGGGATGTCAAGTTAAAAAACAGTCTGCCTGGGTCCCTGCTAGAAAATGAGATGCAAACAGACTTATGCAAATTTAAACACCTTCCCTTGAACTTTGGAAACTGAGAAGTTAAGTCCCTGTGGCTTCAGAACTCACATACTAACTACCTCTCCCAAGTCATCTGCCATATCTCCCTCTTTCTGTATGTGGACAGTTTGATTTCTGGACCAAAATGCAGAATTAGCATTAATCCCTATTCATATTTATTTGATTTGATTGATCCCACCTCTTAGCCTGCTAAATCTTTGAATCCTTATTTTGTCATCCAATGTTCTGACCATCCCTCCTGGCCTTGCATCTTCCAAAACTTAGATCTGCAGACCATGCACAGAGGTAACTAAGATGAGCAGTGACTGTGCCCTCTGGCAGGCTGATGTCAGTGCTTTTTGGTTCAAGACCTCATTCGGAGCCAGGGAATGGGGTGTGTAATGAGAGGCTGAATCTCAGAAGAGAGTAGTTGGAAAGACCCATGGGAATTTGAGGGACTTGTCAATGCTTCCGCAACCTCTCCCTCCTCTGGGCCCAATAGTCTCACCCTGTCTGGACAGGTACTTATGGAAGGAGACTAGATCTGAGCCAAGAATAGGGGATCCAGGGATATCTGATATAGGGGATGCAAGAAGAGGTGCATCAAGTATCAAATTCCAAGCTGGATTGTTTTGCAAATTCTGTCTGAGCTGGACTCAGGAAAGAAAGGCATAATCTCTTAGATACTGGTCGCTGAGAGAAGGAAGGCAGTGAGCAGTGGGCATAACTCTCCTTAGGCATCCATACCTTGGTGGAGAATGGAGAAATCACACATAGCCCACCTGGTAGCTCTTACTTAGCCTCTCCGCTGCCTTCTTCACTTGGACTCAGAATCCTACTGGGCATCTGGAAAGACCTGTGCCGTCTGACCTAACCCTATCTAATTAAAAATCCTGTAGATGCCTATGAACATCTGTGGCAGTTAGTGTGGGGCTAGGGTGAGGAGAGGGCAGGGGCCCCAACTAGGTCTTTGTCTGGTTCCTGTTTCTCCATTTGCCTACTAGATCAAGAAGACCATCACAAAAGGCTCAAGGGCAGCCCCGCCTGAGTGTGGGAGACTGTGAGTATCAGATGCAGAGTTCCCTGGGAAACCTCTTCCTCGCTTCCCCTCTGTTTTCTCCACCACCGCAGCCCCACTCCCAATTCCACTGATTTAAATTCTTTTCTCCTCTCCCACCCTGGAGCCCTGGGTGGCGGGGGGTGGGGGGGTGGCAGGGAGAGGATGGTGGAAGAACCCTGCGTGATAAAGTGGGGATGGGGAGAAGTGATAAAGGGGATTGGACAGAAGCCAGCCCTACTTCCTTTCTGATAGGGACCCCACCCCAAGGGGCTCCCTGCCTTCTGCTGTGTTGACAGGAAGGCCTTGAGGTGGTAAAGGAGTGGGTGAGTGGGGAGGGAACACTATCGGTGGGCAGGATATAACTGACCTTGGAAGATGACCGTTCACCCCACCACGGGCCAGCATGGTGCTAGGTATGAGGGCTGCAAAGGCGGATGGAGATCAGCTGCTCTCCCACCTCCTCTCCCCACCACTCCCAGCCTTGAGGGAAGCAGCTAAGGTAGTGAATAAAAGTATGGACTTCATAAGTAGGTTGTCCTGAATCCTGGTCATGTCTCCCACTAGCCATGCAAGTTGGGGAAAGTGACTTGAGTTCCCTGGGCCTCGGTTTCCTCTGTGAATGGGGACAGGGAGTCTTTCCTCTGTGAATGGGGACAGGGAGTCTTTGAAGGAAGGCTTGCAGCACGGTGGGTGCCTGGCAGGGCCTCATCTAGGGGAGCAGGTGAGAACAGCAGAAACAGCACTGAGGGGAACAGGATCTGAACTCGCTGTGAGACTGCTGGCAAATGGTACTTGTTCTATCTTTGGTAAAGTGAAGATTATAATGGTACCTACTTCATGGGAGTTGTGAGGACTACGTGAATTGTGCCTGGCAAGTAGTAAGTGCTTGATAACTATTAGCCTTTATTATTATTATTTTCATTACTATCTGGGGATCCTGTCCTCTAACTAGATATCCTCTTCTTTATAAGGAGCACCCCACCCCAAACATACACACATCCCAAGTCAAGGCTGGAGGAGGCAGAAGTTGGAACTCACAGGTGGGTCTTCTTGAGAAGGACCAAGCTGGCACCCCAGTGGTGCTCACAGTTCTGCTCCACGTGCCTTGGGGCAGCTTCTTTCTTAGCTAGGGCCACAGGAGGCAGGAGGAGCTGGTAGGGGAGAGTTGGTTGAGAGGTGCCTGGCCCTAGGGCCCCCTGTTCCAGGCTAGGGCTCTGCTCCACCCTATTATCTCCTCCTGCAAAGCCTCCTCCACCCGTCAACCCCCAACCGAGATTATAGACCCTCAACTGTCTCCAACTGCTCTGATTCCAGGATAAGCTGGACCCTCAGCCTGACTCCGCACAGCTCTTGGCTACCCCCACCTCTGCCACCAGTGTTGAAGGGGGACTGTCTGCTTCCCTGGGAGCTGGGGAGCTGGAGGAGCAGGTGTCCCAGGGGCGGGGGGACTATGGACAGGGTGGCCAAGAGGACATTGTCCACCACCCATGGGTGGCCTGCAGAGTTTGTCCAGGAGAAAAGCCAGTCTCTGATGGGGAGAGATCTCGAAGTCTCTTGGCGCCCTTCTTGATTCAGTGCCACTCCGTCTTTCTTGTCTTTGCTTCTCTGTGTCTACAGGCTGCTTCTGCAGTTTCTGCCTCTCTCTCTCAGGCGGCTCTTCCCCCACCCCCAGAGCACACCTGGCTCCTCACATCAGATAACCCAACCACAACAGCTCCCCTCTCCCCAACCCTGCTTCCAGCAGCCCCCTCCTCGCCCCTTGCCCTCTTCCTCCCCCTCCTCCCCCACCTTGCAGCTCTCAGGCTCACCTAGATTCCCCTGAGGAGGGCTGGGGGCCCCCAAAACCTTACAGCCTTACTGGGTAATGAGGGTGTGAAAAAACAACTCTTCTTACCCCCAACACACACACACACACACACACACACACACACACACACACACACACACACTGTAGAAACTCTATACCCCTGTGCACTGTAGGAAAGAGAATGAGGGGGAGGGACCCAGGGACCAGCCCTGAAGTATGAGGAAAATCCAGCCTGAGGAAGTGAGGGGGTGGAGGGGAGTTGCAAAAAGGGGCTGCCTCTGGGGCTGGGGGTTCCACAGCTTCCTGCTTCTAGGCAAAGAGAAGTTTCTTCCCTTTTCCAGGGCTTCCTGCATGCATGAGGTCATCTTGGGCCCTAGGGCTAGAAGCCTTCCTCAGGCCAGAGGCTAAGCTGGGACGTAGATGGATGTGAGCTGAGCCATTCGCAGCCCCAGCCCCTGTCTTTGACTCCTCAATAAAGGCCAAGTAGGGAGGAGCTGGAGGAGTGGAAGAAGAAGTGCGTAGACTGGGGTGCGGTAAAGCGGAGAGCTAGGCGAGACACAGTGGGAAAGAGAGTGGTGGAACACAGGAGGGAGTGGGACAGGGACTGGTGGGTGCCTGGGAGCTGGGGCTGGAGGTTTTAATGCCTTTTGACAACAAATGAATCATAGGCAAATTATGTGGAAATGATGGCGTAAATAAAGACCTGTTATTTCAAGGCCCCAGTGTGTCGTTGTAGGAAGAGAGCTAAGGGGGGAGGAGCAGGAGGCTGCCCAGGCCGGATGGTGCCCGTAGGTGGGGACCCAGGTAGAGTTCCTGTGGCAGGTGGTGAAGGTGATGGCCCACTTGCATCTCCTATCACCTTCAGGGGGATGTGACATGGCAGGTGGTGGACCACAGCCCACCAACCCCTCCTTGTGAACAGAGCAGGCTCCTTGGTGATACCCCCCAATCCTCCTCTAACCTCACTAGGCCGCTGCTACCCACAACTTTCCCCAATACCTGCTCTTGACTTCTCTGGATCCTATTCTCTGGGTGCTGTCTCTCCAGGCCCAAGACAAAGTCTTGCCCCCAGCAGTGGCACAGGAGCCAGTCAGAGCATCCCTGGAACCCAGACAGAAAATTTGGACTTTCTCCATCAGGACAGTACTGAGCTAATACCCACAGTGACAGTACCTGGCCCATGGATAGAGCCCAGCAGTCCCTGTATCTGCTAGGTGAATAAATGCATAACCTCTATGAAGTTGTCAAGGCCTCCTGGTAGCCCAATCTAGACTTCTGGTCAACCCTCATCCCCACTCTCCACAGCTCTTTACAGTGTTGACAATTAAATAACTAGAAAAATGTGTATACTCATACCACCTTACATAATCATTACCTATTGCATAAAGTTCCTCTGATTCTTTTTCTCTCTGCTTATGTTTTTTTTTTTTTTTTTAATGCAGTTGCTATCACAGGGCATGCTCAAATCTATACTCTTGTGATGCTATCTTGCATTCATATACATCTTTTTACCAGCTTCATAATTTCCTATTAAGTGGAAATATAATTTACTTCATAATTTTCCCATTGTAGGTGTTCAAATCATTTCTAATTTTCCATATTACCAATATCGTTGTGGTGAACATCATTATGCATATATTTCACTACTCAGTCCCTGAATTTGGGCTATAGAAATCTAGTTTGGGGTATATTGGGTGAGATTATTAAACCACAGAGTAAAAACATTTTATAGCTCTTACTATATATTGCCAAATCCATTTCAAAAGAGGTTACACCAACAACAACACGTACATTTCATCACATTCTCGCTAATGTCTGAAAGTGGTGTCTACATTTATCTTGTTTTAATTGGCATCACTTTGAACATTTCCCTACCTTTGCTCACTGGCTGTGTTTCCTCTTTCCATGAAGAGTCGTTTCTGTGCTTTGAACTTTAGTCTAACACTGTTTCACTGTTTCTTATCAATATGTGCGAGCTCTCTCTATAAGACTGATTTGAAAGCATCCTCAATTACAATCGAGGGCAAATCTCTCCTTCTTGACAGTCTTTCCCACTTTGGATTTGTACATGGCACTTCTCTTGCTTCACTTAAATCTCTCAGCCTCCTTCACAGGCTGCCACCCCTCTGCCCACCCAAAATCTTTGTTCTCTCAAGTGTCTGTATTTAGCCTTTTTCCAGGTTTCCCTTCTCTCCTGTCTCCCCAGCTCTGGTGGCCTCATCTACTCCTACCTACAACTCCAGCTCTTACTGATGATCCTAGATCTTTACTTGTCCTTCCCCCTTATTCAGAGCTTTAGAGAGCAACTGTCCATGCGACCCACCCCCGACTGTCCCACCAGTACCTCAACTCCACAGCTTGACTCTGTTTTCCTCTCCAAATTTGCTTCTTCGGTATTCCCTACCTCTGCTGCCCAAATACCTTTGGGTTTGGAGTTGTGTTTGGAAGGGAAAGGAGGAGGATAGGGGCTAGCAACCTTGATGAGGAAATGAGATTCTACCAACCTTCAGCTTAGAGGGAGAAGCTTAGGAAGAGGAGAAGACCAGTTGTCTAAGAAGATGCTGTTCTGTGGCTCAGTATCCCTGCTTGTCTATATACTAGGACTGGTTCCAGGTCTAGAGATAGATGCCTGGAAGTCAAAGTAGGTAGCCATCCTCCTAGAGCAAAGTGACCTTTAACATTGACCTCACTGGCCTCCTCCTCTACTTCTTGACCCCCTTCCCCAGCAAGGGACTAGAAGGGCTGAAGAAGAGACTAAGCTACAAGTCTTCTACGCTTGTGCTGTTCAATAGCTAGCCACACATGCTACTGAGCACTTGAAATATGGCTAGTCAGAACTGAAATGTGCTATAAGTCTAAAATCCAAACTAAATTTCAAAGACTTCATCTGAAAAAGGGATGTGAAATGTTAATAATTCTTTGTTTTGATTACATGATAAAATGACAATATTTTACATGTATTAGGTTAAATAAATATACTATTAAAATGAATGTCACCTATTTATTTTTACTTTTTTTTTAAAGAAAATGTAGTTACATATGTGGCTCACATTCTCTTTCTATAGTACAGTGCTGGTCTGGACCATCCCTGCAGGCAAAACACAGGGCTGAAAGGCAGTGACGGGTCATGACAGATACAGATACAGACCCCACTGAAGATGTCACCAACTAGTTAGACACTGCAGGACAGCCTCAGTGGCCCAGTGGCCCAAGCATGGCAAAATGTCCTAGGTAACTCCTTTAATCCTGGAATTCACAAGGTCCTCTGAGCTTGGGCTTGGCTTTTCAGAGCTTGTATCTCGTTACTCCAGAAAAAGTCACCCAGAACCACCCAGAGCTTTGGTTCTCTTCACCTCCATAGTCCATGGGGATGTTCTCCATCATTCATTGGGGCTAGGCCTTGAGTTTCTTCTCAGAAGCCCAGAGGCATCCTTCTTACAATCTAGAGTCCTCTCTCCCACTCACCTGGGCTCAGGCTCAGCCCACCTGGGGGTTGGGAGAGGATGAGAGAGAAAGCCTGACTTGATGCCACCCTGGGCCCCTAGATACGTTGGCTGGGTCAGCAGATGTATTTTACGCTCCATTTCTAATGTCTGTCCTTCCTGTTGTCCCACCGATAGGGGAACAGAAAGGGAACAGAAGAGAGCCAGGAGGGCAGGCACAGACTGGGGGCTGCCCTGCTCTACGTCAGTCACCCGTGCCCAGGCCCCAGCAGAGCCATAGGAGGGACCTGGGAGCTGGGGCCACAGACTGTGTGGGTCTGCCTCTCCCTCTCCTGCCTAGATGACTCCACCTCTCCCAGGTCCTGGCTGGGATCCGAAGGCCCCAAGCAAGTGGGGGAAGGGGAACCACTCCCACTTTCCCAGCAGCTGCTGCTGCCTCTTCCTGTTTTGCTAAAATTCTGGCTCTGGACCCAAGGGGGTGGGGGAAGTTGCCAGCCACTCTTGCGCCCCCTCCCCCCAAAGGTCACCTCCTCCCCCTCATCCTCTTAGCTATTATTTATAGGCCCCCCAGGCCCTGGCCGAGGAGCTAGATCTCTCTTCCTTCAAATGTCAGCAGCTGTGACCATTGCCCTAGGGATGCAGCCAGATGTGCAGATCACTCCAGATGTGCGTTGCCAAGATTGGGGAGAGGAGGCGAGGCCCTTTCTGCAGTCAGTTTGGGCATTCCCTGCAGCTAGGTTCAGGCTCCCCTCAGCCTGAGGCAACACCAAAGCACCTCAGGAGAGTTGGGAAGGTTCCTGATAGTGTCCCCATCCCCATAGCCCAGCCAAGCTACCTTGCATACCCCAGAGGAATCAACTTAGACTAGAGACCTGTTTGGATGTCTTTGCATAAATTAGATCAATATCACTGAGGCTAAATTTTGTAGGGGAAAACTGCGGCTTACCGGGATAAAGAGACGGGACACTGTCTTCTATTACTAATGTCAGCATCAAGCTCTATCCCTAACAGAGCCCAGTGTGCGTCAGGCTCTGTGCTCAGCACTTCATGTCCTGATCTCAGGAGTTCTCACAACAACCCTAATATGGTAGGCACTCCATACCCCAGTTTGCAGATGAGGAAACTGGGCCTCCGAGAGGTCAAATAACGTGCTTAAGATCAGTCAGTGGTTAAGTGACAAACTCTAGCCCAAGCATCCACATTCCATATTCTTGCTTTTAACCATGGTACAACTCTGCCTTCCTTAAGTCATTCCTCTACAGGTTTTTAAATGGTTCCTTAAAAGTTCAGGGTAGAGAAGAGTGTACCCCATCCACAGGGGCTGCCTCCCATACCCTCTTAGCCCTAGCTACTCCAGCCAAGTTAGAGTGATTTAGAATCACTACTCAGGCACAGAGCCGGCAGGTTAGAGCAGGACCACTGCTGCAGCCTACAAGGACCTGGTGACCAGTTAGGTCCTTTTCAAGAGGGAAATTTTGAGACTGTGTGAACCTAGCGCCTTCTTTGCAGCATAAGTTGTTGGGGCCCCTTGTCTGGCAGTTCTCTCCACTCCAGGCTCTTTTCTTCAGCTGCATCCTGCTCTCCAGGAGATGGTGATAGGAACTGTGATAGGAACTGTGGCTTCTTTTGCCTCTGAACCTCTGAACTCAAGAACCTGGAACAGAGTAGGCACTCAATAAACAAGAAATTATACTCAATGAAAAGGAGTGCAGTAGTGGTCATAGGTGGGTGGGGTACTTCAAGGTCTTAGTAAGGGCACTCCCACTCACTCTCTGCATAGCCATCACCCCATTTCACCCTTAACTCAGCTCATCACTCCTCTCCTGCCTCTGCAACCCTGACATGCAGGGGCATAGTCCAAACCCACCCTAAAAGCCACAGCTGGGGAAGAGAGGTGAGTGTCCTCAGGCTAGGACCTCCTCAGCATCTTCCCCAGAGATTCCAGGGCTGGAGGTAAGTGCGTCCAAAGGGGAACCATTAAGATTTGTGACAAGGTGGGACCCTACCCTGCAGCCAGTATAGCCACTGGGGCTACAGAGGATCCTCCTGGAAATATGTAGCAAGGCTAAAGCCCTGGGTCGGCCAGACTGTGGACCACAGCGTCACTGCAGGGGTCCACCAGAGCGAGTAATCATGAGCTGGCTGCAGAAAAACATTTTGCAACTCAGACAAATTTCTTCTTGCTCATAATTAGAGTATGGCCCAGTGGCTGCCTCCCTGACCATAATCTCTGCTGGCACAGGCATCTCCTGGGCTGGGCAGTGCAGGTTGTAGAAGGAACGTTGACCTAGAAGCTGGGATGCCTGCTTTCTCTGCCTGCCCACTGTCACTGATTAACCATTTCATCTCCGGCAAGTTATTTCCCCCTTGGGTCCTCAGTTTCCTCATCTGTAAAAAGACTGGTTTCGATTTGGTTAGAGTATCCCAAACCTAACTTTAGAATTTCCTGGGAGCTGCACATTACTGGGTACCTCACACCCCAAAGAGTCTGATCGGGTCTGTGAGGAGGCCCAGGAATCTGTTTTCACAGGTTCTTCAAAGTGATTTTGATATAATATCAGGTTTAGGGGATCCTATAGACTAGATAATCTTATAAATAACATGCAGATTTTAGGAGTAAAGTAAATGGAACAGTCATATCAAGAGGTTTTGGTGCTGTGAAGTTTTGTCAGAGGGTAAGTGAGGAGTAGTTTATTTCATCACCATCATCATCATCATCATCATCACTTTTATTATTATTATTATTATTATTATTATTATTTTGTTGCTGGTACTATTGTTATAGAGGGAGGTAGCAGTGGCTTCATCTGTTTGTTCCATCACTAAAGAGGCTCTAGCTTCAGGGGGCCCTCCCTTACCTCCAGGTTGGGAGTGGGACTGGGAGAGAAGAGGAGGGAGAAATGGGCCTTCCCTGGTGGGTGGGGTTTCTTGGCAAGGGAACCTTTCTTTCCCTCTTTCCTGGGTGGAGTTTGGCTGAATGGGCTTTGGCACTGACCTCTGGAGCTGAGAGTGTCTTCCCACCCATATTTTCCCCCTTACTTTTGTGTCACCTGCCTCAGCCCTGGGGACTGCCTCCTTCTCCTCCTCTGGTCTGACTTCCTCTGCAGGCTCCCTCAGTCCTCACCACCCTCATTCCTGAGCCTGCTAATCTGTTTGCCACCCCTCTGCTTCCTTGCCTCGCCCTAGCACATGCCTTTCTCTTTACCTGGAATGCCACCCCCTCCCCCCACACTGATTCACATTTCTGGGCTCCTGCAAAACCCAGCTCCACAGGCTGCCTACTTCATTTCAGCCAGGATTTGCTCAGATTTTTCATTTTTGCTATGTACCCATTTATACTTGGAGTAACAGAATCAGACAACTTCTTTAGACTCAGAAAAATAAGTAGAGATGATC
>CM053503.1:40461264-40619841 GCA_028627145.1 Eidolon dupreanum | reverse complement strand
TAACATTTCTTATGCTATCAAGACAATAATTCTAAAACTCACAGTGGTCCAAACTTTCACATATATTATTTAAATGATCTCAGACCAGCCCAGTGAGGTAGGTAGCCAATTTATTGCTATTTTACAGAGCAGGAAACTGAGACTTAGAAAGGTGTGGACCCAGGAAGTTAATGGCAGAACCAGGCCTATAACTCAAGTTCCCTGACTCCTAGTCCCAGCCCAGGGCCCAGAGATACCCACAATGCCTTTCTTTTAGCTCTCTCCTGATGTTCCTGGCTGGGCACCTGGAGTCGCAAAGGGGGTGACCTCTGCCATCTTGTGTATTCATTATGCCTTCTTCATCCTAGGATTGAGGACACCCTGTCTTTTGCTTCCTGTCCCTCCCCATCCTGTCCCACCGCTTTCTCCTCGTATCTCCCCACGGCATTGTTGGCACATAGACGTATAAACTTATACTCAGAACTGCAGGTGTCTAGGGCAACAGACCACAGGGGAAACCACATCACCTTTGTTGACACTGGCGGGAGGTAAGGGTATGGGGGGAAGGGACTTGCTTAGTTCTCTCCACCTACCTTAGTCCCCAAGGTCATCTGGCCTCCTAACCAGAGTCATGTGGACTTGTAGCTGTATCCCAGCCTCTTCCTGATTTATCCATCCAATTCTGGTCCAGGAGGATGTATCACTTCTCTCAGATCCTGAGATCCCTGATGGGGATCTACCTGGCTGCACTCTAAAGCTATACAACATCCCCCCAATCCTAGCCAGAATACTTATGTGTCTCCCCTAATCCTGCCTATACAGAGAGAGATAGGAACCAGAGATGAGACCACAGAGCTGGAGTCAGTGAAGGAGAAAAATGGCATCTAGAATGTCACACATAGGTCAGATGGGACCTCAAATAACCAGGTTTACATTGGGGCAGGAGACCTGGCAGCAACTTCTCCATTGTTTTGACCTGCTAGAAGAAATTGCACAGGGTCTGAATCAGACACACTTAGGATTAAGTAACTTACTGGCTCTGTGGCCTTGGGCAAATCAGTTTATCTTTCTGAGCTTTAATTTGCTCACTAAAACAATGGGATAGTAATTAGATATAAGTGAAAGGGCCTTGAACAGCATATGACACAGAGGAGAAGCTTAATAAATCCTGTCTTCCCTTCTTTCCTCTCTCCTTCCCTCCCTTCCTTCCTGCCTTCCACTTGTTATACCTGGTCCCATGAAATCCTTTATTTGGAGTTGGGGCCCTACCTCCCCTATTAATTTGCAAGTCCAAAACCCTGTGAATTGGCATTTGATTCCAGGTTCAGAAACTGGAATGCAAGGCCCAAACCAACCCAATGAGATGGCTGTCCTCTGAGAGCTCACCCGGCCTTGGGGACTGAGTGCTTTCTGATTGGCTTTGTAGAGTGTGTGTGAAAAGTGCTGGCTAGGGGAGAGATTGTGGCTTCTGCTACCACATTTAGAAGGCTGGGACAGGAGTGATCTCAGAGCCCTGAGGCTTAGACCAGATGACTTTCTAAAGCTTTGAATCCTGTCACAAGATGGGCACCCAATAATATTTGTTGAATGAATGAATGGCCCTATCATTTACTAGTTGTGTAACTTTGGCCAGGTTTCTTAACTTCTATGGACCATACCTTAATCATGAGCATAACAAAGATTATTGTTAAGAATAAATGATCTGTCTATGAACATTGCCACCCTGAACGTGCCTGATCTCATCTGATCTTGGAAGCTAAGCAGGGTTGGGCCTGGTTAGTACTTGAATGGGAGACCAGCTAGGAATACCAGGTGCTGTAGGCATTAAAAAAAGAAAAAAAAGAATAAATGATCTAATGTTTGCTGAGGGGATAGTAGAGGGCTGCTACTTGGTAAATATTCAGCAAAAAATAGCTAAGCAAGGGAAGGTGAGGAGAAAGAGAACAAGGAGGTCAAGTAGGCCCAGAACCCTGAAGAGAAGCAGACAGAGAGTACCCTCGGGCTTTGCACTGGCCAGAGATCCAAAGAAGACTCTGGGGAGACAAGGCAGGTCTTGTGGGGTTAATCTCCTCTCAGTGTTTAGCTGATCAGTCTGTGAGAGGCCTGGACTCAAGAGCCCTTAAAAAAAAAACTTACCATGGTTACCAGGGTAGAGGAGAGAGAGGTAACCTGCACTTTTCTGCTTTATGTCTCTTACAGTTCCTGGAAGCTCCCTAACAAATCCCAGAAAGGGACCTGTGACTTAGAAACAAACTTAAGACTCTGTCATGGATGGTGGTGGTGGTGAAGGATTGGTAAGTAAAGAGGTAGTGGAGGCAGGGGCACAGTGCAGATTCCCAGATGCAGATCTCACATGCTGTCTTTCTCTCTGTCTGTACTTTGGGGGCAGTGAATCCTAGTGTGTGGAGAAAGCCATGTGCTGGGTACCATAGGGAAGGACACAGGCAAGGGGAGTTCCTTTTTTACTCAAATCCCTCAGAACTCATTGATTAGGTCAAAAAGAAAAAGAAAGCACACAAATACATGAATGATGTGCATGGTAGAAATGAGCAAACAAGGGGCTGATTTCAGTCCAGAAATAACTGCAGGAGTCCTGGGGGAATAGGAATGGGCATTGGGAGGCTAAAGGAGAGAGACAGCAGGGGAGAAGCCAGGTGTCTGAAGTAACCAAGTAATTTTTTTGGGTACTGTGTGCACGGAGGAAGGATTTTTATGGAGGGTGGTCTGGTTTAGAAGTGAAGGCTGGGAAGAATACACCTGAGGTGGAAGAATAAGTGTCTTGCAGAGTCAGCATGGGGAGCCATGGAAAAAAAGGGTGTATTTGGGGGTCTCCAGCTGGGGGATGGTCCTTGAAGGCCATGAACATCTGTCCCAATTCAACAAATAACCCAAAGGAAGCTTGAATTTTGTACAAGGCACTTAGCAATACACTGCCAGAAATGCAGCCATGACTAAGGCAATAGCTGGGCCCAGGGATGTCTACTCTTGAACTTCTTCCTGAGAAGAAGAGTTGAGACAACTAGACCAGATGGATGAACATCAATGTAGAGAGAAAACTGACAACATGGGGTGGGGTCCTTTAATGAAAGGAAAAATCCCTTTGGTTATGGGAATCAGGGAAAGGCTCCTGGAAAAGGTGGTATAGACTAGAGGATTGGAAAGATTTCAACAGGAGGAGAAAGGGACTATGAGGACATTCATTTTTGGAGGGAACACAATGAGCCAAGGTGAGAGTGGGAAAGAATGAGGCCATGATGAGGAGCAGCCAGCAGCCCACTTTGGCTGAAATAATAATAGTAATAATAACAACTAACATTATTGAGTACTATGTACCAGGAGGCACTGGGCAGAATAGCAAGAGGAAAAAAGATGTGTGTGGTGTGGTACTACGTTGCAGGAGGGCTTGGATGCCAGGAAAAGACTTTGTGAGGATAAGTTAACAAGTGCACTCACTACCTGCAGAGTGATTGCTGGGACAAGGAAAGGGACTAAAGCAGGAAATCAGCTGCTAAAAATCCCAGGTAGCAACAAATGCTGAAGCTGAAGTTGTGCTTGTAGGAACCAGGAGTCTATGGTCAGAAGATGGACCTCGATGTGGCTAGCCTGCCTAGGCCACTGTGGACTCTAGTTTCCCATCTGATTTGGCTCTGCCTTTGGCTCAGCCTCAATTTCTCCTTCAGTAGAACTGTGATACTCTTGGGGTTCCCAGGATCGAGGGAGGATGGGGTCAGATGGAAGCTCAGACCTGCCTTCCAGTCATGACAGCTCACAACAGGAGAGCCTAGTGTTTCAGATTGTGGATCTCTCCCCTTCCCAGGAGCCCTGTGTCTCTGACCCAGCCGATTGCCAGAGGCGACAGGGCTGATAGGCCAGACTGGGAAGCAGAGTGGTGAGGTCCTCAGCCCCTGACCCCTGAATCTGACCTCCTGCTAAAAGGGGAGGCAGGCAGGCAGGGCTGCTGCGCAACACCGGCCAGGAGCTGAGTTTATTAGCTGAGGGAGGGCTGGAGGCGGTTGCATTCCGACTCACAGACTGGAACATTTCTGTGATCCGCTGTAATGCACTGGGAGACACTGGGCACATTGCTGAAGTTTGACTCATAGGGACCGGGAGAGGGTTAGGGGGAGGGTTGTGAGGGGGGAGAGGAATGGGGGAAAGAGAGGAAGAGGAGAGGAGGGAAGGAAATCCCTTGAGAAATTTCTTTAAAAAAAGAAAACTTTCAAAATCCTCACCACCCCCACTCCCTTTTTCTTTTAATAGGAACAGGCTGGACCCTTATGTTCCCCTCAGCAGGCGTTATGGGGAGGGGGGGCAGAGGGAGGGCTGGGCAGTGATTCAAATCAGATCCTGGAACTTTCCTCCTGCAAGTTGTGCGCGGGGGGGGGGGGCGGTGGCGGGGGTGTTTGTCTGGGAGTCCTTGCACGGGACTTGGGACTCCACGCGTGTCCCACTGTGCCTACGTGTGGCAGTTTGCTCGTGGACTGTACGTCCCTGCGCTTTGTGCGCGGGGGTCCTTCCCTGAAGAGTGTTTGGGTGCATGATTCTGGCCCTCTGTAAACATGGATGTACGTGCCGCGTCGTGTATGCAAGGCTGCGGCGCTCAGGTAGCCGGGTTTCCGGGAATTGTGCGCGGGTCGGTGCGCCGAGGCTCCAGCGGCGGCCGCGCGCGGCTCGAGGCCGCATCCCGCGTTCCGGGTCCGGCGTCGCCTCCCGGGCCGCGCGGTGTGCCCGCCGCCGCGCCGTGTAGCGTTCGCCGGGGTGGTGTGTCCCAGGGCCGCGAGCGCCGGCCCTCTCCCTCCCCTCCCCTCCCCTCCCCTCCCCCTTGGCCCGCTCTCAGCCTCAGATAAAGCATTTCCTTCCATTGTCATCCTACCCGGCCGGCCGGGCTGCCAGGGCCCTCCCCCTCCCGGCCCCCTCCCTTCCTCTCGCCGTCTCACAGTCTCTCTGCAGCCTCCGGCGACTGGGGGGATGTGAGGCCGGCGCCCCAGCCCCCCGCTGCGCCATGAGCCCCCCGCTCTGAGGGCCCCGGCCCCTGGATGCACAGCCCCGGAGCTGGTGAGTACTGGGCTGCCGCCCCTCGCCCTGCCAGCCCCGCCCTGCGCGGTCCCCAGCGCCTCCCGCCCCGGCTCCGGCTCCGGCTCGGGCCCCGGGTCCGGTTGCCCCACGGTCCGGGCCGGCGTGCGCCCCCCGACTGCGTCCGCCCAGCCCCGCTTCGCGGGGTTCTGGCAGGCTCCTGGCCGGGGCTGGTTCCGGGGCCGGAGAGCTCGGGCCTCCTGCGGGGCGCCCACATCCGCCCGCCCTGGGGTAGCGACAGGCCCCAGGGAGGGAGTTGGAGGCCTCGGGCTGCCGGTGTACGGGCCCGGGGTCCCATCACCCCCATTACTGGGAGGACTGATTGGGGGACTGGGGAGGGAGCGACGGACGCCGCGGCCCCAGGAGGGGGCGGTGCTCTGGGGCGGAAGGTTTGGAAGCGTGAGGGCAAAGGGCAGGACCCACTGAGTTGGGGCTGGGCATCAGCGACCCCATCTCACGAATTCTGTCAGGGTCATACTCCGACCCCTCCGCTGGGGTAAAGCGATCCCCTGGAGGGAGGTTTCTCTGGGCACTGCCCCCCCTCCCCGTTCCCATCAGAGTAGAGAGACACCTGTCCCCAACTGAGCTTTGGAGGGCCCGGCAGGAGTGGGGACCGCAGGCTTTGTACTGAGTGGTGGGGAACAGGATGTGTGGCCCCCAGGCGTGAGGTCTGTTGGTGCTGGGGAGTGTGAGAGCAGGCGGCAAATCTGCCAGCTGGGCTAGGCTAGGCTCTGACACTTGGAGTTTCTAGGCCTGTGGGCTGGTAGAGAGCCCTCTGGGGCCTGCAGGCCAGCGGGCTCCCCCCACTCCCATTTCCTTCCCTCTGGCTGCCCATTCGGATCTGACCTCGCCTGCCACCTCTGCTTCTCCCAAGTCCAGGCTATTCCTTTGTTGCGGCTGGCTGCCCTGCATACCCAGAGGCCTCCCCCTGCATCTGGACATTGGCTGCGTTGCTGCTGCCTATTCCTCTCCTCACACCAATGTAACATCTGCTTGAGGTCCAGCTCTGCCTGCCAGTTTTTAGGGTGAGAATGGGCCTTAGTGGCCCTAATGGGGACTCAACATCTGGACTCTTCAGCCTGTTCCCAGAACTTGCACCTAGACCCAGGGTGACCTTCCTCAAGATCCTGCCCAGCCACTGGGCTGAAAAAAGGGAGACTGTGACTCAGCTTCCTACCCCTTAATGAGGCACCTAGGCAGCCTTTTTCTTCCCAACAGGACCCCATAGGCCAGGTCCCTGAAATGGCCTAGGCTGCCACACACACTTCTCTCCTTATGCCAACCCTCTTAGACTTCCCAGGCTCCTTTTCCAGCTTCTGCAAGCTATCGCTTAGCATCTCATTTTCCTTCTCTGCTCTCTGTTACTTCTACCCATCTCAATTAATAAGTAATTTTCCTCTCTTCTGCAGTCCCATCTGAGCGAAACTAAGACACAAAGCAGGCCCACTGTGTTGTACTCAGTGAACCAAGACTGGAACCAGGTCCTGGACCTGCTGGGACTTCTCACTGCCTTTAGTCCCCTGATATTCCTCAGACCTGGCAGAGCCAAGCTAGAGGCAGACTCAGAGCTGCCTTTTGGTGTTACATCTGGAATGGCCTGGGGCAGTGTTCTCTTGAGGCCTCTGTGTTTTTTAGCTTGAGCCCATGGGTGGGTGTCTCTTTGGCCACGATGTCTTAAGTTGGAATTGTGAGGCTGGAAAGTTGCATTCAGGTTTTCTACTGACCCTTAGAAAAATCTAACCTGGTCACTGCTTTGACACTGAAGTTCAGTTTTCCCATCAATAAAATGGGGAGAAAATTTTAGGTGCACTTCCCAGAGCACAGAGGAGGAAAGGTTGATTATAAAGAGATGGATCAGTGTCCAGTGTGGGGACTGTTATGACCACACGCCCCACCCCCCCCCACACTTCTTTCAGGGATGATGAACCCTAGCTTTCATTGTTGGTTTCTGGGAATGAGAGTTGAAACTTTCCCTTCCTCCATCCCCTCCTCAATCCTGATGATGGGAGTGAGAAACTCATGTATGATGGGGTTGGGGAGTGGGGACCCTCTCATGGCTGTAGGCATGCTTTCCCAAGATCCCAGCAGGCAAAAGCCTGTGTAACCCCCACCTCCTCTTTGTCTTCTTTCTCCTGCCCTTTCATTAAGAGCTGGTAATTTAGAAGTTGGCAAGGACCTGAGAGAAGATGAGCTAATACAAGGCCCAGGGTCACCCAGTAGGGAATGGCAGACTGAGTGGGGCTGGAACCAGACCTAACTCTGCCAGTGCCCATTCTCCTGGCCTGGTTCAGGTCCTGCCTGTGCTGTCTTTTCATACCTTGGCCCTGGCCTGTCTCAGACCTGAGACTAGGGCCTGTAGTGGGTTGGAAGCAGGGCTGGAGTGAGGCCTGGGACCTGGGGGGAGGGCATCTGTCCTCCCTGAGGCTCCAGGACTGTACATTTGTGTGTGTTGGATTTGTTCACTAGATGGGGCACTTCCTCTGGGGCAGGAAGCTTTGATTTCCTGTGGTGGGGCTGTTGGTAGGATTAGGAGTGGGGGGCTAAGCTGCGGGGGCCCCCTGATGTTGTTTGGAACCACTGACGGGCAGAGTTTTTGTATAAGGCTGCATGCCCCAACCCAGAAGAGGCAGGAGGGAGGAGAGCATTGGTGTGGAGGCCCAGGCTGAGTCTGGAGAAGGAGGCTCTGAGGCCACTGAGATGAGGGGGGTGGTGGGCAACACAGCAGGAAGCCTGGTCAGCAGGTGACCCTGCCGGGTATTGTGTTTCCCTGTGATATTTCCCCCCTGTTTCTGTGGTAACCTTCCCTGGGGGACCCAGACCTTTAGGCTGCAGGAAGGTGCCCCCAGACAGCCCTTTCCTTAGAGGACTGAGTATTAGGAGGAGTCCCTAGATCTGGCCACCTCCCTAACCCTTTTGGCTGCTGGGACCAGAGCCTGGGAATCTGGGAGTGAGCAGAGTGAGTGCTGGGGGTGGGGTGGGGGTGGGGTGGGGGGGAGTGTCTGGATAGAGGCCCTTTTGCATCTCCTTGGGATGAGGGGAAGGTGAAGACGGGCCGCTGTGCCTTCCTTCATCCCATCTCTGCCCTCTTCCAGCAGTACCCTCTTACAAGGGGGAGGTAGATAGCATGTTGCCTGGGGCAAGGGGTAAGGGTGGAGGTTGCAGAGGTGGGAGGGATGTTTTCATCAGTGGAGCATAGCTCCTTTGGTCCTGGATCAGTTCCCGGAGGCAAAATAAATTCAGGATAGCATCTGTTTAGTGTGGGTCAACATGTGATGGGTGTGTGTGTACACTGGGTGTATGGTGGGGGCCCGCGTGTGTGCCCCAGGTTGTGTACATAGATGTTTTGGTTCCTTGGCAATTTGTGATCTGTGTGGTGGCTTTGTGTTGGGTGTTTTAAGAGTATGCATACATGTAGTACAGATGTGTGTCATCTTTGTGGAGTATATGTTTATGATTTGGGGGATGTATACCTGTGCAGGAATGACTTTCTAATAGAAGTCCAGATGTTGGCTGGAAAGCGCCATCTAATACAAAGTCCTCAAATGCCAGTTCCTAGACCATTTGCTTCAGAGTAACCTGGGAGTATGTTATAAAAATAAATCCTCAGGCCCCATCCAGACAGACTCAGACTCTGCAGGGGCAGGGCCCGGGAATCTGGATTTTAACATGTGCTTCAGGCAATTTGATTCTGGTACAAAGCTGTGTTTGAGGACCACCAATTGGGGCCAGCCTCTTCATTTTTTCTTTTGAGGAAACAGACTTTTAGAAGGTATGTGTTTGTCAAGGACACAGGGATATTAAGAGGAAGAACCAGGACAAAACTCAAGCCTTTGAGACTGGTCCCGGGCTTAGCTTTGCATCCTCTGTATGTGCAAGTATATACATGTCCGCACTTGGTGTGATGAAGGGGACCACATGGGGCTGGTGCACATGCTAACTGGGCGTTGACCTTTCCTCTGGGGTCCTGGGCTTCCTCACCTTGCTCTTGCTGTTACATCTCACTTCTTCCTCCCTGGGGAAATCCTGGAACTATTGGGCGTCAATCCTAAAGGTGATGTTGGCAACCAGGAGGCCCCATTTACTGAACCAGTCACTCATCATTCACTGGATACTTATTGAGCCCTGTTCCAGGCACTGGGCACGGATATGCAGTGACACATAGACAGAGAGAGCATCTGACCTCAGGGAACTTCCACTCTAGTGAAGGAGACAGACAGTAAAAAGTAAGCAAGTAAAGAAATTAGTATTTACATTTAGTTACACATTGTTATAAACCCTAAGAAGGAAATGAAATGGGTGCAGCAATGAGAATAACAAGGTGGGACTTCCTTAGAGAGGGTGGCCAGGGGAGGCCTGCCAGAGAAGGTGATGTTGACACCTTCTTTTCCCTCCCCAGACTGGAAGAGAGCCCTTAAGAGCCTTCTCAGAATGTTTGGGAACTTCCTGGGTCTAGGTGGGGGACCTGAATTGGCAGTCTCTCGCTTGGCATGGAATACAGCAGGGTCTCCCCTCCTCAAGGAGCCCCCAGAGGTTGGCCAAGGAGGAGAGAAAGAGGGGGGTCTGGACAGGACCAACATCGAGGCCACTCTGTGGCTTGGAGGAACACAGCCTTTCCTTCATGGTGCTGAGTCCAGGGCCCTGTGGACATGCTGGATGTTGGGAAGGTAGCAGCCTCTCTCCAGGAGCTCTCTAGTGTCACCGCATTCCTGACTCTCCTGTCTCACCTTCCTCCCACCTCCTTCCCTCCTTTTCCACCTGAGAACTCCTGTGCCAAGTTCTTCCCCTCTGGGTCAAGCCTGGCTGCCTCAGTGGCCACTGGGATTTATTTACCTGGCTCAGGAATCACTGAGGAGGGGGTGGGAGGTCAAGGCTGAGAGAAGACCTGTACCCTGGAAGAGAGGACAGAACCAGAAAAAGAAGGGCTGGGGCTGGGGCAGGGGCCAGAGAGGACAGGGCAAAGAGAAGGCCGAGGCAGGATGAACAGGGAACCAGGACAGGAGAGAGGGTGTAGAGGAGGCCTTTGGCAGGGCTCTCCAGAGCCTCACTTGGGCCCTTGGAATCTGCACCCCAAACTGGGTGAGACTCTCAGCCCAGGGGGACAGATATCAGCTACGAGGCATTGCCCGCCATGGATCCCCCTGTTGTCTTATCTCTTCCATCTCTCAGGGGGTTAAACTTTTACATCAGCAAGCAGCCTTCAGACCCTTCACCTCTAACCTCTTCTGGTAGGTTTTTCTATGGGTTTGGGCTGCAGGAAGGTGCAGCCCTTATCTTAGAGCTGAATATTAGAGTAGTCCTCATTTAAGAGAAGAGGCCCTTTCTGTCCCTGCCTTGGCTGGTGTTCCACCCTGGGCCTCCTTTAGGTTGCTTAGTGCACAAACCCCTTGGATTTGTGTGTCACCTCAACCCTAGCCACTTCACAAGCCCCACAGCAGGTTAGGGAGAGGACTTCTCCTAATGAGGAGGGCCCTGGGCTAAACTCACCATCCCCACCCCCTTGCCCTGTCTCCAGCCACTTCCTTTTTTCTGCCTGTTGCCTGCAGGGATTGGAAGCCCTGGTGGTTATGAGAGACCTTGGGCCTTCTGGGCAAGCCTGTGCCCTCCAGAGTACGAGGCTTATCCTATTCGCCTTCTGGAGTCCAGCTCAGTTCCCTGCAGAGCCCTTCCAAGGAGCGCAGCTTTGTCTCCTGCAGTCACCCCCAAGCCCTCAAAGTCCCATTCCTCCCTCCCCCAGCTCCCAGGATGGCAGGGAGAAGCAGGGCAGGCTGGGAGCCACAGGGTCGGAAAGAGACCAGGGTGGGGGAATTCGGCAACTGGGCTGAAACTGGCTTGTTTTGCTTGCCCTACAAACCTGCATGGGCATCCGCTGCGCCCTCTGGGGCGTTCAAATTGTAGAACTGCTCTCAGAATGACAGGCTGATGGCACCCAGTTGGGGCAGGGGGTGGGGGTTGGGTGAAGGCGGGGAGCCCCAGGCAAGGGGGAGCTGGAGGGTTAAAAATAGCAGCAGCCGGGTTTCAGTTAGCAAATGTGGAGGCGGGGAGCTGGAGGCGGGGCGGGTGGCTGGCAGTGTTTGCCCACAGCGCAGGGCTGTGTTTCCCCTGGGTCCCAGGAGTGAGTCACGGTGGAGCCTCTGAGGAGGTGCTGGCACCTCAACACCCCCTGCCTGCCCCGGAATAGGGTAGAGCGCAGACTTCATCTCTGGGTTCTAGAAGTTGTACATCTTCCTTCCAGGCCTTCAAAGTTGTCTTAAGAATTAGACCAGGGGGATTGTGTGTTAGAGGGCAAGAAATGTGCCATTCTGAAGCCAAAGACCTGGGTTTGAATCCCAGCCGAATGGCTGTAAGACCTTGTTTAAGGTTGCCAAGGATTTTGTTTGGTTTTCTAGTCTTGGTTTTCTAGTCTTTCAAGGGCGGATTTTCTCATATGCATGTGTAAGCATTTGGTAGAGTTTAAAGCACCTCACAGATGTTAATTATCAAATTAGATCTGCTGTACTGGGCCCATTGCAAAGCATGGCAGGAGGTCCTTTCTGTAATGACACAAAGAGAAGCATGGATGACCTTTGCAGAGTCCTTAATTCTCCTGCAAATAGCTAAGTGTAACCTAAGTGTGCCTCAGTTTCTCCATCTGTAATGTAAAAATAAGAATAGTTTTAGCCTCATGAAGTTGCTATAGAGATTAAAATAAGTAACGTTAGCATCGTGCCTGGTATGAAGTCAGTGCATACAGAATATTCATCATCATTATTAATGTTATTTTTCATATTTTTGAAGGTCAGGGATAGGGAATGGGAAAGACATGAAGAACAGAAACTGGACCCAGCCCCAGTTCACAGAAAAAAAACGGCCAAATTCACTGTTCCAGATTCCTCCACCCATAAGGGCCTGGAGCAGCAAGGCGCCTGGAGCCAGAAGTCACAGGGTGGACCCCTTCTTTCTTTCACTTCACTGCCCCCAGCTTCCCTCAGTGAGGCAGGACACTGGGGGGCCCAAGGGCCTTGAAGCCAGCTGGCACTGGGGAGGGTTTGAGACGGGCTGGCTGCCCCTGATGGCCCCGATGTGGAATACCTTGCCAGCATCTGCTGGGGTGACCTTTATTTTAGCTCCTCCCTGGCAGCTCTTAAGAGGAACATGAGGCAGAGAGATGGGAAGGTCAGTGATGTCAGCCGTGAGTATTCCCAGCACAGCGGCCCTGGAAGAGGCAGGAGGCATTTCTCTCAGGAAATGATCATTATTCAGCCTGCAGGCATTCATTGAGTAAGTCCTGACTTTGTGCCCAGCCCCGTGCTAGGTTCTCTGCATGATTCAGGAGAGGCAGAGGACACTGGGATGTAGATCACGCAGAACCTCAGAAGGTATGGGGTCCAAGAATCCAATCTGTGGAGTTGACTCAAGCCCTGTGACCTAGGTATCTGGGATCCAGAGGTTGTTGCATCTTGACATCACTATCCATTTGCTGTGCCATCTTTATATTTATGTGTGTGTGTGATATACATATGTATGTATATATTATTATTACAGAGGCAGTTGGTATGCATTGTAGATAATCAGACAGCACAGACAAGTGAAAATTTAAAAATGCCACAATCCCAGCAGTCAGAGATCACTGCTATGATACCTCAGTGCATACCTTCCCATTTCCTGACATGCCTTTATACATTTGTGCTTTTTACCAAAATGAGATCACACTGTGTCTGCTGTTTTTTCAGTGCTCTCCAGCTTCCACTACAGTAAATTTTCATCTCATCATCAAGTTCCCAGTTGGCCAGAAATTGTCCTTCATAGCTGGTTTGTCTAAATCCGTACCCAGGACCATGCTTCTGGCTGTTGGGTTCCCTGAGGCTGTTGTAAGCACCCTGGCCTGGATCTGTGATCTGGAAAAACCCAGTCCACCAGGTCTTAAGGGCAGCCCTAGCCACAAAGGGAATCATGTCACCTGGAGAATATGCTCAACAGACCTCTGCCATCTTCCAAAAATAACAGGCAAAATGAGGGAGATACCCAGTCATAAGTGGAATGGTAATCTCAGGAGTATTTACTTTCATTAATATTAATGTGGATCCCTGTGAGTGCCAGCATTCATAGCTTGTTGCTATTCACAGACTCATATCCATGATGCCCCCAGGCCATGGAGCAAGCCAGGGGCTCCATAGTGGCCTCTGCCTTTTCCTTCCCCATGTCCAAGGGTGTCAATGGCCCTTTGATTGTGTTCTTAGTCCCCAGGAGCCTACCCTGAAGGTGGATACTCCCTTCTGCTAGTAGGTGCTCCATCACTTCCACATGCCCATGGGGTCACTGTGTGTGTGTGTGTAACCTGAGAGAGAGAGCGCGCGAGCGAGCGCGAGAGCGAGCAGGAGAGCATCTCCTCCCAAGGGAATATATGCTTACTATGACAGGCGACTTGCACTGGTTATACAACCTGCATTTATATAGGCCTGACAGTTTCCAGAGTGTTTTCACACAGTGTGATCTTCCCCTGCAGCCCTGGGAGGTTTGCTTGGTTAGTTAAACCCTGCTGGAGGCAGCCTACAGGAAACAATAAAATGTTAACATATACATTGAAAAAGCAGGGAAAATAAAAGATGAAAAAGGAAGTGAAGGTGGGGTTGGAGAGTGTCTCCTGGAGACAAAAATCTTGTGAAGGACACAAGCGGAGACTGTTCTCTCTTTTTATTTTTATTGTTGTTGATGTTTTCTGGATGGAGAACTAGCACACTGTGGGGACATGCCCTCACTGGAGTCATCCTCAGGCCTTCAGATGCTGGGCCTCCACTTTGTCTTGTAGCCCTTCAGTGGAGGTAGGTTGAACTAGTTGCACACATCAGTGTAGTGATTAAGAGTTTAGATTGTTGGGCCTCAGAAGCCCCACTTGCCATCAGGGGACTTTGGCTAGTTTCTTAACCTTTCTGAGCCTCAGTTTTTCCTTTGGAAAAGGAGGACAATAACAGTAACTACCTTACAGGACTGTTGTGAAGATCAAATGAGATAAATGAAATAGTACAAGTGAGATTCTTAGTACAGTAGTCAGCACACAATAAGCATTTAATACATGGTTATTGAACACTACTAATATTAATTAATAATTACAATATGATAATTAGTAATATTATAAGCTAAACTTTTCCTTGGCAGTCCCTGGACTGGCTGAGTGGCCTTACAGGTGGTACAGGTGAGAGGATCAGAGGAAAGCACATCTGGTTCACTGCAACAGGGAGAGGCAAATGGGCTGTCAAGCAGGAGTGGGGTACACAGGGAGGCAAGGTCTGGTTGAGGAGGGCCCAGAAGCTGAGGGAACAATAAGGAGGGCAAGGGAATGAATATGAGAACTCCGAGGGAGAAGGAGAGGCCCAGAGGCAGCCCTGGGGCAGTGACCGTGCTTCCTGTTGAGGCAAGCACTGGCCCTTGAGAAAGACTAGATGGGCTGGCTGCTGGAGCAGCTGGTGAAGTGGGGCACCAAGGAGTGGGGGAAGGGGCGAGAAAGGCAGAAACTGACAGAATCTCAACTCTTCTCCCCATATTACATATGGGGCCCCATTCTTGACTGCTCAGGATGTTTTGCTTATGACAGGAAAGATGGTGGTTAGACATCATGGTAAACTTCCCATCTCAGGGATTGGAGCTCCTGGAGCAGGGGAGTGAGAGTAAGTGGGAACTTTCGTTTTTGAGTACTTTTGGGACCTGAGAAACCTTAGGGCAGTCTGGACCAGGGTGCTGGGACAGGGGAAGCCTGCCTGCTCAGGAATTCCTTAAGTGGGCAGGGCAGGCCTCCCCTACTGTAAGGAGAAGGCTGTGGGTGACAGAAAGTGGATGCTGGCTACTTGGAGCAAGTAACCCTGCTCTTTTCTTCATACCATCACAAAGGGCAGGAAGGGAAGACTAAATGGTGGGTCTAAGATGCTTTGGGAGGCCAGCAGGGCTTGGAGGAAACCCCCATTTTTCTTTGCCAGAGGGCAATGAGTCTCTCCAGAGTAACAGCCCCAGGAACTGACAGCTGCACACACAATTGCCCTGTTCCCCCACCTCACGGTTCAGGAGTCTCCGTCCATGAAGAGAGGCACCGAGTCGAATAGAGGACCTGGGGCAGGGGCAGGGATCCAGGGAAGGCTCTTTTCCCACCCTCAGGAGCTCTAGCTGCCGCTGCCATGGTTACATCTGCTTCCTGTTTGATTCATCTCAAATAGCAGAATGGAGGGGGCGGGGGGGGGGGGTGGTGGATGGCGGTGAGGCTCCCAGCTTGGCCACTGCTGCGTGGGGCTGTTTACAACAGCCGCGTGTGGGATTCCCAGAAAGAGACTCCAAACCGGACATCCTGCGGCTGCAAAATACCCAGGTGTCAAGAGCTAAAAATAGCTGCCACCCGGCCTCAGCAGGGTTGGGGGGGGGTTGGGGGTTGGTTCGGGGCATGCTTACAGCTGAGGCAGCAGAAGGAGGCTGGAGGGCCAGCTTCACTGCCGTGACATCCAGCCTCCTGCTTGGTGCACAGTTGCTGATCCTGCAAAGCTTCAGCCCCCTCCCACGGACTGATGGGACGCTTTTGTGAAGGGCAGGTCCAAGTCCCAGGCCACTCACTTGGGAGCTCAGCCTCTGCCCCTGGTCCCTCTAGATAGAGGGGAGCTTACTTTGGGATGCTAATGAGAGAGCTTCAGAGGGACTTGGAAGCTTCTAGATTAAGGATAGGGCACCCAAGAGCAGGGAAAATGATGCCCATGGACCTCAACCTATCATCAGCCCTTTGTTCAGACATGTGGTCTGAAATCATTACATGGAATTTGCGAAGCTGCTGGTTGCTATCTAGAAGTGATTCATTAGGATTGTCTTCATGGGGGCCCAAAGATGAAATAGGCAGCTTCTGCCCTCCGGTCTGCAGTAGGGCCAAGGTTTGCTTGTAAGGGTCTTTGTGGCACTATGTGATTTTTTAATCTTTCCCACTGCCCAGCTAGGTCCTGTATTTGCTCTCTCCCTGCTGGCCTGTGGGGAGTGGAAGTGCTAGGGAGGAGTAGGGGAGCATATTGGTTGAGAACATGGATTCTGGAGCCCAATTGTCTGGCTCAAGTCCCAGCTCAGCCACTTGCATGTTATGTGACTCCAGACAAGTTATTTAACACTGCTGGGCCTCGGTCTGCTGATCTACATAATGGGGATAAAGCAGTAACTGTCTCACTGGTTTGTCATGAGGATTAAATGAACTAGCACATGTAAGGAACTTAGAACAGCTCTTGGCACATAGTAAAGTATTAGTTTACAAAAGTTCAGATGGGAGAGAAAAAGAGACTGTAGTTGAGAGAGGCAGTGGGTAAGAGATGGGGCCTGAGAATTCATCTGGGAGAAAGTGGACTGTGGTAGAGGAGGGAAGGATGCAGTTGGGACGAGACACTGAAATGCTTATGCCAGAAGGGAGGCTGCAGACAAGTTCAGGGGTAAGCAGTATTAATCGTGATCATTGAGGCAGTACCTACCACGTGCTGGGTGCTTCACACACAGCATTGCTAATCTCGTAACTGCTTCCATATAGATATTCGTATTCTGTTACTATGGATGAGGCAACGGAGGCCTGACCAGGTCACATTGTATCACTGGCTCTCCCTGCTGGTCACTGAGGGAGTCCGAGTTTGAACCCAGGTCCATCTGACCTCAAAGCCAATTTCCTCTATGCTGTGGATAACTTCCATAACTTCATGTGACAAGAATTTCCAGCCAGCTTGCAGACCCCTGGATTCTGGATAAATCTGAGCAATAAGCAGCTTAATGTCAAAAAAATGCGTAAGAATTTCTGGAAGAGGTAACCACGAAACTATTAGAAAGGGTTAATTCTAGGGAAATTCTAGGGAGTTAGATGAGTAAGAAACGTTGTTGTATACTTTTTGGGTTTCTGAATTTTTTTTAGTATCTATAAGTAGTACGCTTTTTAATTTTTTAAAAATTCTCAGTTTATTTTAAACTCCTTGAAAGTGAGAACCAGGTTTCATTCTTATTTCCATCCATTCAACCTCTGGATGAGTGAGCTCACAATGAAGGTGCTTAGTACCTGCATTTGGGATCGACTTTTTGGGTTCCCCCTGCACTGGTCTGGTCTGGCCTGGCAGTACCACTGACCTGCCAGGTGACCATGACCTCTCTCTTCCCTCCTCTGTGAAGTGAGAATGTTGGCCTGAACAATCTCTAAAGTTTCTTTAGTTCTAATATTCTCAGATTCTGTGATCTGAGTGCCTTCAAGAAGGGCTTCTCTCCTCTGTTCTCAGCCCTCACTCTGTGTCACAGAGGCCTGGCAACCATGATGTTCTTTCTTAGGTTTATTTATTCTTGGATCTTCCTGAGGCCTCAGCTTTCCTCTTTTCCGCCAGCATTGTCCTGCCTGTGTCAGGGAAACAGAACCAGAGCTGCAGCGTGGGGTGCAGGGTATGGAATGTGGAGGAGATCAGCCCTGAACCCAGCACTTGGCCTCCCGTTGCTGCCTGCTTTCCTCCAGCTGCTGGGGCTTGAGTCTTCCTGCCCCTGCTTTTAGCTGGTCAGGAGACCAAGCAGGTGAAACAGCTTCAAAAAAAAAAAAAACATCAGAGGCTTTGGGGGAGGGCTTCTGGATGGTATTGCTCCTAGGGAAGCCATCTCCCTGACAAAGGGCCTGCTGCACCTGGGAGAACAGGTGGTCAGGCAGGGCTCAGGTTTCTCTGGACAGATAAGGGCCCGAGGCAACAAGGTAAGTGGGGAGAACAGCTTGTACAGGTGCTCAGATGATGGAAGAGTGGCCTTTGTGTCTGCTCTGGAGGTTGTTGAGGGCTGAGGTCAACCCAGTGGGGCAGGATTTCTGGGGCTCTTTGGTTCTGGGTGAGATCAGGTATTCTGGTTTGGGGAGGTGATTTGGTAGGCCAGGTGCCTCAGTGCCAAATAAACTGTCTCTTCAGCCTGATCACAGTTGCTTCCCAAGAAGGTAGAAATGCGGGGTAGAGCTAGGAGTCCAAAAAGGAGAGGTCTCCACTCTGGTCCGCATCTGTGTGAGAAGGGTCCAGCCCTACACAGCATTCTCCACCCCTTGGGCCCATTCACTCCTGAGGCTGTTTCAGTTTGACCCCAAATTAGTGGTACCAGTGCTCTTAGAGGGGCCATTGGGAAGAGGGACCCCCAAGTTTATCCCCAGGCCTGGGATGCAGGATGTTCACTTTCTGGTTTCAGTTTACCCACTGACTAGGTGCCTTTCAATACCTTTCCACCCTCTGGGACACTGGAGAGCTGTTCCTCAGGTCTTATCTCTGTTGTTCTGGGCTTTTCGGAAATCAAAGGCTGGCAGCCCAGAGCTGGGGAGTTAGGAGAGAAGCCTAACTTTTTCCAGGAATTGCTTTTGGAAATAGCTCCTGTTAGCAGCACAAATGCACACACACGTGCACACATGCAGCTTTTCCGAACAGAGTTTATGTCATTGATCAGCTTCACAAGACATCCCTTTTGGGCCTGGTAATAAACACTATGGAGTTCAGGGCCGTTAGTTTTTCTCCTATCCAGAGAGTCCACGATGTCCAGAATCTGTGGTTACCAGGAGAATGAGGCGCAGAGAACTGACTCTGTTCTCAAGTGTGAATGCTACTGACCAGTCCTCAGGGACCACGGAGGTAGGAGAGAATTCTCTGTAGTCAAGGACTTTAGGCCCAACTCGGCCTCTGGGACTGTACCTGGGAAACTGGTTCAGAAACCTCTCCTGGGGGACCAGGTCCTGCAGAAGAAAGAGGTCCTAAGAGAGCCCAGGAGTGTGTGTGTGGGGGGGGGTTGGGTTACCACATCCTGGGGTGGAGAGGCTGCCTCCCGCCCCAGTCAGTGTTCCTTGAGGATCACAAACCTTGAGAAATATTCATGCCATGTCCTGGGTAGGAAGCCAGGAGAGATGCATTGTGTTCAGTTCACCAGTTCCCAACAGAGCCTGCCATGTGCCCAGCAAAGTGTTAGGTAGAGATGGACATGGCTCACAAATGAAACCCCAGACACCATGATTAATGGAATGTCCACGTGGTGGACACAGAGTGGGTGCTCTGGGAAGTGAAGAGAGGAGAGGTCAGGGGGAGCTTCATGGGGAGGTGGACTTGGATAGGGCTTCAAAGGATAGGCAGAATTTGAATAGGTGGAGCCACATTTCCCTACCAAACGTTGTCATCAGAAGCATGGGGCTCAAGTGTTTGAGGGCAGTTGGTGGGAATCTCTCTGGGCCTGGAGTTGCCCCATCCCCCAGTGGTGTCTGCCTGTAGGGAGTTCTTCTTTTTCAGCTCTGGAAGAGGAACTGTGGCTGCCCCTTAGACACAGATCCAAAGAGTAGCACTCACCAATTTTCGTACAGAAAATACTTTTTCTACCCCAGGTCTGGCCTAAAGAGGGCTTCTGTGTATCCACTAGATGCCCCCTCCAGATGGTTTTCCAGTCCCTGGCCTCCTGTCCCCTTGGCTCTGAACTGGGACAGCAGGAGAGAAAGGTGTCCATTGCACTCAGCCCACTCAGCCTGTGGGCTCCTTAGGGCCTCTCTGCTTCTGACCACCTTTGGCCCTACCATAGGGTTTCATGGGTTCTGAATGGGATAGAATTTCTGGGTTGGGCTTAGGAACCTGAGAGAGGTGACCATTTCCAGAAGGAAAGACTTCTATTTCATGTTATCCTAGAAAAAGGCTGAGCAATTCTCTTCCCTAGGGGAACAGGCCGTAGGACACAGGATGGAGCAGCAGGAGGAAAGGAATTCTTACCATGGGGTCCTCGGGCTGAGTATTCTAGACGCCTCATGTTACAGCTCCCACCAGATCTAACTTGATCTCCAGGCTATGTCCAAGTCCCTCTCCCACTGTGGATGCGTCTGAGTGAGCCCCAGTTCCTTTTCTCCAGGCCTGATTTCCCCTGTCTATCTCCCTCCTGGCATCTTTAGTATAGTCTCAGCAGCTGTGCTATCATACCTCACCTCATAGCCCTTTTCTTCCCCTTTGGACCATGGGAACCTGAGCACATCAGGAGGACTGAGGGCATTGTTGGGTGAACTGGCACCTCCTTGGGTTCTTCTTGTGGACTGAGCTCCAGCAGGTTGAACTAGCTGAGTCGCTCAGTAGATTAGAAGAGGAAGGAGGCAAGGACTGCCATCATCCAGGATGGGAATTTGAGGAAAGGAGTGGGATGGAGTCTTCTCTTTTTGGTTAGCTTCTGGTAGAGGTGCAAGGTTTTGGAGGGCTCAAGCTGGCTGGGTGGAGGCCTCCTGGAGTGGCAAGGAGCCTGCCTGGCTTGGCTCTCCTTGTGCCACCTCCCTGCAGCCCCTATTCTCCATCTCTCTTCTCTCTACAGATGGGACCCAGGTGAGCCCGGGTGCCCACTGTCCCAGTCCCTCTGGCACAGGTAAGCATCGGTCCTGAGGGAGACTGTGGTGGGGAGTGGAAGATGAGGGTGGAAAGGACATGAGAAGGGTGAGGAGCTAAACAGTGGTTAGGCAGGGTAGCTGGCTGATAGCCAGGGAGTTTGGGAGGTCGGGGTTCCAGGGGAGAGGGGTGAAGAGTGAGGATAAGGTAGCAACTCTGGATCCAGGCTGGCCCCAGTGCTAGGAAACATGACAGGAAGAGGAAAGGCAGGATGCTCTTTTTGTCCCTCGCTGGATAGAGTGAAACAGGAAAGCACGTAGGAAGCTACTATTTATTCTCAGGCCCCTGCCTCATATCAGGCTCTGGGCAGGGCGGCATGTTCTCGATTGTTGGCTCTTTCAGTCCTCACACCAGCCCTGCAAGGTGGGCATGGCAGCCCTTGCAGGATGGAACGATGCATTGTGCTACTTGGGTGGGAAGAGAGGGACCCTTCTTCCTGGTTGTCTCACCTTCCTTGCCTCCTGTTAGACTGCACTGGGCAAGGAGGTGAGTGGAATTCCTGCAGCTGCTCTGCTTTAGGACATGCCTGTAGGGCTGGGGTTGGGGCTGGGGCTGTGGCTGGATGAGGGCTGCCCCTTCCTTAACTTTAGCCAATATCCACTGAGGGCCTATTGGATGCAAGGTATATACTTTATGCCTAATAGTTACATGTGGCAAGAAGGAATGAAGGCCAGGTACTCTCTTTGCTTCCATTCTAAGTGTCCAAAAGCTTATAGGCAGATTGGGGAGATAGGACTCATAAACAAAAAGGAAAATAAAAGTAGAATGCAATATGTGACCATTACCAAATGAGGGAACAACTGATTAATGTGTTCATCCAGTCATTGAAAAAACATTAAATTTACCACCTATTATTTATTATTTAGTCTTCCTAGATGTATAATTTCCTAAAAATTAAATACAGAAATTAGAAAAAGAAACATCAGTGAACCCCATCTCTGTGCCAGGGCACCTTCCTAGGCATTTTTGGGGGATATAGAGATTTATTCATTGATTCAACCAGCATTTATTGGGTGCCTATCATGTATTAGGTACTGTTCTAGGTGTTGGGTTAGCGAGCAGTAAAGAAAAGCAAGTCCTAGCCCTTGGAGCTTAACTTAGACGTGGCCCCTGCCCACATGGTGCTTATAGGGCACAGAACCACCAGCATGATTGAAATCCAGAGGAGGGAGGAACAAGGGGAAGCTTGGGCTGGGTCTAGAGAAGAGCGAAGTCTGCAGCTGGTCTTGGAAGAAAGGGTAGGATCTGGAAAAGTAGAATTGAGCAGTGAGTATAGCACCAGCAGAGGGATCTTGTGAGCAAAGGCTCAGAGGACAAAAGGCACACGGGCTTGTGACAAGATGGGCGCTGATGGCTTAAATGGAGGGTTTGAGTTCAGATGTAGGAGACAAGAGTTGAGAGAAGCCAGGTTAGCACCATATTCTTCAGACCCCTAAATGCTAAATCACCTTAAGAGATGTTCCCAGGGTTGCAGGTAGAGCCCCGCCCACATTCCCAGAAGCCTTCTATTCTGGAGGCCGTGGCAGGGCTAGGGGTTTGCGTATGGCTAAAGCCACTAGCCGCAAGTGCAGTGGCTTGCCTTGGGTCCCCGAGGTCCTTCTTGCATCATCAGGGGAGTAACCTCAGGAAGCTAGGACACCGGATGTTGGAAGGACTGAGACCCTTCCTGGGGCAGTAGTGTATTGGCATCTGAGCACCAGAATGAAACTCTGGTTTCTCTGTATAGGGGAACAAGGGGTGGGGGAACAAAGCTGCACATTGCCTGTTGTGGGCTGCTTCTGGGTACATAGCTCTCCCCTCCTGTCTCCTGGCAGCCAGACAGTTGTGTGGGCATCTCCTGCCTCTGCTCCTTTTTTATCTCCATCTCATGGTCAGAGAATATTAGAAGAGATGCCCCATAGCAACAACCTGCTGTAGGCTCCTCTTTTTTACTCAGTGAGAAACTCCCATGAGGGGGGGTGACTTTTTTTTTTTTTTTTTTTTTTGGCCTGTTTGACCCTATCAAGGTGAGCAACAGTTTGGGGACCCTGGATTTTCAGTTTTGAGCTGTAAGGGGGAGGTGACTACTTAAGAGTCAATGGGAAAACAGAGCCAAGCACTGTCTTCAGCAAGACTAGAACCCGTGCTCACTGTGCCCCGAGCTGGGTGGCCCTTACCTTAGGCTCAGTTTCCTCATTTGGGATGACAGAATAGTAACAGCTACCTCCCAGGGCCTATGGGGGTGATGAGGTGAGAAGGTTTTGCAGCCACATGTGCACGTGTGCTACAGATGTTAAGATAATGACTAGTTATGGTTGAGTTGGGCCTGGAGGCCGAGTTTCCTGACTCCCCGGGTGGAGCTTCGCCATAGTGCCTTCCAGTCCCCCTCAGTCTCAGGCCCCAAGGACAGCCCATGGCTTCCCTGATGGAGATTGGTCAGCATTGAATGAGCTGATGGAGGCCTCACCAGAAGGATTTTTGTGCTTGTGTGCTCTCTTTAAGGGCACCTACTTCCACCCCTACCTGCTTTCCCTTCTTCAGGATAATTGCCCAGTGGCAGCTCCATCTCTGAGCATCTCCTGCTGCTCAGCCTGGCCTGGTCCAGCTGGCTGTGCTGGTGGAGAACCTGGTCTGGCAGCTAGGTATAAACAGTCCCTGCACCCACAGCTTTGGCAATGTGCCCCTGGCGTGGGTGCAGAGGACACTCAAGAAGAGGCAACTGTCCTTACTATTGCAGGCCTAGAACTGGCGTGAGGGTAACCAAGAGCAGGCTCCATGGGCATGTGGGCTGTGCAGGCCTGAGGTGGCAGTCAGGGCTTGGCTATCAGTTTGAGGCACCGCTTCTTTATCCTATGGTCTGGGATAGAGTAGGGAGGGTGGCGACTGAGAGGCTTGTGAGGCCCTTTGGGGTTGGAAGCTGAATAAAGGGGACTGTCTGCCCATCTGATCACTGTCATTAGGGGCAGTGGGACCAAACCCTCCTTCCAGAGGGAAAGAAGGGAAAGAAAAGGCAGGACCCAGAATGTACCACCAAAAGGCTTTCAGCCCATCTTCAAATCCCCACAGTCCCAGCTTCCAGCTTGGAGAAGCAACACATTTAGTGGGAAAGTGGTATGCTCATAGTTAGAAGGTTCAATTTGAACCCCACCAGTGATAGATTATGTACAGTTTCTATCACCTCCTTTCTCGTGGGTGAAATGGAATTGAAAATACTTACCTTGAGGGACCATGGTGAGGATGAAGTGAAAAGGCCCCTCAAACATGTTTTGTCATTTTGAGTCAAGTGAGCCTGAAGGAGGCTGATGAGGCTGTAACCATGCACCTGCAGACAAACTTTGTGGCTGACCCCGCTCTCTCTGTGTCCCCAGGCTGCCCCAGGCCCCGTGCAGACACGCCAGGCCCTCAGCCCCAGCCCATGGACCTGCGGGTGGGCCAGCGGCCCCCGGTGGAACCCCCACCGGAGCCAGCGCTGCTGGCCCTGCAGCACCCCCAGCACCTGCACCACCGCCTCTTCCTGGCAGGCCTGCAGCAGCAGCGCTCGGTGGAGCCCATGAGGGTAAAGACAGAGCTCCCTGCACACATAGCAGCCTTGAGCTCAGCCCCAAGGCCCCCTCCCTCCCTTTGGCCCCCCCAGACCCTTGTCTCAGTCCTCAACTCCTTGCCCCTTCCTGGGCGGCTGGCCCTGCCCACAGCTCTCAATGGACACGCCGATGCCTGAGTTGCCGGTGGGGCAGCAGGAGCAAGAGCTGCGGCAGCTTCTCAATAAGGACAAGAGCAAGCGAAGTAAGAATGGAGCCCCCACCCCCCCACCCCCCCACCCTCGGCTGGTGTCCATGGCCTGCCTGTGTGGGCATGTGAGGGCTGGGGTGGGAGTGATGCCAGCCCAGATATCCCTCTGCTTGCTGGGCTCTGCCTGTGAATGCAGGTGGGGGTGGGTATGGAGGGAGGGTTGAGGTGAGGCCTTGAGCTTGGTTCTTACCTGAGGAGTCCCTAGGACACCTTATATTGGGGCAGTGGATGGGGCAGCAGGCAGAGAATGTACCAGGGTGGCGTCCTGTCTACCCATCCCAAACCCTCTCATGGTCGTCTGCCTCTGCAGGTGCCGTGGCCAGCAGTGTGGTCAAGCAGAAGCTGGCGGAGGTGATTCTAAAGAAACAGCAGGCAGCCTTAGAGAGAACAGTTCATCCCAGTAGCCCCAGCATTCCCTATAGGTAACTCCCTCTCTCACCTGCTCCCTTATGTCCCTACCATGCCCTCTCTTCCCTGTAATTCCATCTGTGAGCACTCACATACCATCCCCTTCCTCCCTGCTGCCCATCACCTGATCCTTATCCTTCACCTCCTAAAGTAATATACATCCCCCAGTCCCTTCTCCCAACTGACAGCTGCCCTCTTCTTTTCTTTAATGATCTCTCCCCAACTCCCATGTGAGGCCCTTCTTCGTGCACATGCATGCACACACAAACACACACCACCAATTGGTATTCTTCCTCCACACGATTTCCTTTCTCTTTTTATGTCGCTCTAAGCACAAATACATTCTGATTCCTAGAGCAGGTTCTTCCCACCTGGGTCAGAGTTCCCAGTGTGTCTGGGACCCTGGCTCCTCTGCCAAGATCAGAGTTTTGCATATGAGGATGGGAAGCCTCATGCTGCTGTGGCCCCTATTCCTGTCAGCCCCATGTTGCCCACCCTGCTGGCTACCACTTCCCCTGGCAGGTCCCATGCCCATGCTCAGGAAAGAGCCCCTGTGGAATGAGGTGGCTTCCAGGCCTCTGGGCATTCCTGCTCCTCTGAAGCAGCCTTGGCACTCATTTCATAGAACTCTCGAGCCCTTGGAGACAGAAGGAGCTGCCCGCTCCATGCTCAGCAGTTTTCTGCCTCCTGTTCCCAGCCTGCCCAGTGACCCCCCGGAACACTTCCCTCTGCGTAAGACAGGTGAGTGGTATGGGGCAGGTGGACACCCAACAGAGGAGTTAAGGGGGAGGGCCTTGGACATGGGATGCCTGGCGGGGAGGGCTAACAGGCAGAGGGGAGGAGGGCGGGTGTGGGACTGAGTAATGCTGGTGCTCCTGCAGTCTCTGAGCCCAACCTGAAGCTGCGCTACAAGCCCAAGAAGTCCCTGGAGCAGAGGAAGAATCCACTACTCAGAAAGGAGAGCGCCCCTCCCAGTCTCCGGCGGCGGCCTGCAGAGACCCTCGGAGGTGAGGACCAGCAACACAGGTGGGGTTGGCTGATCTTGTCCCTTTGGGCCAGGTTTCACCAAGGCAGGGGTCCCCTCCTCAGGGCTATCATGGGCGGTTGGTTGTACAGCATATGTCCTACACTCTTGCTAGGGGGCAAGTTGGGGCTAAAAGCCAAACCCTGCTCTCTCTGTCCAGAAGAAGGGGTGCCTTAAAAAAAAATGTCCAAAGACCCTGGAGACTAATGGTGGCCTGCTTTCTTCCTATCCTTCTGAGAGGAAAGCGGGAAGCAGAGGCCACCATTCTGGCTACTGCCTGGTCTCTGACTATGCCTCCCTCCCTCTCCAACCCTCAGACTCCTCCCCCAGTAGTAGCAGCACACCTGCATCAGGGTGCAGCTCCCCCAATGACAGTGAGCACGGCCCCTACCCCGTCCTGGGCTCAAAGGTAAGGCCTTCCTGGCTGGACTCTCTAGGGCAGTTCTGAGGCTCAGCCTTCCTCTCAACAAGCGACTCCGACCAGGCTGGGACCACAGGGTCTGGGCAGCCCCACCTGAGCTTCCTGGGTGTTCTGGGGAGGGCATGCCTGGGGGTGGAGGTCTGGGACCAGTGACCCCTGCCCTGCTCCCCATGGCAGGCGCTCTTGGGCCAGTGGCTTCGGCGGCAGGAGACTTCTCTGGCCCCGTCCGCTTTGCCGACAGTGTCCTTGCTGCCCGCAATCACACTGGGGCTGCCCGCCCCTGCCAGGGTGAGTGGCTGAGGCGCCCTCCCCCATGCCAAGTTCCCCAGCTTCTTTTATTCCCTTCTGCCATCTCACCCCACTGCCTTCACTGTTCTTTCTGCTGGAACCTGCTCCCCTGTGACTCCTCCCCACCTCCTCCCCAGGCTGATGGTGACCGCAGGACACATCCAACAATGGGCCCTCGGGGGCCAGTCCTGGGAAGCCCCCATGCACCCCTATTTCCTCCCCATGGCCTGGAGCCTGAAACTGGTGGCCCCATGCCCTCTCGCCTACAGCCCATTTTCCTGGATCCTTCAGTTTCTCATGCCCCCCTGCAGACTGGTAAGTACTGTTGCTTCTCCAGGGGAGGGGCTGGGTCCTGGCACCCTGCTAAGGGCCAAGCTTGGGACTGATCCCATCCTTCCTGCCTCCTCTACCACCCTCCCATTCGTCTCTGTGTCTCCCTGCTGAGTCCCTGCCCTCCACCCCATGTCCTTGCTTTCTTCCATTCATCCCCATGGTTCCCTCTTTATGCCCCCCACCCCTTCTTTCCAGGGCCTGGGCTTGGGCCCCTGCTCTTCCACTTGGCCCAGTCCTTACTGACCACCGAGCGGCTCCCTGGGTCAGGCCTCCACTGGCCACTGAGCTGGACCCGCTCAGAGCCCCTGCCTCCAAGCACCACCGCCTCCCCACCGCTGGGCCCCCTGCAGCCCAGCATGGGGCAGCTCAAACCTCATGTCCAGCTAATCAAGGTGAGGGGAACTGGGTAGGGGAGGTGGTAAGGGGTTGCTTAACTGGGCCCTTAGGGTCTGAAAGAAGAAGGGAGGCTTTGGAAGGGTAGGGACCTGGAGGGCTAGAGTGAGGAAGGGGCTCCTAGGGACTAAGAGCTGCATGGCCACAGGAGTCCCAGTCAGATGAGTGGCCCCCAAGCCCACCATGTCCTACCCCACAGCCCACACTCTAGCATGACTTCTCAGTGGGCATCTCCCCTCTCCAGAGGTCAGCCAAGCCAAGTGAGAAGCCCCGACTATGGCAGATACCCTCAGCTGAGGACCTGGAGACGGATGGTGGAGGAGTGGGGCCACTGGGAGATGACAGCCTGGAACACAGGGAGTCGAGCCATGGGCAGCATGAGGCCAGAGGCCCTATTCCCCTCCAGCAGCACCAGCAGGTATGGCAGTGCCCAAGTGCCCCCTGGAAGGTATAAGTGGGAGATGCTGGGCCCTGGCATAGATGGAAGGGAGGGAGATAGGATATGAGTGCAAGAAATAGCTCTGGAAACCATGTTTGCCCTACCAGATCCATACCAAGGTGCAGACAGATACACACAACACACACACACACACACACACACACACACACACACACACCCATACCCATGTACACTTACACTTACATGCACACTGCAGCAGCCTGCCAGGCTCAGTGTAAAGCCATGTCCCTTTTCCAGCAGTGAGGCTGGCCTCTCATGGAGCCATACATGCTCCTACTCTAGTTCTTCTCCTTATGACCAGTTGTACTGTCTCTGGGAAGGTGGCTAGGGCAAGAGGTGGGGCAGAGCAGGCTCAAGTACTTCAACTAGAGCGCTCTCACCATGTTAGTGAAGCCATGGGGTATTAGTTTGCTAGGGCTGCTGTATATAGTATATAGTATATGTACAAGTATATAAACTGGGTGGTTTAAACAGCAAAAATTTATTTCCTCACAGTTCTGGAGGCTAAAAGACTGAGATTGAGGTGTTACAGGGTTGTTTCCTTCTGAGGGCTATGAAAGAGGGAGCTGTTCCAGGTCTTTCTCCTCAGCTTGTAGATGTCTGTCTTCTCCATGTGTCTTCACATTGTCTTTTTTCTGTCCATGTCTATGTCCAAATTTCCCCTCTTTATATGAACAGGAGTCATATTGGATTAATGCTCATTCTGATGACTTCATTTTAACTTGATTACCTCTGTAAAGACCCTATCTCCAATTAAGGTCACATTCCAAGGTACTAGGCGTTAGGATTTCCTTCAAATATGAAGTGGGAGAGGGAGACAGTTCAGCCCATAACATGTGGTAGCAGTCCACACACATACAGTGGCTCATGCAGGTCCCCACATCCTTGGAGAAGAGGAAATCTTGGTCAGAGCTGGGCCTGAGGTCCCTCACCTGGGTTCTGGCTTTGGAGTCCCAAAGGCCCAGAGAGCTCTGGAGGAATGGGGTGGTCAGTCTGGGATGTAGACCTTTGGGGGCTTGTGAGGGTAGGAAGCTCAGAGTCAAAGGCCGAAACCTGGCTGGAGGTGGGGCTAGAGACATTCTGGAATCTCTCCCAGAGGGGGGCCTGTATGGAGATTTCCAAGACCTTGGGCAGAAGCACATAGAACAGGATTCTGAGAAACTGGAGACTGAGGCCCCCCTGTGTCCCTCAGGTGTTCCTCTGGGAGCAGCAGCGCCTGGCTGGGCGGCTCCCTCGGGTAGGCACTGGTGACTCTGTGCATCTTCCGCTGGCTCAGGGAGGTCACCGGCCCCTGTCCAGGACTCAGTCATCCCCAGCTGCCTCTCTGTCAATCCTGGAGCCCACCAGCCAGGCCCACGTCCTGCCCAGCTCAGAAACCCCTTCCAGGACCCTACCCTTCACCACAGGTAAGTCTCATATTAGAGTGGGGCAGGAGGAAGGGGCTGGGGCACACAGAGGCTCGGGCAGGGGTCCATGTCCATATCATGATGTTATTTAGGACAGTTTTTGAGGCCACAGAGCACTTTCTTGGTCTTTTGAGATCCACACAGCATCCATGAAGCAGGAGGACTAGGTGGTAGATCTCATTTTCACATGAGGAGACCTAGGCTCAGAAACTCTAAGGTGACAAGCTTGTCAAACAGCAAGCTGACAGTTAGGCCAGGCTAAGAATTGTCAGGATCTTTTAACAACTAGTTTAGGCCTTTCAAAAATGGAATTTATTTTTGTTGCTCTGCTTGTAAAAAGAGCTCAAAAGCATTTTAGAAATTTTGAAAATTGCAGAAAAGCATAATAGAATAAAAATCACCAACTATTATCCCACCGCCCAGAGGCAGCCACTCTTAAATGCTCCTATATTCTGACAAGTCTTTGCTCCAGCCATATGCACATGTACAAATACCGTATGTACCACATTCAGGTACCAACACAAGTGCCATATACACATTCTACTCTGCTTTATTCAGTTAACATATTATGAATGTTTCATAATATAATTAATCCTTAGAAATGAGATTTTTATAGTATTTCATCACAGTATTTTATTTTTATTTATAGATTTCTTCCTAGTTGGGCAGTTAGATGGTTACTCATTTTTCCTCATTTGGATTTCCTTGTCCATAAACCTTTACTCTTCCCTGGAGTTGTTTACCAAGGGTTGCTCTGAAGGAGTGGTGTTTCTGGATCAAATAGTGTGAGCATTTTGAAGGTCCCTGATGTCATGACAGTTACCCTCCTACCAGCAGTGTATTGGGCCCTCCTCTAGGTGTCCCACTGGTCAGGCTGAAACAGTCACTTCCCCAAAACTGTATCTATCTTGTCACATAGCCCAGTGTCACTATGGGCCTCCCAGCTCCTGGTTTTGGGGTTCCTGAGGAATTCTTTCTCCTCTTGCTCCCCTGTGGCAGCCTATTTGGGTCATGACATTCAGTGTGAGGCCCTTACATTAGGCCTCCCTTCGTTAGCCTCTGAGTTCTCGAGTTCATGGTCCATGTATCAGGCCATATGAGGAGGGTCAGTGTGTTGGGAAGACAGTGGCTGTGTGGCAGTCGTGTTGGCTTGGGCTATGTTGGTGTGTGTATGAGGTGGTTAGGATAACAGGATAAGCAGCTGGGAGTGTGAGTCTGGGTATAAAGGGCCAAAGTTCAGGATGGCAGGTGGGGTGTGTGTGTGCCAGGCCTGGCTCCATGGGGGGAGGGTGAGCAGGTATTAGGACTCCCTGGGGTCCTGGCCCTGACCCCTGCTCCGGGTAGGGCTGGTCTATGACTCAGTCATGCTGAAGCACCAGTGCTCCTGTGGAGACAACAGCAGGCATCCAGAGCATGCGGGCCGCATCCAGAGCATTTGGTCTCGCCTGCAGGAGCGGGGGCTCCGGAGCCAATGTGAGGTGAGGAGGTGGGGTGGGGGCTGTGGAACTGAGGAGGTAAGAGTGGTAGAAGGGAAGGGGGTGGCGGTGCTGGAGCCAGCATGAGATGAGGGGGCAGGAGGGGTGGTGGTAATGGCAGGAAAGGGTGTTAGCAGGGCTCAGGAGCTCTGTGGATCCTTCCTTAGTGTCTCCGGGGCCGAAAGGCCTCACTGGAGGAGCTGCAGTCAGTGCACTCTGAGCGACACGTGCTCCTCTATGGCACCAACCCACTCAGCAACCTCAAACTGGACAACGGGAAGCTGGCAGGTAGGGGCCCAGTAGCATCTGGGGTCCCCACACCTCCCCTGGCTCACCCAGCCTACCCATCCCCTGTCTAACTCATCCCAGCTCTGCCCTCCAGCATCCTGGACATCCGCATGTTGCCCCTAGTCCCTCTGCTGCCACCCCCACCTTGCCCTGTACACCTGCCCTGGCTCTCTTTTCAGGGCCTCCCTGCTCCTGGCCAGGCCAGAGGCTGAGAGGATTTGGCTCACATATACTGGCCTCTCTCCACAGGGCTCATGGCACAGCGGATGTTTGTATTGCTGTCCTGTGGTGAGGTTGGGGTAAGTGTGCCCAGGGGTCTCGAATAGGCATTGCCACGGGTTCTGGGATCTCCTCCCTTCTGTTTCCCCAGGCTCAGCCCCTATCTGCTTGTTCTCGTGGTTTTGCCAAACCCGGCGGGCCAGGGGCTTTCCCATAATGTCCTGTTGGCTAGAAGCCCTTGTGGACAGGTGTGTCCTTGGCTTACCAGTGTCTCCTGAGTGTGGAGCCTTGTGCCTCACACTTAGAAGGTGTTTGGTAAATGTTGAGTGAGGCTCAAAGAGCAGGGCCAAGATCATCTCCCTTCATTAGCCCCAGTGGTCAGAATTGGCCATTCCATGCCAGCCTCTAGGCTGTTTTGGCCTCCCTGGAGCAGGTCTCCATGCAGAATTGGGGCTGTGTGGGGGTGCCTCCAGTATCCTTAGAGACTCAGGCACTTCCCTCCTACTCCCCAGCTTTCCTTCCTCCCTCCTCACCCTACTTGGGGGACTTCCTGCCTCCTTAACAGTGCTCTCCTTGCCTAAAAAGGTCCCTGCAGTGGTTCTCCAGCCAGGTGTGTGGAGGCAGGGGACGGAGGCCTAGTTTTGGAGGGAAATGGGAGCTATAGCTGGGGATGCTGTTTGGGAGCCGGTCAGCGCCCTATTCACAACTTCCCATTTCTTGCCACTTTCTGATTTTTCCAACTGTTGTTGCTTCTGTTTTCTCCTCCCTCCTCTCCCTTTCTCTCTCTCTCTCTCTCTTTCTCCAGCCTCTTGAGACTCTCTCTGCCTTCCTCGCCTCTCTTGGTCCGCCTCGCCCTCCCCATCTCCCCATCATGCCCCCCGGCCCCTCCCTAGCCTTGAGGCCCAGGGACAGGGTTTGGGGGGCCTCCCAGCCTGGGCTAGGGGCCCTGAGTGGAAGACAGTGGTGCAGACGGCCCCTCGAGCTCCGAACATCCCGCAGGGCCTGAGCAGAGCCAGCTGGGGCTTAAAACCCCCTCCCGGCCCAAACCCCAAGTCCCACCCAGGTAACGCCATGCCCCCTACTCTGACCGGGGAGGCAGGCGCGATGCCGCCGGCAGAGTGCTGGCCAGATAATGGGCTTGGTGATCTGGACCGAAGCTGGGAAGGAGACATCATGCTGGGACTGGGGGATACAGGAGGCCTTGCCTTTGGGTGGTGGGGCACTGGGGAGGCAGCGCTGTCTGTCCAGCTCCCTGCCTCTGGGGTGGGTACCACCCATGGGCCCTGACTCCTGTGGGAAGCCTTGGATGATGCGTGCCCTGACTCTGGCCCCCACAGGTGGATACCGACACCATCTGGAATGAGATGCACTCCTCCAATGCAGCCCGCTGGGCTGCCGGCAGTGTCATCGACCTGGCCTTCAAAGTGGCCTCCCGTGAGCTAAAGGTAGGAGGTTTGGGTTGAAGGTGGGCAAGCTGCAGAGAAGGCGGCAGGATGGGGCAACAGAGAAGGCCAGGTCCAGAACCCCACACATCTCATTTCTCTAGGATAGGACCACAGGATTTTGAAAGGGAAATTGAGAACTCTGGGAATGAAAATGAAATTTGAACTTTGGGCTCATGTTACTTGGTGGGGAGTCAAGCCACTGTGACCCTGGGCCTTTGGTCTGTAAGAGACCAGGGGTCGTGATCATCCAGGATCATTTAACACAGGCTGCTGTTGTGACCATAGGCTAGTGGCAGACTGTCTCTGGATCTCTGTGCATTGGCAAATTGGTTCTTCGCAGTGCTGAGGTTTTATGGAATGAATTGGTACTCCAGGCCGGGCACCTTACAGAGACGTGTCCTGAGGTGCACACCCCTGCATTGTTTAGGAACTCAATTCAAGACAGTCAAGGTGTCCTCAGTGTCTTAGCCCCTTGATGGAGTTTTATAGCTAAGGGCACAGCCCTGGGTTTAAAATCCTGGCTCCACCATTTACAACCAGGCAACTTCGCACAAGTTGCTTAACTCGTCTAAGCTTGAGATTTCTCCTTGTCTGTAAACTAGAGATAATAATAATGTTTATCTTTTGGAGATGTTGTGAGAATTAGATAACATTTACCTTAGAGAGATGTTGTGAGGGTAAAATCCAGTGTTTACAGAGCGTTCAGCACAGGGCCAGACTCAGTGCTTTTGGCCTAACGAACAGTAGCTATTGTTACTACAAAGTGCTAACAGCCAGGACATACCAGGGAGAGGGGTTCTGTGTTAATGTCCAGTCTGAAAGCAGAGACCGCTGGCCTGGGGACTGAGTACCAGAGCACTTTAGATCCATCCTGGACACAATCAGCTGTTGCCCCAGGGCTACTTCTCTGGAGAGGAGCCTGGGACTAGGGGTAGGTTCATGGACCAGGGGGCTGGCCATTTGGCTGATAAGCATTCTTTCTGTTTTCAGAATGGTTTTGCTGTGGTTCGGCCCCCAGGACATCATGCAGACCATTCTACAGCCATGTAAGGGCTGGGAGAAGCCTGGGTGGGGTGAGATGGGAGACATTTCCTACTTCCCCTGGGTTTTTTTGGGGCTGGGCCACGCCATGGTCCTGTGGAGAGAGGAAGCTGGAGAGGTGAAGACATGGGAAGGAATGGGCTGGCAAGACCTCTTTCTCCTCCCAGGGGCTTCTGCTTCTTCAACTCAGTGGCCATCGCCTGCCGGCAGCTGCAACAACAGGGCAAGGCCAGTAGGATCCTCATTGTGGACTGGGTAGGTCCTGGTCCCTAGTGCCTTCAGACCTGACAGCCTTGTGGAAAGAACCCTGAGCCTGGCATCAGAAGATGTGGGGTCATGTCCTGGTTCTGCATTGGCCTTCTGAGCCTTGGTTTACCCCTGCGTAAAATGCGGGTGAAGATAACACCCACATCACGGGAGCTGTTGAGGGGACCCAGAGAAGATGGTGTATGGGAAGGTGTTCAGCCACAACAAACTCCCACAGTGGGAGGAGCCATTTGAGTGCTGTCTTTTGGCCTCTGTTGGTGTCTTTCTGCACATCTAATTTCTGCATTTCCCCTACAGGTCATGACAATAACAGCAGATAACACCAACATACCACTAATTTCATATGACGTATTTAATACTGACTATAACCTGGTTTTCAGATGAGGAAAGTGAACACAGAGAGGTTGAGTAATTTACACACAGCCACACACCAAGTACATCCTGAGATAGGAATTTGAAGCCAGGTAGTTAGCTCTAGAGTACATACATCTTAACTACTAAGCTATTCCACTATGCATTGACCTTTGTGAATGGGACATTCCTACACAGAAGCTGAGGACAGTGGAGGAGCTTTCCACACTTGCACCCATGCTTGGTCCTGCGAGTTACCAATCGCAGGGCCACAGCTCTTTCTAGGACAGATGGCACCAGGCCCCCTGTACCTGCCCCTCTGTAAGTGAGCTTGGTCTCTGATCACCTGCATCACTCCATGACCTTGGGCTAGACACAGTAGCGAGGGTTCCTGACGTAATCCTGGACTCTTCCTCCTGCCACTAATCTACCCCCACATACTCTCTCACTGGTGGGCCCGCCTTTGCCATACCTCCTCCCCTTCAGGGTCTCATATTTTAGCCACCCCCATCCGGAATACATGGAGAGACTGAGGCTCAGAGAGGACCCATGGATCCATTCCACAGTTTAGCTCTAGGGACCCCAGTTTCCTCACCCCCAGTCTAGAGTCCTGATCCTCTATGGTCACTGGCCTCAAACCCTTCCAGCCTGTTCCAGCTTCCATGTCCTTTCTTTCAGACCTTCCCTAATCTACTGCCCATCTCCCCACACAGGATGTTCACCATGGCAATGGAACCCAGCAGACCTTCTACCAGGACCCCAGTGTACTCTACATTTCCCTGCATCGCCATGATGATGGCAACTTCTTCCCAGGCAGTGGGGCTGTGGATGAGGTAACCACATGTTGAGTCCACCCCTTCCAATCTCGTTGACTCTTCCTCATGGCCTTTACTCTGCCTATGTCACAGCTAGCTGTGTGATTCTGGGTAGATTATTTAGCCTCTCTGATTCTCCATCTGGAAGTGAAAAGGGTGGAAAAGCTGATCTTGCAGTACTAACATCCTGGGGTTCCCCTCCTGGGACTCTGTTCTTTTCATGTCTCTCTTGCATCCTGTTTTCCAGGTGGGAGCTGGCAGCGGTGAAGGCTTCAATGTCAATGTGGCTTGGGCTGGTGGTCTGGACCCCCCAATGGGGGACCCTGAGTACCTGGCTGCCTTTAGGTAAGTGCTCTGGGGGCCCAGAGGAGGCCCCACCTAGCAAGACCATCCTCTCCTGCCCCTTTTCCTAATAGCACGAAGTTGGAGGTGATCAGTTGACTTGTCAGCCTGTCCTCATCCAATTAGTAGAAATTATAAGCCAGCCCTGGAACCGAGGCAAATGAAAGGAAAGGCACTGTTTCACTGGCTTCTAGTAGGCCCCACTCCTGATTGGAAGACAGGAAACAGAATGAAAAGTCAAAGGGTGTTTTATAAAGTCACACATTACCAAGAGCCAGTATTGAAAGGAGTGCTGAGAGATGGGCAGGGTAGAGTGAGTGGAGCTGCTGCCTTCAGTCAAAGAAATCTGCCTGGAGGAGGTGGGTTCTGTGCAGGAGATGAGAAAGATAAATGGTGGAGAAAGAGGGAAAACAGATGATTTCCGTACTGGGGGAGTTGCTTGAGAAAAGCCTTATTAGAAGAGCAGCTTTGGGCTCTGTTCAGGAGCCCTTATATGTTTCACTCTGGGGTCCCTGTACTCCATTTGGGAAAAGGAATCCTGAAAGTAGTTCTCCAAATACTTTTCTGAGTTAATCTCCATGAGAGCTAATTCTATAGGAGGCCTGAACTGGGGTTCTCGGTATCTGTGTGCCCAGAGCCTGGGGCCTTGGAAGATAGCAAAATGGACCCCAGAGGTGGTCAGGGATACAGGGTGGTATCTGGGGGTATGGGGGGACAGCAAGGCCTGAGGAGAAAATGGATCTGGGTGGCCGAAGACTTCAGAGTCTAATCACCCTGGTCACCTCTTAGGTAGCAGGTGGTAAGGTGTGGTTAACTCGGTCCAAAGTGGGTAGCAGCTAAGTACAGAGTATTTCTAGTCCCTGAGGCTAAGTAACCTGCCCTTTTTCTGGGGTCCTGCCCGCTGCACTCTGCACACACACACACACACACACACACACACACACACACTCACACACTATCCTTTTCATGTCCCATTCTTGGCTCCTTCCTGCCTTGTGCCAGTTAAGAACACTGAGTGGCTGAGTCTTTAGGCTATGCCACAGATATGGATGGCCAGCCAAGGTCAAAGAAGTCAGAAGGATCCACTAATCCTGCTGGGAGATTGGTTGTCTTGGAGGCCTAAGAACACGGTGCCCCACAGTGAAGTTGGTGGACAGGGCCCCTTGGCCTCTGTCCTCACAGACCTGCACAGTGTGGTAAGCCCCCCTTCTCCTCGCACCCTCACAGGATAGTTGTGATGCCCATCGCCCGAGAGTTCTCTCCGGACCTGGTCCTGGTGTCAGCCGGGTTTGATGCTGCCGAGGGTCACCCGGCCCCACTGGGTGGCTACCATGTTTCTGCCAGATGTAAGAAGGGGCCAGCCCTGGGGGGGCTGGGGCGTGTAGGGAATGAAGGCTAGGCTGGGAGGGGAGGACTGGCCAAGTCAAGGGAAAGGTGGCAATGGCTGGTCCAGGGCCATGAGTGTGAGGACTGGGGTATGGCAACTGACCTTGGAATTCCCTGGATTCTCCTAGCCTAGTACAGCCGAGGGCCCCTTCTCGTGACCAGGTCTGTTCACTAAGTCACACTGTGAGGACTTAATGTCTGACAGACAGGAAGCTCAGCCATAGGACTCTCATCACCCCAATTGTGTCATTCCCAGGCTAGGCTGGCAGCTTCTCCTGAAGGAAGATGGAGAGAAACAGTGTTTTCAGAACATGGGGGGCCTACTTGGCCTACTTACTGACCCACAGGACCTAGAGGACAGAAAGAAGATAGTGTGGCTCAGTGAAAAAGATACTGGCTGAAGTCAGCACTCCCATTTCCACTGTGGGCCTTTGTGCAAGTCCCTTAACTTCTCTGAGCCTTGAGTGAGGCATAACAATTGGTTTTTCGTGGGATTCCATGAGAAAGCACTTAGGAAAATAGAGAGTCTGCATCATTATAAGGGAAGGAGCAAGCAGAGAAATAACAGGTAGAAAGAGCCCACCGCTTCCCCACCACCACCCCTCCCACACTTCCCCTCTGACCATGTAGGTTTTGGGTACATGACACAGCAGCTGATGAGCTTGGCAGGAGGTGCAGTGGTGCTGGCCTTAGAGGGTGGCCATGACCTCACAGCCATCTGTGACGCCTCCGAGGCCTGTGTGGCTGCTCTTCTGGGCAACAAGGTGAGCTGCCCGCCCCCCTATCCATGCCCCCATAGGGCAAGGAGCCCGGCCCTCCCAGGACTGTTCCAAAGAGCCAGGCAGATGGGGTGCCTTCCCGAGGGCTCAGATAAGGGTGGGGTTGGCTAGGCCTGGAATGAAGGAGATGGAGTAGATGCCTCTTCCCCAGGTCAGATCAAGAGCCAGCACTGCCTACCCTAGGCAGAGCCAGGAGCACATGCCTGTTTATACCCCGAAAGCCAGGGCTCTTGGTATGGGAGAGAGCTGGGCTGTGGGTACCGAGACTGAAGGCTGATGTAGTATTTTCTTCTATAGGTGGACCCTCTCTCAGAAGAAGGCTGGAAGCAGAAACCCAACCTCAATGCCATCCGTTCTCTGGACGCTGTGATCCGGGTGCACAGTGAGTGTGGAGAAAGGACACCTGCTGACCCCAGACTTGGGAGAATACAAGGGGTCTGATGTCCCCAAGCTTCTGCCACCAGCCAGGCCGGGGACCCTGGGGCTGGTCAAGAGTAGGCTTCTTATAAGTTACCCCAGCTGGAATGGTGGGATGGCACCCCCAGGAGTGGATATCCTTGGAACCCTCCAGGTGGACCCAACAAGGACCACCAGACAGTTGTCTCCTCAAGGCTTAGACTGGCCTCCCATCTCCAGTCACAGCCTTAGGCCAGGACCAGGCCAACAGTGACACTTGGGCCTTGTTTGCTGAAAGTGCAGTTCCCACCTTGACCCTCAGTCCCGGCCGCAGGGGTCTGGGGAGCTCTGTTCACTCTGTGAAAGCACTTTAAATTTTTAGCTTCAGCTCGCATCTACGGAGCACTTGTAAAGACCCATGATCTATGCTAGGGATACAAAAATGAATAAAATAGATTTCCTCACATCCAGGCTCAGTAGGGAAGCATACATAATATGAAGATGCTGCTGGTGTTTTGTATGGAGCCCTCGTGTTGGGCTGGGCTCTGGGTGTATTCCCAGGACTTGACAGGGTGGAGGCAGCAGTATGCAGGGTGGTCATGTCCATGATCTGGGTGAGGCAGTGGTTGCTCAGGGTGGGTGAGTGGCTTGCCGATAGCCACCCATAGCAACCCTGGTGATGGTCAGCTTTCCTGGTGCTGTGTCCTTCCCTCCTCCCTCTCGCTCCTGTCCTGTGTGCTGGGCTGAGCATTGCTGGGGGCTAACCTGAGTGGGATCCTGTGTTCCAGGAGGCCAGGGCATGGGATCTGAGGTCACTCTGATATTGATCCCATCTTCAGAAAAGTGGGCCCTACTGGTGCTCTTAGGAATTCCATGTCTATGGGAAGGGGTTGGAGGTGGTCTCTCAGCCCAAGGGGTAGGATAATGGCTTGGGCACCTACTAGGCCACCTCATAGCCATGCTGAATCTGCTTTGCTCACCCTTTCATGGTTGTGGGGGTCAAGCCAGGGAAGGCATTAAATATTGAGGGTAGAGGCAGGTGAGAGCCAACCTCACACCAGGGACACGCCCAGTACTCTTGGGTCCTTGGCCTGCGGTGTTTGGTCTCAGTATCAGTTTCAGGGGAGAGGGGCTTGTTTTCCCCAACCCTTTCTGACTCAGCTTCTTGTCCCAGGTAAATATTGGGCCTGCATGCAACGCCTGGCCTCCTGTCCGGAGCCCTGGGTGCCCAGGGTGCCAGGGGCCGACGCAGAAGAAGTGGAGGCAGTGACTGCACTGGCATCCCTCTCCGTGGGCATCCTGGCTGAAGAGAGGTGATGCCAGATCCCTGCTTGCAGCCTCTCCACCCCTCGGGCCCTCCCAGCTTGAGGATCCCAGATCCCAGCACAGCCACCCAGACTTCTCTGGCTTCCTGGGAAGCTGGGATGAGGCCCTTCCTGGAGCCACATGCCCTCCAATAACCCCACGCTTGTCCTCCCCCAGGCCCTCAGAGCAACTGGTGGAGGAAGAAGAACCCATGAATCTCTAAGGCTTCGGAATGAATCTACTCGCCCACCCTGCCCTTTGGACCCGGTTCTCTTCTCAACGTCTGGCAACAATACCTGTTCCCAGGGTCTTCAGAGAGCCTCTGGGCAGGTGGTTGGGGCCAGAGAATAGCCCCTTGATAGTCAACCCAAGGAGCCTGGGAAGGCTCCTGGATCTAGGATAGGGACCAAAGAGGACCCTGAGGGGGCAGGCTGGGCAGCTGGCCAGACCCCAGTAGGGCTCTCCCAAGAACAGTCTGCCCCTGTGGGGTCCAGGCCCCTGCTGGGCCCCCAATTCCTCAGGACTGCACAGAGGAGGACTGGCTCAGTTGGGCCCACCCATAACCACTATTCTTGGCTCTGTAGACCCTGGACTTTGCACACAGCCCCAGGCTCCACACAGAAATGTGAACTTGGCCTTAGCCAGTGTGGCCCTTCCTAGACTCCGAGGTCTGGAGCGGGGGAGTAGATAGGAAGAGCCATATACCCATAAGTACAGTGGGAGTCCCTCCTCTTGCTTACTTACTCAGATGACTCTGGAAGCTCCCACCACCACCACTGGGGCAGTGAGACAAAGCTCCCTCAAGAGCAGTCATCAGCAGGCCTTCCATCTGGCCCCTGCCCTTGCCAGAGGCCACCCTATGTCGACCATCTCTGCCCTGGTGGAGCAGATGGGTGCTCTTGGAGTTCTGTGCTTCCTGATCTAATGGTGCCAAACCTTCATCTCCCCTGAGAAGCACAGCGTGACCCCCAGTTATCCGTTGGTCACTGCCCCCCTCCAGGAGCCTTCTTTTTCTGGGGTCTCCCCTACACCAGTTCTGACTCCTCCACATAGGTCTAGCTTGGCTGAGGGAAAAGAGGGTGGGAGAGTGGATGCAAGACATGGGGGAGGGGAGACTGCCCTGGTTTCTGGGGTTCAGGCCTGGGGCCAAGAAGGAAAGTATTTTGAGTGTGTGTGAATGTGTGTGTGTGTGTGTGTGTGTGTGTGTGTGTGTGTGTGTGAGAGAGAGAGAGAGAGAGAGACAGACAGACAGACAGACAGTGTGTGTGTGTGTCTTCCCTAGGACCACCATACCTTGTGTATGTATGCATGTTTTTGTAAAAAAGGAAAGAAAAAGAAAAAAAATGGAAAAAAATCTGAACAATAAATGTTTTATTTGCTTTAAAGGTGCATGTGAAAGGGCCTCCCGGGGATGAGGGGTGTGCGGTAGGCACATAGCTGTGCAGCACACTGTCTGGTTTGATGTGGAGGGGAAGGGACTGGGTGAGGCTGGGGGGCTGCCCCACTCCAGCTCCATGCCTTTTCGATGGCAGCTGCCCTGCAGAGAGAATCCATTCTGAACACGCCCTAGCTGCCCCTGCCTGCCCCACCTGGGATAATGAAGAGGTAGCAGCGGTGGGCTGAGTCCGTAGACATAGTGGGAGAAGTGGGTTATATAGACATTCGGACTTGGCTCATGAAGGCATCTCCAAAGAGTTGTGAATCACACCTACCTGAGTTCCAGTCCCAGCTGGGAACTCAGGTAAATCACATCACCTCCTGGGGCCTGTTTATCAGTTAAAGGCTCCAGAAAGACACTTTATGGTTCCTGCTCTAATGCACTGTGAGTTAAGCCTATACTGAACCTAGGAAAAAGAATTGGTGAGGCAACAGGCCCTGACAGGCTCACCCAGTATAAGCAGAGTGGATGGTGCCAGGGCTGCCAGTGCCTGTCTTTATGGTTCTGAGTGGGCCAGGCTTCTCTAGCCAGCAGGAATAGCAGTCTCATTACCTCAGGCCTGGCCCCAATCCCTCACAGTTTGGGAGAAGGGAAGCAGGTTTGTCCCCTTCCCATCTGTCCTGGCCTCTTAGGTGATGCATACTAAATCCCATAGAGGCAGCTGAAACTGTGCCCATGGGCATCCTCGCCCTGGCCAGAGGTGTGCTGAGAGCCAGAGGAGGAAGCTAAGCAGTGGGTTCCCCAATGCCAAAGGGACACTGACCTCCTCCCCTGCCCACCAGGGCACTATGTGAACTGAGGAAATGGTTTAATGCGACAACTGAGAACCCAGCACTACTAGCTTTCCAGCCCACTGCTCCGAGTCACCCCCCAGAAACAACCAGAGGCAGTCTGATAAAATGGCCGCTGTATTTCTGCTAAAGTGACAGTGACACAGATAAGGCAAAGAGATGAGGGGCTGGACATAGATGGGAAAGGGGTAGACCATGCAAAATGGCAACCTCACATAAAAAGATACATGTACCAGTAGCCCCTTCAGAGTCAGGTGAGCCCTTGGGCCAGTGTATGGGCAGAGAGCAGATTTTGTCCTTCAGAAGGGAGATTTTAAAATATACAAGCTCTAGATGAAGGTTAGTGATAAGGGGCAGAAGTGGGGGCTATCATGGCGGGGGTCGTTTGGGTGATGTGGGTGTGATGGGTAGGTGTAAGTAGAGTGGAAATGTAGGACTGGGGGGCTGTGGGCACGGGTGTGGGGCCCTTCCATGCTGCCCCCTCCCCGAAGCCCTTCAGGGGGCAAGAGCACCTTCCCCATGACCCTTAGTATGGCCTGGTTTGGAGAGTCCTGCTCTGGGGAGTATGGTACATGTAAGAGGGACAATTTCAGGTGGGAAGAAGATAACTGGCTCTGGCACACTCATGGGAGACCAGCTCTGGGTGGAACAGGGACACCAAACTCTCCACTCAAGTCCCCACTCCCCTTAGGGGAACAACAGAACGGGGTGCCAGAGTTAGGAGTTGAGAGGTTTCTACTAGAGACCCCTTACTTGACCCAACCTCCCCAGGTTCCCACCCCGGCCTGAGGGAGAGTCCCTGGGACAACAGGGACCAAGCTACCTGCTGCCTGGCCCTCTTACAAAGATTCGTCACTGAGTGCTAAGGAAATAGATCCATTTGAAAAGCTGCCCTCCAGCCAGGCTGTTGAGGAGCAACATGGCAGAACCCCTTCCCATTGCATCCAGGTCTCCACAAAGGGAATGGGTCGACTTTCCCGGAGACTAAGGTCCTTCTGCTGTGTATTTTCTGCCATAGTTCTGGGGTCCCTAGGGCCTGGTGCAGGCCCACCAGATGTCTCAGAGACTGAGTCCAGGTCCTGAGGACCCCAGGGTACGGAGACCTCAATCCCTGGGTCAGAAATCGCTGAGGATGCTGAGGTCAGCAAAGTCAGCCCGGTAGCGGTGAGTGTAGAGGCTGAGCAGGAAGGCCCACTTGAAGGCAATGAAGCTCCAGACGCAGGACAGGTAGTAGCTGTTGGGGTCTGTGAGGCCTGCAGGGGAGAGGAGCCCAACAGTGACTCAAGAGGGCTTTGCCCTCTGCCTCAGCTGCTGTGCCACGAGCCCATTGGCCTCCCCTCCCCACCACCTCCAATAGTGGCTGAACTAATCCTACAGAGAGTTTAAGTGTGATAGTCAGGGTCTGCAGGGAGGATGCAGTGGGATGAAGGAAGGTCAGGGTTGGCCAATCTTAGGTCTATATCATCTACTCTGTTTTTGTGACTGATCCTAAGCCACTTCCAACCAGTTTTAACATCATACCTCCTAGGGGCAGGGACAAGGGCCTTTGGCTCCTTGCTGGTTGCAGCCACCAGAGGGCACTCCGATCTCACTACATGGTACTACAATCAACTAACCTTCCTGGGTGCTGACTAGCAGCGTGCACTGTGCTCAACACTTCCTTCCCATGCACTCATTGAACCCTTCCAACCCCAGGAGTGGGTACTCTCATTCTCCCTACTTTAACAGTGAGAAACCCCAGGTATAAGAGTTTAAGTGATCTGCCCAGTCCCTTGGATGTAAGCTGTGGAACCAGGACCAAGACCCCAGGTCTACTCCTGAGCCCCTCACTGGCCCTCCCACTCCCTCTTCTCCCAGACCAGCCCTTACTCTGGTGTCTGGTGATGGCCAGCACGAGGAAGGTGCAGAAGGTAGCGATGGAGACAGCCGAGAAGAGGACACCCACGAAGAAGAAGCCACGCAGCCCCTTTAGCCAGGTCCTCCAGTAATCCTGCATGTACATCACGTGTGTCACCAGGACCCACAGCGCCAGCACACCTGCAAGACAGACTGGGTCAGCCAGATGGATGCTGCGGTTCCCCTCTCCTCCTCAACCTGCCTCCAGCCAGCGACCCTGGCAACTCCCAGGGTCTTTTAGGTTCGATTGGCCAGACATAGTTGCATAATAATACTAAGATAATTTTGGCCTTTTCATTCTCATTTCCTCATGACTGTAGAGTGGAGTTTTCCGGAGGTTGCAAGGCCTGTGCTATCTCGAGGAACTGAATGCAAAAGCAGATAAGAGAATCTAGCTGCCTTCTATTAAGTCACATATTCAAAGAGATTGGCAAAAATTAAAACCACACCATTCTTCTCCCTAATTTTTTTTTTTTTTGGAAAACATGACTATTTCTTACACACAAAATTGTTATTTACCTCAATGTTATTTATTTATTTATTTTTTAATGCTTACAACACCTGGTCTTCCTAGCTGGTCTCCCATCCGAGCACTAACCAGGCCCAACCCTGCTTAGCTTCTAAGACCAGGCGGGATTGGGCACATTCAGGGTGGCATGGCTGTAGACTCAATGTTATTTTTAATATTACTTTAAAATATTCTCAGTGTTAACTTCTAATACGGTATATATCGACAGATATAACCCACATAAATTTCCTTGGGGTTTCACAACTTTTCAAGAATGTAAAAGGGTCCCGAAATCAAAAAGTTTGAGGACTGCGGTGGTCCAGCCTGCTTTCCAGGGACTTCCCACTATCTACCCTGAGGGCCACAGATGTGAGAAGCCATCCTTCCACCCTGTTGCTCCTCCTCCACCTGGCCTGCAGGGGCCACAACCTTAAAGTTTCTAGACTTTCTTGTTCATGGCCAGACTCCATGTCACTCCCTCCAATCTGCAGCTTTTCCTGAGCCCGCCCACTGGGCCTGTCTGTGCACTTCCCCTATAACGCCAGCTGCCACTCAGCCAGTACAATGAGTTTCCTCTGTGCCAGGCTGTGACTGCCTCGCAGCTCAAAGAGTGAAACAGATATCGATCCCATTGGCAAGTGTCCGGAGCAGGGCAGCAGGGTCCCCGCAAGGGAAGAATGAAGAAAGAGGCAGAGACAGCTGCAAACCTGGCAGGTGTGGGCTACACAGACTGGGGATCCTGGGAGTCTAGAGACCTGTGCACACATGCACAGGAAGGATGGGCATCTGTTTGGGGAAAGTGGTTATCTGTGGCAAGAAAGAAAAGAAAGGAAGTTGATAAGGAAGTGGGGGTGGGAGAGCACTTTGAATCTATGATATTTTATTTCTTAGTCTGGGTGGTGAATGTAAGGAGTTTGTTAAATCATCTATCTTTTTTCATATGCTGGAAATATTTCATTATTTTTTTAAGTTAAGAAAAACAAAAGGCAGAGGGAGGCGTCATCATGGAGCTATGATCTGGTTACCAGCTCACAAGCTGTCACAATTCAGGCAGCTTGGCAAGGGACAGAAACTATGAGACTACAGGCCAAGAAGCCTGGGGCCTGGCACTGCTGTGCCACCCATGACCTCTCAGAGCCTTGGTGTTTTACATCTAAAAATGGGTGAACCCAAAGGTTCTGCCAGCCTGGAAACTTGGCGACTCCAGTGTTCCACTCTAGTAAGGACGCAGCCCTGCCAATCCCTCAGCTTCCCCTCTCACTATTTCAACCCCATTCTCTCAGCTCTGGCCCTGCCCACTCCCAACCTTCCTCAGGGTTTGAGGCCTGTAAAGTGGGTCCCTCTAACCCTGAGATCAGGGTGAGCCAGGACAAGCATTTCTCAGTCCTGGCACAGGCAGGAAGTGGGAGCAGGCCAGAGGTGGACAGAATAGAAATCCCACGGCTTTAGCTTATATCTTATGTGATTTAAATTGTGTGCTAGCCACCCTTCCCAGAGTCTTTCCCAATCGTCTCACATGCCTCCTAAGTGTTCATTTGGGGCAGCTGTTTGGTTTCTTAAAGGGCCCTAGGAAGGGGGTTTATTGTCACTGAGCGTATTTAAGGAAGAGTCAGATGGGCACCTGTCTGGAACAGCCCTACTTGCCCTCTATCTTCTCACTATGCCATGAAGGGGCTGGAGTAGAGCTCTAAGATCCTGTACCACTCAAAGATTCTAGAAGCCAGCTCAGGAGAAAAATAAGGAGGTCAAGCAATTCCTCTGTGACTCAGCAATTTCTGGGTTAGAAAATGCTGAAATGGGGGCCTATGGAAACACCATCTCTTAGTCCACTGGCCATGTTCCAGTGGTGACCTCAAAACACCCACCCCCACATACACCTACATACCAAAAAGGGCTGAACAGGAGGAAAAGATGGCCATTTGGGTGTTCCAGGTCTCGGTTCTTCATTAACGAGTAGGTACAACCTTTCCCTCTCGCTTCCCCTGCACACAGGCCTCACCTCCAGATAAACACAAGCCAAGTCTGGAAGCAGGCCTATTCTCACCCCACCCTGGCTCCCACTATTTTCTATGGAAAAGGGACCTCCTTCACCAACTCCATCTAAGATGGTCAGTGAAGGGGCAGGAGCCCCACCGGTCCCTTCCCACACCGCAAGCAGGAGGCAATGGTCCCTCAGCCCTGCTCCCTTCCCTCTGGGCTCCAGGAAGCCTGGTCTGCACAATTCAAGACAGAATGAACAGGTTCCCAGGCCCACCTGGTTGCATGTCCACGCCAGACCTCACTCCTCACTCTATCCCACCTGCTTCAAGGAGCAGGACCCCTGTTCCACTCGGGGCTCACAGCTGACAGATCAAGGGCAAGGAAGGCACAGAATTGGTCATGCAAGTATCCTCAGTGGCTGGGTTGGAAGTGAGGTGACAAGAGGAGCCCAGGGGAGCCAAGAGGGAAATGTAAATAAGTGGGACCCTGGATCCTGCTATGTTCTTGTACACCTGCCTTGGGGAAAAGCAAGGCCCAGAGCCTAGTGCTCCTCTGGCTCACAGCTCCTGCTTTTTTGAAGAACAGAGCTGTTTAGACTCCTAGGGAAATTTTTCTGTTCTTTCTCTCTTTCTTTGTCTGTTAGACATAGAGCAAAAGTTTATGTGTTTCCCCAGGGTTCCCAGAGCAAAACTATTTCTTCTGCAATTGTCTTTCCTTCAAGCCTCTTCTTCCCAGACACCATCAGGATGGGAGAGTATGGGTCTCCACTCATGAACGCTCTTCACATTGGACCCAGGGGCTCTAGGCTGATGCTGCCCCAGAAACCAGCACAGCCATGGGCCCCTATCTGGTACACAGGGAAAGCACACTGGGGCTGCCCTCTGGTGACTCGGCAGTTTCTGAGCTGAAAAATGCCAAGTCAGAAGTGGGGTGCTCACAAGTCAGTAAATCCGCTGATGCTTCAACCCCAAAAGAGGAAGAAGGCTGACTGACTACATACTCTCTCAGAACCCACTCAGGGTGGAGAAAGCACGTGCATGGCCCTGGCCTGGCAAGCCCTCCCCTGCACCACACCACCACGCCACCAGACCGCTACCACCACCAGGCAGCTTTGGCTCTTCCATGGCCACCTCCTGGCTGTCAAAGGCCAGACTGTCAGGGAGGCACCAGGACCCCTGCTCCAGCTGATCATTGCCCTACTGCCTCTCCCTGCAGACAGCTCCACAGCTGGCCTGACTCAGAGGGAAGCCTGCGGGGAGGGAGAGAGGGCAGAGTTTGGGTCAGAGGGAAACCCCAGGAGTCCCTGGAGCATAAGCCACAGGGCCTATTCCTGGCCTTCTAACAAGCAGCTGTGAGAAACGAGAAAAGACACAAAACTGCAACGTTTCAGACCTGAAGTGGGCATCTCAGAGATCATCTCCTCCATGGCATCTCCTCCCACTCCTCACAGATGAAGAAACTCGGGCCCAGGAGGCATTGATGGGCTCAAGTTCCCACAGCTAACTAGGGCTCACTCCACCAGGCCAGCCTCTAACACACTCAGCTCTGATCCCAGGGATGGCCCTCCCTCCTCCTCACCCCCAACCAGCCCCTCATCTCAGGTCTTATCAGCACAACCACAGGGCCTGACATGAAGACAGCACCTTCCTGAGTGGAAAGCAATAGCATTGACAAGAAACAAGAAAAAACTGTAAGGAGAGAACCAGGAGAAACAGGATAGATGGTGGGGGTGTAGGGAAGAAGGAGCCAGAGGTCTGTAGATAACTGTGCAGAAATGACCTGACTGCCCTCAGAGAGGACGGGAACTCACAGGTGGTGGGGCAGGCAGGCAGCAATGAGAGCAGCTCAGCCAGTGCGCCCACCGCCCTTCCTAGGTGATCCCTAGCATTCCGCTTGGCATCGCTTAGACTGTGGCTATGTATGCCCCTCTTATAAGGCAGAATCCGCACCTCTCATTCCTTCTCTACCCAGGGATGGCACTCAGTAAGCTCACAGAGCAATAAGTAACTCTAGCTTTTTTTCATTAGTCCATTTAGGGCTCTATGGGTAGAAGATTTTAGTAATGGAATAAGATCATCATATGTAAAAGCGTTATCCTTACATGTTTTTTCCCCCAAAGTTCTTTTCCCACACATACTCATGTAGCTGTGTAACCTGGAGCCAGCTATTTATTTACTCCAAGCCTCAGTTTAAGCCTTATCTGTAACATGGGCACAATAATAATGCCTACTTTATAGGACTAATGTGAGGATTAAATGAGACGATTGAAGCAGATTGCATAACACAGTGCCTGGCACATAGAAAGCATTTTTTAAAAAGCAAATAGAAATAATATGTTTCATCTTCACACCAATTCTACAACACAAAGAGGTTAATGGCATGCCTGAATGGTGCACTGTGAGGAGAGCACTGGGGAGCACCGGGCCCCCACCGGTGCACCGGCGTTCTGACTCTAATACGTGCCTCCCCTTCCCTCCTTGAGGCATAGAAAGGGCAGCCAGCCGGGTTTAGCAGACCTTGGTGGAGGAACCACAGAACAACGGTGGCAAGGAGGCATCAACGTGGCTGAAAGAAAATATTCAGTTTCTATCTGATCCCCAGCGCGGTCCTCCAGATCTCCGCGGAGGATTCTGTGGGGTGGGGTCCACACTGGAAGGAGGCAGGTGGGCTTCCCTAGGAGCCCCAGACATCCTTTCCACTTACCCCTTCTCTGCCCTCACCCATCCCAAAAAGCAGATGTGTGTGTTTGGGAGTCTTCACGCCTAGACCTGTGACAGCCGTGTGAAGGAGGTGGCGAGCGAAGCAGGCGCACAGGCAGGACGCTGTCATCAGGCAGCCCGGCGAAGGGGCCTCCAGCTAACTCGCTCAGCGGCGGCCGCGCGGCACACTTGGGCAGCAGGGGTGACGCCTGGGCTCAGCGGGCATCGGGTCCCGGTGGCACCCAGATAATGTCTGGGCCGCACGGGGCCTGCGCTGCCACGGGTGTTTTTGGATAAACACACCACCCGCTCCCTGGGGAAGGGCCGCCCGCAAGGAGCCTCTGGAGCAACTGACAGCGCCTCCCCGCTCACGCCCGAAGCCGGGCCCCGGCGCCCCTCCACGCCCCGGGGTACCTGCGAGTCCCCCCATAGCCGCTGTCCCAGGCTGGCTGTAGACCACCGTCCAGACGAGGAAAATGGAGAAGCCGGCCACTGAACTGAGGCCGGAGTAGGCGGCGCGGAGGCCGAGCTGCAGGCGAGATGGAGCCATGGGCTGCGGGCGCCGGGTGGAAGGGCAGGCGCCACCGAGTGTCACAGGTGCAGGGCCCAGAGCCGGAGCTGGAGCCGAAGCCGGGAGCCACCGGCCGCCCTGCGCTCCGCCCCGGCCCGCCCCCGGCACAGCCGGCACAGCGCCCTCCCCGGCCGGAGGCCGCCCGCGCCCGGAGCCGCAGACCGCGCGTCCAGAGCTCGGCACAGTGAGGTCCTTGAGCTTCTGACCCGCAAGGGAATACTTGTTATAAAGGCAGGTCCCGGGTTCATCCTCAGACCTACCGTATCAGGATATTTGGGCCGTGGTGGGGTTCGGCAATTCACGTTTATACAAGCCAGCTGTGGCGACGGCTTTTAAAATTTAATCTCTGAATAGGAAGCACATTCTCGTTTAAAATTTAAAATTTAAATTTCTCGTTAAAATTAAAATATAAAAATTAAGAAATATAAGAGTACACAGTGAATATGATTCCTTCCATACCCGTAACAGCCAGGTTCTCTCCCAAAACTTTCTTTATATACATCTCAGAAGATGCTTCACAGTGACGTTTGAGAACTGCCACTGTCACCTTCTAACCTCAAACCTCGGACCCTCACTGACACTTCCCATATCCTTTCATCTTCTGGGAGGGAAAAACAGAGCCCTCAAACACTTCAAATCTAGTTGGGGAGGCCCATTACATACCTGTACAGAATAAGCTGCCAGTATCCCTTGTATTCATTTCCTTTGGCTACTATAACAAATTACCACGAATTTAATGGCTTAAAACCACACACATTTATGATCTTACAGTTCTGTAGGTTAGGAGTCCAAAAATGGGTCTCGCTATTCTGAAATGAAAGGGATGGCAGGTCTGCTCTCCTTCTGGAAGCTCAAGGGGAAAATTCGTTTCCTTGCCTTTTCCAACTTCTAGAGCCACTCACATTTCTTGACTCAGGGCCTTCTTCCTCATCTGCAAAGCTAACAATCACATTACTTTGACATCTGCTTCTGTTGTCACATCTCCTCTCTTGTTGACTCTGCTGCCTCCCTCTTTTCTCTTATAAAGACCCTGGCCATTAAGAACCTGGATAATCCAAAATAATTTCCCCATCTCAAGATCCTTAATCACATCAACAAAATCTCTTTTGATGTGTAAAGTAACATATTCACAAGTTCTGGGAAATTAGGACATAAGTATCTTAGGGGAGCCATTATTCTGTCTACCCTACCCTTCTGGAACATAAGCTCCATGAGGACTGTATCACTTTTGTTCAACACCTTGATGAGTGCCCGGCAAATAGTAGCCCCTTAATAAACATTTGTTGAATAAATGAATGTGAGAAAATGAAGGTGAGCATTAAATAATGATTATGAAGAAGAAATCTAGGCAGGACATTAATTAATTGCCAAATGAGTGATGTAAACCAGTGTAAAACACATTTGTCTCACTTCAGAATAGTCTGGGAGCTTCTTAAAAAAGAAAAAGACTCCAGAATCCACTCCTTGAATCTTGGGAGTATATCTTTTAATGAGAAGTGATTTAATGTGTTGAGCTCAGCACACAGCCCTGCTCTTGGAGCTGCTGATGGAAAGAGTTAGAGCTGTATGTTCAGAGGAGGGAGCGAGCCCCAGGGTTCAGAGCACACTGCCTTAGATGGCTTTAGAGCTGGTTGGCTGGAATAACGCTCCAGGCAGTGGGAACAGCATGTGTATAACCCAGAGAGAAGAAATAACATGGCAGGTCGGGAAACTATAAGTAGTTTGTAGTCTGTGGGTATAGTGGTGGGTTTTGAGTTTAGACACATTCTGAATATAAAGGACCTTGTGTGCTCTGCTAAGAAATTTGTACCCCTCCCTTCCTGTGAGGGAGGGAAGGAAGTAACCATTCTCTGTTCTAGAAATGTGGCCAGGGTAATAGTATGAAGGTGAAGTGCCTATGAAAAGACTAGAAAGCAGAGAAATCATTGGGACAAGTCCCTTACCTCCCTGTGCTTTAGTTACCCTTCCTGTAAAGTGGGGACAGCAGTGATATCTACTTCAAGTGTTGTGATGAGGACTCAGTGCTTTAGAAGAGTGCCTAGCACATAAATGTCCACAAGTATGATTAGCACAGCATAACTGCTGCCATGGCAAGAGTAAATGAGGGGCGTCTGAAAGGTTGTTCAGGCTGAGGACACAAAGGTCAGATAGGAATTAATTAACTGGGCAGACAGAAAGAAGAAGAGCAAAAATATTATGAGTGGACATACTAGGAATATTGGAGAGTAGGGAGCTTGTTATGCTGGAGCATGAGATTATGCAAGAAACTGAGGAAATAATTATGTAAATAATTATGTAACAGTAGCTTGAGCCCAGGTTGTACAAAAATGTTAAGAGCAGGCAGAAACTTTTTCTTAGTTGTGGAAGGAATAAGGAGCTGTTGAAGAAGCTTACATGCGATAGAGTCTCCATTTACTCTGTTGACCCTGGGCAGGTTCCTCTAATTCAACAGAACCCTCTGTCAAGAAGAAAATTTTCTATATCTGCTCTCTCCAAAATGGTAGCTACTAGTCCCATGTAGTTATTGAGTATTTGATATGTGGCTAGCTGAAGTTTTGATTGTTTTGAATTTTAATTTAAATAACCAAACATGGCTAGTGGCTACCATCTTAGCACAGGCAACTCTCAGGACCCCTGTTACTCCAGCTATATAATGAGAATGATGACAATATCTCACAGGCTTGTTATAATGGTTATAGTATATTGAGATTCTGCAGTTAAAGCACTCAACACAGTAATTCAACAAATTTTTTATTGCTGTTGTTGAAATTGTTGCTATTGTTTTTATTGAACAAGAGTAGTATGAGAAAAGCCATGTCTTGGGAAAATTAATTAGGCTGTGATATCCAGGTTATATTTGATGGGAAAGAAAATTATAGAAGAGAAAGCATTCACAAGGCTATTTCAGTGGTGAGATGTGGGTTCATTAAGGTCTTACCTGGAGAAAGACCATGAAAATGGGAAAGAATAAAAGGATTATGGAGCTACAAAGCACACAGGTGTACACAATATATATACTTCTTCTCATATCAACTTCCTTTCCAAGGTACTTTCAGAAAGCTCACTCCCATCCCAATCCAAGATAGATACCACTACCCACCCTACCCCTCGAGACAGATGACCACACTCCCTGTCACACTCCCTACCTGCAACAGAGACTGCTAACACTCACCACTAGCTGCTCTCCTTCTGGCACATGACCTGCTAACTTTGAACTCTGAACACTTTCAAGCTTCCTTGCAGTTAAACTGATGCCATGGGATCAAGTTCTGAGCAATGGAATCAAAGCAGAAGCAATATGTGTCATTTCCAGGTTGGATCCATAAAAATATCTCACGCATCCTCTATTCCCTCTTCCCATTCTCTGATGATCGTAAAGGCCACATATTGAGGACAGAAGCATCAAATGGTGGAAAGAGCCTGGGATCCTTGAATGAATGAATGAATGAATGAATGAAGCAGAACCACTCCCCCCACCCCCCAGACCCTCATTGGACTGTAACCTGAGTGAGAAATACATTTTTGTTGTGCTAAGCCACTGAGATTTTAGGGTTGTTTGTTACAGGTAAACTTATTGCCCTAATACACCATCCCTCATTCTATTTCAGGTCGTGTAAACATATCTTATATAACTAACTTGTCTGAACTATCGATCTTTCTCAAGTCAGACTCCTAACCCCCATCTGCAGAGACCTTGCCTCCAAAGACATTTCTTCAAGGTCTCTGCAGATGAAATGTCGCCCAAAGCAGGCACATTCCAGACATATATCTCCTCCTATAATGCTACGTCAGGGTTACCCCCACTGAGCTATATTTCAGTTGATTGAATTCATTGGACTTGTCAGGGCTTCCTCCTCCCTGCTCCTTAGTCCCCACACATGTCCTTGTTTACTATGGCTCCAGCCCCAAACTGTCGTTACTGAGTCCTCTCTTTCCTTCACCTTCTACAACCAATTCATCAGCAAGTACAGTTGGATCTGCCCTGTTCTTTCTTTCCATTCCCCTGCTTCCACCCCAGTCCAATCACCATCATCACTTCCATTGCCCCTTGCAGCAGCCTCCTAACTGATCTTCCTCTGCTCATTCTTTCCCCTCCAATCCATTCTCTACCTAGCAGCTGCCATGATCTTTAAAAATAACAACCAGAACATAGTACTCCCCTTGCTTCAGTCCCTCCAATAACTTCCCATAGCTCTTAGGGTGAACCGATCAGGGCCTCGCCAACTCCAACTTGTCTCAGCTCTGCTCATTTCGCTTCTGGTACACTGGCTTTCTTTCTGTTTCTTGAATGTGCCCAGATTGTGCCTGCCTTGGAGTCTTTGTACTTTGTGCTTGGAAAGCTCTTCTCTGAGTATTCATAAGATTGATCCCTCATCACTGTAATCTCAGCTTAAACATTACCTCCTCAGAGAAGCAATCCTGTTCTCCTTATCTAAATTACAATCCCTCTCCTGTTTTATTTCCCACAGTGCTTATACTATGTGATATTATCTTATGTATTTGTTTGTTCTTTCTGCCCATGCCTCTCTTACTCCATCGGAATATAACCTCTGTCAGGGCAGGGGCTTTATCTGTTAGGGACCAACTTCTCTTGTATCCCAGGAAACCCCTCAGTCTAGGAAAAACCGTGATGGTTGGTTACCCTATTTCCTGTTTTGATTCTTCTTCCTTCCCAGTACCTAGTCTAACACCAGGTGCATAGGTAGGAACTCAATAAATTCTTGTACAGTGAATAAAGGAAAAAATGGTTGGCTGTCTATGAAGAATTCTTTGATCATGGCTCTAGGGGGCAGCCTTCCCCAACCTTGTGTCTTGAGACCCAGCTTTGCAAAGAAGGTTAAAATTGGTGCATGAATTTAGGTTTTGAGTTCCACAAGATTCTCCCCTGACCTTATGAGGTCCCCTTGCCCACTCCCAACCCTTGTGGAGTTCAAGGCTGAGGACCCTGGTTAAGGCGGCCCTAGGCTATGCTGGACACAGAGGTGAAACCCCTGCCCCCACATAAACCGGCCCCCCTCCTGCAGCTTCATCTTCCTCCTGAGGTCAGGCTTTTACAAACCACAGATCAGAAAGTACTGTTCTAGAGAGAAGGAACAGGTGGTTCACTGCAGGGAAAAGCTGGCCCTGTCATGAGCATCCCAGCTGCCCAGGCCCCAGGAAATCTCAAATTGAGGGCTCAGATCCAGGGGTCACCTTGGCCCCTCAGTGCTGCTCCCCAGGGCTGTGGCTGCCTTCTGCTCCTTCTCAGGGCTAGAGTGAAACCGTTTAGAGTTTGGCTTCTTGCTGAGACCCACTTCCTCTACTTGCCCACTGACAGCTGGGAGGTCCACACAGAGGGCAGGATGCTGAGAGAGAAAATGCCGAGCGGAAGCAACAGGTCTCAGAGCTCAAGAACTTAACAAGCATCTGAGGCGGGACAAGAGGCAGCAAGGTGGGAAGAGGGGAAATGTGTGAGCAGTATCACACCTGCAGTAGCATTTGAGAGGGCAGGACGGAAGGGCCCAGGCCTGCTCACTTCTAGTGTTCTCTGGTGACCTCCATCTCCTGACCTGAACACAGCAATCAAGGTACCAACTCCAATTCTCTTTTTCCTTTCACTTTGCCTTTGTTGCTGGGTTGGGTGGGTGGCGGGGACGGGGCGGGGGGAGGGGGTGAGTAAAGCCTGCAGTTAACCTCTACATGGCCTTGCACCTGGTACAGTGGGAAAGGAGAGAGTACTAAGGCTGAGAGCAGGAGAAGAGGATATTAACTCTAAAAGACAAAGCCTGGCACAGGGATTAGTACACATTTCCCTTTTAGATTTGAACTTGGGGATTAGGTTTATTGAATGAGAAACTCACCATGGAGGCTTAATCAATACACATGGATCCTCCTTTAGTCCAGCTGCAAGGACACTAAGTGAAGTAAAGGGACTAGAAATAAGGCTCTCATCTGTGCTCATTCCAGAGCATGGAACCCAAGAATAGCACCCCAGAGAAGTTCAAGTGGCCACATCTGAGGTGCTTCTTGGAGGAGAAAGAAGATGGACAGAGGCAGTGTGAGGAACAGAGATTGGTCAAAAACTGGATGGAAATGTACCAGGAAGAAGGACAGATTTGGGAGAGTCATGAAAGAAGTGTTTTGTTTACTTATTTATTTAACTCAAGGGATCTCTCTTGCAGAACTTCTGTGTCCAAAGCCCTGACTGTGCAAGCCATGCAGCCTTGAGCAAAGTAAAGCCAACTCCTGCTCTCTGGAAACTTATATTTTCTTAAAGGAGGGATCGCTAATAATAATTAGGCAATGATTTCATTTCAGTTGTGAGTGCCAGATGTTTGGCAGGGAAATAGGGGAGAACCCTGGCACAGGCTGGGGCTCTATCGGCGGAGAAGAACAAGGCTGGGGTCGCCACTGTTTTGTCTGGCTACCGGGGTCCAGCAGGCATCCTCAGCTAAGGCCTGAGGAACTTGGGACTGGGGGAGAACTGAAGCCTCAGGGAAGATTATAGTGGGATTCAGGCTTCTCAAGGCCTCTGCTAGGAGGGGCAGCCAAGAGGCTGGGGTGGGACATCCCAGCCTCTCCATCAGGGAGGGAAAGACTGACAGCAGGAGGGGAGAGAGTGACCTTGGCTCTCTCCTGCTCTCTCTAAGTCAGAACTGCAGACTTCTCTTTCTTTTTCCATTTCCCTCCCTGGATCCCTTTTCTCTCTGCTTCCTGCTCTGGACCCCATCTTTGCAGCCTCCCCTGGGCTTTCAGTGTGTCCTCTCTGGAGGGAAGAAATGGGCAGTGGGTCTGGTGCCCCCAAATCTCTGGATGTTCGGCTTCCTTTGTGGCCCCAGCACTTCCTGAGAGGGATTTGAGGACAGGATGGGGGTCTGCACTGATGCTAGGAAGGGGCTTCTCTCTGTGGGCTGCTGGCCTGATTACTCACATTCTTGCCCCTTCCTCAGTCAGTGCTCTGGATCCAGACAGAACCAGGCATCTATGAGCAGGGGTTAAGGCTCTACTAAGGTCCCTCACTTGAGCCCCTGCAGCTGCCCTGCCAAGTCTCTGAAACATGAGGGCAGAGGGGGCACAGAGTTTGAGTCTGGAACAAAAACCATGGCTCATGATGGGTTAGAAGATGGAAGCATTTGAGACTCGGGTTTGGGAAGGCCAGGAATGTTGGGAAGAGGGAAGGGGGAGGAGGTAGCGTGGGTGGTCAGCCTAGGGGAGGCTGGGGAGTGGTGTAGTTGGGATAAGGCAAGTGCAGACTGGAAGCTGGGTCAGGGGTACAGTAGTGAGGGAAAAGGAGAGATGCTCTGAGCCTGAGGGAAAGTGGCCGCAACCGGACTGGAGATGCCATTTTAGAATGCAAGGTCAGATGCAGTGACTCCTAGTATTTGGAACACACACATCCACTCCCACACACCCACATCTTGAGATGCAGCAGCTGGAGGGAGAAATCGCTACTAATTTCTGCATATTCGTGTAATATCCAACTGGTCTGGAAGGCAGGGCTGTTCCCCTCCCTTTAGCACAGCTCCAGGCTGCCCCCGCCTTCTCTCCGGCTCTCCCAGCCTCTCCTTGCTGTATGGCCACTGCTGTCACCACCACAGGCCTGTCACACATGGGTAGTTTGAGCACCAGCCAGAGAAATGTGCCTCCAGGAAATTGTGGGGTCCTTGCCTCAGTCTTCTCCCCACTGGCCGCCAGCCTTGTCTAGCCCTTATGAACCTCCCTCTTGTTTGCCCACATCCCCTACATGGAGAAGCCCATCTCTCCTATGCCTCCCTGCTACACCATTGTCATAAGTGGCTCATGAGTGACTGGATATGACTTGCTAGCCCTAGGGAGGCTTGGCTCAGTGCCCATCAGCATTCCAGCTCCCTGCCTCTGCCCCCACCCCAAGGAATGGGAAGGGAGGAAATGGGAGAACTGAACTGGAACCACCCTTGGGGAAAGGAGCCTTGGCAAGCATTGGAGGACCTTGAATCTTCCAGTGCCAGAAGGTAAAATTGACACGAGGGTACCCGTTTTCTCTTCTCAATCCCTTTCCATGTCAATCAGCCATGGCCAAGGCAGAATCCCAGGGATGCTGAAGGAGGCCAAGATACCAGGCACAACCTTCACATCCTCTAGTATCCAAGCTGGCCCTTTCTGTAGGAGGCCTGGCCCACTGGAGGGCTGTTAGTTAAAACTTCCTTTAACCTCCCACTCTCTATCCCACCAATCAACCTCAAATGACATAGCTGAGTCTGTGAGCAAAGTATACAGCCCAAGACAAAAGGAGAAAAGAGTAGAAAATAAGGAAGCAGCAAGGAGGGAGGGAGATGGAATGAAATGCACTGAAAATGAACTGGAAAATCTGCTCCCATCCTTTTCCCCCTGCCCTGGGTATAGGCCCTAAGCAGACACCAGCCGCCTTCCCACAGGCTCATTCATTTCATTTCCAGCCATAATCATTAAGCACCTACTTTATTCCAGACACTGTGCTGGGTAAGGAGGCTTGACCAGATTAGTGTTTAGGAAGATAAAAGAAAATTCCACTAGACTCTGGTCCTGAAGCCCAGTATCTACTCAGTTTTAGATGTTCAGTATATAGCAGAGTTTCCAGCATTTACAGTAAATGTTGTGGAATGAATGAAAGATTCTTATGGCATCACATAGGAAGGACTGAGGAAGGGAAAGTTAAGAGTAGTGATTAGGGAGGTATTACAAAACAGTGGCTGAGTGTGGGCTCTGCAGTCAGACTGCCTGAGTCTGGCTCTGACCAATTCAATGTGTGACCTTAGGCAAGTTACTCCACCTCTCTGAGCTTCAGTGTCCTCACTGGCAAATAGACATTGTTCTGAGGATTAAAAGATGATGTCTGTAAAATGGCAAACTATGCAAGCCCATAATTAGTACTGGAAGAGACCATCACTGGGCTAGAGCAGGTGCAGCGGGGATGGGGCACAATGGATGGATGTAACGGATCATTCATTGGTTGATGATTCCTGACTTTTGTGGCTGATTGGATGTAGAAGAAGGAGAGAATGAGGTTCCTTGCTTAGGCAGTGGTGGGGCTGTTGGAGCAGGGACCTGAGAGGGGCAGGGCAGGAGGAGGGCAGGCCTGGGTGGGAAAGGAATTTCAGACTCACCTTGTGAGAGGCACCTGTGAAGATCAGGAAGCTATAGGCCTGATAAATATGAATCTCTGCAAAGAGGCCTGGGTAAGAGGAATACAGTCCCTATTCACTCTCCTTGATTATTCCTTATAGTCTGCCACCTGCATAAAGGGAATGGGGCAAAAAGGCTTGTTGTACGAGTAGGCTATGTCAAGGGGCCCTGCTCTTCAGTTTCCATCATCTGCCTATTCTTCTTCCACCTCTGCAGCCTGTGCATCAAAGCATGGAAGAAATTACTCTGGATGTAGGCTTTTCCCCCTTGGTGGGAACTGTCAATATATTTGAGAAGCAGATTGCAGAGTGGTAAAGCACACAGACTCTAACCGCTTCAGTAGAATCACTCAGTTTTCCACATCTTCCTAGTTGTGAGTCTTTAGGCATGTCATTTGATCTTTTCATTTTCAGTTTCCTCATGTATAAAATGAGATAATAATAATGCATATCTCAGGACTGTTGTAATGATTAAATCAGTGAATGTATATAAAGTATCAAGAACAGGGTATGGTGCATGTTAGCTTTTGTTATTAGTTTCCTGTCAAACACACCTGCCAGGAATCTAATGACAGTCAGGGGAGGGTGTAGGCTGCATCAGGGCATGACATGATTGTCCCAAGATGACTCACCACCTGGCTTGGGATGTCTTCCTCAAACACACTTCCCTAGTACCTTAGGCCTTACTCCAGGCCTCAGCCTCAGTCAAATATCTACTGAACAGTCATTCCCCTGCCCAGCCCCCACCCAGGAATCCTGAGAGTTAAAAACTTGTCCCATCATCTGCCTTGGCAGGAGGTAGGGGGCTTTGCCTGCCAGTTGTAAGAATGAGACAAGTGGAAGGTACAACCCCCATGAATTCCTCTGGTTACCAGTGAACAGGTAGTGACTCTAGGCTATCTTCTCAATTCCCCAAGAGAGGAGATATAAGAAAGATATGAATACAGAAAGGCAAGAAAAGGGTAGTGCTAAGGGGGAACATAGATAGAGGGAAAGTTGGTTTGGAACACTTTCATTTTCACTGATTTGAATGACTTTCTTTGGATCCTTGCACCCCATCCCTCAATTTCCCCTTCTTTAGCTTTCTCTCCTAAATATGCAATCCAGATTGGAAGAATGAATATGATATATATACAACACAGTATAGCATGGGGGTTAAGTAAAGCCAGGCAACCTGAACTGAAGCCCCAGCTCCATTATTTACTAGCTATGTAACTTCCACAAGTTACTTAATACCTCTGAGCGCCAGTTTCCCCATCTGTAAAGTGGGAATAACAGTAGTACTACCTCATAAGGTAGTGGCAGAGATTACATACATGTGAAGCACTTGCATCCATGCCAGGCACTTACAGGCTATTGCGGCCCGCTGAGAGTTCTGTGGAAGCAGATGTCCTGCCTCACTCGCCAGCTCCTTTTCCACCTGTCCAAGGGAGGGGCAGTATGAATAGGAAATGGGGGACCATTTCTGACCCCACTGACAGTCTTTGGAAACTCCCCTGCAAGAGCTTTTAGACCAGGTCACTGGCTATAGCAACTTGAAACTTCAACTCACATCCCTACCCCTATCCCTAACTCCCCGCCACCCCTAACACTTTCCAAGCACAAACTGCTGCTCCAGCCTGTTATCCCTTCCTGCCAATATCCAGACTCCCAGAACTTGGATGGGTGGGTTTGGGCTTTGGGCCAGATTCCTTCTCAGCCCCCCTCCTTTCCCTGGAGGGGGATCTAAAACTCCACCATTGTTTCTCAACGTGTGGACACACAGCAGATAACCTGGGGGTGTTTGTTCAAAATACAGATTTTCCATTTCATACCAATAGGACCGAATCTGAATTTGGAGGGACAGAATTTACATTTTTCATAAGCTCCTAGAAAGATCTAATACACATTAATATTGAGATTTTAATCACAATTAAAACTCTCCAACCCATCCCAGCTCCAAGAAAATAATCATCAGTGGAAGATGGGGGCTTGGCGTTCCAGACCAAGGGGTACGGATTGCTAGAGATGTGTTTTCCCCAGTCCAGGCTGGCTTAGCAGCAAAGGGAAAAGGACAGAGATGGGGCCAAAAGGGAGCGAGTCCTAGAAAGCCGGGGTTGGGCGTGCGCCTCTTTCCAAAACCCTCATTAACTTGCTGAGCAATTACCCGGCTCCGCGGGAGTCGCTGTCGCGGAGCCACTGTCTCTCTGTCCTCTCAGAATCAGGAGTTGGGCAAAGAGGGCGGCGTCGGGCCACCTGCTTGGTGGTGGAAACTGAGGCCCCAGGAGGCGATGAGCCTTGGTACAGAAACTGCAGGAGACTGCAGCTCTGGGGCTGGCATCCACCCACCCCGCCGGCAGGGTGCGCGCGGTGGGGGGCGTGGCCCTCTAAACCCCTCGCTTTTCTTGAGGCTCAGCCTCAGCTCCCGCCCCCATCCATCCCCAAGCGCAGTCCTTCCTCTCCAGCCTCAGCTTTCCCAACCCAGCCCTGGGAGGGCGGGTGGTGTGTGTGTGTGTGTGTGTAGGGCGGGAGTGGGGGGATGGGGTGTGTGTATGGGAGAGCAGGGGTGGGAGGCTGGGTAGCGGGATTCCCCACGGAAAAGCAGCCCAATCCCTCCCCCGGCCTGTTCGAGACCCTGAACCGAAACAGGAGGCAGGACGCCCCTGGCCGGGAAGCGGCCCCAGCCCGGATTTCCCTCGCGGGTGGGGCCGCAATGACTCACCCCCCTCCCCCTTCCCCCGGTTTCCTTGTTTGCATTTCTCCTCCCGGCCACGTGGCGGCCGGTGCAGCCTCTCACCGCGGCTACCCGGACACCCTGGCCCTGCTGCCCCGGCACACACCCCAGGGCTGCTCCTGCCTCCGGGGTTTCTCAGGGCTCCGGCTCGTGCCCGCTCTGCGTACCCGAGTTGGGACTCCACCCCTGCGGGTCTCCTGCCCTACGCCCTCCCCTACAGTAAGGCCGGGCGTCTCCTCCCCGCCCCCTCAGCCCGTCCGGGAGTGGAAGGGGGCGGGCAGCGCAGGGGGTGTGACAGCTCCCGCCCGGACCAGTGCCAGCTGCAGCCTCGCTTCAGTGCCCCGTGCCAGCTGGCTCTTTTGACTGGGACGGAGGCGAAGGCTCGGGGCTCCTTGTCGCTGGGGGAGGGGGTACTCCCCCCAACGCCCCCAGCCCTCTACCCACCCAAGAGGAGCCTCTCCACCCAGCTCTGCCTCTGGCAGCCGGGCTAGCTGGAAATTGGCTCTGGTCACTGCGCCTGGGACTTAGAAGCCCGCACCCCTCCAGGATCCCTCTACTGGAGCTGACGGGGCTCGCCGGGGGTCCCCTCGGCCTTTTGCTAGAGCCTGCATGGTTGGGCGAGCTTGAGAAGGAACATGAAGGTGGGTGAGGTGGGGGGCAGGGGCAAGGACTAGCAGGAGAGGAAGCTGACACGGTGGGGAGTTTGGGTGGGAGAGAGAGCGTTGGGCAGGGGTGAGGGAGGAGGGGAGAAAAAGGGCTTGAGCTGAAGCTGCATTTCTGGGGGATCCAGTGAGTCCATCGCCTCATATTGGGAGGTAGTGGAGATCCCCACAGGGACTTGGGCAGCGGGGTGGGGCAGAAGTCCAAAGAAGACCGGGAAGGAGCGCCCGATCTCCCGCCAGCTGGAGACCCCTAAGTGCGCCAGACCGGCAGGCCCTAGTGAAGGTCTTCCTGTCCCTCCCCCTGCTCCTGGCAAGGTTGCAGCACCACCGCCAGACCAGTCCAACATACTCTAAGGAAGTGGTGCTGCCTGGATCAGTTGTGCCCTGGTCTAGCTGCCCCAGCCCCATGGCTGTCTGCCTTCCTCCTCTGGCCACAGGTGGGCTGGCTAGGTGAGAGCCGCTGGCAGGTGGACCTGACTGTGGAAGACAGCCCAGCTCTGGGAGCACCACAGGTGGGGGGCCTTCCTGACGTGGTGCCAGAAGGGACCCTGCTCAACATGGTGCTGAGGAGGATGCACAGGCCCCGAAGCTGCTCCTACCAGCTGCTCCTGGAGCACCAGCGCCCCAGCCGCATTCAGGGGCTTCGCTGGGTGAGTGCCAATTGTTCGCCCAGGCCAGGGACCAGGGCTGGAGGGGGGCCTGGTCTGGGAGCATGGGCCTACTGCAGTTGGCCCAGCTTGCTCTGGGGGAGTAGGGGATACTGCCGGGTGGACAATGGGTCAGGCAGCTTGGCTGCAGTGTGTGTGGGTGGCTCACACAGCTGCACTAAGTGTGTCTGTGTGTGTGTGGTGCCCAAATGCCTCCTTTCAGGATTGGAGGGAAGAGGCAAGGGATTTGTCATTTATCCATCACCTCTCTGTGCCTTGGGGTTAGGTGCTTGTGTGCTCTCTGGGTGGGGGTGAGAGTCATGCATGAAATACTGGAGGCCAAGTCAAGTGGGGGTGAGGTAAGCTTGATTGCTGTTCTTGATACATCACCGTGGCAGCATTCTTACTGAACTGCATGGATTCTTTTCGATCTTGGGACGAGGTGGTCATGTGAACACTGCTTGGCATCTGGCTTTGGGGGGAGGGGCTCAGGGAAGGATTCTGAAAAGTTTGGAGAATCTGAGATGACTAGAGCTCCCTTTACCAGTGAAGAAAACCTCTGGAGCTACAAGGGTGAAGGAGAGAGCAGGAGGAGAAAATGGTGGGGTGGGGTGCAGGATAATGGTTGCAGGATCCAAATCAGCAGAGAAGCTTTCCCCATCCACCAAGATTTACTAGAGTGACTTCACCTGAGATTTAGTGTCTTATGTGTGCCCATCTGTGTGTGGGGGTGCTGGGAGTGCACTTGGGTAAAGGGGTAGAGGGGTGCTGGGAAAGCAGGAGCAGATAACAGACTTGGGAGAGCTCATCTCTTAGGGACAAGTCCCACGTAGTAGAATGACCACCACCTTCTGCCTCCTTTCTCCTACTTCTCCCAACCAGTACTTATATTTACCAAAACATGAGGCTGAGTTGAGAAAACAGACTCACCAACATGAGGGAGTCCTCCTCACAATCTGAATTGATAGGAGAATCTAGGTGGCAGTCCCCCAACCCCTCCCTCCCAGGGTCTTTCTGATAAGGGGCCTCTTGGGTCTGAGTCCTGCACAAGATGGGGCTGTAGAGGGCCAGGGGAGGCAGTCACTCCTGGGCTTAGCTGTCTCTCCTACCCTCTCCTGGTCACTGGCAGTAGCTGTTGCTTGGAGCCAGTGAGCTGGAACACTCCCTCCCTCCTTCCCTCTCAGGCTATAATTACTTGTGCATTTCCTGTCCCTTTCCCAGCTTGTAGAGGCAAGGTGGGGAGTAGAGAGAAGGTCAGGTGCCAGGACAATGAGGTCACTGGAGGATCCCTTGGGACCCAAAGTCTGGGAGGGGATGGAGGAGGCCGCCAGGCTGTCTCCTGACTCCCTCAGCCCCCCAGAATGGAAGGGCCGGTGTGCTTGGGGAGGCCGGAAGGGTGGGCTGAGGGTTGCTGGAGTATAAATGGGGTCAAAGGCACAAAAACAAGGCCGCTCCCCTGCCATAGAGGAGAGCAAATGGGGATTGGTGATTAGAGGGAACTTAGATTTTTAGGGCTAGGGGCAAGGACCGTACCCTCTCCTGGTGACTGTCTCTGGGGAATGGGCGTGGAGTGGTTTCATCCCATCGCGTCTGTGTTTAAGAGGCTCTGGGTACCTGTAAAGCTGTACCTCTGATCTCTGATGATGCCTTTGGTCCATGAAAAGCTCACGTGAGCGATAAGTGCCAGGCAGGGAGTATGTATGCACAGGGTGGAGGGTGATGTTGTGAGGTGGTGGAGCCCAGAGTCCCAGGAGGATGGTGTTGGGAGTGATACAGGCCATGCCTACCTCTTAGAAAACCAAGGGGGAAACTCATCAACCTCTTAAGGCCTGAAGAGGGCACTTTCTGTTTCTACTAGACCAGGACAAGTGAAAATAAAAGCAGGTTACAGCAGGAGGGCCTGAGATTAGACACAGAAAGGAAAGGACTTACCAACCCTGGCAAAGGTGACCTTGGAATGGGATGGAAGTATATCTTCTTTGAAAAACATGAAGGGGAGAGGAGATCGTCTGGTGTCTGGGAGTGAACAGAGGGATCCATCTGTTTAGAAGCAGGGGGCAAGATCAGGATGACCTCTGGTGGGTCCCATGAGCTCAGAGAAGCCTGGGATACTTCTCTTTGATTGTTTTGGGGGTGGTGTCTTTGTGCTCTAACTCAGAAAACATGCTTCTTTCAACTTATCCAAATAATGGTAGTAGCTAATAGTTATCTAGTATTTAGGTCCTAGGTACTATTTATAAGAGCTTTACCTTTATCATATTAAATAATCTCACAATAGCTTTATGAGATAGGTACTAATGTCATCAGCTCATTTGAGAGATGAGAAAACAGTCACAGAGAGACTAAGTGACAGGTCTGGGGTTACACAGCTGCTAAGGGACAAAGCTGGGTAATCTGGCTGCAGAGTCCAAGCTCAGGGTATACTTCCTCTTGCTGCAGACGGTAACACTGACATCCTAAAGCATCCCCCCACCCCATGCATCCTTTCCCTGTCCTACCACTCATAGCCCTGGCCTGAGACCCTAGGCATGGCCTAAAGGAACTGGTCTGACAGGTCCCCATGTGCCTATCTGGCTCTGTGCCTGCCCCACCAGTGGGACTCTGACACTCAGCGACAGGGAGGGAGGGTAGGGCAGTCCGTGGCAATGGTGCCAGGGGAGCTAGCTAGCACCTCCTCTTCTACCCTGAGTCCTTCCTGTCCAGGCATGAGAGGAGGCAGTGGGCAAGGGCCTTTATCTCAACTCATACCAGCTACTTCTTTCCAACTGAGAGCCCGTAAGCTGACACTCAGAGTCATCAGATTAGGGTCAGGGTCAACCAAAGAACATTTCTTACACTGTGCCCGGGTAATAGGTGCCCATCATGAAATAATGAAGTTTAATTAAGTTATTTAACATTTATTAAGCAGTTACTACAAGCCAGGCACTGCTCCACGTGCTTTCTATTATTGACTTGTTTGATCTTCATAATAACTCTACGGGGTAGGTACTATTATCACCAACCCCATTTTATAGGTGAGGAAACTGAGGCACAGAGAGGTTAATAAACAGCCCAAGGTCATCCAACCAGCTGGTAATGGGAGAACCAGGATTTGAACCTAGGCATCCAACTCCAGAGCCCCCACACTTGACCACTGCCCCTGAATAGTACCCCCACCCTGATCCTAGGAGGTTCCCAGTGCACAGGAACATGGTAGGGGCTCAGAGGGACTATACCGAACCTTGTTTAACCTAGTGTTTTCCAAGCTTTCTTGCCCATAGAATGGTCCTGAGGGCAGAATACCTCTACTATCTCAGCTTTCATGGCACAGCATGGGAAATATGGGGTAGGTGCCATGGAGATAGCAGGGCATAGTGGCTAAGTACATGGGCTTTGAAACCAGACAAGCATGGCGTGAATTCTGGTACTTCCGTTTACCAACTCTCAGGGCAGGTTATATAACCTCTAAGCCTCCTCCTCCTCTCTACTGTTGAAATAGGAGACAAACACCTACTTTCAGGCTCTGCCTTGGTAGCAGCTATTCAGTAGGATCTTCCATTTCTAAGCAGTGTGTGACTCTGGGTAAACTACTTCATCTCTGGGCACCTGCTTTCCTAAGCAAAATGAGAGGGAGACCTTTAGGTCCCTTCCTCAGCTCTGATGGGCCAGAGCCTCCAGCCTCTGGCCCTTGTGCTCATCCCCTAGGGCAGGACAGGAAATGGTTTAAGCAAGGCCTGTGGATCTGGGATCTGGGTTGTGACCAGCCTGGCCACATGACTTGGCACCTCCCCTGCTGATATGCCCTCTGGGGTCAGAATAATACCAGGAAGGGAACGTGCTGAAGCCTGGGTTGTGGGCATCAAAGGGGGTTGGGGCAGGGACTGGGGCCACCTGGGCATTTTGAAATGAACAACAACAAGTCATTAGCATTCAGCACTGTTTGTTCCGACACAGGGGCTGGCTGGGTAGCATTCCTGCCCTTCCTCCTATCCCGACTCCGACTCCTCCTCCTCCTCATTTCCTGTTGCTAAGTCTCCAGAGCTCTGTCTGGCACTGGGCTGAGCCCCATGACCCAGGCAGGGATACCCTTGGGATACCTAGTGACTTTTGTCCAGCACTGGGCCAGGCACCTATACCTCAGGCCTCTGCCTGGCACATGGTGAGTGGAAGACGCTGGGAGCAGGGCAAGGGGTTCTGGCCTGAGACCTGGTTATATCCCAACTCCCTGGCCAGGTTTTTTTCAGGGACTTGAGAGCAGATGGGAAAGTAGGAGAGAGAGTACTGGTAAGAAGAAGGGGGAAGAGAGAGACAAGAGGCAGGTGTGGTGGGTGGAGTGAGATCAAGAATGTGAGCACTTCTGGTAGGAACTTGAGTTTATCCATGGCTGTCTGGCTGTCCCAAGTATGTGTGACTGAGTTATCCAGGACACTTCACCTCAAGAGTTTTGTTTCCTCATAAATCAAAGAGGACAGATAATACCTGCCCTGCCTAGTTCACATCTGATCCTGTTTAATATGGGATCAGAGGGAATGACAGAGATGGTCATGCTTTGTAAACTGTAAAATGCTCTTGTTAGGGAGGTTTCTTAGAGGGTAGGGCATCCTGTCCAGAGATGTCTGAAAATTCTCATTCTCAGGTGTCAGGAAAAGAAGGATCGGAAGGAGGCTTGCGTGGTCCATATCCCAGGGTGCACAGGCCAGGGAGTCCTGGATGACTCGATTGATACCAAAGGCAGGAAATGTTAGCCAATGTTTCTACATAAACCTTGTCTTCCGGAGCCCATCCTGTGTGCCACCAGGCCTTACTCACTCTTTGTGGGTTATGGACTAGCAGCAGCATTTCAGAGAAGAAAGGGGCCTTCCAACAAGCAGCCGCCCTTTGCTGCACAGATGAGTAATAATAGCTAACATGTACATACAACTGTATGCCAGGTAGTGCTTTGAGCATTCGATATGTATTAACTCACGTAATCCTTCCAAAAGCCTGAATTGGTATTATGAGTGTTTTTTAGATTTTACGGACAAGGAAACTGAAGCAGGAGAGGTTAAATCATATGTTCGGGGTTGCACCCCTAGTAAATGGAGGAGTAGGGATTTGAACCCAGCAGGAGCCTGGCTCCAAGATTTGTGATAACTACCAGGCTACACTGAGGCCCACATAGGGCAGGAGGCTGACCCACAGTCCTGTGGTGGGGGTTGAACCCTGGCTGGGGACCAGGCCTTGTGACCCCGGCCCAAGAGCAAGTATTCCAGGCCTCCCAAGCCTCTCACTACCTGTGCCGTCACGGGCCTTCTTATCTCACAGCCTCATGTTCTTCTAGGTGTGGTTTACCTGGGAGCCTGGACACACCTGGGCCCTGAGTAAGCAGAAGGAGGATCTTAAGGTTTTCAACTGTGAGGATGCAGTGCTTGAGTCTGGAAGGAAGACAAGGGTCTGGTGATAGGGTAGTGGGGTGGGAAAGAGGTGATGTCAGGCACATGGGGTGCTCACTGAGCATTAGTTTACAGTTGCCCCCCCTTATCCACAGGGGATACATTCCAAGACCCTCAGTGGATACCTGAAACCATGGATAGTTCCAAACCCTATAGATACTATGTTTTTACCTATACATACATACCTTTTCACCTAAAGGAAGCACTTTATGGCTTTTCTTTGGCATGTCTGAATCACCAGCATCACAACTCTTGTGTTTTGGGGCCATTATTAAGTAAAATAAAGGTTACATGAACATAAGCACTGGGATACCGTGACAGTGGATCTGATGACTGGGATGGCTACTACTAAGTGACAAAAGGGTGGCTAGCGTACTCAGTGTGGATACGGTAGACAAAGGAATGATTCACGTCCTAGGGGACAGCGTGAGATTTCATCATGCTACTCAGAATGGTGCACAACTTAAACCTTATGAATTGTTTATTTCTGGAAATTTCCATTTAATTATTTCAAACCACAGTTGAGTGCAGGTGATTGAAACCTCAGAGAACAAAACCACAGATAAGGGGATACTACTGTATTTGGTGAATGAGTAGCTAAGTGGACGTGTTTGGAGTCAGGGACTGGATTAGGGGTGGGAAAGATGGGGGAGGGGGCTCCAGGAGTCGGGTTTGAAGGCCTGGCGCTAACACGCAGACTCTTCCCACTGCCCTCAGACGCCTCTCACCAACAGTGAGGAGTCCCTGGATTTCAGTGTGAGCCTGGAGCAGGTATAAGCCTGAGGGTGGGGCTGGGAGGGGACAGCATGACCAGGGGGCTCAGGGCCTGAGCCAGCTGTGCTGCTTCCTCTTCTAGGCGTCCACAGAGCAGGTGCTCAGAGCTGGGAAGCAACTGCATCGACATCTCCTGGCCACCTGCCCGAACCTCATCCGGGACCGAAAGTACCATCTTAGGCTCTATCGGTGAGTGAAGGCCTTGCCTGCCTCCTCACCTACCTCCTCTATTTCTCTTCCTTTTGTTCTATTCCATGCATCTGGGCCTGGCTCAACTAGCAGAACTGGGGCTGGGCCTAAGAATGTGCCTTTTGGATGGAAAGTTCCTCCCTCTCCCTTCCTACTACTTGAGTCTCCTTTTTTTCTGTTCCCTTCAACTTTTATAGGCAGTGCTGCTCCGGCCGGGAGCTGGTGGATGGGATCTTGGCCCTAGGGCTCGGGGTCCATTCCCGGAGCCAAGCCGTGGGAATCTGCCAGGTGCTGCTGGATGAAGGTGCCCTCTGCCATGGTGAGACTGAACTCAGGGCCGGGCCCCCGGGGTCAGGCAGTCCTGTGGAGCAGGTGTCTGGATGTGAGGAGGGGTGGGCATTGCAGTGGGGCCTCATACCTACATGGCCTAATTTCCTCTCCTCCACCACGCCGGGGCCTCTGCCCCCCAGTGAAACACGACTGGACCTTCCAGGACCGAGACACCCAATTCTACCGCTTCCCTGGGCCAGAGCCGGAGCCAGCAGGACTCCACGAGCTGGAGGAGGAGCTGGTCGAGGCCATGGCCCTGCTCTCCCAGCGGGGGCCTGATGCCCTGCTCACAGTGGCGCTGCGAAAGTCGTGAGTCAGCACTCTGCACCCTGAGACCCATGGTTCTCAGTTTCATCTCCAAGGAGAACCCTTACTTCTTGCTGAGGGAAAGGACCCTGGCTGGACTAGAGGCCTGAGCTCTGGTCTACATTCTGCCATAGACTTGCTGTGTGATCTGAGTGCTCTTTCCTGGCACTGAACCTGTTTCTACCTCTGTAACTGAGGGTGTGGGGCATTTGGCCTCCTAAGACCCTGCCCACTTTGAGGGGCAGCAATAGCCGAGAGAGGATGGCCTCTGGAGTCTGCAGGCAGGTTTGGGTTCAAATTCTGGCTTCACTAGCTACTAGCTGGGTGACTTTGGGTCTCTCCCTGCCAGCTTCCTCTTCTGTCAAAGAAGGATAAGAATACCCACGTCATGGGGTTGTCATGAAGGCAAATTGAGATGATACATGTGAAGCACTTAGTCCCACGTCTGGTAGAGTGTGTACCTGGAAAAGGCTGGCCAGTTACTGATAACAATCCCTGCTGAGGCACTGGCTGGCTCCAGGTCTGTGCTTGGTGGGTGAAGTGGCCCTTGCCCCTGGCCTCGGGCCCACAATTCATCCTTTGCTTCCCGGCCCTCCCATGCCTGAAGCCCGGGGCAGCGCACAGACGAGGAGCTGGACCTCATCTTTGAGGAGCTGCTACACATCAAGGCTGTGGCCCACCTCTCCAACTCGGTCAGTTCGCAGGGCCCCACCCCGCCCTCTCCCCAGGAGCAGCCTCTTCCTGTGATCACCCCTAGGGGGCTCCAGCTGCTGGGCCAGATGACACTTCCCTCCCCTTCCACCTATGGCTTAAGAATTTCTATCTGATTTCCTGCCCCAGCATCCTTGTCTGAAAATCCTCTGCCTCTCTCAGCCCATTTCCTTCCCTTGCTTTTGTCTCCCGCTGAATCTCAGGCCACCTGACCTGGCCATGTCTCTCCCCTTGAGCACTCGTGTCTTTGGACCCTACCTCTTCACCCCCTGGACTCAACCACTGACCTTCCTCTCTCTGCCCCACAGGTGAAGCGGGAATTAGCGGCAGTTCTTCTCTTTGAGCCACACAGCAAGGCGGGGACTGTGTGTAAGTCAGAGAGTTGAGGAACACTGGGCACGGGGTGTGGGATGGGGTCTGGACATGGGTGGAGGGTGCAGAGAAGAGCTGGGTGCTGGGGGTGGGTCTGATTTCTACTTCTCTCAGTGTTCAGCCAGGGGGACAAGGGCACCTCTTGGTACATTATCTGGAAAGGATCTGTCAACGTGGTGACCCATGGCAAGGTGAGTTCTCCCTTCCTCCCCAGCCCCCTGGGTTGTAACTGCTCCCTGGCTCATGTCCTTGTGGGCAGTGCCTTTGGCAGACCCAGGCTGCCAATCCCTGAGGTCTTCTGCCCTGGTGCTTCTCCCCACCATGGGTCTGTTTCACAAAGGCTGGGGGGGGGTGCGTGGGCGGTGACTAAGGCCTGGCCACAGGGGCTGGTGACCACACTGCATGAGGGAGATGACTTTGGACAGCTGGCTCTGGTGAACGATGCACCCCGGGCAGCCACCATCGTCCTACGAGAAGACAACTGTCATTTCCTCCGTGTGGACAAGCAGGACTTCAACCGTATCATCAAGGTGCCATTGCTGGGTGTGGGGAGGGGCAGGGACATGGCAAGGACACTTCCCTGGAGACATGGTGTGGAGCGGGAGGAGGGACCAGAGAGAGCCTGTGAGGAGCAGAAGAGAGAGCTCGGAGATGGTGGCCGGGGTGGGAGCATAGCTTGGGTGCTTGAGGAGGTCCATGGCATGAGCTCTGTGAACTATGGCTTACTGTGGGAGAATGGGGGTGGTGGGACTATAGAGGGGTGGGGGACTAGGGTGCTGGGGGCAGTGTAATGGAGAGTGGGATCATGGATGGGAGCCAGGGTGGGATGGGCTGGAGGAAGGGCTCAGGTTCCATGATGGATGGGGTGAGAGTGCAGGAACATCCGAGCTGTGGGCGTTCAGTGGGGTGGTAGAAGGGCTGAGGGTCCTTGTGGGGCTCAGGGTCTATAATGGGGGAGGCGGAGGGAGAGGCCCTATATTGGGGAAAGGAGTCATGGTGTGTGCTGAGCACCAGGTGTGGCTTGTTCTCCAGGATGTGGAAGCAAAGACCATGAGGCTGGAAGAACATGGCAAAGTGGTGTTGGTGCTGGAGAGAACCTCTCAGGGTGCTGGCCCTTCTCGCCCCCCAACCCCAGGCAGGAACCGGTAACACAAGTACCATGCTCCCACTTCACCCCTTTTCCTTCCATTTCCCAGGTTTTACTCCTTTACTCCCTTCCCCATGTCATAGCCCTGCACATTGGCCTCCTGGGGGTGGAGAGGCATCCAGGAACTAAGATGCACCCCCTGAGATGCACTCCTAAGGTGGGGCAGGGCTGGCAAATAGGGAAGAGTGATATGACTGATTGTTGATGCCTGCCCTGGCTGTGGGAGGGGGCGGTGGTGGCACAGATGCTTGGAGTGGCCGCTTTCACCAGGTACACGGTGATGTCTGGCACTCCAGAGAAGATCCTGGAGCTGCTGCTGGAGGCCATGCGGCCTGACTCCAGTGCTCATGACCCAACAGGTAGGGGCAGGAGACACCCTGCCTGCTCTCTGACTAATTGGGTGGTCAGCACAGGCTGGGAGAGGGCCAGGCACCTGCATCTGACTTCATCGGGTGCTGGATTGTGCTGTGGGGCCAGTCGGCAGGAAGTCCTCATTCCTGTGCTCTTGGCTTGGGTGGGGAACGTGGCCACAGGGGCTGGGCATGGCTGGTACCTTGCTTGTGGTAGGATTGGGCGATGGACACCCTAGCTGTACCTGTACCTGTGCTCAGTGGACTTGACCTCTGAAGCCCCGCCTGTCCCCACATCCCCACCCTACAGAGACATTCCTCAGCGACTTCCTCCTGACCCACAGCGTCTTCATGCCCAGCACCCAGCTCTGTGCTGCCCTCTTGCACCAATATCCTTTTTACATCAGGGTGACTGGGATGGTGTGTAGAGTAGGGAGAAGGAATTGCTCACAGCATGGCTGTGCCAAACCTTCTGAAGTACCAGGCACATGCCAGGCCCAGGTTGTCAGCAGGTCCTGGGCATCCTGCTCCTCCTTGACCCAAGGCATGAAGGGTGGTTGGACGTTGTGGTTCCCTTGACTGGTGCCCACCTTTCATGTGGAGCCTGCAGGAGGCAGTGAGCAGGAGTGCAGCACCTACATCTGCAACAAGAGGCAGCAGATCCTGCGGTTGGTCAGCCAGTGGGTGGCCCTGTATGGCCCCATGCTCCACACTGACCCCGTGGCCAGCAGCTTTCTTCAGGTACCTGGGAGTGAGGCAGGGCTGGACTAGGCTGCCCGGGTGGACAGCATCTCAGTGAATCTTGGCTCCTCCCAGAAACTCTCAGACCTGGTGAGCAGGGATGCCCGGCTTAGCAACCTGCTGCGGGAGCAGTGGCCAGAGAGGCGGCGACACCACAGGTGATGCTTTGGCTCTCAGTTAACTTGTCACATGCAGGCCAGGTAGTGCCTCAGGGACTGAGAACACCAACTCTGGACTCAAACACATGGCTTTAAATCAAGGCTGCACCACTTAGGGCTGTGCTGCCCTGAGCACATTACCTGCCTCCCTCTCAGGGCTTTGGGTTCTTGTCTGTAAACTGGAAGAGCGCTTACCTCATTGCATGGATGGGATGAGTTACTGCACATTCAGAGCTCAGAGCAGTGCCTTGCCTGTGGTGTGTGCCATGCAAGTGTTGGCTATGGTTGCTCATTTGTCTAGTCTTGCTCATTTCAATTAGTTGTTTTCACCTGTCCTCTTGCTGTTCACTGTCACATCACATGCTCAGCCATTTTCACACATCACAGTCATTCATGTGTTATTCTCCTATTTCAAGTGCACCTGTTATTCTCACTTCCTCCATTCTTCACATATTTATTATTGAGCACCATTGGTGCCAGTTCCTTCTGGCCCCACCCAGGACATTTCCTAGAGTCTACCTTCCCCTTCCCAGACATTTCCATGGGGCAGCTGAGGTTCAGGGAGAGCTCACTGGAACCAGTGCTTGCTCCACTTGACAATCAGGTCCATACCCTCTTGAACTCCTTTTCCATCCCCTGCTGGCCTGGGAAAATCACAGAATCCAGAGTCCCGGTTTCAGCCCTAGCTTTGCCCCTTTCTATGTAATGGTCACCTAGAGCCTTGAGTGAGGGTGGTTGGGATCCAGAATACAAGGCTCCTGACCCTGTGATATCCTGCCTGCAGGGGTCTCTGGCCTCCAGTCTCACTTCCCTTCTTATTTGCCCCATAGGTTGGAAAATGGCTGTGGGAATGCATCTCCTCAGATGAAGGTGTCTGCTCTGAGTCGGCTCCTCTCACGTCTGTTGGCCCCCGCTTCTTTTCTCTACTCTTCCAGGGACCATAGGGCCCCTCCTTCAGCCCCCATCTGAGGGGCTCTGTGTGGGCAGGTTCCCCATGCACAGACACACCCTTGGATCTGGGATGGGTGTTAACATGGGCTGCGTGTGGTGCTGGGGCCAGGTCCTACAGGGACACGGAGGTCTAAGGTCACTCCTCCACTGCACCCCAAGGGGCTTCTATTTTGTGTGGGAGGTAATTTATGCTCACACTTAGAGCAAGTTAGCAGTTCTCACCTGGAAGGTGAGACATAGTGCCTGAAGGCAGCCTCTGACACCCAGCCATTCCTGCCAGAGGAAGGCAGGTTCTTCCTGGGAGCCAGAGGTGCCCAGTGGCAGGGGTCCTGGGGAGCAAAGGGGAACAAGAAGAGGTGATGAGCTAAGAACTGGTTGAGGAATGGTGAGAGAAAGGACAGCAAAGGTAGGTTGGGGCCTGTTCTAAGGAGTGCTGCTTTGGGAATACAATCCAAATGCCTCACCTTGGCCTTCCAGGTTCCCCGTGCCCAGCTGCCTCTTTTATTTCATCCTGTCTCGCTTCTCCCTGTCGGAGATGCTTATGGGCTTTTTTTCTTCTATAGACAAAACTTGTTCCCACCTCAGGGCCTGGAACTTTCTTTCTCTGGTTCGTTGCCTACCGGGATCCTTCTTATCATTTTGAGTTCAGTCAAAATGTTGTGTTACCAGGGAGGCCCCCTCCCATCTCTCTATCCAGAGCACCCCTCTCCCCACTGGCCACTGCCCTCGAAGGTGTCCACTTTGATTTTCTTCAAAGCATTATTACCACATGGAGTTGTTTTATTTGTCTAGTTGCTTATTGGTTGTTAATATCTGTCACATCCCACTAGACTGCTGATTTCACACGTTAGGGGCCTTGACCTCTGTTTCCCTTGGGCTTGTGGCACCAGCCTGTGGCTGGCACTCAGGAACCAGCATGGAATGGCCCTCATGTGCCGGACACTGTGCTAGGAGCTGACATACAGTAGTGGTCTGAGAGAGCCACCCTTAGCCTTGAGAGGCTTATAGTTAAGCAAGGCACAGAGCTGCTGAATAAACTCATACTGTCTAAGGGCCAAGACAGGAGTCTCTGAAAGCAGGAAAGGGAAGGGCTAGCTCAAGGTCAGAGTTGGGGACAGCATCCTGGGAAGTGACTGCTGAAGCTGAGAGCTGCAGGGTGAGGTTGGAGGGAGAGGAAGACTCTTGGCAGGTATGAGGGGCAAGGGAACCCACCCATTAAGAGCAGGTTGTCAACAGGTCCTGGGCATCCTGCTCCTGTTCCTGGAGGAGGGTGTACTAGAGGGGACCCCAGGGGAGACCAGGGAGTTGAGCAGGGGCCAGAGCATGCAGGGCCCTGTGGGCCATCATGAGGGGTTTGGTCCTTATCCTCAGAGCAATTGAGCCATTGGAGGTATTTGAGCCAGAGACTGACAAGATCAGATTTGTGTCTTGACTAAGTCAGCTAAGGAGCCTGTGCTTATCCACCAGACAGCGATGGCCTTGAGCTTCATTTGGCTCTGGTCAGGCAGAGTGTTTGGGCCAGTTGTAATAGATAGATAAGGTGTGAGGATATGTGGGGGCCTGGGCTGGGGAGGGGGATGAAGAGAGACGCATTTCAAAGAACAGTCCTAGGACAAAGTGACAAGCTGTGGGGAAGTGGAGGAGGCAGGAGAATGACCAGCAGGAGTGGTCTGGGAGGCAGGATGAGGGGAATCCGAGGGATATGCTCAGTTTGAGGTGATGGAGCACAGTTGCAAAAGGATCCAGGAGACACTTGAGACCATGGATTGGAAGAGAGTTCAGTGCTGGTGGTGTTTTGAGAGAGAGAGGTACTAGAGAGGCTGTGAGGAACTTCAAAGAGTTCTGACATTTGGAAATCTCACAAAGAACCATGGGCTGAGGTCTGAACCCAACCTGCCACATTCAGAACTGGGAGGATGAGAGTTAGTACAGGAGTTGGAAAGGACAGTTGGGGTGGGCAGAGGGACTGTGTTAGGGAAGCCTTTGCCCAGCAAGGGCTGCCCCATCAGCCCACTGTGGTTGAGGCCCACGGAGAAAGGGTTGTGGGGTTTGACAGGGCAGTTGACTCATTTGAGTGTTGGTGGATAAGAGCACAGAGGGAGGGAGGAGCAGGTTAGGATTCCAGCTGGGCTTTGCCTTGGAGATGTTCTTAACCTCTCTGAGCCTCATTTATGTCATCTATAAAATGGGCATAATAGTGTTTTTGTCAAAGGAAATATTTAGATCCTTAGAATTAGCCTGTACTTAGCCTGGCATGTAGCAAATAGCAAACTAGCAAATGGTGGCTGAGGGAGGAAAAGGGAGAGAAAACCAGGGTCAACACCTGAGGTGTGTTCATATTAGAACAGCTCTGGGCCTATTTGGCAGAAGGGTGAAATACACATAGAGGGGCAGGCACACACTTGTTCTTAGCCCTGTTCTGTCTCTCGAAGCCTCAGGCCCCAGCACCTTACCTGGCTCAGGTTCATGCAGCAAGCAGAGCCTGCAGGGGTTGTGCATGCTATGTGGGTCCTATGCTTCTGGTGACAAAGGCCCCTCTCTGGCCCTGCATGCCGTACATCTGTGTCCTCTGGGTCTTACTTTCTCTCCCTCTCAGGCCCGGAACATGCCTGCTTGGCTCCCCAGCCAGGACGAGCCCCTCCCCAGCAGCAACTGTGCCATCCGAGTTGGGGACAAAGGTTGGTGGTCTGAACCAGCCAGGGCATAGCCCACACACTGCTGTCGTTATCCTTGACTGTGCTGTGCCTAGTGGAGGATGGCATACTGTTCTCCTTGGGGCCTCAGTTCCAGGTTCCCCCTCATCTCAGTTCAGGGCCTCCCACTTGCTCTGCGCAGCCTGCCCACCCAGGCTTCTCAGCACCCTTGCCCATCCTTGGGACCCCTCCTACTGCTTGCTGCCATCTCCCTCCTGGTGTGAGGGGACCAAGCAGCCCCCTCCCACAGCTTAGCCTGATCTTCCTCTCCAGTCTCCTATGACATCTGCCGGCCGGACCACTCAGTGCTGACTCTGCAGCTGCCTGTCACGGCCTCAGTGAGAGAAGTGATGGCAGCGTTGGCCAAGGAGGACAGCTGGACCAAAGGGCAGGTGCTGGTGAAGGTCAACTCTGCAGGTGGTGAGTTGTGTCTCTGGGTAGGGTGCCCCAAAGGGGATCCCCCTCAGAGCCATATCTAGATGCCTTGAATTAAGATCATTATCAACTTTATCATCATCAATGTTAATGATGTCTGGTGTTTATGGGAGGTTGATGACGTCTCTTCAAAGTGCTTTATGTGTGATGCTCAACAGCAGGAACTCTGGAGCCTGCTGCATTTGACCCCAACCTTTAGCTCCCCATCTGTAGGCTTTTGGGCAGGTTTACTTCATCTCTCACATGATCTGTTTCATCACCTGGAAAGCAGGGATAAGAGTGTCCACTTCATAGAGAGTCGTGAGCACTAAATGAGCTTGTCTGTGAAGTGTTTAGAATGTTGTCTGGCACATAGCACTCCGTAGGTATTAGCTGCTACTATTATTATTATCATCCTTATGTATTCATTTAATCCTAATAACAATCTTATGAGATAGGTACTTTTATCCTATTTTCAAGTAAGGAAACTGAAGCTCAAGGGGATTAGGCAATTTTCCCAAGCTCACATAGGGAGAGTATTGCTAGCCTTTGAATTTAAGTAGTCTTCATTCATAAGTCAGTCAGCAAACATATTTGAGGGTCAGCTGTGGGCCAGCAATGTCTTAGGAGCTAGAGGTGCCATGGCAGGTAAGATAGAGCAGCTTGATGATTAAGAGCCTAGACTGTGGACTACCAGATCTGTGTTGGAAGCTGAGATTCATTGCTTCCTAGCTGTGTAATCCTGGGCAAGTTGTTTAACCTCTTTGAGCCTCCATATCCTGTCTGCCAAATGAACACTATAAGTGAATGTATCACACAAGACCGCTGTGGCTATTAATGAGATGCTGTGTGTAAAGCACTTAGCATGGAGCCTGGCACAAAGTCAGTGCTTAGAACAGGGTGGCATAAGGATTGTTAAGACCTGCCTTTGGAGAACTTGGGATGTTAAAAACCACTGTTGTCTGTGAAGAATGAAGCCCAGGTCTGACAGCTGGAGCCCAGGGTAGGCTGGAATTAGGGACATCCAGAGAATTATGGTACGGAGTGGAGACAGAAAAGCAAAGCCTTCTCCTTTCAGGAAAAGGGATGAGAGAATGAGTTCACCTGTGCCTTTGTGCACTCTGGGAAGCATTGCCCTCTGGTGGCCACCTGGAGAGTTGCGGTTGCCTAAAGTCAGTATTTATTGAAACCCTTCTGTGTGCCAGGCACTGTTTAGTGCACTGATCTCAAGATTGTTTTGATCGATACACTTGTCAGTAACCAGTATGTTACTTAAACCCCCCTGCAATTTGCATATTTGCTTATAAGTCATATACCTAAATTCTTACACTACCATTATGTAATTATAAAGCTGCACACAAAATAGAGAAGCAAAACATGAGAAAAAGAAATTCAAATAGAAGAGCTAATATTTTTTCCTAGACACATGGATGGCCTTGTGTACCTTACTTTGGAGTCTAGGGACTGGGGACTCAAACGTGACTAAACACAGTCCCAGTCCATAGGAGCTGATGAAAATTGACACCAAGACTTCTCTAAGGCATTTCCCAATTTTCTATAGCTTTTATATATATCACATAGTTATAGCCACTATTTACATAAATTACTTTATTTGATTGTGCATAGTCAGGGCAAGACTTATTGTCTCCATTTGACAAAGGAAGAAACTGAGGCTCAGGAGGGCTCCCACTTTGCCCAAGGTCTTCCTGTCTCACTAAGCATCCCCTTTCATCCTCCCTGGGTATGCTGCCCTGGTCAGGGTGGATGCTTAGGCACATGCACCTATGCATTTAGAGCACCTGCCCAGGTCTCTAACCCTGATATTGGGAGAAGAGACCTTCCAATCTCCCAAAGGGAGCCTCCACCCTGCCTCCAGCTGTTTCCTGGCCTCACTCCTGTCCCCACCCAGCACAGCCTCTGCTCTCTTTGCAGATGCCATTGGCCTTCAGCCAGATGCCCGTGGTGTTGCCACATCCCTGGGGCTCAACGAGCGGCTCTTTGTTGTCAACCCACAGGAAGTACATGAGCTGGTAGGGATAGGCAGTGTGCCAGGGCCCGGGGAGAATCTGTGTTTTGGGGGTGGTAGGGGTGGGTGCTGAGGGAGGTTCACAGAGAAGACAGAGGGGGTCCTGGCTCTGGCTGCTGCTGAGCCTTAAGGGGGAGGAAGAAAGAGTGGGCCTCAGTTGATGGAGGAGTCCAAAGGATGGGGGAGGGGGAGAGCTAGTTGGGAGCTCTCAAGGAGAAGAAAGACCTGCCCACGTTAGGGGTTCCCCAGGGGACAGGAGCCCTACAAGGAGGGGGTCCCAGCATTGGGGAGCTGTCAGGAAGATGCCTCCTTGGGAAGCCCCATCCTTCAGAAGCCCCTCCATTCCCTGTAGCACCCTTGTTCTCCCCAGCACTCTTCTGATCATGGCACAGAGTCTGTCTGAAACTGTTTCCTCCAATGTGGCACCTTTTCCCTGGATCTTTTGAGCAACCCCCTGAGTACTCTCCCACTTGCAGACACCACATCCAGAGCAGCTGGGGCCCACTGTTGGTTCAGCTGAGGGGCTAGACCTGGTGAGCGCCAAGGACCTGGCAGGCCAGCTAACGGACCATGACTGGAACCTCTTCAACAGTATCCACCAGGTGCGGGGAGCAGAGCTAAGGGGAGGAGAGCAGGTGGCAGGGCACCCCGCCTGGTACACACTGATCTCTCATGCTGCCTCCCACCCAGGTGGAGCTGATCCACTATGTGCTGGGCCCCCAGCATCTACGAGATGTCACTACCGCCAACCTGGAGCGCTTCATGCGCCGCTTCAATGAGCTACAGTACTGGGTGGCCACGGAGCTGTGCCTCTGCTCTGTGCCTGGCCCACGGGCCCAGCTACTCAGGAAGTTCATTAAGCTGGCGGCTCAGTGAGTGCCTGCAGGGGTCTATGGGATGTGTGGAAGAGTCCTGAAGCCACTCTTTATTAATCCTGCCCCCTTCCCTGGTCTGTATGTTGCCAAATCTGCTATCCTCTTGCTTCCCTGGGTCCCCTGGAGCCTCTGCCTCCCCATCCCATCCATCCAGCCCCAGGCCACTCAAGCCTCAAGCCTGTCTGTTGTCTGGATGTGGGGCTCTGTGGGTGTGGCTGTGCCCCCTGAGGGTCTCTGGGTCTTCTGCCTACAGCCTCAAGGAACAAAAGAACCTTAATTCCTTCTTTGCCGTCATGTTTGGCCTCAGCAACTCGGCCATCAGCCGCCTGGCGCGCACCTGGGAGGTAGGTGTGACTTGGAGGGGTGGCCAAGGCCTCCCGCCCCACACGAAGTCAGGCACCATGCTTGTCCTGGGAGCCCTGTTGGGGAAGGAGTTCCTATCTGAGAGCAGTGACAGCTCCATCTGCCTCTCCTTCTCAGCGGCTGCCCCACAAAGTCCGGAAGCTGTACTCGGCCCTTGAGAGGCTGCTGGTAAGTGTGGGGCCTTGGCTTCTCTCTCTGGAAACCCTGATTCTTGGCTTCTTGGCAGCCCCTCTACCTGTCTTTGGTCACTTCCGGGATTCCCAGCCCTGGGCCAGGGACCAGTTCCCTTTGGCCTTTGAGTTTGGGAAGCTGGCTGAGGATTGGAGTATTTAGTATATTGGGGGGATGGGGACATTTGCTGTGGCTGTGAGGTCCTGTGTGAAGACCAGGATAGGGCCCTGCAGTCTAAGGTACCAAGGGAGCATCAGGGGGATGCTGGTCTTCAGCTGACCTGCCTCAGGACTCAGGAATCGGGTCCAGGCACCAGCACCCACGGTGTGCCAGGGCCTGTCAGCGGCCTCTCAGGAAACTTGATGAGTCTGTGGGCCAGACAAGGTCAAGAGATGAGGAAAGAGTTGAGGAGCTGAATGCTCAACCCCCAGGAGTTATTATTATTATTATTTTTGATAGTGTTCAGGAGAGAACTGGCACAGAGATGCTTTTATCAGCATCATTCTTGGAGCTCTTGAGAAAAAAATTCACCTCATGTGGCTCAAGAGTTTCAAAGGGATTTACCCACCAGAGAGAGAGAGAGAGAGAGAGAGAGAGAGAGAGAGAGAGAGAGAGAGAAGGAGGGAAGCAGAGAGGGAGAGGGAGATACCTATGAAACTTTAGGGCCCCTATGATTAATGGCCATGAAGCTTTCTTGGGGGCTAATCGGAAGCCAGGAAGCCACATGCACACATGGCCTTTCCACCTGCTGCAGATCCTGCCTTGTTGAGATCTGGGGCTGAGTTGAAGCTGAGCTCCAAGGGGATGGGCATATGGCCCTCCTTGTTGGCATGGGGCATTTGGTTGTGTTGTGGTGTAAGGTGGATTATGGCTTGGGGGGACTGCCTTCTCTCACTGTGGCTTCTTCCTTCCCAGGACCCTTCATGGAACCACCGAGTGTATCGACTGGCCCTCACCAAGCTCTCCCCACCTGTCATCCCCTTCATGCCCCTTCTTCTCAAAGGTAAGGGAGCAGCACTTACCTTCTGGCCTCCATTCCATCCACCCCAGTGGCTGTCTGTATGTCCACCTAATATTCTCTGAGTGATTCCAATGTGTAGATACCTTGGGGAGCACAAAGATGAATTAGGAGTTCACAGGCTAGAAGCAGAGTTAGACATACAAACAGATATTGGTGACATGAGATACAAGGACATTGCTCCAGGAAGTCAAAGGGAAGCCAGAGGAAGAGGACAGTACAGGGGTGGGACAGGCCCGAAGCTCCCCATTGTTGACCCTTCACCTTTCCTGAGCTGCAGAAAGGGGAAGGAGTTTGGGGATCTGTGAGCAAAACCCGACTCTTTGCAGACATGACCTTCATCCATGAGGGAAACCACACCCTGGTGGAGAATCTAATCAACTTTGAGAAGATGGTGAGTTCAAGGAGAACTGCCACTGGTACAGGTTGGGTGATATGACTATGGCCTTGGAAGGAGCAGGGGGTGGAAGAGAGTTTAATGTTATCAATAATATAAATATGAATGCTTATTTTCAAATAGTCCCTGCCTTATTCCATTGCATACTGGAGGGCCTGGTCTCTATTGGGGGGTGCTAGGGTGACAACCTCAACTATCTCACCCTTCAGTGAGAGTCCCTCTTAAGGCTCTCCCTCTCTAAGCTCTTCTTGACCTCTATTCTTTCTGCTACCTGGTCCCTGCTGGACCTCTGTGTGCATTGGGGCAAAGCAGACATGACCCCACCTCTTACAGCCTCCTAGTCTCTAGGACCACCCTGCTCAAAGGGAGTTTGGGTCCCTAGCTGCCTCACAGCCCAGGCCAGGCTTCTGCTCTCAGGCCTGGTCTCATATCCTTGACTCGTCCGCAGAGAATGATGGCCAGAGCTGTGCGGATGCTGCACCACTGTCGAAGCCACAGCAATGGTGAGAGGACTGGTCCCACTGGGTAGGAGCCCCCTGACAATATCCCCTTTGTGGCTACGGCTTGGCCCCGTCTCCCTGACTCTCTGCTCTCCCCCTACCCAGTGCCTCTCTCACCGCTCAGAAGCCGAGTCTCCCACCTCCACGAGGATAGCCAGGTGGTGAGGATTTCCACATGTGAGTAGGGGCAGGGTGGGTGCTAATGACTTAGCCATGGCTGGCAGGTACAGTCACTTATGTACATTATGCTGATAACTTCACGTCATCTCTATGAGGCAGGTAGAACGTTATCCCAACTTAAAGATGAGCAAACAGGTTTGAACATTGAAATGACTTGTAGAAGGCCACACTAGTTAGCAAGAGAACTGTGACCCAGGCCGTCTTACTCCAAACCTGCATTTTTAAAATTGGTGTCTCAGTTGCATGAAATGGGGTTAATCACAATCCATAGTTCATACCACAATGTCATCATTAGCCTTTTATTTTAGTATATATATATGTATTCTTATAATATGACCATCTCTGGACCCTACCCAAGTATGAGCACACTGACAATAACGTACATCTCTCTATGCGATGTTCCCTCTCCTGTCCCCTTGCTTCCCCACCCATGGTGTCCACTATCCTAAATTTTGAGTTACGCATTTCCGTTTTAAAAAACAGATTTATCATATATGTACACACACATATACGTGCATGTATATCTTTAAAATGTCTCATATAATACGTATATAAAACGACAAGAAAATATTCTTTCTCTTTAGTTCTTTTTGAACTTTGTAAAAGGGGTATTATGCTATATGTAGTCATGGGAACCTGCTTTTTGAGTCTGTGCTCTTAACCACAGTGCTTTTTTGCCCCAAGATCACTGGGAGGCAGGGGTAGCAGTCCTCAGGACTGGCAGTGGCAAGTGGCCAGGCGGGTGGTAGAGAGCAAGAAGGCCGATTTGCTCCTTGGAGGAGGAAGGAATGGGCTCTGCGGAGTGGTGTCTGTGCCCTCCCTGACTGCTTCCCCCCGCCCCCAGGCTCGGAGCAGTCCCTGAGCACCCGGAGTCCAGCCAGCACCTGGGCTTATGTCCAGCAGTTGAAGGTCATCGACAACCAGCGGGAACTGTCCCGCCTCTCCCGGGAGCTGGAGCCGTGAGGAGTGGGCTGAAGCTGGAGCAGGCACTTCCTGTTGGCAAAGTCGTGGCATGCCCAGGCCAAGGGGCCCGCAGGCTGGCCACAGCTGGGCAGGGCTCTCCGTGGAGTGGACCTGAGGCCCTGGACTGGGCAGCATGGAGGCAGCCGTCCCTTGTGATGATTGGCCACCAAGGAGGACCTCTGAGTGGAATGATCCAGGGCCCAAGGCCAAGGAATGGGGGACAGAGAGGCCCTGGAGTGGGTGGGAGAGCAGAGCAGGCACTGGGACTCTGTTCAATAGAGAGCTCTCCACACCAGGTTTTTTCCAAATTTTGTGCCTTACGGCTTTGTTGTCCATCCATCTCCTGGCCCCTGTGGTTTGTTTTCCGAATGGACTGGGAGAGTGTCTGCATGTGTGTGGCATGTGTGTGGCAGGGGCAGGGCCGGTTGTGGAGAGGGCATGGGAGGGGAGGGGGCCGTTCTGCTTTTCTTTCCATAGCATATGAGATAAACAGCTGGGTGTGGTCAGGGCTGTTTGTGCAGGATTGGTGGTCCCTGAGGAGCCTTATTGTTACCGTAAATTAACAGAGCTGCCTGTGTTCTGAGGCCAGCCCTGTAGGGGTGTGGCAGAGAAGGCTAGGAGTGGAGGAGGAGGTGCTGTGCCCTGGAATGGACCCAGAGAGGCTGACGGAGCAGCCCCGCTGCCTGTGCGTGGTCTCTGGGTCCGAGGCAGGGGTCTGGGATGGCTGACTGCTGTATAAACCTAATCCCCACTGGCCACAGCACCTGCCAGAGCCTGGAGCAAATGTCAGTGGCCAGCCAGCATAGCCCTCAGCTCTTCCCGGTGGTCTGAGAGGACTGCTACAACCCAGCTCCTTCCACATCCTCTTCCGGCTCCACTTCCTGTTCCTCTGCTTAGAGTACATCAACCTGTCCAGAGGAGCTCACACTGGACTGAGGCCTCCAAGAGGTAGCCAGGGATAGAGAGGATGCTGAGGCAGAGGCTTCTGAGGGGAGCCCATCCCTTGCTGAGGCCTGGCAGGCTTCCAGGAGGTCAGGATATCTTGTCAGTGATGAGAATGGTCCCAGAAGGCTGTCAGTATTAAGTCCTCTCTTCAGCATATCCTGGGGGAACCGGGTACTTCGAGGACCCCTCCTGCCCAGGGAGCTCACCCGATGAAGCTCCGGCAGGGCCTCCCTCCTCTCTGTTCCCTGTGGCACTGAGCCTGGTAAGGGGAGGTCCACCGTCTGGCCCTAAGAGGGACCCCTCAGCCTTGGGATGACCCCAGAGTAGGTACTGAGCAGCAGGGCCCAGGGCACATGGAGGAAGTGGGCCCCATATTTACTCAGCAGATACATCTGCCAGAGCTCAGGCCGGACACATCCCCGCCTCCCTTCACCCCTACACTGCCAGACAGGCCATCCCCATGCTCAAGGAGACATGCAAACTGCTTCTGGAAGGCATCAGGACTCTTAGCAGGAGGCAGCACAAAGCTGGGATTAAAGCTCGGGTTTCTGAGTGAATCTGAACATGTCAGTGAACAGTTCTCTGCCTCTATTTCTCCATCTGTAAGATGTGTGTGATGATCTCAGTCCAGTTCTTAGTGACAAACCAGTCAAATTGCAGCCTTGCCTCTGCAGCTGAGGTGATAGCCACGGGCAGTCCTGTGTCTTCAACTTGACGGAGGGGCACCATTGCCTTGGGTGAAGTTGGGCAGAGCCAACTTCCCAAGGAGGGCCTGGAGTAGAGCAGGTAACAGGGGTAACCAAGCCAGTTCCCTTGCCTGTGGACAGAGACGAAGTACCACTGGGCACAGAAGCTTCCAGAGCTGAGCAGTCACAACACGAAGCCTCAGCCTTGGTGAGTCAAACTCCTAGGGGCTTTCTTCTCTTCTGAACCCATTCATTGTCTGTCAGGGTTTCAACAGAACCAGCCAGCTGGCTGTGGCCCTTTGCCATCCTTCCTTTCAGACTCAAGGGTGAGACCAGCCCTGTAACGATGGAAGCCAAACAAGGTGGGGGCTGGTGTCCCCATCAGCAGTTTTTCTTTTCTTTATGGTCACACTTACATCCTGATGGGACTTTGGCAACTTTTGAATCTCCCTTCGGCCTTGGACTGCCTGCAACCTCCCAGCTGCTTCAGTCTCTTGGGTGGGACACCTTTTGAGCCTGTTGAGAGAGGCCTTGCCAGGAGAACAGTACCCAGGATGGCAGAAGGAAGGGCACACTGGGCGCCAGAGGCTCCAGTGACTGGGCTGAGTCACCTCAGAGGAGGGAAAAGCTCCAGGTCATAGTGACTCTTGCTCTGAGGGTTGTGTCTTCTGTCTCCTTGACTGCCCACGCAGGGGTGGGTGGGGTAGCATCTTTTTGTGTCCTAGCAGCCCAGGCTGTGTGTAGGGGGCTTCCAGTTTGTGTCCCAGCTTCAGGAGAGCTGTGATAGGAAGAGGAATTTATGGGATTGTTGGGAGAAAAAAAAGTATGAGATCAAGCCTTAAAAATGTCCCTTACCTAAAAGGAGATAAAGCAGAGAATGTGTATATCCTATGGGAGAGAACAGAATGGATGGGTAATTCCTCCTTAAATATGCATACATCCCTGCTCCTCCTTTACCCCCTTATCCTTAGCTTCTCTGTGCAGGCCTGGGGCAGGCTGGGGCCAGGCCAGTACTCTAATTGTGGGGTGCACACCAGGAAGGGGCATGCCTCCAGCAGGCTGAGCAGAATTTGGTGAAGGGGTAGGGCAGGCTGGGAAGCCCTGGCTCTGGCTGCTCCAGCTTCTCTCCCTGGGATCCAGCTGTCCCCTCTATCCTCAGTCCCCTCCAAATGGGACAGACACTGAGATGGTGATCCAGTGCCCTCCACCCCACTGTTCTCAGTGTGGAGTTTGAGCTTGAGGGTGAGGGAGTGTGTTGACCTGCTTTCACATTCCTGGTGGCTTTTATGTTTCCAAAAGCCCTGGGCCTCTGGCTACTCTGCTTCCCAAGCTGCAAAGATTAATTTTCTTAATATTGCTGTTATTCCCAGGATTTATCTTGCTAATAGATTTGAATAGTTTTCATCCTTTCTAGCACACTTTCACTTCTATTATCTTATTTTTACCCTGATGATAGGTCAGGTATTTTTACCCCTGTTTACAGTCAATGAAACTGAAGCACAGAAAGATTTGCCTAAGGTCACATCACTGGTTAATAACAGGGTGGACTGGTGAAGGAGCTGGATGTGTTTCAGCCATGTCCACACCGTGGCCTTGCTTACCCATGACCTTTCCACGTGCCCTGGACACTGCAGATGTAATCTCCCTGAACCCCAGCATTTTATGGACCCAGGCATATACATTCCTCTCTCTCTTCCTCGCTCTCTGTGGGCTTGATAGGGGCTCTGTGAATGAGACAGGCAGTCCTGGTCCCTCATAGAACAGACCACACAGCAGGCAGATGGCTGCAAAGTAAGGCCATCAGAAGGCACAAGATGCCAGAGAGCAAGTCCAGAGAGCCGTAGATGCCTCGGGCTACAGGGTCTCACTACTCACCCCCCAGCATTTAGGTCCACAGATGCTCCCATGTTGGAATGCAGGTTCACAGCCCATGTCACTGTATTCCCGCAGAGCCCTACACACTAGCCAGCGAGGCTCTGCCTCCTAGATTTGAGGGTGTTCTCAGCTCCACAGTGATATAAGCCACTAGATATTCTGAGTATCAGGTATGGATGGGGTTGATAGCTGGGGCAAAATCTCTGACCTGTCAGTCCTTGATCCCTCCCTTCGTTCCATGGATATATGGGCCAGAACGTAAATACTTTTTCAAAAATGTGTTCTATACAAAGTTCTGGATTTCTCACACATTTGCCAGAGCTATGGGCTTGAACTAAGTAAGTGTCCATACAGGCCTGTCTGGTTGCCCCAGCCAATTCTGGACATCCCTCTCCAAGGATCTGGACTCTTTAAGACCTGAGCCTTGCCCTCCTGCTGCCCAACCTGACAGAGTACCTGGGGATGAAGAGGCTTACTTTCTGGGGGACGGGCTGCTGCCATCCCTCCCGGCAGTGATGACAGTGGATCATTCTGAGAAGCTGTACTTTGAGAGCTTTGGGTGTGACTCAGCTGTGCTTCGAGAGCATCTTCTCTCCCATGCCTGGGGCCCTTCCTGGGCAGTGGCCTTGATGGGGCCAGTTGGGGCTGCTGCTGATGATGGTAGGTGGAACCTGAGGAAGGAGAATGGTCCCAGTGACACTCAGAAGAAAGAAGAAGGCTGGGCTCAGCCCGGGCCCACTTTTTTTTTTTTTTAACAGGAAGATGTGAGATTCTGGTTGCTTGTGTGTATATCGATTCTGACCAGTATGGGCTCTGGGCCAGGATCCTGGATGCTTAGGGCTTTGCCTGACTCTGCCATGCTCTTGGTCCTTGGGAAGCTCTCAGAGCCTCAGTTTTCTGGCTGGGGCATGTGTTGTGGGCAGCCAGAGCTATTTCCAGATTGCCGAGTGGAAGAAAGTACAGGCTTCCTGACACTCAGGGGACTCTAGCCAGCAAAGGGGTAGAGAGAGGGTGACACTTTTCTGGGGCCAGGACATTTTAAGCTTCTTCTGCCTTCCAGAAAAGTGTCCTGTAAACCAGAGCTTGAGGTGGCATAGGTGGGTGTCAAGGTGGTCCTCCCACACTGAGCAATGTGTGGGGGTAGAGGAGCCTCAGCCTCAGCAGCCATGTGGCCTTGGGCAAGTTCCTTTTTCTCCCTGGGCCTCAGTTTCCTTACTTACTTAGGGTTTTGGACTAGAAAAGTTTGGGGATGTGATCTTGCAGTGGATGGCTATGACTTAGGCAGCTCAAAGCAACAAAAGACGTGAGGGGCACAGACCCTTCTGAGCATCTTCCCAGCAGTGGCCTCCAGCCAGACTGCACATGGGAAGTTTTATTAGATGGTTTCTCAGAGTTCCTTGCCCCTAAATATTGCCTTCTACAGCCTGCCTGGGTCCTGTTTAGCCGTGGAAAGCCCCTTGTTGTGTAGATATATAACTTGGAAGGATTTTAATGGTCACTTTAAGGGGGAGAAAAGGAAGGGAAAGGAAGAGCCTTGAAGCAATGGCATTAGGGAATTTGTCATGAAGTGGTGATAAGGGCAAGGTTCAGAGTATTCCTTAGGGTATGTTTCAAGGGCCCTGGGTAGCACAGGGTTCCCCCAGGAAGAGAATTAGAGGAAGAGGTAGGTGGCCAGTTTTACCCATTCAGCTTTGCTGGGGCCAGGCCCTACAGGGACAATCTGCGTGCTGCAGAGAGAGCCTACAGGTCCAGGATGGAGTCTAGTGGCCCATGGAGGAGGCCAGTCTTCTCTGTCCCTCCTCTCTTGGTTCTTGGCTTCTATTGCCAGGCAGCTGTTGGTAATCTCATCAAATAGAGCACAGAGCCCAAGAGGCCAGAGCCATGGATTTGTTCCCCAAGGATGCCGTTGGCTTCCGGCAGAGCAAAGCTCAGTTCCCCAGGCTGCAGCCACATCTCCAGAAAATAGGTGGTCACCTTTGGTAACCAAACCAAGTCACCTAGACAGTCATGACTCATTAAAGAGTCATCCCTGAGACTCGAAAATACTCAGGATGTACATTTTTTAAATGCACATTTAGTCCAAAATTAAAAAGATCACATTATGGAAAAGTTAGAGAAGCTGCTACTTTCTCATGCTTTGTATCTCTGTTTTAAATGTCATTTTTTCAGGGAGTATTTCTCTAACCATCCTATCTAAATTAGGTCTTCTGTGGCTATACACACACACACACACACACACACACACACACACACATACATATAATGCATTATATATATGCATTATACATATATATATAAAATGCATATATATATTTAAAAAATGCATATATATATATATATATATATATATATATATATATATATACACACACACACACACACACACACACACACACACTTATCTGATCTTGTTATGTGCCAGGCACTGTTTTAAGAGCTTTGAAAGTATTAACTCATTCAATGCTCACAAGAGCTCTGTAAGGTTTTCTTTCTTGCTCTATTTTAAGTTACAGGGGGAACTGAGGCATAAAGACGTCAGAGAACTTGCCTAGGGTTGTACAGCTGGCGAGGGGCAGAGCCGGGATTTAAAACCAGGCAGTCTTTAGAACCAGTGGCCTCAGCATTGTGTTCTGCTACCTGAACCCTAGCTTTCAATATACTTTGCCCGTCATCTCCCTCCCCCATCAGATGCTGAGCTCCTCACACTTGTGTCTGCTTTGCTTAGCACAGTCCAGCGAACCAACGAGTGGATGAGAAAGGGGGAAATTGCCCCTAGTCCAACGACCTTAGCCTGATAATTATGATAATTTTGAAAGATCATAGATCTTCAGACCATGGGTCAGGAGCCACTACCGCCAGTCCTGTTATTGCCTTTGTGAGGACAGAACAGCTGGCTGTGCCAGCACACCTGGGGCGAGTGGTTAGGGAGGCGCCTCATGCCAGTAACTAGCTCCTGGTTGTCCTCCGCCTGGCTGTTTGTCTTGATCTCGCCCTTGCCCACACCCTCCCTGTCTCTCTGAGCCTCCTTATCACTGTCTGCCTGTCTCACCCACTTCTCTTTGTTCCCATCTTTGCCTCCAGACCCTCTCCAAAGCCACCAAGGTTTGAGGACATGAGATAGACAGTTTATCTTGTAATCACTGTTAGGCAGTGTTAAACAAACAGTACAGCTAGCAAAACATGAAGGCAGGTAGATGCTTTGGGAATCCTAAAAAGATAAAGTTGAGTCATCTGCTACATTGAGGATTTTGAAGCTGTTGGAATCCCGGGTTCTGTCTGATCCTCGCAGTGGCTGCCCCTTGCAAGTGGTGGTACCAAGAGGCGGCTTGGGGGTTTAGATCCTCTTCAGGTTTCCATTTGTCCTAAATAAAGATATAATAGCTGAAAATGCTGTGTTTGCTGTGAAAACACCACTACACAATGAATCCCTAGACCCCATTCCACACACTGCCGTTCAATCTCTCCTCCTCCCACAAATAAACTCTGGAGCCTCCAGATCTCAGAGAGGGATCCACCTGCTTTCTCTATTTTGCTTATCATCTTCCCTCACGCCTTTATAACAAGTGGGGCTGAAAGGCTCAGTTCGCTCATTCATTCATTCTTTCATTCATTCCTGGTCCCAGGCACATGTTATCTAACATATACTGGATGACAATACAAAGCAGTAGAGGGGACCCATGAAGCAGGGTATCAGTCCCAGGGAATTTCAGAGGTAAGCTGAAGAAAGATCTGTATGGATAAAAAGTTAGATGGCAGTGCAGAGATTAACTGACAGTGTGTTGGCTGCAGCATCTATCAGAGGTGGCTGTGATGTGTCAAAGGCACACACAGTACAGATGTCAAGAACTGAGCCCATAGGCAGGAGGGATCCTGAGGGTTGGAGGGAGGAAGTCAGACTTTGTGGAAGGGTAGATTTGCCCCATGGCTAGATGAGTAGGAGAGGACACCTGGCTAGTGGTGGGAGGGCATTCCAGGCAGACGACTGGCATGGGGCTTGGCCAGCAGAACCAGAAGCACAGCCTGGAATTTGTAATGAATGGCCCAGGCAGTGTGTCTGACTAAAGTGCCCAGGGCAGGCGGTGAGTGTGATGCTGAATGTCAGGGCTGCCCACAAACTTAAAAAGAAATGTCTGAAAACCCACATGTGGTACATAGCATACAAACCAGTGTGGGAGAAAATCACACATGGAGCCATTCTAAAACTCAGTAGGAGGATACTACAGACTGATGTGGTTCACAAGTGATCAGATGTGGGCGACTGTCCTGGGCCTCTATCCTGGGGCATTTGCAGGCCATAGTGGGATGGAGGCTGGGAGACCCAGCATCTTCAGGTGCCAGGGCCCTGTTGGTAGGTGACTTCAGGGCTCACCTGAAGGGTTCTTCCAGTCTCTTGTTCTGTGCTGAAGTTACTTGGTCCTGGTTTTACAGAGGACAAGGGTGGTGCAATAGGCTGGCCTGGGTATATTTCCTCTGTGTCGGTCTCTCCCATAGACTGTTGGTCCAGACAGACCACTGACCATATTGGTAGCCTATAGAGGAGTGGGGTCTACTTCAAACAGCAGCTTACTGCTGGGGCTTTGCTGTCCTCTGTCCCATTAGAAAGCAAGCAGTTCCAAAAACAGTTTTCTAACCCAGCCTAAACCTGCTGGTCCAGTAATAGCATAGACTAGGAATATAGTGAGCACCCAGTAAATATCTGCTAGTATAATTCTCATTCCTCACACTGTTGACAGTTGACTGACTCCTGGAGCCTTTACCCAGGTAGCTTTATCCTCTTTCCCACCCTTCAAGCCTCTCCAGAGGCCACAGCTGTACCCTCTCCTCACTTCCCGATGTGGAGGAGGCATCTCTATTGGTATTCTCATCATGGGTATGCCATCCCCATGCACTTCTCATAATCCTCCCCCAACCCCAGGTGTCCAGGACCCAGTCTCCTGGCTGGCCCCCATTGGTGGCTCTTTGGGAAGAGTTTCTAATCAAGGAGGAAAGCAGATGTGAGGACCTAGCTGGGAAAGAGCTTGGAAGAGCAGTAGAGTTTTCTGTTGAGACCAGGCTGGCCAGGAAGAGGAAGCTGTCTGAAGTACAATTTAATGTGCCTGTGTCTCTCTCTATATATACAGATATATGTATCTAAGTTGATCTATGAGGCATCTTTACATGAATGTACAGATGTAGCTCACATATTGGCTGAATGGATTTTTCTCTACTGTTCTATTTCCACCCACGTCAGCATGTCTTGGGTTGTAAAGTCCTGGGGTTTGGGAGTGAGGTCTTGGAAGGGGGGATGAGCCTTGAGAGGGTGGGATTTCTTAGCACCACAAGTATTCAAGTAGTGATAGAACAACCACTTAGGATTATTTAGGGCCCTGCAACAGCCTATGAGAAGTGAAAGTAGGCGACCTCTGAGGTCCCTTTAATTCCAATGAATCTGATTCCAGACCACTTTGCATAGTAACCCAAACATAATAAAGTGGTTGCTGTTGCATTTTGAAGGTGTTATGTTTAGGCGCGATGTGGCATCAGTGCTCACCAGACTGTCCTCTTATAAGAGCAACTTGACTTTATAACTTAATAATTGTGTGCTCCTGGGCACATCTCCCAAACCTCCTGTACTTCCGTTTCCTCATCATAGAATGAAGATAACAATAGTACCTGTTAAGGGTTGTAGTGAAGATGAAGGAGAGAGCACACAGGGAACTCTTTGTGTGTGACACATGGTAAGTGCTCCATCAGTGTTGGTGATGGCTATTAAGTTGACATTGTAGTTCTTGTTGGAGGAACCATTCTGAAACGTGTGGGCCCTCAGGTGACCTATCTGGCTCTATGGGGTCAGTCTAATTGTCTCCCCAGCTTCTAGCCTTGCTCCTGGCCTAAAGTTCTCCCAATGGAGAGAAGCCCTCCCACCCTCGAAGCTCCATCCCACAATCAGTTCAGTTGGACATCAGAGCTACCCTAGCTAGATCTCACTTCCATTCTGATAGCTTTGGCCTCAGCCAGGTCTACCCATCTGGGCCCTTGGAAGGGACAGATCATCCAATGCCAAATTCTGAAGTGTCATTGCTTCCCGGCCCACTCTCCTTTATTCTCTAAACTAACTGGAATCAGAGATATATTCATATGCTACAATCCAGGGAGGATTAGAAGTCTGGCTGGCCGTGGCTCTGCAGCTCACTTTCGGGTTGTGTAAATGAAACTTATGCAAACAAAGCAGCCATTTCTGCTCCGACTCCTTTTGACCAGGCTTCCTTCCTGAGAACAGAGCCAGGCTTGCTCTTTAGGTGTGTTCCTGGGGTGAGTCCCTTGCAAGGTGGATTGCCCAGGCTATACTCTCTACTACATCCAGTCTCATCTCCACACAAGGGGTTGGGGGGTTCTCCTTAACCCACCACAACTTCTTGACCTGGGACATGAGCGGGAAGCCTGAGAACTTGGAATGGTGTGTCAGGTCCAACCCCATCCTTTCAATGATGAGAAAAATGAAGATGAGGGAAGAAGAAGTCCCACCCACTATTAAACTACATTGGCTGAGGAGGACTCCCCTTCCCCAACCCTCAGAAAAAAGTCACTGCAGAGTGGTCTCAATTGTTCATCAGTTTTGCCTTTTTAGATGAGAGTTTTCTTTTTTGAGAGGGCTGAGAATCCCCATGCAGTGCTCTCTCTGGGAAGGGCATTTTATTTAGTAGATTTATTTAACTTTTATTAAGAGGGGAAAGCTTGGCAGCCCCAAATGGCTACATCTCTGTTCTTGAACCCTGAGAAGCTGCATCCCTTACTGGGGAGGGTCTTTGGGAGAGAGGAGTGTGAATAGGGGATAAAGGGAGTGAGGCCTTGGTCCCCAGAAGAGGGGTAGGTCCTTTGACTGCTTTTAAGAGGCCTCTTGCCTTTTCCTGGCCTCATTAACCTGGAACCTGTGAGAACCTGAAACACATAAGAGCTGAGATGCCTACTCAGTAAGAGTTAGAGGCCCAATTGCATAATATTTCTAGGATGATGTAGCTATGTGTGACTCCCTGGCAATTAGAACAGCCCTTGTTTCTGACCCATGTCTCCTATAGCTCTCCTTCCACTGCCCCCCAACACTTGCTTGAGCACTTACTGTTTGTCAGACTTGTGATGATCATCTTACTATATTCCTCATGCTAAGCCTTAGGCATTCAAAGATGAAGCCAGCCCCTTCCCTGTAGGAAGGTCAGGCCTTTGTCTTAGAGGTATGTAGGTGTTTGGAGGGCATGACCCAAAGGTTAGCCCATGAGTGCCCCTAACTTGGACAGAGAACCCCTCAAACTAGGCCCATCTTGTGCCTGCTTGCATGACCTATTTTATATCTACAAATGGCTAGCATTACCTGTTCTAAATATCTGGCATTACCTCCCTGCTTAGTCAGCTTCCCTCTGGCTTCAAACTGCTGGAGGGCCCCACCCTCTGTCCACCTGCTATCCATCTTGGCTCCCTCCCTCCCTTTTTTCTTTCTGGAAGGATCTGGAGGTACCAGATCCACAAGTTCTGATGTCTTTAAAAGGATCAGCCTGGGAATTAAGGCTCATTTGAGAGCTGTGACATTCAGCTTGACAATAGTGAAAGTCCAGCAGTCGATCCCATTTTGGCTTCCAACTGGGTACCATGAGGGCCTGTGTCCCCCTGATAGTGGCCATGCTCTGCAGCCTGGCCTGGGCTGGTAAGTCACTATCTGATGGGGCTAGAAAGGGATCCTGCATAAAGAAGCTGAGGTTTGGGGAACTTGGTAGAGGGTGAGAGTAGTGTGACAAGGGAGGGTCAGCTCTGTCCTAAATTCATGGAGCACCTTAGACTTATTCTTGCCTAAGGTGTAGGAGTTGGCCCTGGAGTGGAATGGACTGTGCAAAGGGAGTTGCAAGGCTGATGAACTAATGTCATGAGAGCCCTTTCTTGACACTATAAAAGACCAGCCTCAAACATCTCAGTCCAACCTGACTTTTGATCTTACTAAGGTTTTGTTTTTCAGGGCCATTGTATGGTATAAAACTGGGGCTGTAGTCTGCTGGGTTTGAGTGGGCTGGCTGCCCTTGGTCACCCCTTTCACTGCCTGGGATAGGACCTTTCTCTGGGTAAAGCCTTTGGAGATGGACAGGCTCAGGGGAAACTAGAAGGAGAGCCCCTAGACCAAGAGGTGGGCCATGTGTTATCTAGGACTGTACAGGTGGTCAGAGGAATCAGTCTTTGTTCCAGTGTTAGAGGAACTAAAGCATAGAGAAGGGTCCTGGCTCATAGCTACCAGCAGTGCAGGGGATGGGATGGGACCGGCAGAGAACAGGAACTCTTTCCTGTTTAGCAGCTGGGCAAAATGCTGATGCCGATGTGTTAATTGTTGGTTAATAGGTGAGTAAAAATGAGTGCCAGGGGAGTGGGGGCTGAGCTGAGAAGTGTAGGGAGAATCCTCCTCTGCCCAGGGGAGAAAGGATTAGAACTTGGTACCCAACACAAGTGGTTCCTATATAAGATTGTTGTAAGGACTAAATAAGATAATGTATAAGAAGCACCCTATATGAGCTGAGATCTCAATGAATTGGGGGCTTTGATTATGATTATAAATATTCCTGGGAGAAACTTAATCTTGGAGTCATTTCCAGTAGGTTGTGGATAAGGAGACCCCTAATGGGACTCTTAAGTGGTAAATCTTTCAAGGAAAAAGCTGTTGCTAGGCTTCCTAGCACTGGGAGGATCATGTATCTTTACTCTGGCACCCAGAGCAGCCGAAAATAAGCTCTGTTTGGTAGCAGAGAGCCAGTGAGAAAGAGGGAGGGAGGGCATGAAAACTTCTAGCTTAGTGTGGAGGAATGGCCATCTGGTTGGGACAGCTCAGCTCAGGAGAGGAAAGCAGCTCAGAGACATTTGGTCCCTGGGAGGGGCCTACCCTAAGGGCAGTGGCTTCAGAAGTGCAGGTGGTGCCCTGACTCTAGGGGTGGTGATCCGATCTGGCTGTGGCATTGATGGAGAAGTGAGGGTCAAATGGGTGATACCTCTGTTTTTCCTAGGATGGGAGGGAAGAGGCTCTGCTCTTGTCTATCCTGTTTCAACATTTCAGAACTTCAGTGCAAGAATATGAATCATCTGGGGGAGTCATTGTCAGTGTCAGGTCCTTGGTTGTTCCAAGTGAACTGAGGCAGGAAGCTGGTCCTAGAAATGCATCACCTTTGTTGACTAGGTATCCATGGAAACAGCATCTGGGGCCCCTAGAGAAGCACAGATGTAGGATGCTGCAACCATCAGAGGGGCTGAACTCTTGCATATAGGGACACCCAGGCTTGGAACTAGGCTTTCTTGGTGGGTAGTATGAATAGGGAGTGAGCATTCTGGCATATTTATGTCTCGGAGGGTACAGAGAAATTTAGTATTTCATTAGGGGTAGGGAGAGGGGTTGTGGCTAAGACCTTTATGGGGAATGGAGGAGGAATCTGAGTCTGAGAGAAGAAAAGCCAAAATGAAGAAAGGCAGGAAAAGAGAGTCAGAGGTGGGACAGAGGGATGCTGAGGGGCAGAAGGTAGCTGGAGCAGTGATTCAGGTGCCTGGCTGGTGAGTGAGGCACACACAGAGTGTTTATGTGAAAAGTAGGCACGGAGTGGGGTGCTGGTGTGAGTAGTCAGGGTGACTAGTTGCCTGAGTGTCCCCAGAACAGTACAGCAAGGTGCCTATGAGGAAAAGTCCCTCCCACCCCTCTCCCCACCCTCAGATCCCAAGGTCGTTTTGAAGCTCACGAAGGGAAGTGTGAAGGATCCTTGGCCTGGGCTTCTTACTGGGTTCAAAGTTCTTGAACAGAGATGAAAAAGCCACTCAGCTTGGGCCAGTGGGGGGTGTTCTCCTGAGTGCTACAGAGCTGGCTATTCACTTACAGCCTGTCTCAACTGGTGCCAACTCCTGGAATGGAATGAATTCTTTCTTTGGACTCTGCTGATCTGGCCCATTAAAAACACTGGATTTCCAGTAGGATTCTGGGTGTACTGCCAGGCTGACTGGGCAGGCAGCTGACAGAACCTTCTTCCCAAGCTGAAAATTTCTCCTTAAGGTTTTTGCATTCAGGTCCCAAGGAAGCATCATTTAAGATTCAAGAGGAGTTCCCCTGGGCCTGAAGAGATCTTGGGCCTGATCTTTCTTAGAGACAATTGACTGGATCAGAGTCCTGCCTTCCTGGTTACATTGGAGGCCCTGTACAGAATGTGAAATCGCCTTAGGACCCGGGTTAACCTTGTCCTGACATCTCTTTGATGTAAAGAAAACAGACCTATAGCGATGATGTCAGCTAAGAAACCATCAGCAACATAAATGCACTGACACCTCAGCCCAAGGGGTAACCCAGTTGAAACCCAGGGAGGGAGTCAGCTAGATTAAGTACTTCGGCAGGGAGGTAAGATATCTCCAGTCTGAATACTTGCCAGCTTGAATATGAGTACGGAATATTGCCACTGTATATTTATCTAAAAAAAAAAACCAAAAAACAAAAAACACTTAAATGGTGCTACTCTGTGTCATGTACTGTACTAAGTGCTTTAAAAATATTAGCTAATTTAATTCTATAAATATTCTATAAGATGGGCTCCATCATTATTATGCTTTTACAGACAAGGAAACTGAGGCAAAGAAAGTCAAATAACTTCACCAAGATTGGATAGCTAGAAAGCAGCAGAACCAGAATTCCAGCCCCAAGCCCTTTGGAGGCAGAGTCCAGTTCTTGACCTTTCTGCTATGCCACCCTTAGCCAGTATAAACCTTAATCCCACAATCCAAACCAGTAACTAAACCCATATCCCCAAATTTAACTCCATCCTAATCCAGGCTAAATTGAGATACCATACCTGAGTGGAATCACAATCAGAACCAAATCCCAAATCTAATCTAAGGCAAAACTCGGCTCATTTCTCCTCTCCTAATCCTGATTCATTCCACCCCACTGAATGTGGTCCTAAACCACCCTCATTCCCTACTCAGACATCAACACAAAGTTGTCACTTTGTCAATACATTTAACTCAAGCCCAAATCCTAGCTATTTTTTAATCTAAACCTAACCCCAATCCTGGCCCAAATTAGGTTTCAGTTTCCTCATTCACACAAATTTTTATGCTAACAGTAACTCTGACTCTGTTCTTGACATTCTCTGTAACCCACAGCCTGACCCTAACCCCAGCACTCACTAAATCCAAACTTCAGGCACCTCAGATGGAAACAAAGTTTATGTCATCACCCAGTAAAGCCCAGAGTGGAAGGAAGTCCCCTCAACCCTCAGCCAACTGTCACCCTGGCTTGCGCCCTCCACTGTTTTTGCTGGGGTGGGCCTGGTGGGGCTTGTTTTTTTAGAGAGTGGTAGTGTACCACTTCTTTCAAAATTTCATGTTTATGCCCCTTGTGACTGAAAGCTTGTTTCTACAAGCCATTTGGCTGGAGTAAGGGATGTGGTCTGTGGTTACATAACCAAACTAATTCCAAAGGCCGATTCTTACCCACACCCGCCTCCTTCCTGACCCTGAGCATAAACTAATCTGATTGAATTCCAAAGACTCAAGAAAGAGAAAGATGTGACACAAGGGGAATAGGGTGCAGGGGAGATCAGATTAAGGGGAGGGAAGAACAAAGAAGCAGGAGACATAAAAGGGACAGGATAAAAGGAAGGGCATGAGTCAGAGGGGAGAGGGCAGGTGGGATCCTAGGAGCAGCAGTGACTCACGTACATCTACAGGAAGGTGAAGAGTGTCCTGCGGGCCATGCTCAGCCCTCAGACCTCTTTCTTTGGTTCTGCCTGAATTTTTTTTAAAAGTGGGAAATTTTACATAAATATTAAGGCTTCTCTTAAAAAACTGGAGTTTCTGGCAACACTGAACCTGCATCCCAACATGGCAACAAATGGCTGGAGCTGATAGTGGCTGCCAATTTCAGGCAGAGCATCACTCCCAAATTCGTCACAGGCCCTACCTTTTCCTACTGCCTTTCTGCTTTTTACTCATTTATGATACATGTCTAGCTCCAGTAGGCATTTGAGTTTGTGATCCTGCTCTATATTATGAGCCTTGCAATATTTGGTGGGCGCTGGTGGTAGACAGCAGTGAGAGGGGGCATATGTTGTGCATGGGAAGCCGTGGATGTACTGCTCCCTTGAATATAGCAATGACCTTCCCTGCCAGGTCGGGGTCCTGCCCTTGTCTGTGAACTCAATGGCAGAGCGTAACTTGATGAGAATAGGATCTTCCTAGAGCTAAGTTTGTGACCTTTCCTGCTTATAGGAAAACTGGAGTCATGTGCATCTCGTTGCAATGAGAAATTTAACCGAGATGCTGCCTGCCAATGTGACCACCGGTGTTCCTGGCACGGGGACTGCTGTGAAGACTATGAGCACTTGTGTACTGGTGAGGGTCCTTGTGGGGTGACGGGTATGGAAGGCATGGCAGCCTAGGCCATGTTCATGCCCGGCCTACCTGAGGGACCACTGGCTTGAGGGGCCACTTGTCCAGCAGGCTGGAGCAGGGTTCAGGACTCATGATGGGGCTCAAAATGCCTGAGATGAGGGCACTGAGGGGCACAGCAGGGGTCAGAGATTTGGCCACCACTTGTCCCAGTTATTCTAGGATGTCCCCAGTATAAAGCCCAAACTTAAAATAAAATAGATATCATTTTCCTGGACTATCTATCTGATCTATCAAGATTAATAGTATCTTGAAAGTATAATTAATTCCAAAAAAGAAAAATGATGAAAATATTATTTTAGCATGTATTATATTACCAATTGATATCAACACTTTAAACTGAAAAAGTATGTAAAAATGGTAGTGAACTTTTCCAACCTGCATGCCACCAGAAAGACTGCATGGCATCACAGTGATGGTCATGATTCATAGCGCTTTATCTACAGTGAGTAGACCGAATGGCTGCATCATCTCCAACCTGTCATTCCTGGTCCAGCGATTAAATGGGACATGCACTGCCTTCAAAAGCCAATTATTCCTCTTTTACTTCAATGGCACAACTTTAGATGAATTATTTTTAAAAATCATTTTGAATAATCCCTTTTTTGTATGTTGCCAATGTTTTAGACTTCCAGATAAATGATCTTCTGCATTGTGACATGAAGTCTTGCTAAGTTCACCGTCAAACCATGTGTCATGACTCCCAGTTTGAAAACCATGGTCACTGAAGCCATGATAGATAATGGCCAGCAAGACCATTGCATATGGTTGTGCAGGTTGTGTACTGTACAAGGGCACCTGGCTGACAAGGCAAATTAGACCCATCTGAGTCTGTATCCTTCTTGCTAAGCCTTGTGCCTTGGTGCTGATCTGTGTCTGCTGAGAGAAAGGAGTGCCTTTTCCTAATTTGCCCAAAGGTGGTGCCTGTTAAGCCAGCCTGTGCCTGTTCAGCAGACACAGGATGGCCTGTTCACCTCAGACCAGCAGGCTGGCATTTCTAGGTAGAGACAAGACTTAACTTGGGAGCCATTTCTTCTCTAACTCTTTGACTTGCAACTCAAAATATTATAACTGACGACTAAGACTCTATATCAGCTCACAAAAGTCTATCAGCATAACGTGTGGCTGAGTTAAGAACCCTGTGGGTTGTCAGCACTTAGAATACAGCGTGGCACAAGGTTAGTGATCGAGAGACGTTTGTTGACTGAATGAATAACCCATGGTTCTGGTGGTAATAACACAGTCTTATCTGGGAAACTCACCAATAGATTCTGAATCACTTTGTCATAGTGTTATATCTTTGGAGGAAATTTTTCCATTGTGTGATGAGAGAGGAGCTCAGCATCCCCAGGAACATGCCTCATCTTCTTCCCCATCCCCACCACACCCTTCTCAGCTCAGATAGAGGCTTCAGTCACTCAGCTTGCAGGCTGATGGAATGGAGCAGCGATAGAAATGTGTTTGTCTGAACATGCCCTCCCCCATACACAGCCTCTGTGACCATAGTCAAGTGTTGCAAAGAAAGAAGGGAAGCTGGTAACTCAGGAAGCAGTTCTTACTCCTAGAGACTCTGGGAGGAGTTCACCCTTGACTTTGACTGGGAGTTAGTATAGGTATGGGATGTTCCTGAGTGAGGGTCTTGTCAGTTGGAGAATATAAAGCCTATCCCTCTATCGACTTTCATTAAAGAAAAGTCATAAACCAAATCTGAGTTTTGAATCTAGAAGGGACCACCACCTGTCTACCCCTCCCCTTTTTAAAAATGAGCACACTGAGTATCAGAATGGTAAAGTGGTAAGGAGGGTTGTCACCGGGGAGAGTCTTTGCACTTTTTATAACAGTTTTCAGTAATCTGTTTCCTTCTGTCTTCTATTTTCAGTTTTTCTCCTCTTTCACTTGGTATTTGTTCATTGTCTCCTAGCCCTTGTTTTGTGTCTTTTTCCACTGTACATGCTTGTTTCTGAGGCTGGGGGAACCAGAGATATGGGGGGAGGGGGACTGTCAGGGATGGTTGGTGACTTGATGTCTCTGCTTTGCAGCTGAAGAGGACCCCAAAGAGCCAGAGCCATTCTTGGAGCTGGAGGAAGAGACGGAGGAGGCCCCAGCTAGCAGTGAGTTTGCTTCCCCAAAGGGGACCTTCAGTATAAAGAAAGATATGAGAGGGTGATGGGGGAGGGGGCAGCCATACCAGGGGCAACAGGCTTAGGTCTAAGCCAGACAGACCCCAAACTCAGCATCGGGAGGTGCTAAGAGGGGCTCTGGGTCCTGGATGGAAGAAGCCTGGGGGCCTCAGCAGCTTGGGGTGGGGGGTCGGCAGGAAGGAGAGCCTGAGGCCTGCAGAGAGGCGGGAGAGGGAAGTGGAAGAGATCTTATTTTTAGAGTGGGGAGATTATAAAAACAACAGGACAGAAAGTAGAGTTCGGAATCAGAAAGGACTTCCTGAGTGTGAAGGGTGTGCACCAGAGAAGCTTGTTTGTTTTCCTTCCCTTGAGATCTTGAATAGGAATAAGGACAGCCAGGCCGAGTGGGTATCTAGCTGGGATGGAGCGACCTCTAGAGGTCTTCCCAGCACACAACTCCCCCTGTTCTCTCAGGCTTGTACTCAGCACCCAACTCCTGCCGGGGCCGCTGCCATGAAGCCTTCCACAAGCACCACCCATGCCACTGCAATGCCCGCTGCCCAGAGTTTGGGAACTGCTGCAAGGATTTTGAGAGCCAGTGTGGCCATGGTCAGTCTCCTACTCCTTTTACTATAGCCCCAGGGACAGAGGGACTCTCTAAAGCAATTGTTCTCCAAGTGGGGTCCCTGGGCTGGCAGCATCAGCATCATCTGGGAATTTATTAGAAATAGAACTCTAGGGCTTCACCTTGAACCAACTGAATTGGAAACTCTGGGGGTGGGGCCCACCATCTGTTTCAACAAGTCCTCCAGGTGATTCTGATGCATGCTAAAGTTTGAGAACCTTCCTAAAGGAAGGGGGCAGTGTGGACATTCTGTGGGCAATGCCATGTGCTGATTTTAATGATCTTTTAGGCCTGAGGCCCTTGCCCTCTGGTCACTTAGGGTGCCTGACTGCAGCCGTTCTCCCTCACTACCAGCTTCTGGACGGTGCCCAGAAAGGGATGCATACAGATAGTTGCTTCCCCCTGGCCTCCCTCTGGCTCTGAGACACCCCTTTCCCAATTCCTCTTAGAGGGCTTTTCCCGCAGCAGTGATGCCATAACCAAGGAGGAGCTGCAGGGCATCTCTGAGAAGATCTACAGGGCAGACATTAACAAAGCCCAGAAGGAAGACATCGTTCTCAACAGCCAAAACCGCATCTTGCCCTCTGAGACCAGGGACCAAGTGGACCACTGCCCGGAGCCGTGAGTTCTCTTCTTTTCTCTTCCTGCAAAGTCTCTCTCCCAAGTTTGCTTCTTTTGATGACTCAGCTCTCTTCTCTTCCAGGCAGGCAGGATCAAAGGGAAAGAAAAAATAGGTCTCCAGAGACAAATAAAGCCATCTTAAGGGACTGTGGGTATTCAGTCAGGAGGGTTTCTGTGCTTGGCCAGGCTGAGAACAGAACTAACCTTCCTGGAGCTGAAGTGTAAGAATAGAGCGACCTCATGCATGACCTTCAAGAGTATAACCACTCTGATCCTGAACCCAACTGTCAGTGGCTGGCCCTGGCCCACCTGCCAGTTCCTGGAGGGGTTTCTGCTCCAACTTTAGGCCTCTCACTAGGCTTCTCTCCGCCTCCCCAGGCTCTTCACATATGTCAACGAGAAGCTGTTCTCCAAGCCGACCTATGCAGCCTTCATCAACCTCCTCAACAACTACCAGAGGGCGACGGGCCGTGGGGAGCACTTCAGTGCCCAGCAGCTGGCTGAACAGGACACCTTTCTCAGAGAGGTCATGAAGACGGCAGTCATAAAGGAACTCTATAGCTTCCTCCATCACCAGAGTAAGCCGCCCTCCCTAGGTCTCAAGAGGCAGTGCTGAGGACTCAAGTCTGTCTGCAGGAGAGCCAGGCACCCCTGGGGGCTCCACAAAATGGGTGGGGAGGTTAAGAGTGGGGGTGGGGCTGGGAGGCTGGTGTACGTTTGGGAAGTGGGGCAGAGAGGAGCCCAGAGAGATCATGGACCAAGCAGGAGCTGAGGAATTCTCTGTCTTGGAAGTCACCTCATCTTTTGATTTTTTTCTCAGCTGCCTTGTTTATACCCTAACTCGCTGTTTCAGTCTCAGGGTCCTCTGCAGGGCTGTGTGCCACCCCACTCCACACAGGACACTTGTCAGCCACTGCAGCTGACCCCAGCATCAGCACCACTTTCCAGGCTCGGAGAGTCCCTGATTCTGCTCCCTCCTCCTGCTCTAAGTCCAGGAAGGAGGTTGGCCCATTCCACATTTTCACTGGGTAAACAGCAACAGAAAATCAACAAAGGCTCAGAGGGGGAAGTTCTAGCAAGAAGGGTTCTGGTTGGAGTGGCTCCAGATAGAGATACATTAAAATCAGACCAAAAAAGGTTGGTTGAGGCCAAGTGACTTCTTGGCATGGGTTGTGTTTGTTAGAGTCCTGAAGATTCCTTTCCTGAGCTCTAGGCAGCTGAACTTTGCCTGAGGGGTGGTTCTGTCCAGGTCTTCTCTCCCTGGCTGTGGGATTGCCTCTACTCACGGCTGCTGCATTCCATCTGTGTTTGTCTGTTAAGAGTTTAGTAACATGCTCTGTTTTTAGGTAAAGCCAGAAGCACCAAGGCTTGCCTGTGAGGAGGATGCAGTCCTGCGCTGCCCCCTGGTGTTCTCTTTGTAGTAAACATGAGAGACTCTTGGTCAAGACTGAGCCCTTCGACTTTTCAAATGAGAAAAATGGAGGCCCAGACAGGCTAGGTTACTTCTTAGAGGCCACAAAGGAAGTTGTAAGCAGGGCTAGGCTGGAACCCAGGATTTTGACACCGAGGCCAAGCTGTTCCATTACTCACCCTGTCTTCACCCCTCTTCCTGTCCAAACTCCACTTGTCCTTAAAGTTATACCTCATATCCTACCACATTTAAAAAGCGGCACTTGACCTAGCTCACAGCTTGCTTTCGGCTTCCTTTCAGAGGTCAGAGGCTTGGGGAATAGGCCCAAATAGCTGTGGACCAGAGACACCTGGTTTGACTCCATGTTCTGCCACTTACTAGTGGTGCCACCCTGGGCAAGTTATGTTACCTGAGTCTTAACTGTGAAATGGGGTCATGGAGGATTAATGCATGTAAATCACCCAGTGGAAAGCCTGGCACCGAGTAAGTGGTAGCCATTCAGACTATGAAACCATTCGTAGTTATTTCGTGTATACTTAGTCTTGCTTCCAACTGTGTTTTAAGTCCTCAAAAGGAAATATGTCTGGTATCTCTTTTGTATCCTCCACACACAATTCTGGGCAGTAAACAGTCAATATTTTATGATTCCCTAATTTAGATCCCCACCCCTGACCTTTCCTTTGGGTCCCCGCTGCCTTTTCAACATCTCTACCTATCTAATTGGCACCATTTCAGAACTTAATGTAAAGAGAACTCATGGTTCCTGCCTCTTCCGCAGTCTTCCCCATCTCACAAATGACACCACAATTCATCCAGTTGCTCAAGTTAGAAGTTTGGGAGTTATATTTGATTCTTCTCTTTACCTCACTGTTCCCCATCTCCATTTCCTCACCAGTAACATCTATCACTCCCACCTTCAAAATCTATCCCTGACTTGCCTGCTTCTCACCCCCTCTTCAGGCTGCCACTGAAGTCTAAGCTACCACTGCTTGTGAAATGGACAAAGAGTTAGCCTCAAAACTGGTCTCCCTGCTGCTTATATGCTCTGTTGACCTTTTTATACACACAACCAGAACGATCCTTTAAAAACAGAGTTCCTAGAACATAATTTCCCTGCTTAAAACTCTTCAGTGGCTCTCCCACCACCAAGAAGCTATAGAGTCATTAGGAGATCAGTCTCTGAGCTAGATTGTGTCGGCTCAAGTGTTGTCTTTACTCTTACTGTGTAATCTTTTGTGAGTTACATAAACTTTGTTTGCCTCAGTTCTCTCATCTCTAAATTGGGGATAATTAGTACCAACCTGATGTGAAGATTCGATCTGAGAAATGAAAGCAGTTAAAACATTGCCAGGCACACAGAACATACTCAGTAAATCTAAAATATTTTTTTGTTATTATTACTGTTTGACTGGGATCCAACCCTCTTGCCACAGCTTACATGATCTGGCCACTGCCTATTTCTCCAACCTCCTCTCCTACCACCCTCTCCTCCTGCTCACTCTGCTGCAGCCACATGGACTTTCTTTCAACTCTTTGAACACCAACTCAAGTCTCTGCACTTGCTATTCCCTCTACATGGAAGAATCTTTGCCCCAGATCTTTGCAAGGCCGGCTCCTTATCCTTTACGTTTCTGACTTGTGCTACCTCCTCAGGGAGACCTTTCTGATCTTCCTTTCTAGAAGAGCCCTCTACCCTCACCCCCACCTCTAGTCATCACAGAATAATCTGCTTTATTTTCTTCATAGTACTTTTCTGAAATCATATTGTTTACTTATTGTTTATTTATTTATTATTTGTTTCCTCCACTGGAATATAAAGACAGGGATCTTATCTCTCTGGTTCTCTGTTGAATTCTTAGACTTTAGATCTGGGCCTGGCACAAAACAGATACCCCATAGCTAACTATTGAACAAACAACTGAATATATTTGTTGGTTGAACCCATATATCTCTTGACATGCTGGAGCAGGTGGCCCTTCCTTGCTTCCCAGAATCTAGCCTTGCCTTCCCCTCTCCTAAGTCCTCTATGTTCCTCCTCACAGACCGCTATAGCTCAGAACAAGAGTTCGTCAATGACTTGAAGAACATGTGGTTTGGGCTCTATTCAAGAGGCAATGAAGAGGGGGACTCAAGTGGCTTTGAACACGTCTTCTCAGGTGGGATCACTCTGCTTGGAAAGAAAGAGTTGGAGAGGAGAAGAGAGGTAGCTTCCTTCAGAAGCAGGGTGGCATCAGACATTGATGAATAAGCAGCCACACCAACTACTGGGGAGGGACACATCTACTCTCAGGCCAAGGGGGAGGGACTGAGGAATAATCTCTCTGGAGTATCTAAGGGAGAAAGAGGACCAGATACTGGGGCTCCCAAGGGCACACATAGGAAGGAAGGTGTGTTTGGGGCCATGGCTGTCTACTTCTAAAGGGTCCTCAGCTTCCAGGGCTTGGTCAGCGGCTTCCCAAGGGGGCCTTCATCTTTCTCTCACTGCCTCATCCCGTAAAGCTCCCATCAAGTGTGGCTTGCTTCTGGAGCAATGGATGAGGGGAGTACTTCAGATTGGTCACCCGGGTCAACTGGGAAGAGGAATTCTCACAAAGGGATTAAACCCAAATGGGGACCCTCCTGAGGTGAGAGTTAGAGATGCGAGAGTCTCTGGGAAGTCTTGGCAAGAGGCTCAGTAGATGAATGATTTAGGAGTCAGAGACTTGAGGCGGGGGACAGCTGTGGCATGGGAGAGGGGAAAGGGATCATCCACCTTGGACTCTTTATTACAGGTGAAGTCAAAAAAGGCAAGGTCACTGGCTTCCATAACTGGATCCGCTTCTACATGCAAGAGAAGGAGGGCCTGGTTGACTATTATAGTCACATCTATGATGGACCTGTGAGTACTGAGTGCTGACCCCATGGGCTGGAAAAGCCTGTTAGTACCCAGACTTCCTCCCCTCATTCCACATTCCGAACTGTCAGACTTTTCTCTCATCTGACCCTCACTGGCAGCCTAATAGGGATTGTGAATATGTCTTCCCCAACTGCTGGACAGCAAGGTTAGCCAGCCAGGATGCTGGGATTCCCTTCCAAAGAGTAAAGGCTCCACAACTATAGGGGAAAGAGGCAGCGGGCACCATCTCTGGATGAGAGGGTGAGGGCAGGGGATGATTATTAGAGGGGAGAACCAAAGACATGCAATTACCACCTGCCTGAATTTCCTTAGAATGGGGTGTGTCAGCTGGAAGTTTCAGTTTGGCTAGTCTGAATTAAACTCCTTATATTTTATAAAAAAGAAACTTTTGCTGCCTGTACCAGGAAATAATTTGGAGGCAATAAATGATTCTTCTCTTTCACATGTGAGGGCCACAGGGAGTGGTTGTGTACCTGCTCCCCAGGCATTGGTCATATGGATGCCGACTCTGGCCTCCCTGGGAGATGTGCTCTGGCAGCTCCAGACAGAAGGTCTGAGTGGGGCTTACACACCATAGCAGGGCAGACTTTTACTCTGTTGATTTAAAGAATCTAGCCTCCCCAGAAAGCTCAAAGAGGCCCCTCATGGGCCCTCAACGAAGCCTGGCTAACTGCTGCCATTTGCCACCCCTCAGTCTGCCTCCACTCTGTAGCATTCACCAGACCCCCTTTCTCTCCACAGTGGGAGTCTTACCCTGATGTGTTAGCCATGCAGTTCAACTGGGATGGCTACTATAAAGAAGTGGGCTCAGCCTTCATCGGTAGCAGCCCCGAGTTTGAGTTTGCACTCTACTCCCTGTGCTTCATCGCCAGACCAGGCAAAACGTGAGTACTGGGCCAGCCAGGCCTGGGGAGAAGGCTGGGGCCACAGGCTGTCCTCAGCTAGGACCATCAGGAGACCTGGATTCCGCTATTTGGTGGCTCAGAGGGCATGGACAAATCACCACTCTGGCCTCAGTTTTCTCACTTGGGAAATGAAGCTGTTAGATTAGACTGATGGCTGCCACACTTCATCTGAGCAGCAGAACCTTATGTAGGACCTTTAAACATAAAACAGTGAGAAATGGAGTTGCCCTGGCACTCTGAGCCTCCGAATTGCCCCACCCGCCCCCACAAAGCTGGCTGAGGGAATTCTAGAGCCCCAAAGAGGACAGTTGAAACCACTGAGCCTCGTGTTCTCTAGCACTTGAGGACTCTAGGTCCTGCTACTTCCAAAAGCCTAAGCAGACATTTAGATTCTGGAGATTCAGCTCTAGAATCTGGGATTTTAGAATACTGCTCTGGGAAAGATGAGGAGTGGTGTTCTTAAAGAAGATACAAAGTGAAGTATAGATTTTGAGAGGGCTCCCTGCACTCCAGGGGAGCTGGAGGCAGTGGCTGAAGTAAGCTGTGGCAGTTCTCTTAGAGGCCTTTTAAGTCACCGTGGAGCCCTTCTGCATAGGTTGGGCTTGACCTTTCCTGCCTGGGGACAGAGGCAAGGTAAACCAGGACCCTGTGATTTGATGATTTTTCTCCACAGGTGCCAGTTAAGCCTGGGTGGACATCCCTTGGCCATCCAGACCTATGCCTGGAACAAGTCCACCTACGGAAATGGCAAGAAGTACATTGCCACAGCCTACGTGGTATCTTCTACCCGATAGAGCTTGGAGCCAGAAAGGGGCATGAAGGCAGAGCCTTTTAGGACTGAGGTGCTTTAGGCTCTGGACTGGAGTGGGGAGGAGACTGTGAGGGGTTCCCAAATCCAGAAATACCCATATGGGAAAGAGAGAATGGATACAAATTAGAAAAATGCAGAGAAACAGTCAAATCTTCGTCTCTAGCATTTTAGAAACAGCATTTAGAGAAGCTGGGTCCCTCGGTGGCTCTTTGTCTTGATGGGAGCTGGAACCACGAACAAGTCCTTGACCTCTCCAGGTCTCATATTTCCTTTTAATGTAAAGGGAAGGGGGTTGCCCTCTTTCTTGTTTTGGGGGTTGGTGAGAGGGCAAATCTGATGATTATTACTGTGAAAGTGTTATCAATTGTTCTTAGGAAGAACGGCTGATAGAAATTCAAGATTACTATAATGGCTGTTATTATACACAGCTCTGCAAACTGTAATTCAGCCCTATGTTGGGGCCTCAACAAAGACATGGAAATCATGGTCTTTTCTAGGGTTAGATCCTCTCAGACCAGGGTGTGGGAGAACTTGAATGCTGGATGGAGAGGATAACAGGTTGGTGCAGTGAGTGGTCTGGGGGAGAAGTCAATTTCTCCTGGCCTGAGGGTTTTTCAGCCAGTTCAGTAACTGCATCAAGAATCTTGCTACTTATATTTAGTGCAGTTACAGAGCTGTATTTTGATCCCAAATTGTTTGTGAAAGAGTTCTCTCATAGGAGGAAGATTTTGCATTCGAAGAAGAAAGAAGGTTATAGCTTTATGTCATTAACATAATTATTTTAAGACTTATTGAGCAGCCATAATTTGTATAAACTCTAGAATGGAAGACCAGGGAGACTGGATTCCAACTTCAATTATGCATTTCTTCCCTAACCCCACTGGAACAAGATGCTGTCCCATAGAGCCAGGCTTGAACTACAGTTTAGAGGGTTTAAGTCTCCAATTAAAATCATTTAAGAAAATTTGAAATGTGTCTCTTTTTTATAATCGCCCCCTCTCAACTGTCTGTCTTTCTTTCTTTTTCCTGAAGTAGGGCTGAGAGTGATACTTCTTGCTTTACTGTCTCTTCAGGATGGCCTGGAGAATGTGCTGTCTTGATGAAGTCCCTGAGGACTCTTACCGAGTCTCTCTAGCTAAGATGGGAAGAGAATTCTTCCTGGTGGACTTGTAATGTGCATGGTGGAAGGAGTGTACTTCTGATTCCACATATAAGGAACTTGGAAGTCATCACTCCATCCTAACAAATTAAAAACTGAACATACTGAAAAACCAGTATTAGATCCATAAAAGAGGAGAGGACACAGACAAACCTCTGTCCTCAAGATTGGAAAGACAGGCAAATATAGGAAGACAAAACTTACTAGAGCAGAGGCTCAGGAGAAGATACCAATGCTAGGGTAGGAACAGCTGAACTATAATTGACAAATTGCTGGAGGCTCAGTGCAGATGGCCCTGAAAGTTAAAAACTTTAGGGGACCCAGTCATACGGGCTCCACAATATTTTGAGATTTACCTCCAAGAGTTCAACCATGTTCCCATACTAAATGTTTGAGAAAAATTGCTTCAAGCTTCTGGCACTGCCAGGAGAAAAGAAACCATTTAAAAATCCTCCAGAGCACTCAGCACTCCATCTTTCCTATCAAAGCCTGTCCTCAGGGGTAACTAGTCAACCAGAACCTAACCTGCTGGGGTATTATCAGAGCCTAACTGACCCGGGGATGGGGTCAGTTAGCCATCTGTCCCATCTATGAGACAGAAACACCTATGAAATTCATAGTCCAGAGGCATAGGCTCAGTAAAAGACTGAGGCCTAATTATAGGACTATAAAATGCTTTTCCGCCTCCCACACCTTACGACCACATTACTACAGGCCTATTTATAGCACTTCCTTTTTCCGGTACATCTTGTTTGGCTATCAAGAAAAAAATACAAAGCATACCTAAAGGCAAGACATACAATTTGAAGAGAAAGAGCAAATACTAGAATCAGACATGGCAGGAATGTCGGAATTATCAGGACTAGGAACTTAAAATACCTATGCTAAGGGCTCTATGGGTATAATAAGACAGCATGCGAGAACAAATGGGCAATGTAAACAGAGATATGGGAATCCTAAGAAAGAACCAAAAGGAAATGCTAGAGATGAAAAAAAAAACCACTGTAAAAGAAATGAAGAATGCCTTTGATGGGCTTATTAGTAGACTGGACATGGCTGAGGAAAGAGTCTCTGAGCTGGAGAATATATCAATACAACCTTATTATCACATGACTTGAGAGAGAAAGGAAAGAAGATTCACCCAAGGGTCTATGACGTTTTAGTGGAGCAGCCAGCTAGCTCCCTTCTCAACCAATTCTGCCAGAATTAATTAAAAAAAATAGTTGCTTTTGTTGAGAACATTTAAAATCAGCCTATCTCAAAAATTTTTATTACTAATTTTAAAACACAAAACACTCTTAGTTATCTATCCTATTAACACACACACAAAAAAACAAAAGAATCATTCCATTAGTAAATATTTTTAATGACACTTAATAATTAGATTACTGTAACTTTAAAATACAAAGATACCAAATAATTACACAATGAGAAAGATGTACTAATGATATGACCTTGTAAGGGAGGATTCCAGGGTGGTTTTTCATGGAGTACTACCTGAATTAGTGGTTTCCAGTCTCAACTGCACAACTGTATCCTGTGCTTTAAAAAATCATGATGCCCAGGCTGCACTGATTAAATTAAAATCTCTGGATGTGGAAACTAGAAATCATTTTTTTTTTTAAACTCCCAAGGTGATTCCAAAGTTGAGCCAAGCTTGAGAGCCACAGATCTGAATTTGTGGGCTAATGTTTGAGATCATAGAGCTGTTTCAAACTGGAAAGTTTTACTTGTTTCTGTTCATTTTCGTGGACTTTAAAAATTATGTTTGTTTTACAATTTTAAGGTTGTCATAAAAATGAAAAAAAAAAAAGCTCACTCATACAGGACACAGAAACAAGAAATATTAAAAGCTTCATATTCTTTCAGTTTTGTAAGGCAGGGCACATCCAAAGACAAACCTTAATACTCATACGCGTTTTAGAAAAACTCAAAGATAGACATTTAGAAAAGGAGAGTTTACTTGCAAAGGTGCAAGGGAGACACACTGAAGAACTGGTTTGCCTAATATACGTACTTAAGGGGAAAAAAACCCTGCAAAATTGTCAGAGTTACAAGTTTGTATAGTCTGTTCACGGTAGAGGAACAGTAAATTTCTCACATGATTATCATACCAAAGTCTTGACATATCCAAGAATGCAAATAGTAAGGATAAAATTATTTGAAGGAAGTCCAAAGAAATATTCAAGGCATTACTATTTTGGAAATTAAGAACAAGTCAGGAAGACCCTGCAGTGTTTGGGTTATCTCCTGTGAAGTTTAGTCATATTGGGAACAGGCAACGCATCAGATTTCGCTTTAACCCACCTGTCAATTTTCCAAGCTGTTTCGACGCGGAGGAGGGCGGATCGTATCTGACCTTCTGCGCACGCTCCTCCTGGGCTCCAGGGGGCGGGGCGAGGGTACGCGGGGACTTGTGGGAAAGTCCACGAAGGCGGAGTCCGGCGTGAGTCGCTGCGGGCGGGACGCTGTGGGGGTGTGGGAGGTAACGGCTGGTGAGGTGAGTCGGATTTGCTGTTATTGGCCAAGAGGCCTTTGAGGGTCGCTTGGCGGGAGAAGTGGGTGCAGCCGTGGGTCCCAGGTGAGGCAGAGAGGGCGAGGGCGGCAGCGGGGACGCGGCGGTGTCCTGCGTAGTGGCGTATTGGGGAGCGCGCTCCGGTAGGGGCTCTTTCCGCGCGGCCCAGGCCTCGACATTCTGCTTTGCTGAGAGTCCCTACACCCTGGTTGCCAGGGCATTGGGCTTTTGCGGTGGTCAGTACCGCCGATCCACCCTTCCTAGAAGACCGTGGTGGGGCAAGCCCCCTTTTGACATAGGTGTGCAGTGCTCGCCTAGATATTGGGTATGAAAGTGATATTCCCAAGCGCTGGAAGTTTCTGGTTGTCTGCCTGGACCTCAGCCCCGTCGCAGGGTCCATGGGAGTAGTTGGGCCTGCAGCAGTAGCAGAGATGGTGGGGGAAATGTAAAAGGTTTTGACCCTGTACAGCATCTCAGTGTCTTGCTACCCTTTCATTCATATTTTTGAGTCCCCAGCAGTGACTCATTTTTTTTTTAAATGAGATATACATATGTAATCAAACATAGGCACTGCCTGAAAAAAGCTTAAACTTAATTTAGTTTTGGAGTCTAGGCTGGGTGTTAGACCTATCTGCATTTGTAACCGTCTCTTCCTCCATCTAGAGGAATCCCTTATCTAATCACTCCTGTCCTACTCTCCTGTCCCCCTGAAGCTTTGACTCTTCTATCACCTTTTGGGGACCTTCCTCTTCATTTTTCCTAGAACTATATTTTCTTTTACCATGTTTCTTACTGGGGCTCTCCAGCAGACTGTAGTCATGCACTGCTTAAGGATGAAGATACATTCTGAGAAATGTGCTATTAGGCGAGTCGTAGTTGTGTGAACATTATAGAGTGTACTTACACAAATTTAGATGGTGTAGCCTACTACACACCTATATTGTACAGCCTATTCCTAGGCTACATGTCTGTACAACATGTTACAGTACAAAACTACTTAGATTAAATCAAGCACAAGAGAAAATAATGCAATGAAGAGACTTCAGTAAACATGAGATGCATGAGACTGTAGCTGGTGTAACACAGCATGCTGTTGTTATACATCAAACTTTTTAATAAGTAGAAAGAGCACACTGAAATAACGCCAAAAAGTGTAGTGAATACATAAACCAGTAACATGGTCATTTTTTTTTTTTTATCATTATCAAGTACCATGTATTGTACGTCATTGTATATGCTCAACTTTTATATGACTGGCAGTGGAGTAGGTTTGTTTACATGAGCATCACTGCAAACACTTGAGTCATGAATGTGTTACAAGGGCTACGATGTCACTAGGCAATAGGACTTTTTCAGATCCTTTATAATCTAATGGGACCTTGGCTATATGTGTGATTCATCATTGACCAAATGTGGTTATGCAGCACATGAGCAATCTTATATTATCAAAATCTTATATTATTAAAATTATGTTAATCCTTGTATAATAATCTCATTTACTCTGCTCGTTTTATTTCGCTTCTTTTTAAAAATCCCATTAAAACTCTCAATAATATTTATATGACTAAATATAATGCACTTTCTTTCCCGCATATGACTTCTGTGACATTTGACACTGCTAACTTCTCCCACGTTCTGGAACTCTTGAAAATACTCTTCTGTGTCAGTATTCTCCAAGTTTTTCTCTCAGCTCCCTAGACGCTATTGCCTAGTTTTCCTATGTCATCTCTTCCTTGGTTTGTTTCCTAAATATTAGTGTTTTCCAGGGTCTCCCCCCTCCATAGTCATAGTGATTAAACATCCAAATCCCATGATTATAGCTTCCACCTTTATGCTAGGCTAGTGACACCAAATGTATATCTCTAGCCTTCTGTAACTACCTACTTGATATGTCCTGATGTCCCATAAGCACTTAAATTCAGCATATCCCAAACTGAAATATCTGTCTTCTCACTTATTCTCTAATCCTGAAAGCTCTTTTTCTTATAAAATTGTGATTCCTGACTCATAATGGCACCACTAATGTTATCAGGCTTCCAAACAAGAAATCTAAAATACTAAGTCCTTCTTTGCGCCCCAGTTACTCAACCTAACCAGTCATCATGTCCCTTTAATTATATCACCTTGATGCTTTCATGTAGCTTTCAGGCTATAGGATCGACTTCGCGGCCTGCCATTTCAAGATCTGTACCATTTCTACATTGTTGACCTTCTCTTTTGTCCTTCTCCCTCACAGTCCCTCATTCTGTCTGACCACTCCTCCATGTAAATCACTTGGCTGGCCCCTTTAGAAGTAGGCTAAAGTTTCAACACCTCTGAGGCCTCTTTTCTTGAGCCCACCACCCTACCATCTGATTTATGCCTCTCCTTTGCGTCAGTTCCATAGCATCTTTATGTATCTCTAGCACAGTGGTTCTCAACCAGGGGTTATTATACCTCCCAGGGGCCATTTAATAATGTCTGGAGACATTTGCAGTTGTCATGGCCTGGAGGAGAGGCAGTAATACTGATACCTAATTCGTAGGGGCCAGTGATGTTGCTAGCCATCCTCCAATGTGCAGGAAAGCCTTGCTACAACAAAAAATTATCTAGCCCGCAATGTCAGTAGTCCCAAGGTTGAGAAACCCTGTCTAGCATAATATTTTGTTACTCAGTGTTTGATTGTTTTGTTTTCTTCTCCGTTAGATAAGGGACTTTGTCTTACTAGTTTTTGCATCCCTTAATCTTGATACAGGACTTGTCACATAGCAGAAATTGAATAAATGTTGAAAGAAAAAGGAAAAAAGGAGGTAATTAGGATAAATTTATAAACTCTAGAGATGAGCAGCCAGTCTAGCTACTTGCTAGTTTCAGTGATTCCTGCCTCATTGCCTTTCATTCATATTGTGGGGATGCTGAAACTTGTTTATTTTTCATTTGTTCAGCAAACATTGATCGACTCATTTTTAAAATAATATACTGACATTTTCTTTCTTCAGCATCACTTTAGGCTGTCTTCTATCTATGTATGATGGCCAGTTATGAAACGGTGAAAAGTTTTTATTTAGCTAGGTTTCAAAAAAATAAACCAAGTAATTCTATTTAATTCTTGTCAGAGGTTGATTGGTCAAAACTCTGCAGGCCATAATGACTTCAACAAATAAAGCAATTGAATTACAACTACAAGTGAAACAAAATGCAGAAGAATTACAAGACTTTATGAGAGATTTAGAAAACTGGGAAAAAGATATTAAACAAAAGGATATGGAACTGAGAAGACAAAATGGTGTTCCTGAAGAGGTAAACTTCTTAATTGAATGTCTTAATTAAATTCCTACTTTAGAATCCAGCAAAAGTGTTTATTTTAAAATCACCTTTTAAAATGGTTTGTGACAATATTGTCAACCTTTGAAAAATTCTGTTTATTAAAGTCTTTGTAATAGTCATATTAACTGTATTAAGACATTTTAAGGTTAGCAAATAGTTACTGAAAAAAAGACCATGTGATAATTTTTAAGGTAAATGAATAGCATCATAAAGTATGTAGGTATGCATATATATCATGTAGATAATATAATTATATATTTAATTACATTAACATACACTATTGCCATAAAAATGTAGATAGTGTCTGAGTTTAATCAAACATTTTTAAAGACAGTGCCTTTAAATATTTACAGCTTTTTCATGTAATGATGTAATGATGTAGAGGCTGTTCACTTTGCCATTGAACTGCTAATTTGTTGTACTAAACTGAAGTTCAGATAGTTTTTGAAGAATGAATTTAGGATTGCAAATTAAGTGTATAATTAAAATTTCTAAGTAATATTTTTCTTGTGACTAAACAATGTCCAACATTCATCAAAGGATGAATTAAATTTTTCAAGCATAAATTATCATAAGTTAAGGTGGTAAATTGATATTTTTAAGCACTTGAAAATGAAATTTAAAAATATTTCTTGATGTATAATTTAGTGAGAATTTTAAACATTACTAGTTACACAAAAGTAATGGTAGTGCTCAAAACATGTTGTCTTTTTCTTTTACTTTCTAGAATTTACCTCCTATTCGAAATAAGAATTTTAGGAAAAAGAAGAAAGGCAAAGCTAAAGAGTCTGCTAAAAAAACCAAAGATGAAAACACAAAAAACAGGATAAAATCTTATGATTATGAAGCATGGGCAAAACTTGACGTGGTAAGTTAATCTAGTTATGTGCTTCTTATATTTGAGTAAAATTGTCTTTGTATTAGCTAAGAGTCGTGAATTAAATGAAAAATAATGTAGAGTTCTTACAACCTGTTTCTTTGTCTTGGAATAAAAATTTAATTACATAGCTCTTCAATTAACCAGATTTTTTTTCCCTCCAGCCCTCTTTCAATGAATAGTGGCTAAAACAGCCAGGATTCTTTTTTTTTTTTTTTTCCTGTTTTTTTTTTTTTTTTTTCTGTTTTCTCTTTATGCAAAAATAGCACAGAGAGGTCGTCTGTACTGTTCACCCAGTTTCCTCCAGTGGTTACATCTCAACTATAGTATAGTATCAAAACCAGGAAATTGACATTGGTACAATGTATATCTAGTTCTGTTCCATTTTATCACATGAATAGGTTTGGGTAAGCACTATTGCAACAAGATACAGAAATATTGCACATCATAAAGATCTCCCTTGTGTTATATAGTTAAACCCACCTCCCTCCTTCCCACCATCTCTAACCCCTAAACAGCCAGAATTCTAAGATAGTAATACTCCCAGAAAAGAACAACTCTGCCAGTAACTCTTTTATAGACTGAAGGACCTGTCAAATACTAGTAAAAAGAGAATGCCTTTGTGTCTCTTCTTAGGGCTGGGACTACATGACAATAAAAGCAAGTCTAGATCTTAGGAAGGTGGGCCTCACCCTTCTAGACCAGGAATTGCAAAAATGTGTGCATGTTTTCCATCTCCTACACATGACACACAGTCTACTGGAGAATTATCACCAGTACTCAACCTTGGCACCCTCTACCCAGTGCTCCAGGCAGCCACTGTCAAGTCAGCCTATGAAAGGGAACCTTTTGGCCAGCCTTATTGTAGAATCTGACCCACTTGAAGGGTTGGTTGATTTGGTTAGGTTGATTTGGAATATACATTCCCTTTTAGTCTTTTAAAAAAATGTTTTTTATGTAATATTCTATTCATAGAAAAGAGCATGTAGAGATACATGTTCTAAAGCATAATAATAAAATCAATATGTCAACCCACCATCTAACTTAAAGGGAATTTATCCAATCCCATTGAAGCTGCCAGTGTGCCCCTTCTCTTTCCCATCTTCTTTTCTTTCTTCTGCCCGCAGAAGTAACTACTATTTATTTTCTTTGCACTTTTCTGTTTTATATTTTAATTAAGATATAATATACATACAGTAAAATCCAAAAATCTTAAGTGTACAGCTGCCTGGATTTTTACTCATGTATATATATATACACCTGAGAAACCACCAGCCAGATCAAGATACAGAACATTTCCAGCATCTCACAAGCTTCCCTTCTCAGTTGATAACCTCCCAAAGGTAGCCGCTATTGTAGATCAGTTTTGCCAGTTTTGGAATTTCATATAAATGTATTAATTTTATAGGATACACTGTTTTGTGTTTGGCTTCTTTTGTTAGCATTGTCTGAGATCGATTCATATTGTCAATGGCAGTAGTTCTTTTTCATTGCTGATCAGAATTCCATCGTGTGACTATATCACAATTTGTGTATCCATTCTACTGACGTACATTTGGGTTATTTACAGTTTTCGGCTCTTATGAAGAAACCTGCTATCAACATTTTTGTACATGTCTTTTAATGAATTTTTTTTTTGCTAGGTCATAGTTTATATATACAATTAGGTTTAGAAGATACCGGCAAATGGTTTTCCAAATTAGTTGTGTTTTTCTTAATGAAACCAAGGCTAATTGACTTGAGAGAGCTGGCACTATTATTTAAGTAGTTTGCCATCTGTTTCAGTATTGTTCCAATGTAAGAGAAATGTGGTTTGGAGTCTTGAATTTATTGCTGTTGGAAATGATACTTTTTGAAAATGATTTTTTTTTTTTTGCTGAGAATTATATAGTCTGTTGTCATTTTTGTAATTTTACCTCTTTTTATATTTCCTTTTCATAAGTCAGTATCTTATAATGCTTTTTCCTGAAAGGTACCATCTCAGATGACTTCCTAGAGAAATGCTTTCTACAGTCACTCACTCATTCAACAGATAACAGTTGAACTACTGCTTTATGTTGCCAATGCCATCATAATTGTACTGCATTGCTTTACTTTGTCATTTTAGTGTATCTATATGAGATATAGGTGTTTACTTTACCATTTCCATTCTAGTCCAGATCTGAGCAGCTACGTTAGTGTTTTGCTGCCATTAGTTTTCTACACATGTCAGCATAACAGAGTGGGATAGTCTTGGCTTTAATGTTGGTAGGCTGGTGGTTTTTCTAGAATCCTCATGCTAAAACACATAGCTAAATTTCAGTTCATCTTTTAATGTTTATTCAGTGAAACTAAGCATAGATTTTATTTTGTTTTTTAGTATGTTTTTCTTACATGAATTATTTAAAATAATATTATGTTACTTCTAAAATAAAAAAGGAGTTTGTTTATATAATGATTAAAATTTTTGTTTAAACAAACGTCAATGAAAAAAATAAGCTTTAATGAACTAGTCAATAGAGTCTTTGGTTGAGTCAGCTATATTTTGGAATACACTGAGACAGTATAACATAGTCATTGAGAGCTTTCTGGAGGGGACAGACTGCCTGGGTTCAAATCCTGACTCAGCCACTTAATGAGTGGCCTTGAGTGAGTTAACTAACTACTGAGTTTCAGTTCCTGCAACTGAAGATCATGCGTAATTACACCTACCTTATAGCTTCTTATGAGAATCAGGAGTTAATTGTGCTTTTCAAGCACCTTTTGTTGTTTTAAAAATAAAAAAGATTTTTAGAAAAACCCTTTTTCTGCTATTGGTTGCTATTACATTAGTTCGGGGTTATTTGAAAACTTCTTTATGTCAAAACATAATACCTCACTGCTAATAGTTGGTGATTTAGTGGTGGTTTGTAGACCTGACCGAGTTTACTTTTTGAGTTCAAAGTTAGAATCTTTAAGTGGTTTGGATCTTCGTTTTCTAAACAAGGGTACATTTTTCTTTAGATATAATCTTTAAAATCAGAGGTTATTTGGGTTGCTATTATAGGCCTTTAGGTCCATAGATGATAACTTAAGTTCTGTTGAGTGTACTTTTTTTATATGTCTTTTTTTTTTTAAATGGTCATATAACTGTGAACACCATTCTCCTACTTGTGATTTCAGGAAAGTATCCTTGATGAGCTTGACAAAGAAGAGAGTACTCATGATTCTTTATCTCAAGAATCAGAGTCGGAAGAAGATGGAATTCATGTAGATTCACAAAAAGCTCTTGCTTTAAAAGAAAAGGTACTCTTTAGGTTAGCTTTAGTTTCCTTCAGGTAGGCAGGATATGTAGAAAATCATGTGGATTCCAAGATTTCTTCAACATAATTTAGGGAGTATTCACGCTAAGTTGTTATTGGCTATATTCCAATCAGGAGGCAGTATAGCATAATAGTTGAGAATGTATGCTCAGAAACCCGATTGCCTGGGTTCAGATCCTGTGACAAATTCTTTAAATTGCCTGTACTCAGTTTTCTCAGCTGTAACATAAGATTATTACTAAACCTCAATGGCTTATTCTGAATATTAAATGAATTATTATATGTAAAGTGCTTGGACCATATAGAAAGTAATTCCAGAGTTTTAGTAGTAGACTTAAGTAACTTAAAAATCAGCATATGATTCTCGACGTGAATATTATATTTCACTCCTCCATATCACAGGCCATCCATGGTTACTTTTTGGAATGTTCAGCATGTCCCTCAGGAAGATGCCTCATTATAAAACTAGATTTATTTCTAGTTTGAACTTCATCTTGATGACTTTTTTTGGGTTACATTTTTGTGGGTTATTATTGTCAATAATAAGTATATAATGCTAAGTGTTTCACACATTTTTCTGCCAGGACTCTTGGATTCTGACTATATTGTGAATTTTAGCACTTATAAAAAGACCATTTTTGCTACATTCTTGTTTGTTTCCTGTTAGCCTTGATCACATAGCTAATGAATTAGAATGAGATGGATAATAGTGAAAAAAATGGCTCTAGAATTCTGTGCCAGTATATATCTGATTTGTATGCTTTTTCAGGGCAATAAGTACTTCAAACAAGGAAAATATGATGAAGCAATTGAATGCTACACCAAAGGGATGGATGCGGATCCATACAATCCTGTGTTGCCAACAAACAGAGCATCAGCATATTTTAGAATGAAAAAGTAAGGAATTTCCATAATGTGTGTGAATATTTCTTGTGTATATGGAGACTGATATTTTTAAAAAACTTTAATGATAAAATGTGTGGGAATGATTGAAAAAGTTTTCCATTTCTTTTCAACTCTAAATTCTTATAGCTCACCCCCCTCTTACTGAGTTATTTAAGCCATTTTAAACATTCAGGTGCTCAAACCATGCCCCCTATAGCTCACTTTACTAAGGTGCTCTCCAAAAATTGAATAATGATATTCTTTAGCTAATTTACAAAAGGAAAAAAAGCTGGGTAAAAATTTTTAGAAATTAATTTCCCTCCATTATTTTGAAAAATCATTTATCCACTATTTAACCTAGAGAACTTTTATTATGGTGAACTTAAAGTATATCCCAACATTTGTTTATCTTTAAATCACATTGACTTTAAATACATACTTCCTATTGAAGAATATAAATGTGTTATGGTCTTATCATAAGCAAGGAACTGACCTATCATAAGATATTTTTATTTTATTTTATTATTTTATTATTTATTATTATTTATGCCTACAGCACCTGATCTTCCTAGCTGGTCTCCCATCCAAGTACTAACCAGGCCTGAGCCTGCTTAGCTTCCGAGATCAGACATCGGGCTTGTTCAGGGTGGCATGGCTGTAGGCAACGGACCATGGCTTCACTGGGGTGAGAACCCAGGACGCTCTGCGTGTAAAGCAGATATGCTGACTGCTATACTATGGAACCATGTTTTCATAAGAATTTTTAAAAAGACATGCCACCAAGGAAGGCATTCATACTGTTTTAATTATTATTTGAAAGTATGATTTACATTGGTTTTTGGGTTTTACTATTTTAAATAGCATATTTTTAGGTCTTTGGAATTTATGTGTTACTATCCTGACAAATTAGGGAATATTTACATTTTGTAATATCTGATATCTAATCAAGTGATGAAAAATAATTTTAAATAATCTCATGAACCGACCACCCAACTTAAGAACTAGAACATTATTATTTTAGAGGCTACCTTGATACTCCTTTCCTTGACCTGACTTTTTTCCCTCCCAGTTAACCACTGTCTTGACTTGAATGTTTATCATTCTTTTCATAAAAAGGTTTATATATGTACCCCTAAATGGTATATTGAATTATTTTGCTTATTTTTGGACTTTAAAAGTATATCATACTGAATGTAGTCTTATATTTCTCTGATTATTATATTTCTTAGATTCACCATGTTTTACAGATAGCTATAGATCTCTCATTTTCACTGTTATTTACAATTTCTTTTTAGGAATATACCATTATGTATGCATTCTCCTGTTGTTGGATTGATTGATTTTTCCTCTCCTTCCTTTCCTTTCTCCCCTCCTCCCCATTCTCATTATCTCCCTCCTTCATTATTTAAAAATGTTATTACTATGAACACTTGTACATGTTTCTTGGTGCTGGGTTGTAAGGTGTGCACATTGTTTAAATGGTGACGACCAGTTTTTGCAAAGGTAGCTGTACAAGTTTACATTCCCACTAGCAGTGTGTAGAATTCCTGTTCTGTATCTTTACCAACACTGGTATAATTGGGCTTCTTAATTATTTTCAGTCTGGAGGGAATAAAATGGTAATTCATTGTAGTCTTAATTTGCATTTCCCTAATTTCCAATGAGGCCGAGTATCTTCTTATGTGTTTACTCACCATTTGTATTTTCTGTGAAATGCTCGTTTTGTCTTTTGGCCATTTTCCTGTTAGCCTGTTTTGCTACTGATTTTTAAGAGTTCTTTATTCTAGATACTAATCCTTTAGTGTTTGTTTATAATAAGTATCTTAATTGTAGCTTCTTTCCTTTCTTTATGGAGTCTCGATAAACAAATTTTTAATTTTAACACATTTCAGTTTATTTTTAAAATAATGTTAGCACTTTAAAAAATATGATTTATTAAAATAGTTTCCTAACCTGAGCTTACAGTAGTAGTCTCTATATTTTCTTCTAAAAGTTGTTGTTTTACTTTTCACATTTCAGTCTTTTTATATATGATGAAAGTAGAATTCCAATTTCGTATCTTTTCATATGAATATCCCAATTGTTCCAGTCCTATTAGTTGAACATCCATGCTTTTCTCATGAATCTGTAGCGCCACCACTGTCATTTGTCAGATTTGCATGGATTTCTTTATCATCTCTCTGTTCTTTACATTGATCTGTTGCCTATTCCATTCCACACTATCTTTAATTGTTATAGCATTATAATTGCTCAGTCTTGATATTTGGCATATGGCATGTTCTCTTTATTTTTCAGGAATGTCTTAGGTATTCTTGGACTTGCATATCAATATAAATTTTAGAATCATCTTGTCAAATTCCTTGAAAAATTCTATTGGATTTTGAATATAGTTGGATTTATAGATCAGTTTGGAAAGAATTATATTGTTATGTTTTTGTGCCTTGTTATAGGTAAATGTGAAATATTTCCACTTACATCTTCTTGAATGTCTTTGAAAGACAGTCTTGCAGTTTTCTGCATATGGGTCTTACACAGCTTTTGTTAGATTTATTTTTTGTCGCTCTCTAGTAAAGCAGTCACCTTGCTTAAGTTTCATTATTTCTAACAATATCTCTAGATTGTTTCATCTGGGAATGTCGATTTTGTTCCTTCCTTTCCAGTCTTTTCAGTATTTCTTATGGAACCACATTGGCCAGAATCTGTCATACAATGCTGAGAAAAAGCAATGATAGTAGACATTGTTGTTCCTTGCTTTAAGTGGAATGTTACTTACATCTCACCATAAAAAATTGTTGCTGTTAGTACGCGTAACTAAAATAAAAGAAGGTGGGAAACATGCCTTCGTTTGAGAAATCCAATCAAATTCTGAAGTTTTGGTTTAACAAATGATTTTTATTAATTTCACTTTATTTTAATATTTTTAATTGTAGATTTGCTGTTGCTGAGTCTGATTGTAATTTAGCAGTTGCCTTAAATAGAAGTTATACAAAGGCTTATGCAAGACGAGGTGCTGCTCGGTTTGCTTTGCAAAAATTAGAGGATGCCAAAAAAGGTATTATTTTTCCAGGTCATTGTTACCTAAAAAATTCTTCAGTGGTTTAACAGACACTATACAAAGAATATTAGATAATCACAATTATTACCGTCAGAGAGCTTTCTATGTTTGAATAAACTCATTTTGTAATTAAAAGGATATCTTGGTATTTTGGGAGAGTGCGTTATTTGCCACTAATTAGATTTTGGTTCAAATTCTGATTCCACCATGTGTGACCAGGGGGAGGTTATCGTCTCTGATTTTCAGTTTCTCATCTATAATATAAGGATTAAAACATCTTATTGGCTATTGTGAATCTAGAGGTAGTGCAAGTAAAGTTATTACCATGTTTTTGTTTACATGTCTGTAATTTCTAAGTTTATTATTATTCCATAAAATAGGTGTGTGTAGTATATATCACAAACTGAATAAAGGTGATATCTAAAAGATTCTGCTGTTTTTGGTTTTACGATGTATAACTTATGATAGCAAGTATCCTTCTTGGCGCTGGTGAAAGAAGGTGATTATGTCAGAATTCATCTGTCCTGGGGGAGAGTGGAGAGAGCCCAGTAGCCTAATGTTAGTATTTCTTAGTTCTTCTTAATTTTGTTATAGGACAGATACCTATTTGTTGCATGTAGCAAACGATGATTGTTTTATACAGATTTTTAAATATATCTTTCAAATATTCTTTACCTTCTATTTTACTTAGATTATGAAAAAGTTTTAGAACTGGAACCAAATAATTTTGAAGCCACAAATGAACTCAGGAAAATTAACCAGGTAATCTATAGTTATTTAAATTAAGTGCATTACTTTTTACTTTTATTTTACGAAGTAAAGATTTTAGCATAGACTGTATTATAGATTACTTAATATGGACATTTTTCTAATTTTAATTCTTTGTACAACAGAGTTTTACCAAATTTGCAAGCAAGAAGTAGTATAATGGTATTTAAATCATCATCTAAGAAAGTTATCTGAGATCTTTAGGACTATTGCTGCTTTACTTTTTCCCAGATGATAGAAATATTTTTCTTTATCCCACTGATTTTTCTTTTTTGGCTTGTGCTTTGATTTCTGTGCTAAACTTTTGTGTATTGCTTTGATTTTGTTATTTTTAAGTTGCTGCATTTTTATAGTTTATATCTTAGCAGAATTCATACTTTTTTTTTAACAATAAGAAAATAGTTATTAAATGTAAAATTTGCTGTCAAATGATACTGATCAGTTCTGTACCTTTTTACTTGGCATTTGAATCAGAGATATAATTACTTTGCCATCCATTGAAACTTTGAGAACAAAGTAAAAATGCTTGGGGAAAATCTGCTTTTAAAAAATTTAAAAAAAAAATTCGTTTGTAAGTAAATCAACTTGATTATGATTGTGAACTGTATTGTATATTTTTGTGTTTTGTACGAGGTCAAATAATGACTAAGTCTTAAATTTGAGAAATGTGGTGATAGGGTCTTAATTAACTGTTTTATTTTTGAAAATAGTTCCAAGAATAGTACCTGGGCTATGTAGAAATTCAATAAATATTTGTTGAATAAATAAATGAACAACTACCTTTAGTGAATATTATTTATTTTATTTGGAATAAGACGAGCATTAAATTTATTACAATCTTTTTTTGCTTTCTATTTTAATAAGTAGACTTTGAATTAAAGTAAAAATATTATTTTAATTATTTGAAATGTGGCAGAAATTTTAATATATTTGAGTGACAATATTTTAAAGTCAAATGTATATGCATTTTGTATTACTTGTTTTAGTTTAGCTGACTGCTATGTCTCCTAGGCTTTGACATCCAAAGAAAACTCATATCCAAAGGAAGCTGACATGATGGTTAAGTCAACTGAAAGAGAGAAAAAACAAATTGAAGAGCAACAGAATAGGCAGCAGGCCATTTCAGAGAAAGATTTGGTAATCCAGAGAGATTCTAACATATATATGTTTTGCTGAATTTACTTTTAGTTTTTTGTATATTGGTTAAGTCTCTGTTTTTTCTAGTATTAAAGTAATTTTTCAATAGGGACTGAAAATTAAATATACTAAAACTTCTGGAGCCTACTAATTCAAAATTTGAGTAATTGATGACTTAATACATAATTAAAAGTATGTAATTTTAGTGAACAAATTACTTTTGAACATTTTAACACATTTACATATAGATATAAATGTAACAATTACAGTTCATTCTTATTTATAGTTTTCATTAATTCACACTGGACTATTTATGATCAAAATTCCTATGGAAATCCTGAGTTGAAGCCCGATCCCATCTAATCTCGGAAGCTAACTAGAATTGGGCCTGGTTAGTACTTGGGTGGGAGACCATGTAGGAAGACCAGGTGCTATAGGTATAAAAAATAAAAAATAAGGCATTGTAAGCTGACAAGGTCCTTGCAATCTGTGAGGTCAACCAAGGGTTGCCTTGTCTAAAAGAATTAAAAAATAAAATAAAAACTAAAAAAAAAAAAAGATTCAAATTTAATTTTTTTGCACATTTTTAAATTTATATTTCTTTACAAAATGATAGGGGAATGGATATTTCAAAGAGGGGAAATATGAAAGAGCAATTGAATGCTACACTCGAGGGATAGCAGCAGATGGTGCTAATGCCCTTCTTCCAGCTAACAGAGCAATGGCCTATCTGAAGATTCAGAAGTAAGTATTGGTTACATTTAATGCTTTTCAGGATAGAAAATGAAATTTACCATAAATTGGTATATTAGCTAAACAATAAATTAAAATTTAATTTATTCTTGAGAATTAGAGAGACAAAGAGGGCATATGTGTATCATAGGACATATTCAGTAAATTTAGTTCATGTTAATATTTTTTCACTTTTAATAGTCTGGAATTACACAGTTTAACACTTTAAATTGCTTTATGCATGTTATTCTGAATCAGTGATTTGAAAATTATTTTTAACTCAGAATACTTTGAGCCAAGTCTTAATCTGGAAGTGTGTTATATATATACATATACATATATAGCAGATGAGAATTGCTGTCATTGAAATTGCTGATTGATTACATGTGCACCTAAAACTTGGTCCTGTAATATTCACTGCTTGTTTCTGTATACACTTAGGGTTCCAAGTTGAATAATTAGCAGGATAATATCTGATAATGGAAACTGTATCTTACATTTCTTTGTATCTGTTGTAATAATACTTTACACACCTAGTAACAAAAAAACCTACAAATATTATAGAGACTCTAAACTTTTTTGGTGCCACGAATGGTGAACCTTTCTCAAAATTTTTAAAGGTATAATTATACATTTAAGATTATAAAGGAAAGCACTTGTATTGAAATATAGTTTTAAAAATATTAAAATTTGTGATATAGTGATATATGTACTTTTTAAAACACATTACATAGAAACTACATTTAAAATATAGGCAACAGAGTTAAAAATTTTTTAAAGACATTACTGTGAAAATTTGAATTAGGCCACTAGGATTTGGGGTGATCTTTGACACATATTCTTTCACATATTGATCAACTAATATGTGTGGATAAGGGATACTCAGAAAGCAACTGATGATTATGTTACCAGTGTGAGAACATATGACTTCACGCTTTGGCATATGAGTGACTACTAGAGGCAGAGTTGCCTAGTAGTTGACCACTTGTGTCATAGGAGTCTCTGTAAACAGGGATACTGTGATCACATGCAAACAAATAGGTTAAATTGCTACTGTAATTCTGAAATAGTGGTGATATCTCAAAACAATATTTGAGATATCTCTAACAAATGTAATGTGATATGAACATATCTGATTTTTATTGGTGACAAAGTTATAGATACTGTTTTTATAACTATGGTTTGTTATCTACAGTTATAATGGAAAGAAAACCTAAATTTCAATTAAAAGTTAGTCAAAATAAGGACGTAATATTTTTCCCATCTAAGTTTTTGGATCTTTCAAAAGACCTTGGGTTAGGAACCCATGTCACAGAAGTAAATTTTGGTTGTATATTTTTCATTGAAACTAATAGATATAACTAGAGACATATTATTTTGATTAGTCAGAATAGAGATCATTGCATTTCCTGCTAGCTTACTTTGCTATTCAAGAATTGTGCATAATTTAAAAATTGTAAGCCTTGATTCTTAGGTTTGACTAATGCCAAGAAAAATACCTTCTAATATGTGAGAGATTATGTCTACATTTATGAGAGCTCTAATTTATTGTATTGACCTTATTGTATTAGTTGATAATCACATTAGTGTATGATAGCAAGTTAACAGTGTATTTTAAATACAAAGAACTATATGACTCTTATTTGCATTTTTTTCTAGTTTATCCTTTAGATTTACGCTTAATATCAGATGTTTTCTCCACCATATGGTGACTTTGTTAGATATTACAGACTAGATGAGAGTCATAAAGGGAGCACTTTAAAGAGGAGTTTGAACCAAACTAAGATCTAATGGGGTAGTATGAGTGAGGTGAAAAAACAGGTCAAGTGTCCCAGTGCAAGTTCAAAGGTGCAGAAATGGGAAATTTCATGTTAACTTCTGGACGAGGCAAGTGGTTCATCTTTTGACTGTTATGCAGGGGCAGAGATAAGGCTAGAGAGTCAGGCCCCTGATTTCGTGCTCTGCATAGGAGCTGGACTTGATCCTGAAAGGTGCGGAGGCCATGCAGGTGTCTTAAATGGGAAAATGATATAATCAGTCACGTAGAAAGTAAATTGGTAGGGTCATGAACATGCACACACACATATATATTCTTTCTTGTTGAAAAGTAAATTAAATTCAGAGATGTTTAAGTTAATTAGAAAATCTGATTTTTATATTAGGTTTTGTTTTGAGGATAGTATGGCATTCATTTAGGCCTTGCGGAGAATGTAATCACAGAAAATTCTTTTTTAAATAATATTTTTATTATGAAAATTTTGAAACTTTCATGGAAGTGTATAACAAGCTCCATGTATCAAATCATCTAGTTTTAACAAGCCTTTAACATACCTTTTTTTGTCACATTTGCTTCAGCCTTTTTTCCCTCCGAATTATAAAGTACCTAGTCAGGCTGAAATGACTGCTGGTTGCCTGGCTAAGTAGAATTTATGAAAAGTGTCAGATGTCAGATGATATACTCTCATATGTTTTTTACATGGGTTGTCTTCCCTTAGATAAAGTGTACTATAGGTAAATATTAATGATGTTTTATTAGAAAATTCATATCAGTTATAGTTCTTAATGTAGTCCTGTGCTTATTGAGGGTTAAGGGGAGGTAAATTGCCAGCAGTGATAGTCTTTTGTCTGCTCTATACATGTTTTATTATCATTAATTCCATCTTTCCAGCACACTCTTTTCTGATTTTTCTTTAATCTGGTACCTTCTCCCTTCTTACCAGATGATTCTAAGATTTGGTGAGAATATAAAATTTAAAAATAGTCTTTTCCTTCAGACACAGGTTTGAGAATTGATAATTTAAATTATTTGCATGCTTTTTACATTAGAAACTCAGTTTACATGAACTTTTTCTGTAGGCTACATTTTTCCAGTTGGTTATTTTATCATGTTTAATAGATATGAAGAGGCTGAAAAAGACTGCACACAAGCTATTTTATTAGATGGCTCATATTCTAAAGCTTTTGCCAGAAGAGGAACTGCAAGAACATTTTTGGGAAAGTTAAATGAAGCCAAACAAGGTATGACTTTTTTTTTTTATGACAACTGGAACTCTCTCATCCTGATGAGACTCCCAAGCTATAGAATCAGAGATAGGCAGAGCCTTCCCATGGTCAAGAATACAGAACTTAGAGAAGTACATTTTCTACCAAGTTTAGATCATGAATAGCTTTTACAGACTTGAAGGAATGCAGCTTCCATAGTGGACCTGATTATCTTTTAATAGCACACAGTACCATCTGGCTAATTGCCATGCAAAATTAATGAAAAATTTGAATTATAAGGTGAAAAAGAAAAAAAGCAAGAAAAAGGCAGAAATGAAAAGAAAGGGAATCGGCATCTAGGCATCAGTCCCCAGCCTTTTTGACACCAGGGACTGGTGCTCCTGTGAGAATCTTAACATCCGATGATCTGAGGTGGAGCTGAGGCGGAGCTGAGGCGGTGAGGCTAGCTCTGGGGAGCAGCTGCAAATACAGATGAAGCTGCTCTGTAGCCCATTTCCTAATAGGCCATGAACCAGTGCCGGTCTGCAGTGCAGGGGTTGGGGCCCCCTTATCTAGGGGACAGAGGATAATTTGAGATCTTTAGCGATGCCCCCTTTTTTCCTTGCTACTGGTTGTCTATTCTTTCTGTTATTTTTCCATAACCTGTCTTTTAACTATTTATCAGAACCAACTTGTTTCTCTTGTGTCTATTGTCTCTCTCATTTATTTCTGCTCTTTATTTCCTTCCTTCAACTGTCTTTAGGTTTAATTTGCAGTTTTTCTAACTTCTTGACATCAATACTTCGATAATTGCTTTTCAACCTTTCTTCTTTCCTTATATTTGCATTTATATCTGTTAGTTTCTCTCTAAGGCTGGCTTCAGCTGTAGCCCATACATTTTTTTATTATGGTAAAATACACATAACATAAAATTTATTCTTTATCCATTTTTAAGTTTACACTTCAGTGGCACTGGGTGCATTCGCGTTGTTCTACAACCATCACCACTAACCATCCAGAACTTTTTCATCATTCCATTCTGAAAACTCTACTCATTAAACAATAATTCTCCATTCTCCTTTCTCCAACCCCTGGTAACTACCATTCCACTTTCTATCTCTGAATATGTCTATTCTAGGTACTTCATATAAGCAGAATCATACACTATTTTGTCCTCATGTCTGGCTTACTGCACTTAGCATGTCTTCAGGGGTCATCTGTTTCATAGCATATATCAGAATTTGATTTCTTTTTAAGGCTGAATAATATTCCATTATATGGAATTCTCTTATATTCTGTCTTACATTTAGTGTGTTACTCTGTCATCTGTTAACAGCATGAGCTTTGGTAAGTTAGATGACCTCTAGGCCTCAGTCATATCATCTGTAAAGTGGGTTGTAACAAATGGGGGTTACATGAGAATTCATATAAAGCAACTAGAATAGCACTTAGTAAATGTTAGTCCTTGTTATTGCTCACCTGTTTCTAGCATCCTGAGTAACAGTTCTTAAGTTAAATATGGAGTTACTAAACTAAATATATCATATTTTGAACTTTATAAAGTATTTTCACTAATTTATTATATTTCTTAAAAATTCCCTTTAGATTTTGAAACTGTTTTACTCCTAGAACCTGGAAATAAGCAAGCAGTAACTGAACTTTCTAAAATTAAAAAGGTAATCTTTTCACTAAAATATGTTCTTATTACCCGCAGCATAAACAAATGTGTTTGTTGCATAATTATCTTGAGAATATTTTTGTAGTCATGATTACAAATTTATTTTCAAGGAATTAATTGAGAAAGGACACTGGGATGATGTCTTTCTCGATTCTACTCAAAGGCAAAATGTGATAAAACCCATTGATAATCCACCTCATCTTGGATCAACTGTAAGTTCTTTCATTGTTTTCCTTGCTATTTAATATCAGTGTTGTATGAACAAGAGTTGAAAACTGTTGAATTACTCTCTTAAAAGAAATATTGAAATCTTTTCCTAGGGCCATTTTTAGACTCTTTAAAAAGTACTTCCTAGGATTGTTGATACAATAAAATTGGGGGAATTTGGGCAATTTAGAGTTCTGTGGTAACTTTTTAAGTGACTTAATGCAACACTATAAATTTAAATATTTTCACATATTTTATGATATTAAAGGAATTTGGAGTGGTTTTACCTTTTGTAATAATTAAGAATTTTTTATTTCTATTACTATTCTTATTTGAGATTGTGATTTTATTACAATGTCTTACGTCTTGTATGGGGTTAGATCTAAAATCAGCACATAGACAAAAATCTTATATAGGCAAGATTATCTTTAAAAATACACACTGCACATTATTTGGCATACTATACTGCTTTTCAGTAAGTCCAACAAAGCCAGTTATTTTCTTGCAATATTAGAACAGAAAGAGTAGCTGGCATGAATTCAGTGGTTTATTGTGTGCTAAACCTTTGAAATTGATTTCATTTAAGGCAGACAGTCACGATGTGACTATTGTAGTTTCTAACATTTACATAGTTACATATGTGTGTGTATTTATTTGTGTGTGTGTGTGTGTGTGTGTGTGTGTGTGTGTGTGTGTGTGTGTGTGTGTTGGTGAAACCACCAAACAGGTAAAAAAATTGAAAGGTATCAACTTCCCAAAATCACCCTGTGTGCCCCCTTGCTGATCACCATCCTCTCCGTGTCCTCTAAAAGTAACTTATGCATGGCTGATGCTTTTAGAGAAGTAATTTTATAAGGAAGTCAGAGTAGGTATTTTTATCCTCTTTATACAGAGGAAGAAAGTGAAGCAAAGAATGTTTTGCTAAGTTCCTGTTTTAGGTTAGTAGCCAATAGAGGAAATCCTTAGTTTAATACTTTCCTAGTATTCTTATTATGACTTTATTCTTGAATTTTCTGTGACAGTACTTGTTTCACGTGCTGGGCATAAGTCTAGTTGCTTTCATATATTAATTTTCACTCATTATATTCATTTTTGCTTTTTTATTCTTTTCAGTAAAGATTATTAAATGTTTAAATTTTCACATCTTTGTAATTTTACATGCTGGTTATTGCCTGCCTTGTTATTGTCTTCACTTAGCCCACAATACTGCTATCAGTTTCGTTATATTTTCTCTTGGCTTTATTGTCTCTAGGATAAAGTCTAAACTCCTTGATATGGCACACAGGTCCTTTTATAAGCTATCTTTAAGCAGCCTTTCAGGTGTTGTCTCCGTCACTCCTCCTGTTGCACCCACACCATTGGGCTTGTCTTTCCACAGACCATACCATAATTTTCGACATTGCCATTCTTGTGTACTTTTCTGTGAAGTCTCCACTTGATGCCGTTTATCTACCTTTTGTGTTTTCTTACAATTTTGTGCTCTCATCTTTTATGATGTGCATTCCATTGCTTTGTAATTATTTATAATACATCTTCTTTCTCACATTTAGACCTATGTAGGATAGGTGCTATGCATCTTTTTGTATTCTCAGACAAGAGTATGATTCCTAGCCATCAAATTGAATTTACTTATAATTGGGATATTGGCTGTAAGAACACTGCAGCCTTTTAATTTGTGGCCCTAAAATAGAAAACCTGTATGTATTGATTTAAGGTATTGATTTTAATTGTTTTAGAAGCCACTCAAGAAAGTTATTATTGAAGAAACTGGTAATTGGATACAAACTATTGATGTGCCAGACAGCACGACTGCTGCTGCTCCAGAGAGTAATTCTTTTAATCTAGCAAATGTAATAGCAAGCACAGGCACTGCAAATAAGAAGAATTCAAGCCAAGATGACCTTTTGCCCATGAGTGATATTCCAAAAGCAAAAGTATTGAAAATAGAAGAAATCAGTGATACTTCAGTTCTGCAGTGAGTAGGAACACTCTTATAATCTCTAGAATGGTGATAATTCCACTAGAAGATTAATATTATTGATGAGACTTCTGGTTTGTACTCAGCAACATAATTTTTTCAACTTCGCATTCGGTTATTTCGTTTTTGTTTTTTAAATTCTGCTATTAAAGAGGTTTTGCTTACAGAATAATCACTGTTCCTTTACCATAGTGGGGAATTTAGAGATGATAAGAAAGTATCTTGAACAAATTTATTTTGTTCATTTCCCTTTCTAGAACTTTAGTATATTGTTTTACTTTTTAATTCAGCAAAACTTTAACTTTTTAAAAGGAAGCTTCTAAAAAATGTAAAATTTAGGCATTATCATTATTCTAGCCGTTCATATTTAAGATTATTTGTGGGCTGTTTAAAATTCATTTGGAATTTTAAAAAATAGTCTCATGTTTCCTTCATTATGAGAATATAAAAAATATAAGGTAAGTTTATTTTGTGTTGTTTAACTTTATTTACATGTTCTTGCATTGCACTCAGCAGTCCTAGTAGAATTTTTTTTTAAACTTTGAATTTTTGTAATATTTCTATTTAAAATGATAGTATGGGTTGTAGGGAAACACTAAATAGGCAGATTTTTTTCTTTAAGGAGGAATCATTTTTTTCCTTAGAATATCTTTTTTGAAACTGATAATTCAGATTTCTAGAAGGGCGAGTTGTAAGTATATGTGATGTAGTAATGCAGTGTATAGAAATGGTGTGCTTAGAAGGTGGTCAAGCTAATAGCCCAACAGATGAGAATAGTCATTACATAGCATGTGAAAATTTGCAAAGGCATAATCTGTATTGCAAAAAATATACATATATTATCAGCTGAAAGAATTACCATTTTCAGAATGTAAATAGATAATACAATATCAATAAAGTCAGAAATGTAAAAACCTCTATTGATGTTTATGTAACCTTTGACTATTTGTAGTTCTTTTCAATTGTTTGATTGATGCCTCTGAAATATTTTCAGACCTCAAGTTAATTTGAAACAGGATGTATGTCAGTCTTTCAGTGAGAAGATTTCTATAGAGGTAGACAAAATACCTGCTCAGTCGATTACAACTGTTCTTCCTCCAGTTCCTTCAAACTCATTCCAGCTTGAATCTGATTTCAGACAACTGAAAAGTTCCCCAGATATGTTATATCAGTATTTGAAGGTAAGAAAGAGGAAGCTAGTAGTTCTAAGTAAAAGGTCAAAGAATTTCTTTGTCACTATATAATGAAGTGTTGTATTTGCTTTTTGTATAATATGATTGTAGAAAATGCTCTTATCCCTTGCCTGATACATCTGTCGCCATGGCCAGACAATATTAAATACTCACAGCCAGGGGACCTGTGGAAATAGGTCATATTTTGAATTCTTTTGTTCAAAATAACTTAATCTAATTTCATTTATCAAACTTAAACTTAATTCTTTGTCCTTCAAGCTGGAGAAAGAAGCTAAAATATATCAGGTGCCTTCTGTGTGCCAAGTAATGCTTGCAATATTTAGGCAGTCAGTCTCTTGAAAATGAGCTTTTATTTGCTCCAAGAAAAAGAATCAAATCATATGAAATTTACCAAATAATGGATTAGAATAGGTTTTTTTCAGTGCAATTATAGTAATCTTTATAATTATGCAGTATACAGTTACTTCCAAGTACATTATCTCATGTAGTTTTATTTTTTAAATTCTATCTTATTGCTTCTTGAGAGCCCTCAAGTTTCCTATCTTTCTTACGGTGGTATTCATCTCTCTGTTCATGAGGTTTTTCTCTGGCTTGAACTGAGTGATTATATTACAATTCCTCTAATCTTTCTTCTATCATTAATTACATTTTGATGTAACCTCCCCACCCCCCAGTTATTGTTTATTATGTACTAATGCATAGTAGTTATTCTTTACTATATTTACCTTGTTAATTATTATATAAATAATTTATGATATGTGAATGTTGCCATTAATTTAATTTTCTAACTCTACATTTTTTCCAAGCAAATTGAACCATCCTTGTATCCTAAGTTGTTTCAGAAAAATCTAGATCCAGATGTATTCAATCAAATCATTAAAATTCTGCACGATTTTTACATTGAGTAAGTTGAATTTTTTTAGGTATGCTTTCATATTGTAATGCTATGTTATTTCTAGTGGTTTGGGAAATTCATTCATTTTGATATCATAGTACAATCTTCTATATAGCAATTAGCTTTCTAGTAAATTTTACTGTTGCAGAAGTTGTAAAGGTGACAAGTGCAAGCAGTAATAAGGGAAATGATTAAGAAAGAGGAAAAAGGACTTCACATTTTTTTAAAGAGAAAAGTAGGGTATAGAAGTGATAGTTTATAGCAGATTAATAATGTCCATGCTAAGCCTCGTATTTAAGAATTTTATAATTTCTTTAATTGACTTGATAAATTTCTTCATTTGTGCACTTAAAATATGGTAGCGTCCAGGGAAAAAAGATAAATGAAGATCTTGTATATATTGTATAAGTAAAGAATTAAATGAGCTACTTTTAGTGGGTCATTTGTTTTATATGGTTTATTTCAGGAAAGAAAAGCCATCACTCATCTTTGAAATCTTACAAAGGCTTTCTGAACTAAAAAGGTTTGATATGGCAGTGATGTTTATGTCAGAACCTGAGAAAAAAAGTAAGTCTGTGAAGAAAGCTTTTCCATATCCCTTTATTCTTGTATTGTTCCCTTTTTTAAACAAACTAATAGCAAACATTTATTGACTATTTACTATGTCCAAAGTACATACAATTAAATTTAAATTAATTATAATTATATTAATTTAATTACAGTTTAAGTAAAATTAATTTAAATCCTGACAGTAACATTATGAGGTGTCAGTATGACTTTTTTGCAAAGAAGGAAACCAAGGCATAAGGAGGTAAGGAACTGTGACCAAGGTTACATAGGAAGTCAGACTCAGGATTTAAACTTAGACAGTTCTGCTCTAGTTTGGGCTCTTTTACTTGAAAATACAATAATGTAATGGTTGAGTCCCTGCCATAGGAGGCATGGGTACACAGGAGGTCCAACCCATTTTGTGAGAGCTAATTTCCTTGAGCATGTTTGATTTAAGCCAGATCCTCAAAGTAAAAAGTCAATTAGATGAAGTGGGTAGGGAAGAGTTTTAAACTGAGGGAATAATGTGTGCATACGCTCTGAGGCAGGAAAGAAAATTGAGTTGAGAAAATTAAAAATGCAGTGTGGCTAGGTTGTAGAGTTAGGTGGTAAAGAGTGGCAGGTGATGAGCCTGAAGAATTAGATCCCTTACTTATTTCTCTATCAGACAGACAGAAAGTGTCTGTCTTGGGAAACCCTAATTTAAGTAAAATCAAACTGCAGAAACTTCAATTACTCAGAGTTTTGGACTATATTCTAGTTTTAGGAAAAAGAAAAATCATTAGAATGCCAAAGTATCAGATTATTTTAGATTTAAAAATAGTGAAAACTCTTATGTGCCATTTTCAGATCTCTTGGACTAAATGAACTTAGGGCTCCTTTCTTATTTCTTTGTTTCTAGCAGTGACATTGAATAAGTCTCAATCACTATGAAAAATACTCTTTACATTGTACTTTTGGAAGTGTATTTGTAATTTAGAGAGATTTTTAAATATAATTTAAACCAAAAGAAGTTTCTGCCTTATCCTCAGTTAATTGAAAACAGTCTCTGAAATTTTCTAAAAAGTATTACTCTAATTTCTATTCTGACCTCATCTTCTACTACTTTTTTCAGTCACTGTGCCCCATCACACCACTTTGTGTGTTTTTTTTTTTTTTTTTAATATACTGAACTGCCAGACTTATTTTAGCCTCAGGGGCTTTGCATTTGGCTGTTCCCTTAGGCTGGAATATCTTCCCACACATCTTTTATCTTACTTCATTTAAATTTCCACCTAACTGTCACCACTTCAGAGATACCTTTCCTCACCAGCCCTAATTAAAATAACTTCCTGCCTCCCCTCACTCATCACCCTCTGTCTTCTTACCCTGCTTTATTTTTCTTTGCAATACATAACTAGCTGACAGTGTTTCATGTCTATGTTTGTTACTTTTCTCCTTGATAGGACGAAAGTTCCATGAGAGCAGGAGCTTTGTCTACCCTGTTCTCTAGGCTTCGGCATAGAACAGAGCTTAGTACATAATAACCTCTTAGTGTGTTTTGAATGAATGAATTTCTTGCCACTATAATGTGATAACTTCAAGTATACTCAACGAAAGTGAGTTGGCTCTTCAGACTGGTTTACCAATAGTACCATCTTAGTTGGGTCACCACTGTCCACTAAATTAAACATGGGAAACTCTTAGAATGGTTCCTGCCATGCAACTAAGCATTTAATAAATATTAGCTGTTATAGTCTTTTATTATTGCCATTATCATTAAACATTGTTAGCTACTTTAAATGTTGAGAAATATATAAACAACAGTATTTTCAGAAATGTTGAGTGTTGACCATTCACTGGTATTAAAGATAAAGATTTTACATGGCTCATAAGATCTTTTAACTTTTAATGGTTATATATTTTATTACATATAAGAATGTATTAATAGCCCATAAAACATGATTTTTGTAGATGTTATTGCTAATTTTCAATTTAGAGTAGTGATATAAAATTTTCTTCTAAAATAAAATTTAAGTTTGCAGAACAATTATAATAATAAGTAAAAGGACACTTGTTAAATAGAGCTTCCTAAAATTTTAAAAACCTCAGAATGAGTTAAATTTAATCTGTAAGATTAATGTTGAAGATAGAGGAAATTTTTTACTAGAAAGCAAAATATTCTGGTAAGAAATATCATTGGATTGCTATGTAATTTTCTGTAATGGGATTGGCTTTTTAAATATCTGAATTAGAATTTATAAATAATCCTAATGATTATTACTTTCAAGTGTAAAAGTTTCATTTGACAGATCAGATTACTCTCTTTAATTTTTGTTTCTTAGTTTTTAAAAATGAGGATTCAAATGAAAAAAATTTTTTTCTTTTTCAGTTGTACATGTGTTATTCAATCACATAGACAAATCAGGATTGAAGGGTAATTCTGTTGAAGAACTCAAGAAAAGATATGGTGGTTGATTTCCATTTTACTGAAATTATTGTCTTTGACTTTTATATATAAATTTTCTACTGAAAGTGTTTTGCTTTTAAGAAAATGAAATCATACAGGAAAGTACTGTCTTTAGATATAAGTTAATTATAAAGTGAATTGTGATTTAACTCATGAGAAATGTATTCAACTGAACTATTTATGTCTTTTTCTGAAAATAAAAATAGAAATAATGAAGTATACTTGTAAAGGTCAGTATTTTATAAGTCATTTAAATGTTAGATATAGATACAGTCTTCAATGCTCTGTAAATGTAACATTAAATTTCATGAGTTTTGTGACCACATGACCAGATTGCTTCATTAGCATATGAATAAAGTTATATTTGTTTACAGGAAGTTTAAGTAGGTAACTAGATTGTTTCTTTGAAAACCTTTTTAATATCATCATGCCAGTTCACTAACATAAAACTAGAAATGTTTGAAATAATAGCTTATAGCTTGCCTGTATGTGTTGTGTGTAACTGTGGTGTCTATAAGCTTTTGAAAGCAGGGCTATTGTTGTCTTTATCTTTGTTCTACGTAGCCCTGGCACAGTCCTTTGCACCTGGTTAGGTCCTTCATTGACATTTATACAGTTTAATTGAATTCAACAGCAAGAATCAATTTTAGTTAAATATTTAAAGTAGCAACCTAGCAAATCTTGGGCATCCTATAAATGTTGTTAAAACCAACTTAAATTTAGAAGCTATAAAATTGTTAAAAAAAATATTAAGTCACCATCATATAGCTGTTATCAGCATCAATCAATTTTAAAACTTTATACTGTTGATAATTTTTTTATAGACAATAATTTTTTTTATTAACTTTTTATGGTGACATTGGTTAACAAAATCCAGCGAGTTTCAGGTGTACAATTTTTTCTTTTTTTGAAATTTATTTAGCTATTGATAATTTTTGTTGCATCACATTATGCTTACAGTTGCTTGAGGAATCTGTTTGCAAAGATAATTTCCCCAGTTTACAGTATAAGTTACTGAAATGATCATAATTTGCTTAGCTTCAGTGTTTTGCAATACCCTTAGGATAGGATTTATTAATGTAATGCATTGCTAAATGTATTGTCTAATGGTATACGAACAGGCATTGACATTTAGTCTTTTATGTATAGCTTATATATAAGCTATGTGTTTTGAATTTTGAATGACTTGAATTTTTCTCAAGTCATTAATTAGAAGTTGATTTCGACATATAGAAAAGCATTCTAAAGGCAAAACAGTTCCTTTGCATATTTGTGTCCTTAGAAGAAACTTATAAAGTAGTCAGGGCAGGTTGTGTTATTACCATTTTTAACATAAGCAAAGGAGACTCAGTAAATGTTTTTGTGAGCTAAAAAATGGCAGAGCAAGTTCAGAACATGCTGTCTTCTAACTCTTAATCTATGGCTTTTTGTACTACTCTGGTTGTACTATTTATGTGTTTTACTTGTTTAGGAACTGGACTGAAGAAGGATAAATCCCAAGATTTACTTTAGTATTTGCATTTAAGATAAAAAAAAATGTTGGCTCGTTTCCGTTATTACTAGTTTAGATGCTCATTATTTAACTTCTGCATTCCTGCAGTATTCTTCTAATTGGTCTCCTGTTCCAGCCACACCATCAGCAATCCATCCCTCATCATTGCTACCAGAATGATCTTAAAACTCAAATCACATGTCACTCCTTTGTTTAACCCCTTTATTGGCTCCCCATCACTTTCAGAAAACTGGCTTCTTTTTCACAGCATAGAAGGCCCTTCATGATATGGCTCCCACCACCTCACCCATCTCTCTACAACCAAGCCCCCACAAGTACCCTACTGCCTGCAAATCCTATTCTTACGCCTCTCCATTCTAAGCTGTTCTCTGCCTGGACCTTGCTTTCTTCCACATTCACCTGGATGATTATTTCTAATCCTTCGTGTCTGAGCCTAGATGTCTTTTTCTTGGGGATGCCTTCCTTGATCCCATCAGGTGAACTTAGTGTCCTGCATCTTGGGCTTCTATCATTGCACTTGTCACCTTTTATTATAGTGGATACCTGTTTGATTCTCCCACTAGGCTCCGTGATTCTCGAAGGCAGAGGCTGTGGCTTTAGTTTTTGTATTTGTAACACCTATCACAGTGACTGATATATATGTTGCTGAATTTAAAATTAGATCCACAAATCAGACCTCTGTTAAACCATGAGTTTCAATATTAAGTTCAAAAGAAGGCTATCACTGTCCTATAACTAGTGAGTTGTCCTGAAGTTTGTGTGCATGGATGACGTGATGAATGTAGATTCAGTAGGAACTAGAATTAGTTTGTATGCCAGTGGGATATATATAAATATACAGTGTGTTTTCAAAAGGTGATTTCCAAAACTTGTTACTTGATACATAATATGAAGTTAATATTTCCTGAATAAATGAATAAATGAATTAAAACACTAAAAGAAATGAAGTATCCAAATGAAGAGCCTTTTAAGTCTGGTTCAAAGCACTTCCCTGAACATTAAAAAACACCTTTTCATCATCAGTGGGGATTAATTTAATTATCTTTCACATGATTGTGTTGAGATAGCTCTTTCCCCCTAAATGGTTTTTGAATACTTAATGAGTATGGAACAGGAATAGGATTTTCTGTTTCTTGTCTGGAACTCCTATTGTTCATAACAGTTCAAATAGGTTTAGTGATAATACTAGCTGCCACTTATACACACATTATTGTGTGCTAGGCACTGTACCTGGGGCTTTGCATATATCATCTCAATCCTAGAAACAGGCTCTGAGAGATAAAATATCCTGCAAAGGTGAGAGTCAAGCAGAGTCAGTCTGATTTAGACACTCAGTCTCTTCTGTGCTACAGTCACTGCTGAATATGGTAGCACAAAAGCAGGACCACTGGAGAAGCAGGCTGGCAGCTGGCATTTCTTTGGAACTACTGCCACCCACTGGATCTTCAGAAAATTGCAGTTCATGACTGAAAGCACATTGATAGGAATCAAAGTGAAAGTGAATTTTAATTTCTTAGCAGATCTTCAAGCACACCTAGCAGACGCAAAGGTATAATCTTGGATCGTGTTGTCCAGTATTGAAACCTAGGAGGAGGAAATGGTGAAAGGAGGGGAGTATGGCCAACATAATTTGTAATGGCTGGTCCTACATAAGTTCTTTAGTTCATTGAATCTACCACAGACAGGTCCTGCAGGCCCCCTCTGTGCCCATCACTGTGGTGGTTAGATTGGGTGGTTGGCACATGGGAAAGGTTGTTAGTGTTTGTTTGGGCCCCATTCTGAGCCTGATTTACTCTGTCATGGTTGCCTGACATCCTGTGCCATGGTCACACAGGGAGGCTCTGAGATCACTGGGGAAGTGTCTAGGCAGGAGCACACCTCAAAGTCATTGCCCAGCGATGGCCATGGCAGAAACTCCACCTTACACCAAGCAGAGCTCCATTTTCCACTGTGTCACAAGGTCTCTCTAGGGACTGGAGGGTGTGTATAAGGGAAATTCTTATTCCATTTAGTATGGGACCTGGATCTAAAATATCAGACTGGACTTTGGAGAGGAAGTGATGTCACAAAAATGCAGTCAGAAAGGAGTTTGCAGAAATATCCTTCCTGTGACGGGGAGGAGGTACATGTGTATATGCATGTACACATGTTCATGTGCTTGTGTTTGTGGTGGGAAATGGCTGAGTCTGTACATGATACTCAGGTCTATCTTAACTACTGGCACACAGACATACCTGTTCTACTTTCCCTGCCTCTTAGTTTCCATCATCAAAAACTGTCTTGATGTTTACTTTATGGACTCATTTAAATAATAAAATACAGTGATTTTTGGTATTTATTCTCAACTGGGGTAATCGAATATGCACGTTCTGTAACATTGGAGCAAAACTACAAAGTCAGGGCAGATCCTAAACTGTGGTAGAGTAGTGCATTTGCAATGGCAAAAGACCAGTTGAGACCAAGAAGTCATAGTTCAGTGGTCATTGGTTTGATATCCCAGAGATTATACCATGATCAATCCTATTTTCTATTCTTTGTACCAAGCTTTTTGTGAATGCTAAACATCCTTGAATTCTTTGTGATTAGTGGTTGCCCATTGCTTCTTAGGATGGTGAGAGGACCAAAGCAAAGCACTCATATATTTATTACCCAGCAATAAATAGAGACAACTGATATGCCAGCCTGTTTTTCCAGCTATTAACCTGATGTTAGCCCTAAAAGCCTTCACTTCAAGATCCAAGGCAGTATTATTTTGAGAGTCTGGTCATGGTGGAAGCTCTGCTTAGTTATAGATTTGTCCATGTCCTTGGCTCCAGGCCTGGATTACAGCCACCAAGAAGTGCCAGAGGGCCCCATTGCCAAATATCTCTCCCCTTTGGCTTGCCGCAATGCCTGAAAAACCTATTCCAGACCTTTAGGAGACACAAAGTTTTATCTTGGCCCAGGCAAATTATTAAATAACAGTATTATGATTTGAAAGAAGTAACGTGAGCTAACTGGTTCATTGGCAGAGATGATTTTATCTGATAAAGCCCAAGGGAATTCTGAAGGAATGCAAGGGAAAGCCGTGGCAGGCCAAAGCCAAGGTAGAGTTCAGGTAATCCAGAATGAAAAGGGAGTGATCTAACTGGGGAAATGGAGAAGAGGAAGGTAAGCAGAACCTGTCTACCTCCCACAGGCTCAGAGTTTTGCCTGAGTGGGGCCTTGAGATGCTGAGGTTTCAGGCTTACAACTTGACATAGTATCTATGGGTCTCTAGGGTGAGTTTTGAATTGATTCAGTGCCAGGCACTCATAACAAAGCTCTGGTTATTACCTCAGTAATGACTAGATTGAGGTTAGTGGAAGGGTAGGTTCAGGAGGATGTTCTAAGGCAGCCCCCGCTGCGTTCAGCCCTTCCACAAACCAAATAGCAAGGCTGTCTGAAGCCCCCATTATACAAAATCCAGAGAGTACTAGGTTCAGATTGACTTACATAACTGTCACCTGGATATCCTCAAGGGCTCCAGCTCTAGGGGGTCATTCATCCCCTTGACCCCCCCCCCCCAAAACATACCCTGAACCTCCTTGTATGACTGGAAGACATCAATCTTTTATCAGTTCCCAGCAACACTCAGCCCAGGGAGTGTTTACATGTGCCCAAATCCATCCTGGCTGTATCTTGTCAGCAATCTTGTTGTTGACTATTGCAGGCTTCCCTGCCATGGCCACCTCTTAGCCTCCTCTCTTGGCTTCTGCTCCTCCCAGGGCTGCTTAACCCAAATGTGGGCACAGGCCCCACTGTTAGCCTCCCAAATACAGGTGATACTAGAAGGCATACTCCTAACACATTATTGAATACTTGAGGATGTCTTCAGAAGATTATGGGGCAGAGAAGAGGACAGGCATCTGTGTTCCTGGAGCCCACTGCTACTTTGCACAGAGGCCTTCCTCAAGTTCAGAATTCTCTACCAGCTGGCCTAAGCCAGAGAAAGCAAAAACTAGTTACTGTCCTCTCACAGTCTTGGCAGAGATTCCCAGCTGTCTGTGAAGATGGGCTTTACTAGAATCTCCTCGCATCTCAGGCTGCAGCCTCTGCGCTTGCACTTGGATCATGCCTGCTTTCAGGACTTCCCTCAAAGACTAGGAAGGCACTTGCTTTAGATATGCTTGACCAAAACATAAATTGTGTTTCCAGAACAATGGGAGTACCTTTCCAAAGGAAAAAGTCCAGTAAACACAAGAATGCAGAAAATGCTTGTGGTTTCCCAAATGCTGGCTTTAATTATTTTTGGTTTCGTGTCTGTTCCAATTGGTACCTGGGATTTGACTTGACCCTTTTACTCACCCTCTTACATTCTTTTCCATCCAAGAAAGCCTGATTTGGATAATCAGAGTAAGTCAGTCAATATGTTCAAACTGTGTGTAGTCTGTCTAGTAAACTCTAGCCTTGGCAGTCTGAAATGTGACCAAGCCTGCATTACATGTTTGTCACCTCATTTTTCATCACACTTGATTTGTCATTTCATTTGAAAGAGCAAAGCAGAAAAAAGTTTTCACTAACCAATCATATAAAAATAACCACGAGAGAAACTGAATCCAGGTCTGGTACAAATTCAGAAAATCACAAGAGGAAATGATGTTCCTTAGTTGAACTTGGAAGATCTTGTTAACAGGTCAACTTAACTATCTGTAAATGATCTGAATTCAGGACTAGGATTTTCATTACTATAATGATCAACACTGATTTTAATTACATTACCCTTAACATTTGTTAGAAGAAAAGCAAAGAGTTGTATTTACATAATTTTCACAGACCTGCATTTTACTTGAAGCTGTATTGTCCTTTCTTAAAGGGCTGCATTATTGGCTTTGATCCAGGAGATGGCAGTGTGCCTTCCGTTTTTGGACGTAAACTTGAAATCTACTTCCTTCCATAAGCTGTCATGTATAATAGGGTGGTACCTTGTGAAATCCATGATGTAATGGGTTTACTGATCTAATAGGTTTATTGATCTACTACATTAAAACATTAATAAAAAATTGAATCTGAAATAGGAACAGGGTCATATAATAAATTCATAAAATGACTTATTTTTATCAATCAAATAGTGAACACTTTGTACTGTCCTGGATATTCAGTGGGTAAAATACAAATATGTGAACTCACAAGGCTAATAAAAATGAAACAGAAGATGGTTATATGTTAAACAAATTAGGAGTTAAGAGAAAGGAGAGATAACTGTGGTCTGACATTGGCAAGAGGGCTTCTCAGACAGAGGTGGTATTAGAAGGGTGGGTAGGGACTTTTGGATAAAGATGGGGGATTAAGCACACCTATTTCTCTCCCCCTCCTCAGATCTTCCTAAAAATAATAAAAGATTAAAAACAAGTAAATCATAAACAGCAAAAAAGAAAGGCATTAGGAACAGGGCATTAGAAAACAAGATCTCAACCAATTTTGGAAAGATGAAAGTGGAGGGAGTTTCAGAAAGGATTTTCATGAAGGAGTATAAGGTAATAGGTGTTATGGGTTGAACTGTGCTCCCCCACAAAATACATATGTTAAAGTCCTAACCCCTTATTTCTTGGAACGTGACTTAGGAAATCAGTTTGTTAAAGACATAATTAAATTAAAATGAGGTCATTAGGGTGGACCCTAATTTAATATGATTGTTATCCTCATAAGAAAGAGATTAGGACATACACAGAGGGAAGACCATGTGAAGACGGAAGATGACGTTCATCTGTAAGCCAGTGAGTGAGTCCTTCAGAAGAAACCAACCCTGCTGACACCTTGATCTCAAACTTCTAGCCTCCAAAACTGTGAGAAAATAATTTTCTGTTGTTTAAGGCACATAATCTGTGATATTTTGCTATTGTAACCCGAGCAGACTAATACAGAATGTACTCTACATTCCAGTACCCTTGAAAGGCTCTGGACTAGAGGAAACCAGGTCCATTAAAGGGTAGGCGTCTAATGATTTTACAAAATTCTTGGTCATTGCTTCAAATTTTTCTTTCTTCTTGTATTCCTATTATATGTGTCACACCTTTTGTAGTTGTTCCACTGTCCTTGAACGTTCTAATCTGTCTTTTTCATTCTTTTTTCTCTGCATTTCAGTTTCAGAAGTATTGTGTTCTACATTTAGATCTATGATCCATTTTGAGTTAGTTTGTAAAAATTGCACCAGCCAGATCTTCCAGTATCATGCTGAATAAGAGTGGTGAGTAAACATTTTTGCTTTGTCTCGGACTTTAGAGGGAAAGCAATATTTCATCATTAAGTATAATGCTATTTGTAGTTTTGTGTGTGTATGTTTTTTTTTTTTAATACTGTTATTTCTACGTTTCTGAGAGTTTTTTTTTTTAAATCAAGAATGGATGTTACATTTTTTCAAATGCTTTTTTTGTACAACTGATAAGATCATGTGATATTTTTTCCATTAGTTTTTTAATATGGTGGGTTACATTGATTGATATTCTAATATTAAATTAGCATTACATTCCTGAATAAACCTCATTGGTTTACAGTATAGAATTTTTTTTATAGAATGCCAAATATTATTTGCATTATATGAAATATTTTGTTAAGAATTTTTACATTTATATTCATGAGGGATATTGATTTATAGTTTTCTTTTTTGATACTGTCTTTGTTTGGTTTTGGTGCCAGCATAATATTAGCTTCCTAAAATGAATTGGGAAATGTTATCTCCTATTTTCTGGAAGAGATTGTATACAATTGGTACTAATTCTTCAAATATTAAATAAAATTCTCCAGTCAAACAATCTGGGCCTAGAGATTTTTCTTTTGTTGGGGGGGGGGAGTGATTTAAATTATAAATTAAAAAATTTAAATATTATCAAATTGTTTAATATTGAATGGTAATGGTAGTTCGTGTGTGTGTGTGTGTGTGTGTGTGTGTGTGTGTGTGTTTTGAGGTATTGATCCATTTCTTCTAAGTTGTCAGATGCGTGTGTATAGATTTGTTTGTAGCATTTTCTTATTCTTGAAATAATAATTTCAAATATTTTAAATTTGTTGAGATTTGTTTTATGGCCTAGGATATGGTATATGATTTGTGGGCACTTGAAAAACTATGGATTCTGCGGTGGTGGGTGGAATATTTTATAAATGCCAACACATTGGTTGATGATGTTGACTTCTCAATTTTTGCTGGTTTTTGGCTAGTTGTTCTATCAGTGGTTAAGAGAGGAATATTGAAGTTTCCAACTACAATTATGGGTTTGTCTATTTCTCATTTCAGTTCTATCAGTTTTTGCTTCACATACTTTGCAGTTTGAAAGTACATAAACTGTTTTAAAACAATTAGTGGTAGTGTACTTTTCCCTATTTTTTTCTGCTAAGTACAATGAAAAACCTTGGACATTAATTATAAATCAAATGTAAGAAGACTGAAAAGTAGAGAGAAGGCAGATGGATTAGGGATGCTGGAACCCAAAGAACACAGTGGTGAATGCTCTGGGCTGTCTTTTTGTCTCATATACCCCAAACATGTTGCTGAAGAGGCCAGCAACCTGGAATCACCAACTGGCCCATAACAACAACAACAACAACAACAAAAAATGCCCCCCAAAGTCTGCTCTCTCTAGCCAAAGGACCAGGAAAAAAGCAAGGCAAAAACTTGTAGATAATAACTGTTCTACTATAGACAAACATCGCAGAAAAATCTGTGGCTCTACTCTCATTCACACCAGCAAATTCCAAGTAGGAAGCCTAGAGTCCCACTCTTACCAGGTTCTAATGAGGTACTCCAACACCCAAGAAGAGCTTCTCTTCTCTTTCTGGTGTAAGGGAAGCCAAGTAGAGAGCCAGGAATTTTATCCCCATTGGCCAGTAACTAGCACGCCAACCCCTCCTGGTATCAGTGGAGACACATGGGGCAACTGGATGGATGAACTGAATCAACTCTTAGTAAGCTAATTATATACAGGTTCTATCTGTTGAGTGCAAGACAATATTTCATACCTGACATATCACTGAATCTGAATACTGACCTTTTGTTGCAAATATCTTTGTCACCTTTTATAAAGGAGGAAACGGAAGCTCAAGGAGATTCAGTACTTCCCCCAACATTAATGAATTCAATTCCACTAATATTTACTAAGGGCACACTATATGCTAGGCACAGTACATGATACCAGGAATACAAACCAGAAAAAGCAGGGCTCTTGACCTCTAATTGCTCAGTCTGGTGTGAGAGACAGAGCACAAACCACTCATTGTACTACAATGTGATGTGTGGATAAACAGTGGCAGGCCTTATTCCAAAGGTAGGAACAAAACATGAAGAGATAAAGAATTGTGTGACTAATTTTGCAGGACGGCTGGAGGAACATTTTGAAAGACTTTACAGAGAAGATGGCATTTGAGCTAGGCCTTCGAAGATGAGTAGAATTTTGCCAGATGCAGAAGGGGCAATTAATGCTTTCCAGGTAGAGAGAAGAGATGTGAAAGCAGAGAGGCTTGAAAGAGCACACATCCCAGCTAGTTAGCTCTTTCAAAGCAGGCTGGACTTTCACACATTTATTAAAGTCAGCATTAAAGTGAATCTGGCTGAAGAACTGCATGAATAGACTTTAATTCTTTTCTGAGTTAATGAATTTTTGATCTATCTCCTAGAGTCAATAAAACATTTGCTTCATCTAAGATTTTGCTTTAAAGGTTTTATGTGATTTTTCTTCAATTAGCTTCTTCTATTTGAATGAATTATGGTTGCACCATGCAGAAGTGGGGATAAGAACATGGTAAACTTACCAGTAGCCCTGGCTTTCTTATTGCATGGGCTTGGCACAGGGGGAGGTGCTGTACTTGGGGAAGGCTCTCTTACCCCTTGCCAATGTGACCACTTACAATATGAAATCCCTGACCTAGGGATTTTTGCTACAGCGTCAGCTTTGTTGGTTAGAGCACAAATATCACTGGGAAGACAAACACATAAAACTGTTATTGAGCATTAATATCTTAATGAAAATAAATTTGTGAGCATCTTCCCTCTGTGCTAGCTGATGTCCTTAGGGACAAGGGAATGGGCCTTTGGTTGTAGGGGAAAGATGAGAAGGACAAGGATGAGTATCGAATGTATGCCAGATATGGAGCTGGGGGCTCTGGCGCTTTTTACATGTTTTTAATATTTTCAGCACTATCCTCTTAAATTTACAGATTGGCTCACTGAGGCCCATAGAGATTGAGTAGCTTGGCTGAGGCTAACAGTAGTAAAACTGGAATTCAAAACCACCTCTGCTTCCAAACTACACTGCCTCTCTACACCCACTGAGTCACTGGGTGTGGCAGTGTTCATAGTGAGCATGGTAGGAAAAAATGGTAAGGATGTAGATCACGGAGGTCAAAGTTCACTCAGCTCACAGTCACACTTTGAGTTGCTCCTGAGAACAGTCCAGGAGTTGTCTCTTTGACCTTATCTATGTGTTATCTATCCTGAGCACTTGGAGGGTTAGAAACATTATGTGGATTGGCTGATAAATTTCCTGATAAACAAGAATATGCAGGTAACTATTTAAAGTGGCCTGTGTGCTTACTTCCCATGGTGAATCTATGGCTTGGAAATGATCAGAAAACCTTTTTCATCAGATAGCACATCACAAATGAGAAAGCAAGGCAACAGGAGTCAGGCAGTGTTAGGTACAGACTGGCTTAAACCCATCAGGTGGACAGTCCTTGTTCATTTCGCTCCATCCAAAGGAGCCTCCTTTCTATTTCTTGAATGTCCCTTAGGTCTTAACCTGGTACTGTCTTCCTACCTCATCTTGCAGGTCTCATCTCAAAGATTACCTCCTAAGAGAGGTCTTTTCCAGTCACTCAGACTGAAGCTACACTCTCCCTCCTGGCCACACACTTGCAGTAGTTACTCTCTGGCCAGCATATCTGCTTCTTTTATTGCCATTTTAGCATTTATCACTACCTGATTTATCTTTTTTATTTATTAGTTATTTGTTTCTTATTTGTTTTCTAACCTCTAGAATGTTAGCTTCTTGCAAACAGGGAACTTGCATGTTTACTGTAGTCTTGGCACTTTGAATAGCTTAGAATAGTTTGTAGTAGTTGTGAAATAAATTTTGTTGAATAAATGAATGAATGGCACTGTTCCTACCTTTGTACGTGCAGTCTAGAGAGGTTGTCTCACATCAGAACATAGATTCAGGAGTCAGGCAGCCAGGGGTTTGAATTCCAGCTCTGGGACTAAGGATCCAAAGTCTCTGAGCTTCAGATTCTTCATCTTTAAAAAGGAGATAAGAATAAAACACCTACTTCATAGAGTTGATGTTGGTATTGGGTTTGCAACATAGTCAGTGACAATAACTGTTATGTTTTATTATTACTGGTAATGACTCTAATGAGAATATAATAAATTGGAAAAGAATGCAATAAGATGTAATAAATGGGATACGAGGAGAGGTGGAGGGCAGGCTCCCCCAAATGAAGTGACATCTAAGGTGAGACCTGTTTCAGAAAGACTTTATTGAGGAGCCATATCCAACCAGTTATGTCCATGACCCAAATCAACAAACCACTTCGAAGGGGAGACATTAATGATGAGGACCCTCAATTACATCCTGGTACTGAGAGGGTCATACCCACGTTCTCCTTGCCCCTTAGTAGCTCTTGTCCATTCACCTGCAGCCTAAGAATCAGACTAAGCACTCTGTGGTTAGGTATGCCCTTGAGTGACTTTAATAATCCATGTGGTTTAGATGTGGTTGAGATCACTTTCTCTCATTTAGAGTCTGGGTCACATACGGGAAGAAACATGCTAGTCCTTTATTTGCTGTCTGTTCGGATTTCATGCTTCCTTCTTCATGCTCTATCTAAATTAAATCTCTGTTTCACTGGAGAGCCCTGTGGCGATTAGCTCCTATTTTTGGAGTAGTTGTCAAGACCTGGATCTCCAAAAACAGAGGCCCCAGGGCTCCTGCTATAGTCTGGGCTCCCTGCTGACTGCTCTGGTACTCAGCCAGACCACAGTGGCTCTGGCTGAGGGTTAGCGTTTCTCTTTTTCCTCCCACTAGGAAATTGTTCAGCCAGTGATACCGGTGGTATCTTGAAGCCAAGCCCTCGTCTACCAGTAATTCCAGGATGTCCCCCACAGGCTCTTAAACCAGAGTCCCAAGGACAGCATTTCATGCTTGTCTGGCTCTTTTTTCGGTGAGTAGATAGACTTTGCACAAAGAATGACGTAATAGCAAGCTAGAGATCTGCAGAGGGAAGAAGTGAACCTAGAAGCTCAGATTTATATACTGGACAGAGAATGTTGCTAAAGGCCAGCTGTTATCCTGGGCCCTGTTGCTATTTTCAGTAACACTTGTGGGTAGAACTGGGGGTGGAGGTTGGAGGGTAACTGATGGTATTCCTGTGGGCCAGGTTTGTGGGGGTCTCTTTTACAGGGCTGTAGGGACCAGTCAGATAGGGAAGTGTGGTAAGACCAAGGGGCTGTGACTTGATTTCCCCTTGGAGCACTTACCCTAGGATGGCTCCTAGGGTGAGAAGATTAAGCTTGACAGTCCAGGCCTACAAGCAGATACAACCCCCTTTCTTTGTTTCCCCTCCACAGAGCTTAGACAAACTGGCATTTTTAAGAGGACTTTACCAAATTCCAATAGTGAACATAGACTATAAAGGAAGAAGATACTACAGACATAAAAAGTTCAGCTCACACAGTCCAGATCCCTTATGTCACCCTGGGTAGCCTGCGGCATTGTGCTGTGTCCTCCCATGTCTCCTGGTCTCAGTTCTTGACTGCCTCCACGGAGAGGGCATCTTCTCTCAGATGCCAGAATCTGGTTTCCCAGATGTCAGCACTTTCAGTTATTCAAGGGCAAGGCCAAGGGCAAGGAAAAATCCTCTCATGTAGGAACTTCCCACTCAGTTTTAGATCCTGTCTAAAGATGGATCTTTCTCCAGCTACGCAAGAAGAGGGTGCATTTCAGGTGAGATCTTTTCTCTGCTTAGAAGAAGCAGTTTTGGTCTTAGCATGTCCAAGGGTGAAATAATAATTAAGAACATTCATTCAAGTACTAGCCACTTACAGCTTTGTGGAGGAATTTACTGATAAATGGTGCTCTAACGGGGCAACTTTGAAGATGAAGGCCTAGAAAGACACAGTTTGCAAAATTTTCCTCCTTCCTCAATGCCTTTCTCAGAGTATCCCCATTTTGGTGTCATTCATGACATTCACACATTTAATGTATTTCTTGATTGTCATTAATTATGCCTGTGAGCTTTATAAGCTTCTCAGCAGGTGGGTTTTCCACATTGCATGGCATGTGAAAAGGATCACCTTCACTGCAGTGGGAGGAACCTTGTCTCTGGGTGGGAGTGATGGGGTGGGGAAAGGTGTTTCCTCCACTGTAAGAGGAAGGGTATACCGGACTGGATGATTTCTACTTTTTCACTCTTAAAGGTGCCTTTTATATCTCAGTGAGCATCTTATTTTTATACTAGACACACTGCATTTGATAAAGCATTTGCTTTCTTGCCTTTTTTTTTTTTTATCAGAACTCCATCAGCCATTCATTTTTATGACATAACCAGTGCTACTACATTGAGGTGGTGCAATTCCAGTGCAAAGCAAAGAAACTTGGACGTATTAGTTAACAGCTCTGCTGTGGTAGCAAATGTGATTTTATTTTTTTTCATATTTTAAAATAGCAGTGTATCTTTCTTAGAGATCTAAAGGGATACTAAGTAAGTAAGGAGGAGGAATTGGTTGATATGAGCAGAAATGGCTTCGTATTGGCTGGCGTAGTTGTGGATGGTGGGATGAGACCTCAGTGCTCCTATGTGACAGCTCTGGAGAGGCAGCTGGGAGGCAGGGAGGCAGTGCAGGCAGGTGAACGTGGTGAGGCTGTGACTGGCCACGTGGAGAAGTCATGGAAAATGGAGTTGAAACTGGAGCAGGTTGTAGACGTGCTCAAGCACCAAACCAAGGAATCTTGACTCTGTTCTGGAGACAAAGGGGAGCCTTTAGAGGAATTTGAGCTCAGAAATCATTTGATGAGCCTGCCTTTTGGAAATTAGTCTGGCTGCAAAGTGTAAGATGATTGTATTAATTTTAATTGCTGAGTTGTAGACAGCAGTGTATTGAATGAAGAAACCATTACATATAAATTTTTACAAAAGCATAATTTTTAAATTATATTGTGGCAGAATATTATTAGATGCTAATGGATATTTTCTTTCACTCTCCCTGAATTTCTTTCTGTTTCTTCCTGAGTTCCTTACCACAGGAAGGGGATGTGGTAGAGATAGAGAAATGTGGGACTCTTCTTGACTTCAGTTTTCAAAAGGTCTAAACCCCAAGGAACAGGAAGAGGATTCTAAAGAATAGATCAAAGTTCCTGGCCAAAAACTGAAGGGAGGTGTGATTTTGCAAAGGTTAGAAAAAGAAAAATATCAGGTTTGTCCCCGGGGTAGGGAGCGGGTAAGAGGTGATGAGAGTAGAGAAAACCTGTACACTGCTTCCCAGTCAGAGCCCAGCAGAGGCAGCCTGTCTCCCATGGAGATGGGGCCTTCGGCAGCTTCCCCAAGGCCTGGTACTCAAAGGACTTCATGAATAGCATCCAGTGTGAGCAGATGACATAGTTACATAGCAGGGGACCTTGTTCCCATGGCACCTGGCACTGGGTAAGGTTCCAGAATTGTGGCTGAGTAGGGAACTTACACTTTTCCTCCTGTATGCCTCTCCTTTACTCTGACACTACTATCACTCACAACACTTCTGACATCAGATGTGTGTGTGTTTTTTTCCCATACCAAGCAATTCTCTGTGATACGAGCTGGGTGTCCTACAGTTAACTCAATTCTGACACTATCTACCTGGAGATAGCGTCAGATCCCACAGGTTAAAGGCCTAGTTCCATGAGCCTGTTCCCACTTCAGATGCCAACCGCAGGTAGTAGGTCCTGAGGTTATTCACACTTCTGTTCAACTCAGCTAAAGATCTGAGGTTCCCATGACCTCCTCCTCCTTGGATTAGATTATTTGCTAGAACAGCTTACAGAACTCAGAGGAACATGTTTACCTGGTTAATTTATAATAAAGGATACAGATGAACAGCCAGATGAAGAGAGATATAAGGTGAGGTCTGGGAGGGTCATGAGAGCAGGGGCTTCTATCTCTGTGGAACTGGGGACAGAAACCTCTATTATTGGGATTTTGTAGAGACTTCCTCACATGGGCATGATCAGTTATTAACTCCATTTCCAGCCACTCTCCCCTTTCTGAAAGATCTAGGGATGAGGCTGAAAATTCCAAGTTTCTAATCATGACTTGGTCTTTCTGATGACCAGCTCCCCTCCAGGAGCCCATTTAAGCATCACCTCATTAGAACAAGAGATACTGCTATCATCCAGGAAATTCTAAGAAATTTGGGAGCTCTGTTTCAGGAACTGGGGTTCAAGACCAAATATTAGAACAAAAATATTCCTTATGCTCTTATTTAGGAAATTAGAAGGGCTTTGGGAGCCCTGCGTAGATTTTCTTTCATCTCACAGTGGCGCATCTCAGGAAGAGGGTTGGTAAGTAGTGCTTCCACTGTCCCAGCAGGACTTAAAATGGAAACTAGATTGAGTTATAAAAAAATAAAGTTGTAACTTTTGACACTGTGTTATATGGATTGAGATTCATACCTGCTACAAGGTTAATTTAGTGATAGTGAAAAATATTAGTTTACGTGACTATTTGCTCATCTGATGGAAGCAGTTTTCTGTAACTGCATTTGCAAATCCGGAAGGAGACTTTAGGTCCCTTACCCAGGGTGGTGGAAAGAACCCTGGGCTTAGAGAAGCCCTCTCTTATAGTCCCCCCACCTCACAATGCTACGGTGACTTTGGACCGAGGTTGCCATGAAATGTAGGACACCCAGTTAAATTTGAATTCCTGATAATATTTGGGAATACTTATACTAAAACATTATTTGTTACTTATCCAAAATCTAAATTTAACTGGGTATTCTGTGTTTTTCCCCACTAAGTCTGGCAACCCTACTTTGGGTGAGTTATTTAAACTTTTGTAGCTTCAATTTCCTCATCTGGAAGAGAGACGGAGTGATACCCACTTTAGAGGCTGCACTTAGGACCCAGAGGGATCCCTGCAGGGGCAGGGGCAGTTTTCCTCAACCCTCTTAGGTCCTTGGCTGGGTATGAAAATTAAACTGGCAAAGACAGATCAGCAAAAGCAAAAGCATACAAATTTAGTTAGTGTAAGTTTTATGTGACATGGGAGCCTTCGTAAGGAAATGAAGACTAAAGCAGAAGGTCAGGATAAGGTCAGAGTGACCTTCCTGCTTCTGCCATTTTCTCAAGCTCCTTCAGCTTAAAATATTCAATATGCCAAGGTGCTGTATTTTGGGCTAGCATGTCCTGAACCCCATCATTACAATAGTTAAAACAATTTAGAATCTGTAGTCCCATGTACTCCTAGAATAGTTTTATTAACGCAAGGAGGAGGCAAGAGAATTAAAAATGTTAATAAAGCCACAATCAGAGAATGCAATATGCTGATCAGCCCTGCAGCCAGGCCAGGAGGACACCTGCAGAACAGAGGAAGATTTCAATTAGGATTGCTAACAACCTATTCTTCACACCTGTGAAGGGGAACTAGGACCCAAAAGTCATTCCCTATGGCTAAAACCATGGGGAACCTATGGATTAAAGGCTGGGAACTGCCAGCAGGCTTTCACTCTACATATCCTTACCTTTTCATGCTATATACTCTTCCCCTTCCTCACAGTATGTCCATATCAAAGGAAATAGATTAACAAAGTCTTTTGAAACTATAACTCACAGGAACTAAAGAATGACATAGAAGCTGAATTCCTGGAACACTCAAGGTCACTCTCAGTGCCTTTACCCTGTCCCTCTCACTGCCCTTACTCACTGCCTTTCCATGTCGCTCTCACTGTCCCTTTTACTCTCTGCCTCTGAGAGGAGACCACACTCCGTGGAGTGTTATCCCATTTCTGATAAACTTCCCTTCTGACTAACTTCGGTGTGTGTGTTGAATTTTTCCCGCCAAAGGACCCTCTCCTTCTCTCTGTGCAGGGCTTGGCCTCCCCACAATTTGGGGTAATGGTTAACTGTGTGCAGATTAAGACAAATTCAGGTTTAATTCTTCTGCTTAATAGATGTGTGTTCTTGGATATCCATAAAACAGGATAATAATCGTATCTACCTCAGAACATTCTCATCAGGATTAAATGAATTAATAAATATAAAGTGTTTAGCCTATTTTCCTTATCTAATATCCTAATTCTCATTGTTGTGCATACAAATAAGTCTTGTTTTGCATTATAAAAAAAAATGAGCATGGTACATTATGAAGGACAACTTTGAGGGATGATTTGTACTCAGTGCTGGCTGGTCCTATTGTCTCTTTCCAGTAAGTTATCAGAAGGGGACAGACATCTCCAAGTTTATCTGAGAAAGAACTTTACAAATTCTCCTGAGCATGTTAAGAGACAGAGATAATACCTCTGTGAACCTTTTTGAAAACACTAAATTTTCCTGTATCTTGGACCATTCTACAAACTGAGAAGAAATCAGCTGATGCTTACATTCACCCCAGGCAAAAATATCCCTCATAAACAACTTGGGGGGGGGGAGGGTCACTGTAGCCTTAGATGTATTGCTCGCCCGAGGCTAAAACTCTTCCTATTTATTAAATAAAACAGACCCAATCTGGGTCACAGTATTAGGGAATGGTGAGCTGACCTCACCCGGTTTCTCTGGATTCCTGAGCACAGAGGGAGAAAAAAAGAATCAAGCAGAGCCTAACTCAGGAGTTTCAGAGGAAGCTCTGATACCTTTTAATGTAGAAAAACATTAAGATGTAACCACACAGAAAGGTAGAAATAGAAGCTAGCTTTAGTGGCCACAACATCAATGTTAAACAATTTTTGAGCTTGTTAAAAAAATATGAGTATTTGTTTAGCTGCATCTCATGTACTATCAGTGTTGACTTTTCAGGGACTGCAGAGGTTAATGGAAAAGTGAATAAGCAAGTGAATAAGCCATCAGACCCTGCAGCCATCAGATAAACCGAAACTCAGCCTTCTTCCCCAGCCTCCTCCTCCATGGCCCCCGAGCCCTCCCCAACTTGGGCTGCAGGCTTCTTTAAGCTGCTCTCTTTTCTCTCTTTCAGTCTTTCTCTATGTTTTCTTTACCAAGCCTTTCTATTCTAAAGCTTTTATAGTCCAGTCTCCATGTTGCTGCTTTGTGTCATTTTTAATATTTGGTAGGTTTAATTGCTCAAATAATTATTCTTTTCCCTGAATAATTATTCAGGAATAATGTGCTAGGGTGTGAAATGGAGTGGAGAAGTTACTATTTCTCTGTTTCTAGCACCTTGAAGGGTGATAAACAGATTTATATCCATCAAACTGCTTTGTCTGAACTGTCATATAAGATGCCCTTCGGAGTATCCTGATTTTTTTTTTCTTTTTTTCCCTCCTTCATGACTTTTTAAGGATTTTGAATATTACAGGCCTGTTATGTTGAAGAATGTCCCCTGATTTGGGTTTGTCTGATGTTTACTGATGATTAGATTCAAGGTTGTACAGTTTCTGCAGGAATATCACAGAAATGATATGTGTTTTCATTACATCTTATCAGATAGTACATAATTTGAGTTATTTCATTACTGATGATGTTAACTTTGATCGCTTGATTAAGGTGATCCACTGTGGTTACTCCTTTTCCCTTTATAATTAATAAGCATTTGTGGGAAGGGACTTTGAAACTATGTAAATATATTATTTCTTAACAAACTTTTCATTAATTAAATCATGATTTCCTGTTTTATTCGTGGATTATAAGTTGTTACTATAATTATTTATTTGGAGGCCCAAATTGTCCCAGATTGGATTAGTGAGAGCATCTTCAAGATGGCTTCTATGCCCTTTTGAGGTGGTTTCATTGTTTTTTAAGTACTTCCTTGCTTTCTGGCACAAGATGTCCCACTGTCGAGCCTTCCTAGCCTCAGCTCTGCCATCAGCCATTTCTCCAAGGATCCTTGATTCTTTTTAGTGGAGAATGGTGTTTAGAAACTAAGATTTACATGCTAGCTGTGCTCGCTACTATTGGGGTGTTGCTTCTCCTAGGCAATCTCAGTGGACAGAGGATGTACGTATTTTTGTGTGTGTAAGTTTATATCTATATTTACTTCTGTGTCTATTATACATTTCAAAAACTGTGTTCACCTGATATCTCTAAATCCTATCTAATATCACAGGATTCACTCTACATTTTTCTCTTTCTATTACTTGTAACCCCCCTTCTCTGACACCAAAAAACCTTGCTCCCATTTTCCTTAATATAGTCACCTATTTGCTCAATCCACCTGTATGTAACCAATCTCCCATCATAGCCTCTGCGTCCTCCCCCTACACAGATTTTCTCCTCTGTCCACTTGTGCTCTGATACGTGCATCAGTCCTCACCTTGCTGGGGCTCCAGGTAGTCCTCCTAGGTGAACTCTCCTCTCACCCTTTTTGGGGTCTGACCACCCATGCCAGGCTGCCATCCCCCGCAGATACTCTCCTGATTGGGTTTGGGCCTTGGCTTCTAATTTGGACGACCACAGCAATTCCTACCCTCCACATAGCCACCTACTTAAGGACTGAATAGTTTAGAAAGGCAAGGGAGGTGTAATAATCAATTTTCAGTACAAACAATAAAGTAAAAACATTTATAGAACATATAGACCTGAGACCCAGCTACATAGGCCAGTTCCCAGAACAAGTTAACTATATCCTGCTTAACGCTGTCAAATAGATAGATTGCAAAGGCAGCCAAGCCATGAAAAACTTCCGCTTAGACAAACAGCCTTTGTACCTGTGGGAATCGGGGAGGGGGGACCTGTGGAAATCAGAGAGGGGGGACCTGTGAGTAATCGAAAAGGGGGGGCAACTGAGGAGGATAAGGGGGTATATAAGGGTAACAAAAACTAGGTTCGGGACTCTTGCCTCAATCACTGCTACGACAGTG
>CM053503.1:40100241-40460764 GCA_028627145.1 Eidolon dupreanum | reverse complement strand
GTGTTTAGTGTTGTGTGTCTATAACCTCACCAAAAATTATGGGAGGTAGTCAGTCAACTTCTGTTAGTCCTCTTGATTGTCTAATAAAAAATTTCTCTGACTTCTCCAAGCGGGCTGGCGACTACGGAGTTTCCGTAGACGCCTTCACCCTCCGGAGACTCTGTGAATTAGAGTAGCCAAATTTTAGGGTTAATTGGCCGAGCACGGGAACTTTCAATTTAAGTCCGTGCCAGGGGGTCCGGCGGGTTATCTACAGTAAGCCCGGCCACCCTGACCAAATTCCTATATAGATATTTGGATTAACATTGTCACTGATAAGCCAAAATATCTTCGGTCTTGTCAAAGTAACAAGTCACAAAAATCAAGCCGACACGGCACGGTTCTAGTCACAAAAACTGAAGCCAGGGCGGGGACGGGCGGCTCCAGCCCATCAGCCCCTGCCGTTCTCGAGACTGAGGATGATCCCCTCCTTGATCCACTCCAGCCACCCCACTACGCTCCACGGGACCACAAGAGGCCGCCAGCCCGGGTAAGTCCTGTTGTTTCTCTGGATTCATCTACAGGTGGAGCCGGTCGGCCCCTCAGTCCAGCTAACCCCTTTAACCCTTTCACCCCTCCTCACACCAGGTCGGGACTTCAGTACAACAAAACCCCCCCTGCACCTGCAGCCGTTCTGCCCTTGAGGGAGGTTGGGGAAGAGGGACCTGAGGGGCTTCCCCTGCACGCCTATGTTCCATTAACCCCCAAGGTCTGATCACGCTTTTAGAGTCAGTTTTCTATACCCACCAGCCCACTTGGGATGATTGTCAACAACTTTTGGGAACCCTGTTCACAACCGAGGAAAAAAAGAAAATTAAAGTAGAGGGAAAGAAGCAAGTTTTAGATGCTAGAGGAGAACCCTCTATGGACACGGGTCTCGTCGACACTGTTTTTCCTCTCTCTCATCCAAATTAGAATCCAAATTCATCTGATGGGAGGGAGGCATTAGATCGTTACCGCCAGGTTCTCTTGAGAGGTATACGGGCTGCTGCCCGCAAGCCCACAAATCTGTCTAAGGTGACCGAGACCAGACGAGGGCCTACTGAGAGTCCGGTAACAAATACTCCGGCCAATCAGACAGCCCTAGTGGTCTAGTTTGTTGCCCAGTCGGCCCCTGACATTAGACAAAAATTACAAAAGTTAGAAGGCTTTAAGAGAAAGTCACTCTCGGAACTCCTGGCCATAGCCCAAAAAGTTTTTGAGAGCCGTAAAGACCCCTCACAGGCTTTGTTATTAGCCATGGAGAGACAAGGAAGAGGAGTAGGGAAAAAACGACCATATCAGAGAGAGTCTGCTCCGCTCCCCTCCTAAACGGTGGCTGTCAAATGCTCAAGTGACTTTCCACCCGACTGCGGCTCTAAACCCAGCCACTCTCCTACCTGAATCAGACCCCGACCAGGTACTACATGACTGTGGAAAAATTCTAACAACTCTTACTTTTCTTCGGCCGGACCTAAATGACATCCCGCTCACAGACGCTGAAGCTACACTCTACACTGACGGCAACAGCTTCGTAGAAGGCGGAGTCCGGTACGCTGGAGCAGCGGTTGTCTCCCAAGATAAGATAATCTGGGCCCAAACTCTCGAACATGGAACGTCTACCCAATGAACTGAGCTTATTGCCCTCACCCAGGCTCTACGGTGGGGAAGGGGGAAAAAAATCAACGTCCATACAGACAACAGGTATACATTTGCCACCATACATGTTCATGGAGCTTTGTACAAAAGAACGGGGCCTCCTTACAGCAGGCGGAAAAGACATTAAAAATGCTGAATACATAAAAACATAAGTATATAAAATAATAGAAAAGAGAAAACAAAACAAACAAAACACCATGTTACTTACTCATTACTCTGAAAAGCGATAATTCAAAAGGTGCTTTTCTAGGAGCAGTTGATGAAATATACCTCTCTCCCTCTCTCTTGCTCTTTCTCTCTCTTTCATAAAGATTGTCAGCTAACAAATATAGAATAAATGATAGAAATAGAAAAATTAACATTTTGCAACCCTTAAAATAGTAACTGAATGAGACAAGAATCGTCAATAAATGATAAATCCTGAAGTGATAGAGAATTGGATACTCTAGTGTGCTGAAGTATTACTCCACAGATATTTGATGATTTAAAAAGAAAAATGGAACTTTACAATGGAAGGATGAAGCTCTCTCTGGCTCACTGATAATGGGTCAATTAGATATGACGTGTTGCAATATCCTCAATATCCTCAATAATGATATCTTCACTAAAATGTATAACCTGAATGTAATCCAGCCTCTAGATCCAAACTCTAGCTTACAGAGAATGCATTAGTGATGGAATAAGTTAAGTGAGACCACACATTCAGCAGTTGGACAAATTCAGAAAGTAGGTTATTCTAAGAGACAGCTGGACTGGTCTCTTCACCTAGTTGATGTCATGTCAAAGAAAGGAGCACTGTTCCAGGTGATAAGTGACTTAAGAGATATAACAACCAAACGTAATGTGCATTGGATCTGGGTAGGACTAAACTGGGAGTAGCATACATTTTTGGAGCAATTGGCAAATTTTGAATATCGATTAGGTATTATATGATGATAAGGAATTATCTTTAATTTTATTAGCTATATAATGGTATTGATTTTAAGAAGGAAAATGTTTTTATTTTCATGGTGTCCATATAATTTATTTAAAATACTAGAGCAAAAAAACTAATGAGGCAAACATAATAAAAATGTCAACAACTGTTAATATAGGTAATGGGTGTATGGGTGGTCGGTATACTCTATTTTTCTATATGATTGAAAATTTTGTAATAAAAAGTTAAAAATAATCCTTATTCCTAGGCTTCAACCCAGACCTACTGTTATGAGCCTAACCTCTAGGTAGTATTTGTATTTTATCAAGTATCCCATTTCAGTGAGGGAATGGATGAACAAGGTCTTTTTCATCTGTGTAATCATCTTCAACAACCGTTTGTTGGGTCCTTACTTTAGGCCAAGCACTGTTCTAGGTGCTGAAGATTCAGCAGTGAACAAAACAGATACAGAGGATCTTAAACACACAGAGTTGGCACCTTACCTTGTCCATACATAGTAGGTCTCTTTAAAACAAACAAACTTTTAAAAATTGTTAAATATAACACACAGAAAACTGCATAAAACATGGACAGCTTAATCACTTGTTAAGCGATAACACCCCTGTCCCCTGCTCCGGGACCCCAGAACCCTGACAGCCAGCAGCAGTCTTCCCTGCCCCTGCCAAGTCACAACCTCTCCCTCTCCGCAGGGGTATATTTTAGAAAGCTATGGTAAGGGGCAAAGACAAAATTCAGAACACTGCCGTCGATATTCCTCTGAAGATTACTCTACCCGCCCAAAGTGAGATTTTACATTTTTTTCTTTGGTTCGAAAGGTTGTTAGTCTCAAAGTTTTGCAGAACAGTACAACTCAGATATGCATTATTACACATGCGATTTTCACTTCGTAATATCAAGTCAGTGGAGCAGCTCTGGGGCAGACTCATTCCTGATTCACAGCTAATTCTGAGAACATAATGTCATAAACGATCTTCAGATGCAGACACATAATTCTATCATGGTGGGATGAAGAAATTAAAACGTTATTTAAAATAACCTCAGTGCCAGCTTTACATGAGTAAAGCTGGTCCCAGGAGACTGTCTGCAAAGTCATTATGTTGCAGTGATGTCAAAAGGTGACTGGAGGTACTGCTTATTACCTGGATTGTTTGAATCAACTGAGAAATAAGGCCTTTCTTTCTTTCTTTCTTTCTTTCTTTCTTTCTTTCTTTCTTTTTTAAACACTTAGAGAACTTTAATCTTCTCCCATTTTATATGAATTTTTTTCTCTCCTAATTTAAATCTTTCAGAACGGGAGCTGAAATATTACAAAAATAAATGATGTGTTCCCTGCTTAGCTGTTCTCAGAATGCCCAAATCTTGGTAACAATACAAGGATTGAAGAATAAAGATACATTTGGAAGTCTCAAAGCTCTAATACTAGGTAATTTTTAATGCACAAAGACATACCATCTTCACTAGGCTGTTATGTATATTAAATGAAATAATAAGCACATAGTGCAGCTTGGGGCACAGGAAGTGCAGAAAGAGTGGGGGAGGCAGCTGTGGTACATGGGAAGGGTTCCAGAGTGGGTGGGAATTGGGGCCCCTTCCAGCAACTCCATATCCTACCTGGATGGCCTTGGTCCCAGCTCGATTTGACCAAGCCTCAGTCTCCTCATGGGTAAATGGGGAAGGACACCAGTTTTTCACAGGGATGCTATGAAGATGGATGGTGACACCTACCATTGTCATTGCACTTACTGTGGGCCACTGTGTCTCCTTACATCTATGGTCTCATGTATTCTTCTCAACATAACTGCCCTCTCTATATCGCTCATGGGCAAATAGAAAATGTGGGAGACATAATTTTTTTTTGTAAAAAAAGGGTGCTTTTGCCATTTTCATACCCATCCCCCTCGTCCAAAACAGAAAGCATCTCCATTGCATCCTGAGTCTCCATTTAATAGTTTTAATCTCTTTCAAGTTACTTAATCTCTCTAAATCTTAATTTCCTCACATATAAAATGGGAATTAAAATAGTTCCTTTCCACTGAGTTGTAATGAAGATTAAATGAAATAATACATATTCATTTTTATTAGAGTCTGGAATATTAGGGAGTCTTGAGTCCGAGGCCCCTGCCATGCTGAGAGGACTTCCACTGCACCCCTCCTGGTATGAATGAGGCTGCCTCCCTCTCAGGGGCAGCAGTTGGAGCTAGTGGATGACAAATGAGGCTTGAGACATGTGATGGAAACTCCTGCTACTGTCCAGGCTCCCCACAGTGAGATCCGAAACATAACAGAGAGAGATGGAGATATTGTATTATCCTCCTCTTCCCTCTGTCACTTCCTTTCTCTAGTCAATGAAGCTATTGCCTCTCAGTGTCTTCCTTGGGGTTTGGAGCTTGACACTTCAAGTTTTAATGAGGAATAAAAGCTGTGTTTGGGTTTTGTTCTTTCTTGTGCAAAGCCTTTTATTTGTTTGCTTTCTGGAAGAAAAGTAAAACCGTATCATGTTGTTGGTCTCAGGCTGGACATTACATAAAAACAGTCAAATTGAAATGGAATGTCAGCAATAGGATTTAGCTTTGGCTCTGGGTTTTCAGAGAGGGAGCTTCCTGGCCACTGAGATGCTGGGGAGACCAGCTCCTCCCAAAAGTTGCCAAAGGCACAGGCTGTTTCTGGAATTTTCTTAAAGGGCTTGTTGTAGAAAGAAGCCATTGGGCTGTGTTCTTAGTTGAATACTCTACATTTTGATTCTCTTCACTGTGCTCATCTGAATGCAGGATGTGTGCTCTAGGACTTCAGGGAATCGGCCTGTCTGAGGACTTTCACATTCCTGAAGATCTTCTTTGCCCACTGGCCCAAGTTTTGTCACTAGCCATTATCTCCAGAAGGCCACTGTTGAAATGCTGCTTGTGAGATGTCCTGTTCCACAGCTCAGGTCCCTGCCTTGGAGGGAGCAGTGTGGTCGTGGTGGCCGCTGTGCTGCCCCAGAATCCTTCCTCCACGCTCTGAGACTCTGAGCCCCTGTGGGCTGGGTGCTCTTCCTTGGACCACTGTCCCAGTTCTCCCCCTTCCCTCTCCCTCCTTGCTGAAGTGTGTTGCATCCACAGAGCATTTACTGTTGAGTGTGACAACTTTTTATTCTCCTGAGAAAAGTATATATACTTTCGCCAAATGTGTTGAAAAGTACAAAGTTTTTCATCTCTCTTCTGTCCCAGAGAATTGAGGCTCCCAGAAGACAGCAGATGTCTTTCCTAAGTGCTCTCTGCTTTGGCAAAAATAAGCCAGCAAATAAGCAAAACAGAACAAAACAAACAAACAAAAAAATACCTTTTCTCAACTAGTTGTGATGTATTAGCAATTTTCACAGAAAATGACACAAAATTTTTTCCTCTTACAAATATAATAAAGTCAGTTTGAAACTATCCTTTCTTCAAGTAAAATTAGAACAAGTGTCGTAAAGTTTATTTGTATATTTCTAACTATTGGAAACTGAAGCGTTTATGTGTATACCCACATAAGCCAATATGTATATAACCAATACATTTAATTGGATTCTTTGTTTCCCTGGGGATTCCTGTTATTCATTTATCCATTCAATTTTCTCTCATTAATTTATCCAATAAATGTTTTTGAATACCTCCTCATATTAGACATTGTGCAAAGCCTACTATGGGGATACTATGGAATATACATGGACGCAAGTTAAAATGCTACATTTCCCAGCCACTTGAATAGCTGAGTGTGGCCAAGTGTGGCAGGTTAGATTATGGAGAAGTGGATTCTGAGATGGAGTTTGGTCTGTACAGGGTTTGTTAGAGCTTGACCTCCCATCCTGGCTAAGGTTCAGTGGTGCCTGCATTATTCTAGATTCAGGAGACCAAGTTTTAATATTAGCTCTGTCCCTAACAAGCTGTGTGATCTTGAACAGGTCACTTCATCTCTCTGGACTCAGTTTTCCAATGGCAAAATCTAGAGAAGAGGCTACAAGTTCTGTAAGATTCTTTCTCACCTGAGAGTTTTAAGCCATTTCATCTGAAGGGCATAGTGATGATGATGTTACTGCTTACACTCTTATGAGTATAGAAACAGGAAGTCTCCATCTCCATGACATCCCTATGCAGTAGGCTGGCAAAGAGACATTATTCCAGTTTTACAAATAGAAAAATAGCTTAAGTGACTTACTTAGGAACACGTGGTGGTCAGTTTTGCCTCAGCAAAATCATGGATCCAGTGGCTTTGTAAACAGAGTCTTTGCTTGGAAGGCAGGAGACTAATATTTGCTTAGTGTTTATTCTATCCAAGGCACCAGTGGTAGGTCATATTTCCTGTGTTCTTTCATTGTGTGTGACCGTGTCCTTGTGTTAGGTATTGTCCTCATTTTACCTCATTTCAGGAATGGTTACATGGCTCACTCTAGTAAGAGATGGAGATGGGTTTAAATGTTTTCTTCTTTTACTCCAAAGCCCACAATTGCCAGGAACCATGGAGAACAACCTTCGACTAGACTGTTCCAATGGGGCCTTCAAAATGGGACTTCTCTCAAATCAGGGTGGTCTTGGCTGGGGTGGCTGTGCAGGCTCAGCCCAACTGTCCCAATATTCACAAACCACACACAAACTGCACACACTGTATGGAGAGTCACAGAAACCCTGCGTTAATGTCACTGTTGACAATTTAATGGATCTGTGTTCCAGGCCACAGTTCTTTACATGGTAATCAAATCATTGAAAAAAGGTGCATTTAGCAGCCTATTTATTAGTTGTCTCCCTCTGATTGATAAACAATTTGTTAGACTGCTCCAACTAAAATTTATTTATTATTAAAGCATTACTGAAATATAACCAATTTCTTGGTTTCTAGGGTTTTCATGAAATCTCATGGTGTTGATATATTATTATCCATTCTATATTTAAATATTTAGTTAGATTCAAAATAAATCATTCTGGCCCTCTTCCTAACTCTTACTTTGTCATAAAATTTGGCTTAATGGCTGGCTAGATATCCTCCATAGCAAACCCTTGTGTAACTTCATATTTTTTTTTCCAAAAGAGGACAGGAAGTTATAAATAAGTTTAGAGCAGGAGGCTGTGGGAAAAAACAATTTGCAGCTCTTGGTAACTTTGGGCACATTATACGCAGCATCAGAGAACTGAGAAAAAAGTTTAGTCTCATGGGCAAAAGTTTATTGGAAAAGCAGCACTGGGCATAAAAGTTCAATAGATTTTATTTTTTAAATTCCCACTGAATTTTTTTCTTCAAATTTTTGAACTGTCTGATTTCACCAAGGGAATATTATATTTAGGTAGTTGCCACTGAATCAGGTTTTTAAATGGACACTTAACATAATTTATTTCCTTCTTAAGGAATTTTGAGCTTAGGAAGAACTTTAGAGGAAATTTGGTTCCATCCTCTTGATAGAGGTCCAAAAGGTGAGGTAGGTGACTTGCCTAAGGGCACACAGCTGGTGGGGCAGAGGTGAGAATAGGGTCTATTTTTCCTGCTCCAAACACAGTAAACTCTTATGTGTAAGTAAGGGGATATTCATACTTTGGCTCAAAGAAAGTTAGGACACATTGGGTGACTGGTTATATATTTTCATAATGCTACGTACTTGTAAAAAATTCAAATGAAATGAATGTGTGTAAAAATGAAAGCCCACTACTTCCTGGCCTTCTCCAATCTCATTCCCCAGAGCTCACCACCACCAATAGCCTGGTCTATAGCCATCTGGATTTTTCTATGTATATTTAGAACTCTTCTTTCTATCTCCAAACATACAAAATTTACTTTTTAAAATTAAAATTGTTTATATATATGTGTGTGTGTGTGTGTGTGTGTGTGTGTGTGTATGTGTATATATATATATATATATATATATATATATACGTATAATCTTCTGTAATTTGCTTTTTCAGTGCAAAAAAAATAGATCATGGGCTTCTTTCCATGTCTATATATACAGCCCTACCTCCTTTGTGTGTTATTCCCGTGGGTAGAACAGAATACATTTAACCAGATTCCTATTGATGTAAAACTACCTCTATTCTATTGCCCATTAAAAAATTACAAGTCATGACCACAGAATGTTATATTAGTGGACCGCAGTACCATCTGGTCTGCTCTCCCCTCACCCTTGCAGTTGTAGGGGTTCCTCCTACCCAGCTCTGGTGATCATTCAGTCTTTGGGATGATATCTCCAATGAGCCATTAAAGTCACTGCCAGTCACTGCAGTGCCAGGCTCAGTGCAACGTGTCCTCTAAAATCCTACTGAAAGTAATTTTTGCTCCTATAGTGATTCCGAGTTTTGCAGAGCTGCAGCCTCATTATTAAAAATATGAACGACCATTACCTGTAGAAGCCAGGCAGTGCTGGGTAATAGAAGCTTGGACTGAGAAAATGTCAAAATTAGTCATCAACAAATGTTCACCTGAAAAACGCCACTGCTATTTAGTTCTTATTTTTTTTAAATATGAGTAAAAAAACTTAGTATTTAAAATTAATAAACTTAAAAAATTCTGTATATTATCCCTGATGTCATTCTTAATTCCACATTCACTTATTGAGTGCTTACTATATGCCAGGTGCTGAATTAGACCTGAGGCTTCAACAACACATATGCCATGTGGCTCCCACCTGAGCTTCTTCTCACAGTGCAGTAGAGAGGCTAACACTTCAAAATAATTTGCTCACATTAAAAAGAAGGGGAAAAAAAAAAGAAAGAAAAGATCAAGATGCAAAAAGATGAGGAGGAATGGGGAGAGGAGGAGTTGAATTCCCTTCTGATCATGTGTTAAAAATGATTAAAGGAGGCGATTTAGGTGTTAACAAACTGTGTTTCACACTTCATGAAGTGGGCAGTCTTGTTCAGAGGGTTTTGAGAACTGCAGAATGGGGCAGAAGGCAGGACACTTTAATAGGATAAAGAATGAGAAACAAGGTAGAGAAAGATAGAAAAGGAATAAGGAACAAGGAAATAAGTATAGAGCTCAGAGTTGGCTTGGCGTTTAGGAACTGGCTGACCACACAGACTGCGTTTCTGATTGAGGGGAGCATTTACAGGGACACGAACGTTATCTAAGTTTCATTTTGCTGACATGCTCCCACCAGGAGCGGCTCCCCTTGAGCCTAGAAATTTATTTCAGCACCTTAGATCCAGAGCAGTGGTTTTTTTAGCGGGTATCAGAAAGGCTGGGGTGCTTATATTCAAGCCCCCATCACTTCTTGCCTAAATTATTAAGAAGGAAGGAAGAAGAAAGGAAGGACAATAGATAGGAAAGAAGGAAGGGAGAGCAAGCAAACAGCTCATAGCAATTTCCTTTTCCTTCCCAGTATTTCTTTTCCTCCGCCCCCCCCCCTTTTCCTGTCCATTCTTCTGCTCTAACTCTCAAGGGCTTCACAGCTGGGCCTTAAGCCATTCCCTACCCCTACCCTCCAGCCACTCTCCAGGGGGCAAGAGGGGCCACATCTGTAGGAATTCAGGGTCCTAGCGCTACTCCAAGTCTGCTCTGTGTATTAGACTTCCCATGTAATATTTCATTTTGTCAAACATGTCCTACTGCTTTCACAGAACAAAACAAACCAAGTCTGAAAGTTTACCATTCATCTATTGACAGACACTGGGTTGTTTCTGGCTTATCTTTTGATGATTTAGCTAACAGTGTTCAATGGCATAAAATGGGGCTCTTTTCTGCACTCCCTTTTGTATAAATTAAATATTAATGATTTGAAACTGACTTTGGTTAATGTGAATGCCTGTCCATTGGCCAGAGAAAATAGTGGAATGAGTTTCTTCCTATACTAAATACGAATGCCACAATCTAAAAGTGGCCTCTGTGGGTGATGCATCCTGTGCTCAGACCACACACAGAAAGACTAGTCCTAGATCAACTATTTTACAATTAAAATAATTATTATGTGGGTGTTCTCCAATTGTAGTGATTCTAAGTTTAATAATTTCATTCAATGAGCTAGTTTTTTAGTTATTTTTAGCAGTGGTATCCCAACTGTTTTAATTACATACCTCATTAGTGAAGAAATGTGTCAGCATGCTTTCCCAATCTGCACAAATTTATTTATAAGTTATATGTAATATAATTCATAATAAAATATATATAATAAGTTACTTATAATTTATTACATATAAATTGATACATGTGCTATTATATCAGTATGTTATCTACATTATAAAGCATACATAAAATAGCCATTCAAAAGGATGACATAAAGATGAAATAAGTGACTTTTTTCTTATTTTATTCATTAATAGAATAATATCGCTCAGCTATGACAATGAATGTTCTAGCTGCTTCCTGTTAAAAATTCTTGTTAATCCTGATGGCTTCATGCTTTCGTTAGCTGATATCAAAGGCACACTACAAACTCAAGGCAAGGTTCATAAAGAACGAGAGTGGAGATAAATTTGTATGTTAAGTTATCTTATTATTAATTTTAAATGTGGGGGTTGCCTTTTTGTCAGATACCATCAGATCCTTGTTTTACTTCATAATGTGGCGAATAAGAAGCTATGTGTTCTAAGAATCAGAGAAATACAGGCTCTGCCATTTTCCTTCTGTTTGCTTGTGTGTATTTTTGATATTTCCCTGATCCTCTCCATTTTATGAGTTAGTTTAGTTGAAATTAGATGCTATGTTCTATACATCTGCTTAGACACATCCAAACTGCAACATGTGACCATTTGGTGAAAGTGAACAAGAAATGTGTCAATCCTCTATTTAGGGAACTTACACTTCTTCCCCAAGATATCCAGAGGACCACAGGGGGGCAGCCTGGGCAGGTAACATCTGGCAAATTGACCAAACAGGTGAGGTACCTATGTCAACCGGAATATTTAAATAGTATTACAGTCTGACTCCTTTCATGTCATTACATTTATAGATAGAACTTCTATTTTCTTCCTACATACCAGTCTTACATGGTTCCTACAGTGCACAGACTACAGTCAGAGAGTGATTTGCTGCCAATTGTCCCAAATGAGAGCCACTTTCCAAACTCCAGGAGTTTAGATAATACCTTCACAAGTTTGTCTTACATATACATCATTTGTACTCTTAGTTATTTAATATTGATATCTATACTGACTTTTGAAAACTTAAATGTTATTTAAAGAGGAAACATTGTGTCACTAGCATGAAAGGAAAAATCCATCTCACTTGCCCTTCATCTTGTTTCACAAACCCCAGTTTGCAGCCTGCACACAGTCTATGCTGCTGGCCTGTGGCTGAGAGCTGTGCGTCTGGCAGCCAAGAGCCCAGAAGGCTTTTTGCTCATCTCCCAGCAATACTCAGCATTCAGTAGGGGTGAGGTGAGACTGTAGACAGGAAGTGCATTGCATTGCCACTCGCTGAGGGACCTCTCAGCCATTAGTACACAGGGGATGGAAAGGGCAGGTATGTGCTGACAGCCTTGTACCACTGCAGATCTACTTGTGGACCATACTTGAAACAACACATCTCTTGCAGCTTTACTATTAGGAAGTATATAACCAAATATAGAAATATATTCATGGTATTGTCCTTATGGCTTACATATTTGGGATAGTATCTCTTACTACCCCCAACCCTGGGTGTCTTCTACCATCAGTTATATTTTTCCTAGTCTGATTCCTTGTTGTTATTTATAGTATGCTGGTATTTTTGTGTAGCAGGCTACCTCAAAGCTTTGTGGAGCAAGGCATTACTACCCCCAACCCTGGGTGTCTTCTACCATCAGTTATATTTTTCCTAGTCTGATTCCTTGTTGTTATTTATAGTATGCTGGTATTTTTGTGTAGCAGGCTACCTCAAAGCTTTGTGGAGCAAGGCAAAGGACATAAATACACAAAACATCTCACATGATATTCTCTGTCTCTGATGTCATCAATGGCTTCATTTCTAGTGGTTACAGGTCGGTGTATCTTATTAAGGACAGCACAAAGGACACATCAGTGGATGTTTTATTACATTATATATGCTTTATGACATTTCATGATTTATCAGTTCTACACAGAGACTACCTCATTTAGTACTCAGGACAATCATTTGAAAAGTTTGGACCAAGAGAATGTGAGAGATGCATTAGAGGGCCAGTTATGGGCCTAAGTCTCACTTTCCCTTCCCTTTTCTCCTCCCTCCTCCTCTCCTCCTCTCTTCCCCTGTATCTACCATAAGAACAATCCTGGGCTAGCCTATTGGAGGGTAAGATAGACTGCATGCAGCAGAACCAGTTTGTCACAGCTAAAGCCATCCTAGAACCACCAGTCCCCATTGATCTGCCAACTTATCTCAGCTAGATGAGCAAACTCCAGTTGAGCCTGTCCCAGATTAGCAGAACCACCCAGCCATAGCTTTGTGAGAGTCCATAAGCGCTTTGTGTTTTAAGCCACCAACTTTTGGGGTGGTTTGCTACATGGCAATAGCTAACTGATATAAGGACTGAGATTCAGGTTACATGATGGAGTTTGTTGGTGGCAAAGCTAAAAGAATTGTTGCAGGAAAGAGCAAATTTCCCAGAGTGGAGGGGAGACCAAGCCCTGCACAAAGAGTAGAAGAGAGTCCTTTGGTGAAGAGTGTGGAAAGAATTCAACACTCATGCCAAAGTTTATTAGAAAAGGGATAACTCCACAAAGTGAGGTCTCCTCTCAGGCACCTCAGAGGCAGAGAGTGAGAGGGACAGTGAGAAGGAAGAGGAAGGGAAGAGAGAGAGAGAGAGAGAGAGAGCGCGAGCGAGCGCGCTAAGGCACTGAGAGGGACATGAACAGGCAATGGGTAGGGTTAGTGAGAGGGACCCTGAGTGTTTGGGGAATTTCGTTTATATATCATTCTTTAGTTCCTGTGAGTTATAGTTTCAAAAGACTTTGTTAACCCATTTCCTTTGATATGGACATATTGTGAGGAAGGGGAAGAGTATGTAGCATGAAAAGGTAAGGATATGTAGAGTGAAAGCCTGCTGGCAGTTCCCAGCCTTTAATCCATAGGTTCCCCTGTGGTTTTAGCCATAGAGAATGACTCTGTTGGTTCCTGTTTCCCCTTCACAGGTGTGGAGAAATGGGTTGTTAGCAATTCTAATTGAAATCTTCCTTTGTTCTGCAGGTGTCCTCCTGGCCTGGCTGCAGGGCTGATCAGCATATTGCATTCTCTGATTGTGGGTTGATTAACATTTTAATTCTCTTGCCTCCTCCCTATATTAGAATTAGGCTGTTTCTTACTTCTGGTCTAGGTGTCTTTCTACCTCACCATAGTACTGAATCCATCAACCTGCCTTCCCTTGATGAGCTGTCCCCTCAGGGAGTCGACAGTAGCCACATGGATACGTGGATAACATCCTTATGCAGAGAAGATCCGTTTAGATTTTGTAAAATGAATTTATTTTAGAAGACAGCAAACAGTCTTTTGTTGTGCTATAACTATCTGGCATCTCCATCTGCCTGTTTGTTTGTTTGTTTGCTTGTTTTACATAAAATGTTCATAAACCGAATCAAATTAGCTCTATTTGATTTTCCATCTTAATACGTAGCAGTAAAATGAAACACTATGCATCATCATCAAGAGGTCATGAGATACATTAAATGCTGTCTTGAGGTTGTTTTGACTCTGGGAGACCTTCAGGGAATGGTTTGTGGGTCTCCTTCCCACCCCACCTTGGCTTGAGGCTTCACTTCTGACTTTTGTTCAAAAGTTAACCTATAGCTTATACTAGGCTTGATTTCTAAGATCATGCTCATTCGCATGCTTTGTAAAATCTCATAACAACATAGTAAGAAAGGTCACTTAACAATGAGACAGTTAACGTGTTTCCTCCCCATGAATGAAGTTTGGTGTAAAAAAAAGGAAAAATAGTGCCAGAAATAAATCACCAGCTTATATACATGTTTATTAAATGCATCATACTTAGAGCACCAGATGTGAGAAAAACAAAGGCTAAATGCCAGCAGCAGGGTTGCTAAGTAAATTATTTGACTTGTTGCTGGTAATGAGAGGCTGCACTTGGTGGGACTTGCCATGAAATTACATGTTTCTGCTGTTTTGTTCCTTAATGAACTGTGATCAACTCTAAGAGTTGTTTGGATAAGTTTTCCCTTGGTGTTGATAGAAAAGATAATTCTCTCTAAAAGAAAACCTTTATAAGCCCAAATATTTTTTTTTGAATTCACAAATTTTTTATGTCTTCATTTTGGGTTGTTACTCAACAATAAATAAATGAAATTGATTAAAACACGTATCAAATGTAGTATAAATGTAATTTATGATTACCTTTAATTTTCCTCTTTCTTCATACGTTACAAAAACAATACTGTTGATGAGTTATGCCCAAGACAGAGTGAACAGAAAGAAGGACCTAGAAAGATGGTGCCGTTTTGTTAGCATTTCCAAATCATATTTCTGCTGCAGAAATGGGCAAATCTTACAATAAAACTGCTGATTTGATTAGGAAGACCACTAATTTCACACTGTAGCGACACACTCTCATGTCCGATCTCCTATTCATAGATCTGGCATTCTTCCCATTTCTTGTTTAGAAAAATATTTCTGGCTTGGTTGAGGAGACTAAATCATTAGAAACGCTAGGAAACGGTTCTGGGTGGGGTATCCATTTGAGCAGGCAGCTGTCCTTTGAAAATTGCCTTTATTGTGTGAGGCTCCTGATTTTGCAGTCAGGAAATTGTATAAAATCAATTAAGCAAGAGGATCTCTAGGTAATCAGCTCTGAGGACTGTTGCCCCAGCTGTGATTATTTGCTGACTGTTATTCCTATGTCACTAGTGCCCACATGTTAGCCTTTGCCTCTTAGCAGCAGTGTGGTCCTGTCTTGCTTCTTTCAGCTTCTTCCCTTTGCCACCTCCCTGAGTCTTATCCAGGCTCCTGCTCTCAAGAGATGCCAGGAGAAAGTCCTGCTGAGTTAAGCGGTTGTGGCTTTCAGGTCCTCTTCACCAGCACGTAGGAAGCTGGAAGTTAGTGCCACAAATTGCTGTTGTTGCTATGGCAACCAGAGCTGCTCCTTAGCAAAGCTGTTGAGGAGGAAAAGCTCCTTTAGTTTTTTGATCTTTCTGTATCTTTCCCTCCCTCACCCTTTATTAGTCACCTCAAGCAATCATTTCTTCTAATATCCCCATCCACAGCCTCATGAGGAAATCATTCATATTGAGGCTTAAACAACCAAAGAGCCTCTATCCTTTAATAAGGCACAAATTCTTAAACCAAAAGGAGAAAATCTCATAATATCTAATGTTAAAATTTTATGCATCATTTGGCCAAATGGGGAAAGTATCTCGTGCTATAGGGTGGAGAATTCCTTCATTTATTCACTCAGTCATTCATCAAGCACTTGTTAAATACTTACCAATAAATACTGAGAAAATGCTAAACACTGGGGATTCAAAGATAGATAAAACACAGCTTCTTCCTCACAGTCTGGAGGAAAGGCAGATGTGAAAATAAATTCCCATACGAAGGTAATGCTGGTGTCTGATAAAAGTCTGTTTGGGTGGGGTAAGTGGTTCTACTTGGAAGGTGTATGTGGGGGATAGAAAAGGCTCATGAAGGAGGTGGGTTATGAGTGGTGGATAGGTGTGCAGTGAGCACACACGTTACTTTGCAGGCCTCTTATATGTTCTCTTGAGTTCATTATCATGGATTATTTTATTGGTTAGTGGGTTGAGATGTTGAAGTACTAGAGAGCCTTTGGGAGATACAGTGTAAATGTGGTTCAGAGCAGGGGTCCCAAAGCCCCAGGCTAGAGACTGGTCCCCCGGTGCGTGGCCTGTTAGGAACCAGGCCAACAACAGGAGGCAAGTGAGCGAAGCTTCATCTGTATTTGTAGCCGCTCCCTGGTGTTAGCATCGCCGCCTCAGCTCCACCTCAGATCATCAGGCATTACGTTCTCATAGGGACACTGGTGCCTGGTGCCAAAAAGGTTGAGGACCATTGACAGAGAATGCCAATGGTGTCTCACTTGTGAGTACTTGGAAGGTTGAGTTGGAAGTGATGGGAGCTGGCGTGGTAGAGGCTGGGAATGGCAGAGATTCTTCGGGTAGGAAAGTCCTGGCTAGAACATTCGGCTGGACCTTGGGGAGGTGAGTGTGGGTATAACTGGAGGCTAGTGTGGGAATAGTAGTTGGTGTAAGGTAATAGAGCCCCTGAGGGTATGAGAGCCTGAAATTGGGCAGGGACACCGAAGGGAAAAGATCTATCTGATTATTATTAATGGCAGTAGTGTAGTGTTGTGGTTAACAGCTGGGGTTCGGAATTCAACAGATCTGGGTTTATCTTGGCTCTGCTACCACTGGCTAGAGACTTTAGACAAGCAGCAATATTTCTGGGCCTGTTACCTCAGATGTAAAATCAGAATACATAAGTTAATGGTTGAATTGTCTTCCCCCCCAAATTCGTATGTTGAATTCCTAACTCCATATACTATATTCGGAGGTAGGGTGTCCAGAATGTAATCATATTTGGAGATAGGGTCTTTAAAGTGATTATTAAATTAAAACGAGGCTATTAGGATGGGCCCTGGTCCAATATGACTGGTATCCTTATGAGAAACTTAGACACAGACACATATAAAAGGAAGATGATGTGAAGACACAGGGAGAAGATGGCCAGATACAAGCCATGAAGAGAGACTTGGAACAGATTCTTCGCTCACACACCTCAGAAGGAACCAACCCTGTGGACACTTCGATCTCATACTTCTAGAACTCCAGAACTGTGAGAAAATAAATGGAATGTGCTTTGTTATGTCAGCCCTGGAAAACTGAGAACCAATAAAAACTTTAATATCATAATTTGTGGCCCACAATTAGCAATTGTGCAGCTTGAGCTCTGCAGCTGCTTGCAGAGCATTACTTTGCCTTTTGGGCTCTGGAACTGCCTGCAGAGCCAGCAGCAACCCCCCGCCCCGCCCCGACCCCACCCCCAGCCTCACGTGCTGATTGTACTGTTTGATAAATTGTATTCCTTGCATCACTGTTAAATAATGCTCCCTGTACTATGATTGTGTGATCAAAGACAGCCTTTTTGTTATATAGGCCTGAGCTGAAACTAAGACTTGATAAATGATTAATCATATATTACCTATTGTTCTCACCCAGCTCCACTTGCTTAATCACTGAGTCAGCCAAACATTGAAAGTCCAGTTGCCTTCACCAATCAGAAAACAAATGATGCAAGTTTATGATCTTGTTTCCCCCTAGCAACCCATCTGTTTGATCATCAGCTCCTTACAACTTTTGCCTTTATAAACCCTGCCCTATCCCCTCCGTTTTTGGAATGTATTCTCAGTTCATACAGAGGACTGCGTTTCCCAGTTTGCAAATTATTACCTGAATGTACTCTCTTTAAATTTTTTTTTAAAAGGTATCTCCAGATTTTTGTTTATAAAACTAATCCATAGAGTTATTATGAAGATTAAATAATTTATGTAATCCACTAAATATGATAATATTCAATATGTGGTAGCTATTGTTATCAAAACAATAAGATTGATTCGATTTTAAATAAAAGCAAATTCCAACTCACTTGCATATGTGTGTGGTTAAGGCTATCAGGATTGATGGATTGCTCTGGTTAACTGAGAGCCAGAGGACCCTTTGTTTCCATTCTGCTGCCAAACTTTTGAACATGTCTTGTCCATCCTTATAATGATTGAAATTGAATCTTTTTTCTTTGAATGCCTCTCTTTAATTGCAAGAGAATGAAATTGAATGTGTACTGCTTCTGGAAAGTTTTGTTTTTAATAATTCAGTCATCAATATTTTTTTTAATAATTTGCTTTTTTTTTCACAGTAAAATGCTGAAAACTTCAGTTAACTTTAAGGTTCCAGGAAATTGGACAAATCCAATGTATCAACATTTCCATGAGCACATTCTGTAAAACAGTGTACATTGTATGAACTCAAGCTTGTTTCTGAAACTTCAATTATAATAAAATAACATATGCAAATTACTATCATTGTCTCTATTTATTTTGGACCAGCTGCTTCTAAACAATTAACAAAGAGATCATGTAAATGCAATTAGTTAGGAGAAATACCAGGCTCCAAACAGAAAACAGAAGAAAATGAATTCTATTTACAATCTTCTAGATTATGCTTCTCAACTGCCTTTTCGGGAGCTGGTACCAAACAGTAAACTGTACTTTATCATTGCCCTCATCTGTCATTTCTACTTATCTTCTGAGAGTGAAATTTATTTAACTTTTTTCTCTCTCTTGAGGAGAAGGTTATAAACCATAGAACAAATTATCATTATTGGTTCTTATCTACCTAGAAAATGCTGTGCCTGGAATTTCAAGTAAAGAAGAGTAAAGAAGGAAGACAATGGGAAGAGGCAACTCAGAGTCTCAGAAGGAGGAAATAAAGGACCTTTAACGGTGCAGTGGGTTAAAACGTCACTGCTCCCATCAGGAGAGGAACCTAGTACCCCGCTCCTTGAATTTGGGCTGTACTGGGCTATACTTGCAACTAGCTTTGGTAAATAGAATGTGGGAGAACAAACATTGTATGATTTCCAAGCAAGGCCTCAAGAGAACTTGTAACTTCTGCTCTCACTTTCTTGCATCATTGCTCTGAGACTGCCATGTAAAGAAGCTTGGTATAGTTGCCTTAAAGATGACAGACCAACTGACTTACTGACATTGGTTTTTCCAGTGGCTTCTCATGACCAAATATAAATGCAGAGATAACTGTACAGAGACAGGAGTTATCAGCAAATACTTTATGGTGTTGCCCACTGCACCCCTCCTTTTAGGAGGTGCAGAGCTCCTTGTTTCCAGAGATATGTCAGAGTGAAGAGCTTGGAAAAAATTCTGTTTACTTTGGTTTCTGAAAGTCTAAGCCCTGAGTGCTACTGAGAGGACCCTGGACATAAAAGCAAACATTTGGAGAAATATTAAGAGAATATAAAATGTTTACATTTTAAGTACTTTCCTTCTCCCTAAGCCTAGAGAAAGACTCCCCGGGTTTGGGAGAGAGAGAAGAGTAGGTTTCGGAGAGGGGGCCTGGGCTGCTGCTTCCAGGCAGCATCCAGCAGAAGAAGAGCAAGACCGAGCAGGATGTGGAGATAGGACTGAATTTCTGAAGCCGCTTTGGTGAGATAAAGTCATCGATAAGAAGGTTCCAGGACCCCGAGAGGGAATGCCCCAGTAAATGGTTAGACAGATAGGTTCCCTGAGACCTAGAGAGAACTTCTTACCCATTAATGGCCAGGAAAAAGCAGAAGGATGCCCTGCAGCACAGAAGTTCCAGGAGGTGGGCTGGGCCTGGAAGGACTGTGAAGGCAGAAAAGGCAGCAGTTACCCATGAAGACAGATGTCACTGAGGACTGTCAGCCCTCCTTCCTCATGGCATGCCCGTCATTCCTGTTTGTTGTCCCTCTGAGACTTCAGCCTTGGGTAATGCGTCAGAGAACACTGATTTAAAAAAGATCACACTTTTAACATTTGCAAATAGGCTCAACATGGGAATTGTTACAGAAAAATAAAGAAGGTTCTGTTTCTGGGACCCCTGAGTCTGTGAAGTAAGAACTGGGGGCACAAACAGTGCCTTACTTACAGGACTGTTGGGGAGAGAGATTGAAATCATGCAGGTGAGGAGTACCTCATAAACTCCAAACTGCTATTCAGTTTTAGTTATTCTATATATTTATATTATTGAGATAGTTATTAAGTTACTTATTTTTCTGGGTTATCTAAATAACTAGTTTTCAGACTGGAAAACCAAAATTTAAAAAAATAGAGAAAGCATTTTTCACTATTTCTCTGCAATGCAATGTCAGAACAGAAGTCCATTACTTTTGTCCAACACCAGCAGATGGGGTGGAAATGATCACCTACTAATGAGTGATGAATAGCTTTTTGGAAGATAATTGCATGCAGGGAGACTTCTTGCATAGGATGAATTTCCATTTATATAAAGTTTAACACAAATCAGAATTTGAACCTAAGTCTGGTTAAATAATTAATGCTCAATAAATATTTATGAAATAAATGACTGGACCCTAAGTTTGGAATAAATGACTAGACCCTAAGTTTGGAATCTAGTATTTTTCTTCTTCTAAGGATGAACGGAACTATTGATGAATTCTGATATGATTACTAACATATTAGTAATGCTATGTTTTCCACCTTAGTTTGGCTTATACTACTTTTTCATTATCCTTTATTTCTTAAAAATTTAATATACATACTTTGAACAAGTGTAACATCATATAGTCTAATTGCAAAGATTCAAAGTGAATATTAACATATTAAAGACTCCAAAAAGTCCTGTAGTAAATAAACTTCTTTGTCTTTATTTAATGTGGTACTTCCAAAATTTTCTTGACCCTGTAACTATTTTCTCCATAAAACACATTAATAGTTCAGGAACACTTTGGCAAATATCAGCTCAGAAAATCCTCTCATCATTAACATGTAATCACATTGCGTAAATAGTTTCTAGAAGACAGGAAGAAGTAGATACTATATGAGTTAGAATAAAGTTGAAGGGAAAAAAACCCTAAGCCCATTTAAAGTCTTATGTCTCCTTTATTTAGTCTGAACAAATCCTCTAATGGTCTCTCAGAATTAGGACATAATTTATTCTGAAACTTCTCTTTCTCTGGTCAGAGCCTTTCTGGGGCACAGTCGCATGGCAGCTCTGTCCTGCTTCAATTTCTGTGTGCCTAAGCTTTTCAGACAGCTGATCTCCTCTACTTATCTCTGCTTTTCACAATGAACAGCTGTAGGGGAAATAGGAATTTCTCTTTCAGCTCCCAAGTGGATTCCAGACGAAAGTGAGCCCTTCAGCAAGTCAGTGGCTGTTCAACCCACTCCTGTTGCTGAAATGCACATCTGCTATTTGCCTAGCTCCAGATTCAGTGACATCCAATGCATCATGGAAGCATGGGGTTTACTTCCTAGTTCTCTGCTGCTGGTCTGCCCTTTCCCTAGTTTCTATTAGTAAACTGAAGGATCTTTAAGAATCTTTTGGGAGCTAAAGACAAGAGTAACTTATGTCAGCTCACATTCTGTCAGAAATGTCTGGATGCTGTGTTCATAGTAAAGAAGTTGTGTTTCACTTTTTATCCCCCATAGCAGGTGCAGATGATAATCCATAGTAGGTTTTATGAATGCCCTCCATGGGGGTTAAAATGATTTTTTAATAATTTCAAACTTTTAAAACAATATGTGAACTAGACACAGTGACCATTACCAAAGAGTTGAAATAGTAATTTCTCTTCAAACTGTGAGATGACAGGAAGAGATTCTTAACTTGGGCCCATTTCTCCTCAGTCCCCTTCCCCTCACCCTCCCACCCCACCCCTGGCATTTTTTATTTTGAAAAATTATGAACTGAAGAAAAGCTGAAAGAATAATATTGTGAACACCTGGAATACCTGTATCAAAATTACCCAATAATTATCATTATTACATGCAAGAAAGTTAACATTGATATATAATATTATAGTCATGCGCCACTTAACAAGGGAGATACCTTCTGAAAAATGCATCAACAGGTAATTTTGTTGTGTGAACATCATAGAATGTGCTTACACAAACCCAGATGGTACAGACTACTAGTATAATTGCATGGTGCTTTACTTTTATACGACTGGCAGCACAGTAGGTTTGTTTATACCAGCATCACCACAAACACATGAGTAATGCATTATCACTTTATGATAGTTACAATGTCACAAGCTGATATGAATTTTTCAGCTCCATTATAATCTTATGGAACCACTGTTGTATATGTAGTTTGTCATTGACAAAAACATTGTGCAGTAATGACTGTATTTGAGACACAGTCCCCATTCTAATTTCTCCAATTATCCCCCACCCCACCCCAGTTATGACTCCTTTTGTTCAGGGATCCTGCATGCATTTGATGATTGAGACCCTACCATGTGGGCTGGGCCAACTAACTACTCAGGGTGCTGTTTTATGATAGGGTGTATTTCAACAGGTCTCTCTCCCTAGCTTTGTGCTGCCCAATGATACATAAATTATAACCAGGCCTTTCTAGTATCTTAGATATTTTTAGGAAATAATTACTTAAGATGCTGACATCCCTAACATGAATGATTCCACCCAGCCAAAATAGCAGTGGCTTTAAACTTCAGATTATATTTTCTTGTGTACAAGGAGTCTAAAAATAGCAAGTTTCCTACCAGCCCTCCCCTCCATCATCCCTAGGGTTTGGAACTTGTTTTCCTGGTTGAAAATGGCTGCCAGAGCTTCAGCCCTCACATCTTGTTCCAGGCAGTAGGACAGAGAGAGGGAAAGTGAGGGTCTAGTTTCCTTCATAAAAAGGAGAACCCCTGGACATAGCACAAAAGCTTCTTACATCTTGTTGACCAAAAATTGGTCGCATGACCACAGCTATCTGCAAGAGAGACTAAAAAATGTAATCTTAGCTAGGTAAATATGTGCCCACCAAAAAATTTGGGCTCTGTTATTAAAGAAGGATGGGATATTGGGTGACAACTAGCAGTCTTTGCCATACCCCCTAATCAGGAGGGGCTATAGGTCTTCAGTTTAGTTTAAAGAAAGATTACAAATTAGTGCCCCCTCAGATCTGCATTAGCTTGGGTTAGTGCCAGTTCCTTCGGTAAGATGCAAGAATATTTATTGTGGGGGTTTATATTTCCTATTTTATTCAATAATATTAGGTCTAGAAGGAGTAAATATTTGTTAATCTATTATGTATAGGTGAAATAAATATTAATTTAATTAGAATGTAAATTCTTAATCATTTAATTTAAACTATAAAAGTTTATTTAACCATAATTGAAAAAGCATGAGCTTGGATTAGAGAGACCTGGGTTTACCACATAACTGCTGTGAGGATCAAATTGCACTTGTGAAAAAATTCAGTAAATAGTCGACAAATAGTTAAATGTTTGCCCATTTCCTCTCTTCCTTTCTCCCATTCTTCCTCCCTTCCTTCCATGAAAATTCTGTGTGCTGACAGAGAGACCTAGTTGAGATGTGTTGCTTCACAATTATTTTTTAAAGCCTGCTGTGTCTTGCTAAATTTAAAAGGATATTTAGCTGGCTAAGGGACCGTTTGCTGACTTGAGCACATGTCTGGTTGAGGTTGCCTAGGTCTAGAGTTTTAAGTGGGCAGTTCTCATGTGAGGGCTGAGGTTAAGTAACATCTCAGAAAATAAACCTACTCTTGTTTCTAGCTCTGGACCCAAGGGGCTGGTTTTTGTTTTTGTTTGTTTTTAAATGTAGCAGGCTTCAACTGTGAAGACAGTAGGAATAAGTTTCCATGAATGGTTTGGGCTTCCTGTACTCCTCACTTTATAAAAAGGGTGCATTCTTTCAGAAGCAGACCCACAAAAGGCCCAGGAACACCCTCTTCAGTTCTGGGCTATTTAATCTCAGTTATTTCTTTGAGAATTGCTACCCGACACATATAAGCCACTGACAACAAAGAGTAGAAGGGGAAGCATTTTTGTAAAACATCTGTATAGTGTCCACTTCAAACAGTGATAAGGAGTGGTAGGGAAATTAATGGTTGTTTGGACAGCCTGAGTCCTTAAGCTGAGGTACTAAAAAGTACTTTTCACATCGTTAAATACAACTTCCTTTCCTTACTCAAAGTTGAGATGTGGCCATGGTTGATTACTATGCAGAGGTTTCTTTATCTTGACTATTTCTCAGTAGCTTATATGGGAGAGTATTAAGCACAGAAGTCTTCTGAGTCTTGAGTAGAATGATTTTGGTCTTAAGTGGTTTGACATTAAATTGGTGAAAGTACATACTAAAATGTTGCCAGTCTCATTACTTGTTAGGAATATTTATAATCTCTGGGAATTTCAGAGACTAAATATATAAACAATTTGGGATTATCTTGTCACCTAGATGCCTTTTATGTGAAGGGATGGATTCTTGGTTCACGGAGTGGTAAATGTGGGGACCAGATTGATGTAGTGGATAGAGCTTTGGATTCAGAGCTGAACCACTTGGTTCAAACCCTGCCTTGGAAATGAACCTGGGAAGTGTGAAGAGTGAATTTGATAAAAGTCACTATGGGATGCACGAGAAACAATTTTGGGTGTCAGGCATTGACTCAGGTGTTTCAGCTATGCTCTGCTGTTTAATTCTCTCATGGACTCTATGAGGTATTATTAATGATGCCTCAGGTTTGGTTACTCTCATACAGTTAGATACACCTGGCATGTTCCCCTGTGCTGCATGTCTGCTGTGGGGACACCTTATGCTTTGTAAATTATGAAATCTGTATAAGCCTAAGAAATTACTCTCAATTCAACAAAAATGGATCATGCAGTCCAAGCTTCTTCCCTGAGAGTCATTGGGTCAAACACTATAGGGATTTCTGCAACTAGTGAGAGAAAAGTTTTATGGTTATAAAAATCACATTTTAGGAAATAAATTCCCATGTAAAAGGAAAGGGAGTTTGTTTTAATCTAAATAGAACTTTAGTTTTCAAATGTCCAAACAACTGATGGTTATGGCAGACATTGTGCGTTGACTGAGTCAGCTCCATTTCCACCCGTGTTCCCCTTGTCTGCTTCTATCTTAGAGGCTATTAAAGCTAAAACTCAGTTTTCCAGCCTCCCTGACAGTCATGCAACACAATTCCAGCCAAAAAGATGTGTGAGTTTTGTATCATAAAGAATTTGCCTGGACTTTGTTCTCACTTCCTGGCAGGGAGACTTTAAACCCTTGGAACTTCCCCAGATGTTATTCATGGTGGTTCCCTTAAACCATACCTGAGTTTATGCGAATGAGGTGACTCACAGTGGGCCCCTAAATAGCTTGGGGCAGGGGTGGGGGGGGGAGAGGGGTAGGGCAGGGTGAGGGGTGGCCATACTAGAAAGACCAGCTTTGTGATTAGAGGGTTGGGACTTTGAGCCACTTGATATCAGCCTGACCTCTGGGGAGGGAAGGGGAGTTGGTGGTTAAGTTATGTGGCCAATGAGCCAATTGATTTTGTCTGTATAATGAAAGTCCAATAAAACCTCTGGCTACCCAAAGCTGATACACATTAAAGTACCAGGAGTATGTGCATGATGAGGATACAGAAGGTTTGTGTTTGGGACCCTCCCAGACCTTGTCCAGTGGGTCTCTTCTTTGGCTTGTTCTAATTTGTATCCTTTTGCTGTAACAAAACTGTAATTGTAGGTATAGTGCTCTCCAGGAGTTTGGTGAATCATTATGACAAATTACTGAACCTGAGGTTATAATAGGAACCCCTAAATTTGTATCCAGTTTGTTAGAAGTGCAGGTCTGGGAACCCCCAAGATTGTGGCTGATAATCTGAAGTGAGGGTAGTCTTGTGAAAGACTATGTCCTTAACATGCGCAATCTGACCTAACTCCAGGTAATTAGCATAAGAATTGCATTGAAGGGAAGACCATCTTTTTCCAAATAAAAAGGCAATACCTCATTCCGAGAAAGACCTCTGCCCTTTGCTCTTTGCCCTTTTTTCTTCTTCCTTCCTAGAATGTAGATACTATGCTTGGTGGTGCACCAGCCATTTTGTGACCATGAGGACTAAAGCCACACGCAAAAGAAGGCAGAGCAAAAAGTTAGAAGAAGCTCAGGTCCATAATGACACCATAGAACAGCTATCCCAACCTTGGACTCAAGAACCCTGGGCTCCTTTTGTAACATGAGAAAAATAAGTCCCCATGTGTTTAAGGTTCTCATGATTCTGTTGTTTGTGACTAAATACATTTCTAACTGATACCCCACCCTCAGTATGTTGTGTATTATGATAGCTCAGAAAGGAGAACAGATAAGGCAAACTTCCAGGTAATACAGATTGAATATAAAGAAATGGTTTTTTTCCTCTCACTTCCTTTTCTGAAATGGCTTTTTGACATGTGTTTGGTATAACAAAGGGAATTATGTTCAGAAAACAAAACTTCTTTTTCCTTGCTATAATGTTGATTTTTTTTTTTTCAGTTCTAAAGTATTGTCCTGCTTTTCACAATTTGGTGGAAATTAGAGATGACATCTTCCTTAGGATCAGCAGCTTGTTGCTCCATTTATGACAAAAAAAATCATTTAAAAATTAAAGTTAAGTTTATTTTATCTGACATAACTATATTTGCCAATTTGTGAAAAACAAAATTATACCTTTTTATGGTCTTAAACTAACAAAATTACCTACAACTTTCGAGTTGTTTTTTAAAAAAATCACATATTTTCAGAAATCTGTAGATTAAAAGAGATTTTATAGAAATAACAACTAGTTGCAATTTATATACCTTATTTGGATATTAATTGGAACAAACAATGTGTGAAACAATCAGGATATTGAGACAATGATTGGATATTTAGTGATTTTTAAAAATAGAATTACTGTTATTTTTAGGTGTGGTGATCATGTAGGGGTTGTATTTTAGAGTCTTTATCTTTTAGAGATACATATGGACCAGAGGATGCTGGAGAGCTCAATGGGGTGGGAGTCCAAACAGGACCCTGACCCTCAGCTTCGGTGATCAGGTTCTTCTCTTACGCCACGAGAAAGGATTCCAGGCCACGATAAACAGCAAGCAGGAAAGCGAGAGTTTTATTAAAGCGAAAGTACACACTTAAGAGAAAAGTGTGGGCAGCTCAAAGACAGAGTCGCCTCAAGCTGTCTGAATTACGGGCTTTTGTTCTCTTGGGGTTGGGGAGTGGAGATGATAATGATATTATAAGATTAGCCAAAGCTGAACAAAGGACAAGGTAAAGACTCAGGAGACTTATCAGGGAGGGGAGCAGAGGCCCAAGGTCATCTATCTTGTCTTCCTGGCCTTGGCTTGTTTCTCATGCTGGAGTCTCATGCTTGGAGTCAAAACAGGGAGAAGGCTGAGTAGTAGTGGTCCTTAACCTTTCTGGCACCAGGGACCAGTGCTCCTATGAGAATCTAAGGCCTGATGATGATCTGAGGTGGAGCTGAGGCGGTGATGCTAGCGCTGGCGAGTGGCTGCAAATACAGATGAAGCTTAGCTCTCCTGCCACTCACCTCTTGCTGTGCAGCTTGTTCCTAACACACCACGGACCAACAGGTACCAGTTCACAGCCTGGGGATTGGGGACCCTGGAGTAAGGGACTGAGGAAAAGTTCCAGAGCTGTATCCTGCAGGGGCAGGGTGGACTTCCCTAGGCTAACTATTCTGCCTCAAAACTATCTTAGAATTGTCTGTGAGTTTATACCATGTCTGTGAGGCTCACTGTTGGATCTAGGAGATAAGGTTCATTATACTAGTCTCTCTACTTTTCTGTATGTCTGACATTTCCCATAATAACAATATGAAAACAAGCAGACGAATGTGATTAGAAAAGTAATGGAGTTAACAGGAACAAATAAATTAAGAGTTCTGCATGTAAGAAATTTGGAAATCCCCACTCTGTCCTAACAAGTAAAAAGCTGAAAAGACTGAAAAATAATCAACTCTTCTAGAATCCATAAAAGAGGTGAGGAAACAGGACAAACTGCTACCCTCAAGATTAGAGAGACAGGTGAATACAGAGCATAACAACTTACCAAGCAGGGACTCAAAAACTGCTGCTGGAACTAGTGCTAGGTAGGAACTGCAACTGACAAATTTCTGGAGGCTCAGTGTGGGCAACTCTAAGAGTTAAAACTCCAGGGGGCCCCAGGCATCAGGCCCGCACAATTCTGTGAGATTGACCTCCAGGAGCCTGACCGTATTCCCATAGTATGTATAAGAGAAAAATTCTCTTGTGCTCTCAGCAGGGAGAGGGGAAAAAGAATCATTTTGAAATATGCCAGAACACTCTGTCCTTCTTACACAAAGCCCGTCCTCAGGAGAAGCTAGTTAACCAGAATCCAGTGCGTGCGGTATTATCAGAGCCTAACTGACCTTGGGAAGGAAATAATGCCCAACCCCCGCCTACTCTAGGCATCCTCTCCAACCTGGGAGAGAAAAGAGCTGAGAAACTCTTGTGAAGTTCACAGTCCAGAAGCATAGACTTACTAAAAGACTGAGACACAATCTTAGACTATAGAATGCTTCCCTTCCCCCTACACCTCATATAAAGGGTATTTACAGCAGTTCCTTTTACCCAGTACATTATATCTGGTAATCAAGAAAAAAATTACAAAGCATACCAAAAGGCAAAAAACAAAAATGAAATAAAAAAACACAATTTGAAGAGCTAGAGCAAATATCAGAACCAGACATGGCAGAGATGTTGGCATTAAATTTAAAACACCTGTGATTAATATGCTAAAAGCTCTAATGAATAAAGTAGACAGCATGCAGGAACAGATGGGCAACGCAAGCAGAGATTTGGACTTCCTGAGAGAGAACCAAAAAGAAATGCTAGTGATAACACTGTCACAGAAATGAAGAATGGTTCTGATGGGCTTAGTGGTAGATTGAATACAGCCGAGGTTGAGGATATCTCAACAGAAACTTCCAAAACTGGAAATAAAGAGAAGAAAAACTGAAAAAAAACCCAGGAAATTAAGGACTGCAGGACAACTATAACAGATATACAAGTAAGGAGAATACCAGAAGGAAAAGAAAGAAAGGAACAAAAATATTTGAAACAATAACAACACAGACTGTCCTCAAATAAATGTCATTCACCAAACCACAGATCCAGGAAGCACCAAGCAGGATCAGTGTCCCCTAAGCTATTCCTTTCAGTGATGCTTTCTATGGTTTGTCAGATATTTAGCATTTGTAGTCCTCTGTTGTTGATTATTGTTTAACATTTCATCCCAACCAGATTAAAACCTCCTTGTAGGTAGGGACTTTCCCCCTATACTTCATTTTTTTTAAACTCTTTTTTGGTGGCTTCAGTGGATCTTCGACAAGAGAGATGTTTAAAAAAACATTCATTCATGTGATGGCCAGCTCTGGTCGTTTGTAGGGCATACATGGTTACTTACATCTATTGAATATCTACTATGTGCTTAATGATTTTTTTTAGGACTTTATTGTGAATCTTTAAAAACCACTGGAAAGAGAGGTGTTAACAATTCTCAAACAGATGAGGAAACGTAGGCTCAGTGGGATCGAAAATAACTTGTTCAAAAGCACACAGGTAGAAATCAGCAGAACTATGATTCTAATCCAGGTTTGGCTAATTCCAAAGAACTAGCTCTTTGCACAGAATACAGAAGTTGTCACTATCTTGGACTCAGAGAGGCAAAGTGGTGGGGGGTTAAAAAGAGAATTCATGATATTGTGTTAGATTGCATTTCCTTCCCAACTAATAGGGTATATATGATCTGGAGGCCAGAAGAAATAAGTGCTGGGCGTGCAAAATCCATCCTATGGAGCGAAGTACATCTCAGCACTTTCCACTCAGCAGCGTTGTCTCAGATGTGGAGCTGCTGCAGGGCTGCAGTGGACCTCTGGGTGTTTCCTTATGAAATCCCTACCATAACCACCAGACAAAACCAGGGACTTGAATGCTTTTAAAGTGAAACATGTCTGCTCTTGAAAAAGAAAAAGGCTTGCCTGGAGGGTCCAGGGAAAAAATGTTACACAGCACAACACATTGCTTCATTGCCTTCAAATCATATTTAGAGATTTCTCCCTTTCCCGAAGTTCTCACAAAAGCTGCCCCCAAATTCTCTCCCCCCTCCTTCGCTTGTCATCTCCAAGCAGTGTCACCTTCCTATCTCCCTGCCCCCCTTTTTTTCAAAATAGTGCAATCCTCAGGCCCAACCTCCTTAAAAGAGAGAGAGAGAAAATGGCAAATAATGTATTTATAATTTAATATTTTTATTCAATTATAATTCAAACCATATAGAAGTACCGAATAAAATATTAGCATTTATCCCTCCTCTCTTCTCCCTCAATCCCACTCACCATATTTAAAAGATCACCCTTAAAAGATAGCCTTGGAACCTTCTAAACTCTCCTCTATTCAAATGTTATCATCGATTTCTAGTTCTGTACATAATTTTATCAGAAACAGAAAAAACTTAGTCTTTCAAAAGCTGTCAGCCATATGAGCCCCTTGTTCAGGAGAGACTGATCTTTTGTTTAGGAAAACAAAGCCCTTCCATGAGCTTTTTGAAAAAGCAGAGACGAGATCCAGAGCCTGGTCCACAGGGACAGGTTGAGACTAATAAGCAATAAGGTACTTTGCATGATAAAATACAAGGGCGGAGAATGATATAATCTTAGACTCTTAAGAATCTTCAGAAATATTAAGAGGGGCATCCCTGGGTTTGGGAGGCTGCCTTGATCCTGGAGGATGAAGGCTTGAGTCATTCTATCTGAATGTCACAGGAAAGGGTGACGCCAGAAGTCTGGAAACCTGGGGCCAAGTTGAAGCACCTACTCCCAATGGGACTGTGTTACACATACTCTTCTGTGCTTTAGTGTCCCCCGTAGCATTCTGTCTGAGACATCTTCCCTGTCCGTCCTTAGAGCGAGTCATCACAACTTTTTGGTGGTTGTGAGTGAAGTACCCATGCAGAATACAAGGGTATAGCTCATCAGTAAATGAGTGTAAATGGATATCACTGGGCAAGGAAGTAAATTAACTTTGCTTTAAATGTCCACGTTTCTGAAGGAGCCAGAATTACATTTTAATGACCTTCCTGTGGCCATATATAAAACACATCAATAGACCAGAGCTTGTCTTCTTTTCTAGAAGTTTGTTTTCTCCTTTGAACAAAGGGACAATGAGGCGTCTGATTTGGAACAAAATGTGTTACAGGGTTGTTAATGAAATGTGAAGGAGAGGGGATTGAGGTTTTTAAAATGTGAGCTCAATTTTTCCATCAACAGGTGGCCTCTGCAAAATTATCACTCGACTTGATAAGTGTTCCACCTTTGGATTATCAAATGCCCAGACCCTATTGGGAAATAAAAGGACTCAAAGTTAGTTGTGGTTTGTTTGCTGCTGGGCCCCATCCCAACATCCTTGGTTTCCCTCTGGACTGCCTCCTTGCCTCAGTTTCCCCTTTTTGTTCACATTTGTCTATCTCCCAAGTACTGTCCTTAGCACATCTGGGCTCTCCAGAAATACTCAGCTTTTGTCCCAATTCATGAGAATCCAGTTTGTTATGAACAGAAGGTTCACTTTGGAGTTGAAGACTTGGATTCGAGCCTTGATTTTGCTATTTAAACTGCTTTATCCTCCATTTTTCCAACTGAAAAATAATTTAGTAACAAGTCTTTGCAATCCTCAGAATGATGATGTATGGAAATGTGCCTTCTAAGCTATCAAGAGCTTCAGGAGTGCAAGGCATTAACAAAAGCATTCAGATTCATTGCCTCTGTCGCTGTGACTACCCAAGGGTGCCACCTGGCCTGAGAAAGATATGTAAGAAATTTTGTTTTTAGGAATTCAGAAAACATTAAGCCCACAGAATGTTGGAGCTGGCAGGATCCTTAGAGGTCATCAAGACTGTAGTTCCACCATGCCACTTTACAGACAGGAAAACTGAGGGCAGTACCAGTCTGTGGGGCAAAGCATCAAACAGAGCCAGGCCTGGATCTCAGGTTGCTTGACCTCAGTCCTGGGCTCCTCCCTCCATCCGTGATGCTAGTTCTACCCTGTGGTTGGCTGAGCCTCAGAGGAAGGCGAGTGGCCTAAGCTGACTCTCCTGGTAGGATTGTCTCTCAGTGCAACTCAAGTGTTGTCCTGGCCACCCAGCATTTACAAAACGAGGTTTTCTTTTTCTTTTTTCTTTTCCAGGGGTTTCTCATAGGACAAAGTGCCTGATGGCATGAGGTAGCAGAGTATTAGTTGACACCTCTGTTTCTCCCTGAAGGCTATGATGAGGAAAGAGATAAAGGACAGGCCTAGCTAGGGAAGATTATGATAAAGGACAAATGGGTCTTTGGGGCCTCATCCTAAATATTTTGCTTTTTCTTTAACTTTGGTGTCTTCTCTTCTTTTATTCATTTCCAACACTGCTCAATGTTGCTTGGGCACCCTGAGGCGGCTTTTGAAAATTCCTGTGGATTCAAACCTTTCCTGGCTCCTTCGTTCAAATATTCAGTCCCGTCGCCTGTTTCTATAGGACGCTGCTTGGGAAGATAGTTTTCTGAATTCTTACTGAGAAATTAAAGGAAAATAATGACCTAATGTCTTTATTGTTCCATATCATAATTTTGCATATCTCTCTGTAAATTTTATACATTGTACTGTATAACAGTACAATGATAACAGTAAATGGAAAAATTCACCCACTGTTCCACCTTCTAATATGCTAACTATTTTCATTTCTTGAGTTTCCTGCTAGTCTTTGTCTATACGCTCCATGCTTTACAGAGTAGTAACTCAGCACAGCTACAGTTAAGTCTTTTATTTTATCTGAACATTTTATTAGTTTGGTATGTTGGTACATAGGTTTCAGAATCACATTTAATGATTACATAGTATTTTATACCATTGACATATCATGACTTATTTACCATTTTTCTTTTTTTTTTTTGATGTGTGAATTATTTGTTTTTATCTCCATTATCAGCCACATTGCTTTGAAAAATCGATGTCTTCAATTCTTTTCTCCTCTTGAATGATTTCCATAGAATAAATTTCAAGTAGTTTAATTAGTGGGTCAAAGGCTAAGAGCAATGTTAGAGATGAGCAATTTACTTAACAATCACTTATTGAGGGTCTGCTGTACTCTAAGTCTTGAACTGTCACAAATGGAAGTTATAGAGCCTGCACTTAGTGTACTCAGTGTCCAGTGACAAAAAATAGATATAATAATTAACCTCATTTGATAAGTGTCTGTTCCGTGCCAGGCACTATGCTACCAAATGTTTACACATATTACTTTAACTCCCATAATATCACTAGAGGTAGCATTATTATATTTCTCTTTTGAAGATGAGACAGCTGAGGTTCAGAGATGTTAAGTAAGTTGCCCAAGGTCACACAGCTAGAAAGAGGCTGAACTAGGATTCAAACTGAGGTCTATATGACTTCAAAGCTCCTGGCTTCCAATTGGGCTACCCAATCCCTCTCCACATATAGGTATTTGCAAAATTGTTTCCTAAAAGATTGTGCAATGTCATAGTTTGACAAAGGTGTCAGTCTTTGTAGTTCATCCCTACTCTGACAGCATAAGGTATAATTATTTTCCCACCCAGTTTTATAGAGTTTTCAAATGTGAAAGAGTGGCTTTCAAGGACATTACTGAAAGGATTGACTAGTATGATGCTTCAGAGGGCATGCAAAGGCTCACCCTCAAAATACCACTCTGAAAGTCACTGCTTATTCCAAGGGTTTTGCCTTGATAACAGGACAAACCCATGGTTTCTGTAACTGTGTCAGCTAATGCCATCATCCCTAACATAAGGGGATTTGTGGCATGTACTCACCATCATCAAATTTCAAAGTGTGGTGTGCTGCATCATAATGTATTTTGTTTTGAATACATTTTATTACACACGGGATGCATATTTGCTGTAGAGAAATAATGTAGTCAAAGAAACCAAAGATTAGCCATAATTCCACTTCTGAAATATATTATCACTGTATCTATTCTGTAGTATATTTTCTATAAAAATGATCTTAGCATACTTAATTTCCTGTAGATTTTCTGTGAACTGGTTTCAGCGTTCGAAATATAGCATATATATCTCCCCAAGTCATTAAAAATACTTCGATAATGTTTTCTAAATGGCTATATTTTGCTTCATTGTGGCATAATGTACTCAATAAATTCTCTGTTATTGGATATTTAAGTGGATTTCATCTTTTTGTTACAGTGCTGCAATGAACACTCTTATAGTAAAATCTCGTCCTCATTTTTAATCGCTTTTTCAGGATAAATTCCTATAAATGTAATTACTGGGTCAGAAGGCATGTGTTGTTTTTTTTAATCTATTTCCTGTTTGCCCCGAGAATACCAGTGGTGCTTGGGGCTGCAGCATTTACCCTGAGATAACTTGCGGATGACAGTCCTAACCCTATCCCCAAAGTTTGCCATGAAATAGCTCGCTCTTATCATTATTTTCACATCATTCTAGTATATCGATAGTCTTTGAAAACAAATGACATCATTTTACTTATAGTATTCTGTTTTTAGTAGTGGTATTTCCATTTACAAAATATAGTAATTCTCGATGGCTGAAAATGTCAAATTCTAGAAAATGTAGCATTCCTACGCATGATAACATTGTTCTCGAACAGTTTTTTAGCTAAAGATTCATTTGATGAATCCGATTTATGTATACATTACTGTTACATTAGGATTAGAAACAAATACTGTTTAGAAATAACTCCAAGAACAGTTTTTATATTTTATTTTCACACTGAAAACCAGTCGAATTTGCCTCAGCTTCAAAGAGCATGTTTATGTAAAATTAAATTAATGCCGTCAGCGAGCTTCACTTTTTTTTTTTCTAACCGGGAAATGGGTTAAAGGCTTTTATCAATATTGATAAATTGGCACAAAACAATATCAAGTTACTCTCCTCAAACTCTTGGACAATACTACATACAGTACTTAATTTTTCTTGCCATCTTAATAGGCTCATATATTATCTCATTTTAGTTCTAATTTGTATTTCTCTGGTTAAAATGTTTAATATTTTTCCACACATTTATTGGCAAATGCACTTATTTTAAATACAAATTAGACCAAATGCCTATTTCTAACTTACCAAATCTGGTTAGGCTAGCCTCAATGCTCCATAAAATCTGGACGCTTCCATCCTAAAAGGTGTTTATCTTCCGTTTTAGAGTTGATTATGACATGGCAGCCATGATGATCACCTTGGAGACAAAAAGATTAGAGGAGGAGATTTTTCGGGAAGTAAGATTTTAATGTGCTGCCGAGGCTGGAATCAAATTGTTGTTGAATGAAAAAAGGGCAGGAGTCATAAAGGCTTTTGTGTTTAACCTAAAAAGACCATCAGCAGCTGTGAGGCTTTGAGTGCACTGTAAATGTCAATTACCATACAAGTGAGGGGTGGTGTTGCTGATTTTTTTCTCATACCATTTTTATTTGTTGGTGCTTAAAACTGGCAACCTATTGCCAAATGTTATTTTCTTCTCCTCAGGAGAGCCACACATTTTAATTAGTCAAGGAGGGGGTGGGATGTTCTGTTGCCTGCCAGATGACACCTCTTGGCTAGGAAAGGAAGTCAGTAAAAACATTAAAGTCATTTAAAATAGAGTTGCCTTTGTTTCCTGAAATGAAATCTCTCAAGGAAGTCTTAGTATGACAGCCTGTTAAGAAAGACTTTATATTTTTTCTTATGCAGATTTCAGTAAATTTCTTAGGAATTATGAATCAGAGGCAGATGAGACTAGAGTTTACAGCTATATATGACAGAATAATAGCAGCACAAATTAGTGCATTTAATATGCAAAACTGAAAAATAATACGTCAGTGCTTGCTACGAAAGCCAAATTTATGGTTGGCAGGCTTAAATCTTGTCATTAGCAATTGTATTTTTAAGATGTGCAACTTTAATACTTAATTTTTCATTTATTTATTCATTCAAAAGAGGTTTTAGTGTCTAATTAGTGTCAGAAGCAATGCTAAGCAGTGAAGATAGTAAGATATGGTTGCAGTCCAACAGGAAATTGTAATCTGGAGAAGATAGTCAGATAGACAAATAGCTGTAATATAAAACAGGAAGCACATGCTGAAAAACAGAAAAACAAAATGACAGGTGGGTCTAAAAGAGAAAAATTGCTGCATGAAAAGTCAACTTTATGCCTCATTTCCTGTATTATGAATATATGAGATTCAAACAAATTAAAACATACAATTTTGGTCGTGTTGTTAAAGGTGGCTACCTCTGCAGGCTGGAGTTGGTATGAAGAAGACAAGAGCCTTTTCTTGCCTTGTGCCTCCAAAGCAGTCCTGGCCCTGCATCCCAGAGTGTGTCTGCTAAAATTTCTTGACTTTCTGGGTGCTGAGTGCTGGTGTGGTGGGGGCAGTGAGTATTAAGTCTTGCTTCCAAGCTTAGCACCACAAGATCATAGAAAATTCTTCTGTTTCCTAGGTCTTGACAGTTATGCCACGATACTTGTCTGTTTGGACTGAGCAAACCTAATTTTACAAGTTATATTATTAAACATCTTACTTTGGCTTGAGAGGAAGTTCTTAGTATACACAAAGACCAATTTGGATTCAGGAGCCTTGTGAGGTGCTGAATGCATGAAGGTGCGAGTCACCATGCTGTCTTCTCTCAAATGTTTATGTAGCTTTTCTAACACAAAGGTCTGATCTCAGAGCATTGCTGACTTCTAGTTTACAGTAATAACTGTCTTGTGGATCATTTAAAAAATCTATATTGTGTTTTTTATTTGCATTAAAGGTTAAAGATTATAAGCATTGAGCATTGTCTGTATAATTCATATGTTGGTGAAATGAAGTCGTTGTGTACAATTAATTTCAGTGGTAATTATGTTTTCAAGGAGATTATTATGAAGAGGGTGCATCCATAGCGTTTAGCAGATTATCAAAGGGGTCACCAATATTCAAATGGTTGAATTAAATTTCAGCCTTCTGGGCACAGATGGGGGCTGTTCTGAGGGGCAGGAGGCTTCTCAGCTCTGTAATCATGCTAATATGGCACCATCTGCTCATCTAGGCCAGCCCTAGCTATGCTTCTGAATTGCCGTATACATTGTATGTTGCTGCCTATGAATTATTGCTCATATTTTCTTTGATTAGATGGAACAATATGAAATTTCTGCTATTTTGCCTTCTTTTACTTACAAAAATCCAAATGCAAATTATTCAACCTAATATATAAAATCAAGGACTTAGTTTGAACCCTTTTGAGAAGTAAAATGAAAATGCCCCTAAATGAATTTGTGACTTCACCACTTTTCTCAGGATTATAATGCCAAACATCTGGTTTGTTGTTGAATCACAGCCTTTTCTATCAAGGAGTCCAATGATTGACTCTTTAGGACAAGACCCAAACCAAGAGAAGATGACACCTGTGCTCCAGGGCCAGCTGGAACAAATAAATGCTAGGGTTGAAAACTAAGAAAAGATAATTATTTCAAGAGAAAGACTTACTGAGTTGTGCCAAGAGGAATATAACATGCAAGAGTTGGGAAATGCTCTCTACACTTTAGCTGACATAAGTTTGGCCCCTGCATAAGAACTTTGTATAGTTTATAGCCCTGTGGTTTGACAGGTGAGGAGAAATAGGCACGATGACCAGAGAAATACAACACTTGTAATTAAGGGCAAGAACATCATTCTTTTGAGTAGAAGGATAGAGGGCTTGATGTTCATTAGCCTGAAAAAAAGGAGAATTGAAAGTGATTTAATAGCTGTCTTGTATTTAAGACGCTGCTAGGATCCCTGCCATGGTCTCTACATCAACAGTGGACTGACTATTGGGAAGTGACCTTCAATTGATGGAAGGAATGGTTTCTTGATCATTATAGTAACTTCATATAGAAAGTGCTAGGTGACATTTAAAATAGTTTTTCCCTCAAAGAACAGAAAAGAATCTTGGCATTATTCTTCAAGATATCATCTCTGTTTCAGCTTTTATCTCTAACCAGTAGAAATAAGTGCCTAACAGTGACTCTTTAGGAGTTAGGAATAGGTTGGTGGGAAAGAATTTGGGGGCTGGTAGGGGACCTTTACGCTGTCTTAAATTCACTGATGCTTGAGCTAAGGTCAATCCCGGCTGTGGTAAAATCACATAATCTAAGTCTTTTTCCTCCTGTCAGTGGGAGATGAATCAGGAAAAATGCCATCAGAATATTTTAAAAAATAATTGATTGAGATGAAATCCATACAACATAAAAGCAACCATTTTAAAGTGAACAATTCAGTGAATTTAATACGTTCACAATATTGTGCAATCACCACTCTGTCTAGTTTGAAAATATTATAATCCATTCAAAGTAAAACTCTTTACCCATTTAGCAATTTTTCCCTCATTCTCTCCTCCCCCCTAGCCTCTGGTAACCACCAATCTGCATTCTGTCTCTATATATTTATCTATTATGGATATTTCATTTAAGTGGAATCATGCAGTATGTCATGTTTTTGTGTCTGGCTTATTTCACTTAGCATATGTTTTCAAGATTCCTCAATGTTGTAGCATGTATAAGTATTTAATTCCTTTTTATGACTGAATAATATTCCATTGTATGTATATACCACAATTGGCTTATTCATTTATCAGGTGATGAGCATTTGGGCTGTTTCTACCTTTATGACCATACGTGTACACATGCTTGTTTGAGTACCTGTTTTCAATTCTTTAGGTATGTACTTAGGAGTTAAATTACGGGGTCACATGGCTATTCTATGTTTAACTTTTTGAGGAACTACCAAACTACTTTCCACAGTGGCTGAACCATTTACATTATCATCAGTAATGTACTCAGGTTCTAATTTTTCCACATCTTGTCAATACTTGCTATTATCTGATATTTTGATTCTAGTCTTTCTAGGGGGTATAAAGTAGTATCTCATTAGGGTTTTGATTTGCATTTTCCTAATGACTAATAATATTGAGCATCTTTTTGTGTTTTTGTTGGGCATTTGTATATCTTCTTTGGAGAAATGTCTATTCAAGTCATTTGCCCATTTTTCGAATTGGGTTGCCTTTTTGTGGTTGAGCCATCACAATATTCATGTACATATTTTAGTCTAATTCTCCTCCAGCATTTTGGGAGGATGTTATTAAGATGTTTTTTTTCTTTCTCGCAGACTAAATAATACTGTACTGTGTTGCAAAATTTAACATACGTAAGAATCAGAGAGTTTGTGTTAAAACAGATTCATGGCCCCCCTCATCCTTCTCCTCCTAGATTCTCAAAAGGTTTGGGGTGAGGCCAAGAATTTTCATTTCTAACTAACTCCCAGGTGCTGCTAATGCTGTTGGCCCATGGACCACACTTGGAGTAGTACTACTGAGATAAACAGTTTTTTGAGGGTCTGCCCCATTCCTAAACTCCGATTCTTTTTCCAGAATAATAGGTTTCTGGGGATTTGTGTGTACTCTATGGATGTTTCTCTCAGCCACAGGCCATTGGACCATAGGAAGATGCCTAACCCAAGCTGGACCAATTGAGTTTTCTCTCTTGGAAGTTTGCAACTGAGGCTTAGAAACACTAGTCAGTGTTATGCTGGTTTCATGATTTACATTGTGTATGTGCTAGACTGTGGTGTGGCTATCCTCTACCATGTGTTTAAAAAAAAAACAGAGAAAGCCAAACTGCAGGACAGTGAGTGGGAAGAAACAGACCTGTTAAGAGAACAGGAGATGTAAGAGAGTAACAATAATAATAATAATAATAGCTAGCACTCCCTGATCATTTATTATGGGTTAAGTACCTGTTTAAAAAAAGGTTTTAAGGATCCATTAAAAAAATTTTTCAATTTTGAAATAATCTTTAGACTTGCAGAACATTTACAAAGATAGTGCTGAGAGTGCCTATATATGTCTCACCCCGTATCTTCTAGTATTAACATTTTAAATAACTACAGTATATTTGTCAAACTAAGAAATTAACATTGGTATATTACTATTAACTAAAGTTCAGACTTCATTCGAATTTTGCTGATTTTTACACTAAGTCTCCCTATCCCCTTTTGAGGTCCAGGATCCAGTCCAGGATATCTCATTGAATTTAGTCGTGGTGTCTTCTTAGTCTCCTTCAGTCTGTGATAATTTCCTAGATTTCCCTTGTTTTCCATGACCTTGAATGTTTTTGTTTGTTTGTTTGTTTGTTTTTTAGAATGAGCTCAGTTTGAATTTGTCTGGTATTTCCCTTATAGATAGATATGAGTTAATGGATTCTGGGAAGAATTCCATGGAAACAAAGTGCCTTCCTCATCACATCATATGGCAGGTGGGGGTGGGGTGGGGTGAGGTGCATAATATCAACAAGACTTATTACAGGTGATGTTAACCTTGATCATTTGGTTAGGATAGTCTGTTAGGCTTCTCTAATGTAAAGCTACTATTTATTCCTTTCCATTCTCTATACTTTGAAAGTGAGTCATTAAGTCCAACCCACTCATGGAGAGGGGAAATTAAGCTGTACCGCCTGGGGGGAGCAGTATCTACATACATTATTTGAAATTTTGTAAGAAAGATTTGACTTTTACCCTTAAAATTAATTGTTTTTATTTACATTAGCATGGACTCATGGATACTTTTGTTTTGGGTTATACTCTAATCCTATATTATTTCTTTTGTTGCTCAAATTGTTCTAGCTTTCGCCATTGGGAGCTCTTTTACTTTGGCTACTGTATCCCTTTAATATCCCTTTAATATCCTCTCTTCCTCCTTCTCTTCTTTCTTCTTTTTGCACTTCCTTACTTTCCAGGCATTGTGCGAAGAACTTTATTGCATTAGTTCATTTAATACATCAATCACGTGAGATAGGTTCCTAATAGCATCCCTACTTTACAGATGAGGAAACTGAGGTACAGAGATGGCCATGTGCTATGTGTGCGTGAGCTTCGTGTGTGTTACAGAGAGAGTGTGTGTGAGAGGGGAGATGCCTGGTGCCAGAAGATATTTTAGTTCTTGACTTTTGCCTCTCCTAAAACCTGTACTTGAGTTTCATGAAAAGTCCATATATTTTAATGACACCCTCTCTCCCAAGGAAGCTCGTTTGAGTGGAATTCTGTACATGCCTCTGGATCAGTACATGACCCCAGCATAGCTAAAGGAATCATTTAAAAGCACGAAGGAAGTGTAGTCATCATCATTTTATAGCTGAAACATCTAAAGTGAATGAGCATTGGTAGGAGATCAGAAATCAGCCCATGGACTGCCAGTCCAGGGCCAGTTCTATAGGGTTTAGCCACCTACTGATATGAGCTGGGCTCATAAGACAGAAACTCACGATTCAGGTGAGGAGGCAGTCCAGTGTTGAAATAAAACTACATATCCAGTACAGTGCAGCTCAGTGGAAAGGCCCACTGCCTCTCCCAGGTGTTGCTGGAAAAGACTTCCCAGAGAAGGGGCTATTGAAGCTAAGGCTAGTGGATGGGTGTTACCAGGGATAGTTGGAGGGAGAGGTTCAAAGAACCCCTAGCAAAGGCCATTTAAGCACAGAAGTGGATGAGGGCAAAAGCGGTGAAAATGAGTCCATGCTTTCTTTCACTTATAGAAGATGATGGCAAAAAATTCCAGTAAACATCGGTTGTGATATTTGTATGAGGCTTATAGTTGACAGCATGCTCTCATTGACATCGAAGTTGTGACACCTCTGACTCTATTCACCATTGGCAAATCAAGGATAGTTCATTTTTAATTATTCCGCTTAACTCTGTTAACTGTCAGGTTAGAAGTCATCGCTTTTTCAGAAGATTGGGGAAGAAACAGGCTTTCAGATTTTTTTTTTCCCCCAGAAAGGTCACAGAAGTGTTTGGCAAATTTTGAAACTTGCTGACTTTTATCTTTGTTAGCTTTAGCCAGTTTTCTAATGCTGGACCTCATGTACCCTGTCATCAAAACCATCTGTCTGAATGAGGTAGGTGGCCAGGGCTCAGGGGGCTCAGGGGTCCTCACCTGGCCCACCTGCTACTATGTGTAGTGAGAGACTTACCAACCCTGTTCCATGTGACAGTTGACAAAATAAGGTTACCCCTATCACCCTCACTCTTCCCCACACACCCCACAAATGTACGTGATTTAGCCTAGAGGAATTGTGTATTTTAATATAAATAAAAATAATAGCAGTAATAACTAACATTTACCATGTGGCAGGTAATGTTCTAATTGCTTTACTCATATTAACTCAATTCTCATAAACCTATGTAGAATGTATACTAATAATATCCCCAATTTAAAGATGAGGAAACTGAGGCACAAAGAAGTTAAGTAACTTGTTTATGTTATGCAGCTTGTAGGTGGCGTGATAAGATTTTGTTGCTGACCATCAAAATCACAGCCTTATACACTATCTTTCCCATGACTCTAATTTATATTGATATGTGAGTCTCTTGGGTAATTATCTCATGGGGAATCATCTTTGTGGACATATTTCTTCCTCTCCCTGTATTACTGGAAACTTGTTAAGTGTGGAACAGGCAGGGAACACCAAACTCCGAGATTGTTAGAAATGCAGTTTGATGGAGAAGTCTCTGCCCCCTTCACAAACGGACTGAAGGTCCTTTTTGCAGATACCTTCCTTTGTTGAGAAGATACTGTGGCAAGCTTGCTTTGGTGAGGAATCTGGGCTTCCCAGGTTTGGCGAAGGGTTAACTGGCTCCGTGGTTTCAGAGGAGCAGTGTGTACACTGAGGGAGGTGGTGGCCACTTTGTTGTATATGAAACAAAGAAAGAAAGGTATCCACTGTGAAGAGAGAATGAAGGCAGAGGCAAAGGGGGAGTAGGGAACCCAAGCACCTGCACGAAAGTGAACGCTCTGGAGAGAAAAATGCAGAAGGGAGATTTTTAGAGTGAAATGATGTGTGTTCTTGTGGTGTAATTAAGAGAGAAAAGCATGCATCAAATTTCGAATTTTTTGTGATGCACACATGTAATTTACGTCTATAATAATATCGAGGTTAATTACAAAGAAAAAGGCATGTAATGAGCATGAAGTCAGGAGATGATCGACAGAATTCCAGTCTTTGCTGGGCCTTGCCTCACTGTACTCTTGGTATTTCCTTGGCTATCTCACCTGGATTATTTCATGAAGGTAAGAAACAAAGTCTCTTTCTCTGTGCCACCACCTTTCTCCTCCATAACACCTCAGATCTCCTAAAGAGCTATTTCTCATCCCTTGGGAATCTCTTGCCCTGCAATTAACCTGTAGACGCGCTTCTTGGTGGTACTCACTGGGTTGCTCTGCCTCCATCCACCCCCAATGACAGGCCATGGCTAAAATTGTAAGCTGGCCTCCTTACATGTATGCTGCAATTACAAGGCAAGAGCTCACGCACGGCTCCTCTCTCCCAGCTGGCAGCCCGCCCCTCCACATCTGGGCTGGGCCATTCCCCCAGAGTGTCAGCTGGCTCCCTCTGCCCTTTCTTGTAAGGGAGAGAATAAGTCCTGTCCTGCAGTAACCTCTGCTGTGGTGGAGGTCATCATACTGCCCACTTCCCCAGATGTCTCCAAACAAGGCTGATTCTTCTCTGAAGTGGAGGGGGGAAAATGCATCTACCTACTTGTAAAGGAATATGTTTAAGATTATATTTATTTCTAGATCTGCAAATTTATAATCTGATGAATAAGTTGAACATGTGGAAAACAAAATTAATATACTGAAAACACAGTATAATTACGAAAATAGGCAGTTTCCAAGATAATCACCCACTCTCCAAGCTGACACAGGCAGCTGCAGCACCAAAACAGACAACAGACTTAGGCAGTATTGGAGGTACTTTTTACCACCAGACTTCACACAGACCGCCCCCTTGGTCCTTCCACACTCATCAGAAGCATCCGGTCAAGTGACCCCTTCAACCAGTGAGGCCTCTTGGAAGAGTAGGACTCGATATGCGCCCTGCATCCTCCCCTAAGAGTCAAGACTGAAAAATGTGATATGATTGGTACTGTGGCTATTTCTTCCCTGATCAGTGAAGAGCGGAGCTTGTAACAACACAGCTTTTCCAATGTTAGCAGAGGGGAAGATCTTTGAGAAAAATGACCCAGCTGAATCAAATGCTCCACGAAGGTGGCCATGGTGTAGAAGTGGGAGCTGTTTGGGGGCTGCCTGGCTTAGGCTGGGAAACCTCCCTTCTTTTCCCTTTGTCCTCGCCATACCTTTCTCCTGCCTTCCCCACTCCTCTTTTTTTTTTTTTTTTACTCTCTCATCGTCACCCTAGACCTACAGATGGTTCTCACAGCATTCATCTTCCTGCAGGTAGCACTTAGGGCACAAAAGCAGAATGGTTGTCATAACAACAGTGTGTATGGTGCTTACAGAGCCACTGTAAAGCAGGATGAGAGCAGAGGTAAAGAGTCAAGGCACCTGGGACAGAAAAAAGCAGTAAAAACTTCTATTCTGTGCTCTAGAAGTGTTCGTAGGAAAAAAACAAAGGCTAGATCCCTTAAAGAATAAAGATTATCAGGGCAAAGCTGCTGACAAAGCTTTCAAGGGGCTCATTGTAAGGATTTTGATCAAGGTAACTTTTGTATTAATTTGAGCTTCCAGTAAAGAAAAGAGCCGAGTGGCAATAAGTTAGTGGTTGAATATGCTTTCCTGGTTGCAGAGTACACCAGCTCTGGGTTCTTTGTGGGAAGTAAATCTTTCTCCTGCAGAGAAAACTGCCCCCTTGGGAGCTGAGCCCTGAAAAAGCCAGGTCAACTATTCCAACAAGGGCTCCCACTTCATGCCAGCAACAAAGGAATTGTGTTCCAAGCACAGATTTTTCTGGCAGCCAGATAACTGAGGGCTGAGAGGCTTTTTTGAGTCTGTAAAAAGAGCAGCAGTCAGTCAACAGTATGTGCTGGTTAGGCTGTATTGTTATAAGGAATGTGGACTTTCTCATGCTACCTCAAGCAATGAGAAATTTGCATTTAGGACACTAGGAATAATTAGAAACTTAGCCCATGACCAGGCCTCATGGGCATTGAGCTATAATAAAACGACCAGTCTCCAGGAGAACATGTGACCAATACCCCTCAGAAAGCAGAGCCACTCCAGGGACACAAGCAGTCGGGTTTTCTTTATTTGAGTGTTCTCCAAGTCCCAGGACTCAGTGCCTCGCTCTATTTCTGCTTTTTTGGTGCATCATCTTGTTTCTTCTTTTGTCATCCCCTAAATGATTCCCTCCACAGCATGGAAGCTTGCCTTTCCCAGAGCCAGAGAGAGAGAGCCAGAGAGAGAGAGAGAGAGAGAGAGAGAGAGAGAAAGAGAGAGAGATCTTTGAAGAAAAAAACCATTAGCTTTTCCATAACCTAATCTCACAAGTGACATATCATCACTTCTGTCATATTTTCTAGGTCACAGGGACTAACCCTGAAAAAAATGTGGGCGTGGTCTACACGAGCATGTGAATACCAGGAGGTGGAGATCGTTGCAGGCCAACTTGGAAGCTGGCTCTTACATCTTCTCTAGAGATACTGGATATTTTTGTTCAGTACACTTGCCATCTGGCAACGGTTTCCACCCCTTTCTACGCTTCCTCCTGTGAGGAACTACATTGCTCAGACTCCTCTCCCAGCAGGTTCTTTGGGAGGTCAAAGGAAGGGGAAGTCATCTACCCTCCAGTATTTGTGGTGGCTGACTAATGGGGTGTCAGTGGATGAGAGTTTTTCACTGTCTAATCAGACCCTGCATCCCTCTGCCACTCACTGACCTTGGGGCTGGGAGGCAACGTTGATTTCAGCAGTAGCTCCTGAAGCTTTCTTAACTCTATTGGCAGCAATAGCATCTTAACTCTAGGTCTTAGCACGTGGCCGTATGACCAAAATAATTGATTGGCAGCCCTGTGGCTTTAGTTCTTTCAGGTCCTCTAACAGTTTTGTAAGCACATAATAATACATAAAAAGAGTAGTAAATCTCTCTTTGTTTGCATATGTAGAAAGGTTTCTGTTTTCCAAGAGAAAATAACAGTAGTACAGTAGTTAAGTATTTGGTTAGATTGCATCTCAAATTCCTTCTCTACCACTTATTTGCTGTGTGGCATCAGACAAGTTACCTAACCTACTTAAGCTTTGGGTTCCTCATCTATAAAAATAGAGATAATAATAGTATCTGTCTTATTGAGATCTTATGAGGATTGATGTGTTTAGATGATGAATAAAAATATTTAGTGCATACCTGGCATATAGTAAACACTTAATAAATATGCATTATTGTTATTATTGTTATTACTGCTTGCTGCTGACTTGGCAGGGCAGAATGAGACCCCCAATCTCTAAAGCCCATGTGAGAATGCACATAGGTAAGCTGTGGACAAGCTCAAGCTGGCTTCTCCCCTAAGTGAAGTAAGCATGTGGTCTTTAGAGTTGAAAGGGAGAAGTATATGGCTAGGAGGATCATGAAAGTCAGCTCAGGATTGCTGCTGTTGGAGGTGAGCCAGAGAGAGCAGATGGCAGGCCAGGTGGGGGTCAGGGCCAGGCTGGCACTGGAGAATGACTCACTTGAGTAGGTCAGGTCTGATTGATTCACTAAATAGATGACCACATGCTCTCAGGAGCTTGGACCATCTAAAACCATCATAAATAGAATATGCCTATCTACCAATGTCTGGAAAACGCAGCAAGGTCTGGGTAAGTAGGGCTTCCTCTGTTTGATCCAAAAGATTGCTCAGCTCATGAAGCAGAGAGACGTAGACAGGACCCATGTCCTCTCCCTAAACCCAGGAGCCAAGACAAACCACCTAAACCCTCAGAGGGAAAATGATTCAAGTTCCCCCATGATTGAGATGGCCAGGGTATCTCTCAAAGTTGACAGTGAAGCTGAGCACTTCTTTATTTCACAAAGCACATGAAGGACAAGTGGCCTGCCAAGAGTCACAGCCAGTTAACCCAATCTCCTCACCCATATTCTGGCACATTCTCTTACACAATAGCAACACAGAGGTGTCTGTATTGAGAAATGGGTGGATATCTCAAGGTGGCAAGCCTTCAGTTATTGGGTTATTTGGTTAAGGAGCAAGAAGGAGGCTGTAACTTTCCCTTTATTTTTGCAATTTATGTTGTGTTAGAACATGAGGAAATAAGAAATGCAATTAAAAGCATTCAATTTTCTGCCATTTGCATTTTATGAGGAAAGCTATCAAGTTCCGTACAAAGGAGACAATCTTTTAACAAAGGTAACAGAGGTTCTTCCTCTGGGGTCTCAGTATCCTTAGGGGTTCTATGAATGGCTCGGAAGTTATGTGTCAGGCTTTGTGCTTATGTGAGAATAAAGGCTTAAGGCTTTTAATATATTCAGAGGAGAACCCATGACCCAAAAAAGTTTCAGAAGCGGCTGCTGTTGAATTTCACACCTCTTCAGCATTGTCTGGGTTAGTTTGTTCATTCATTAAGCAGACATTTATTGAATCTACTGACACCTCAAAGGCATTTAAAGTTCAGCACATCTGAAACCTGAGTCAGGATCTTCCCACGCAAACCTCTTGGTGTTCTCGTTTTTATTTTTCTGATGTTTTCTACCTTGACACCTCCCTACCCCTAGCCTCATATCCAATCCTTCAGCCAACCCTGTCAATTCTATTTCCTAACTCTCATATTCCATCATATCTTATAAAATCAAAGGCAAGTTGGTAATAACATATTAATGTCTCATATTTTAATAAAAGTCACAATGTTTTATTTAAGCTTTTTATCAGGGAAAATTTTAACTAAATACTAAAGTAGTACTCCCCCACTCACACTCACACCCACATCCACATACCAATTTAAACAACTGTCAGCTTATCACTCATCTTGTTTCAACTCTAACTTCTACCTTCTCTTCTCCTCAATGAATTATTTTGAAGCAAATTCCAGATGTTATGTGATCAGTAATATTTCACTATATTTGAAAGTAATAAACTCTAATTAAAAATCACAAATATCCTAAGTAAAAGATTAATAAAAATCCCCAAATATCATCCAATATACAGTCTACAAATTTCCCCTATTTTCTCAATATTTATTATAGTTTGTTTGGATCATGACCTAAACGAAGTCCACATTTTGCCATTGATTGATATATCTCTCAAGTCTTTTTCAATCTATACTTCCTCATTACCCTTCTCTCTACTTTTTTTATTTAACATGTTTTCTTGGAGAAAATTTTTTTCTGTAGCCTTTCCTATGGTTTGCTGACAAGTTTTAATATCCTTTCTTAAATAGCATGAAGTACTTTAAAAAATTAGAGGGAGGAATTAAAATGTCTTATACCTATTTTAATTTTTAATCCTAATTCCTTTGATTTAAAAAAAACATTCAAAAAAATCTTAAAATAATATACTTTTTGAGTTGGAAGGGATGGTGGAGGCTGCCCAATCTTCTTGTTTTACATGTGTAGAAATTGATACCTTTGAGTGACAGGCATGAGACCATCCAGCCAGCTATAGACATGACCAAGGCTCTTTGTTCTGTTCCTGGGTCTAATACTTTCCTTTTCACTGCCCTTACTACCCTATTTGACAGGAATTGCTATTAGTTGGCATTTTCATATTTCACTTGTACCAGGATAGTTGATGTTTCTGGTGATGACCCAGGAGATCAACAGTTAAAACCATGTTTAGTGTTAGATGATCCTCTCATATTCCAGTTCCTAAAAACTGGCTATTCCTGTGAGCCAAACATGGTAATGCTTCCTGACCACGTAGCTGCTTTCCAGTCTCAGTCTACACTGGAATGGTTCAGGAGGTATTTTGGAAGGATTCCTCACACTTTCTTCTCTGCTGTCTGTTCTCTCACTTTTTTTTCTCAGTGGAACTCATAATATCTCTTCTTTTAGCTAGGCAATCCTTTGTTACCCCACATGGCGAGCCCTTAACTGGAATTTTTGGGGACATTTAACTAGGCAGTGGAGCAGGGTGAAGATAGTGTTAGACTGGATAAACATTCAGAATCACACCTCAGGTTTTAAGTCTCTCAGCTTTGCTCATAAGCGCTGGCAAGACCACGTTGAATTTTTCTGCTACTTCCACCTCTGTCAATCAATTTTGTCCCCAGCCCTCATCAACAAGCCTTGCTGAAAATCTCTAAGACAGTCTGTGGTAGGTAAAATCTCTTAATAATAATAATAATAATAATAATAATAAAAGTTGAGAGGACAGACTAACTCTTTAACTCTTTGGCTTCTTTATTACTATGCTGTCGATTTTTTTAACTTCTAGGCTACTGGCTCAGACTTTTTCCTCCTCCTGATCTCTCATGGGTCTTGTCCCTTTTGGGAAAAAAAAAATCAAAATATGTTGCTTTGAAACAGTATTCCCTGCAGAAGATTCTCAAGACATCTTTCTAAGAATACTTTATTTCTTTACCAGAATAGATTAGAGAGGGCATGTTAATTGATCAGTAACTATTATAAACATAATTATATTGTCCAGCACTGTGCTCAAAACTGTGGATTTACAAGCAAGTATGAAGTATGACCTTTGCTCCCATGATATAGAAGGAAACATGGTTTAGAACTCAAGTTTAAAACCACTTACTATTTCACCTTGGACTTTCTTCACCTCTCCAAGCCTTAGTTTCCTTGCATGTAAAATGAGGATAATAATCCTATTTCATGGAGTAAGGACTTAACAAAAGAGTGAAAAAAAGAGCATAACATAGTGCCAAATACATAAGTGCTTAATAAACAACTGACATTACTATTGCTTTTTGGGGAAGTAGAAAAATATATTTGGAGTAGATGATGGAAATGACAATGAGGAATTCAGATTTAATGGGTTTTGGAAAGTAGGCAGTCATTTAATGTTCTTGAATGGGTAATATTATGGCAATAGTGTTTTGAAAATCCTGGTACAGCTGTATCTTACCTGGGGCAGGTAGATATGAGAGACGGAGAAGCCAGCTAGTGGTGATTCAAGGAAGAGGGACTCAAACTATGTTGGAGGAAAGAGTGAGGGGGCACTCTGAGCATTTTCTCAAAGGAAACAAAAGAACTTTGTGTACATTTGGGTTTAGAGAACAAAGATGAGAGGAGAGCCAACACAGCCTCCCATGCTTGCTAAACTGGGATGAGGAAAAAGAACTGTCCATGGTATCAATCTGGGCTTTAGGTAAATACATCTATTTGTGAAGTAGGTATGATGAGCTTTCTTTGGAATCATTGAGTCTAAATTAAAGTAACCTATTTAACTACCTATTTACTGTCTTCTCTGATAGGCTGTAAATGCTATGAGGACTGAAGAAATTTTTTTCTTGGTAACCTTAGCATCTTCAGCATCCAGCTCAAAGCCAAGTGCTTAGTGAATACTCAGCAAATATTCATTGAATTAAGTGGAGTCTAAAGTGGTGGCAGGAAAGTTGAGTGAAGCTATAGCCATTTAGAAATATGCCTTCTTTTGGGAGGTATACCTTTAAAAATGGTACTTACAGGTGCATGAAAAGATGATTGCAGTTGAGTGTAACTGTGGAGAAAGAATAAAAAAATAACAAAAAAGATAAAACTTTCCTATTCCAATTCTAGATTGAGAATAAAAGGAAATTTAAGGAAATTGTATCAGTCAGGCCAAGTTATGCTGCAGTAAAAACAACTTAAAAATTTCAGTGGTGGAAGACCACAAGTTTGATTTTCACAGTATATGTCCAATACTGGTTGGCAGGGCAATTTGTTCAATTCGGTCACTCACAGACCTCTCTGGACACAAAACTGCTGTTCCCCCATGTTTTTATTATCCCCATTATCCATCTGTGATTCTTTTATTTTTCTTCCCAATATCAACTACTAGCTCTCTCACTGTGGAACCATATTCAAACTTTTGAAGAGAGAAAATATAATTCATCCAGAAAGTCAACATCCTTCCTTTTGCACCAAAGGCCACAGTCTAACTTATTGTTTTCTGCTTGTGGATCAGATACATCACCTTAAGTCTCAGTGGCCATTTTGGAGGACAGGAGTGTGAGTCACATTAAATGAAGTGACAGTCTAAAGAATTTATCTGAATTGCCTTCTCAGAGCCTCAGGTCTATCCACAAGAGGTTTGTCCTGAAGCAGCCTCACTTATCCAATCAGAATGAGGGTCCAACAAGAGACCAATGATTTCTGTTGGGGAAGCTTTATTTCTTTGCAATCAAAATTGCAATTACTTTGTTTTAGACCTATTTTTATTTTCTTCTTTCTCTTCAATTTCTGAATTCCTCTCTAAGTAAAAATATCAGTTTTAAGGTCCATTTGAGTGGAGAAAAAAGATAAGAAATATTTGAATTTGATATTTCTTATCAAATTCATGAGCACAATTCAGGGAAAACACATAAATGGAGTTATCACGCCTAGAAGAAATGTTATAATGTCAACTGTCCTACTTATGAATGTAAAAAAGGCAAAAAAGTACAAGCAATTGGAAATCAGATCACAAATGCTTTTGCACTGAAAATCAGCACCTTAGGCTCAGAAACTTAGTAAATTAAAAGGTTGACCAGCACTGGTCCAACAAGCAGATATAGTGCTTTGCTACCTGAAGAAAAATGCCCTACATTTGTTTAGAATTTGTGAGTTAACAAATCATTTTTACCTAGTACCTCACTAGAGTATCTCCAATCATTTAAGGTAAACAGATGTCACTATTCTCATTTTCAGTTGAGGAAATCACTGCCAAAAAGTTGTATTTTAATCAAGATTTTGAAAGAAAAATAGACAGATGCAAAGATTAGAATTCAGTCCTGATAATTCCATTTGTTTTGTTCTTTTGATTGTAGAATTCTGCAAGACCCCAACCCTCTCCTCTCTCACCTCCTACAGTGACTAAAATGCAGTGAGGTGACACAATTTAGAGCACAGGTGGCTCCCCGTGCCACCAGCTATGTAACCTTTACAAATAATTTGGCTCTTTACATCTTCATTTTTCTCCTCTATAATTATAGCCTAACTCCAGGGCTTGATGTCATTTAGAAAATATCTTTAAGGTACTCAGCATATGTTAAGCACTTATTAAATGGTGGTTATTATTATTTCCATTAAAATTATCCCTTTGGGTTAAATTATTGCTGTTGTGTTAAAATGGAGATAGTGTCTTTGCAGGTCAAGCCCATTAACCTATAGCTGCAGTTAACTTATTAAGAAGGAACTGAGGCAGGACAATTTAGAAGGGCAAAGCTGGTGGGAGACATTGCCAGGAAGACATATCCAGGTGGGGTTCCTCAGGTAGGGGATGGGACAGTCCGTGAGTGAGGAGGAGTTTGCAGTGTGGTGGCTCAGAGCCCTGATGGAAGAGACGGGGTCAAAGCATAGGTAAACCTCACTCTGTCATCTTTTTGCCACCCGTTAGAAATGTCTGAACTATCTGCAAGTGAGTGAGATTAAGACTCTCAGTCACAGCTCAGGAGAATCCATTCAATTTTGAGAACCATTAAAGAAAAGTTCTTATTCAAATGAGGGGAGGGGCACACTTTGAGAACCGCTGCTGTATGTATCATCCTCCTCTCCACCTCCACCCCCATCGCCATACCCAGATGATGGTACTAGGGAGGTATGAAGGCAAAATGGAAGCTGGAATCCAAACTTGTTTTGGGGGAAACAGAGATGACTAATAAACTGATGAAAGAACTTTCAACCTCAGTGTAAATTCAAGAGATAAGAATTATACTAATAATTAGAACAACTATAAAGTACTTTGGAAGGGTTTTAACCAAAGGAGGATTGTGGTCAAAAGGCTTTCTAAAAAAAAAAAAAAAAAAAAAAAAAAAAAAAAAAAATTGCCTCTGGGTACATCAATATGTAAATGATTAAGATAAAAGATTTTTTTTAAGTACTAAAGAAACAGTGTTTTATTATTTAAAAATAATAGAGTACTCCAATGGGCATTGCAATCACTATAGACATTATACTCAGTGGTTCTTCCTTCATTCACTCAGGCATGTGCGCATCTCTCAGAACCTGTCCGCACACACCTCATTACTTCTCTCTACTTGTTCCATTTTTCATACTTCTGCTGCGAGGAATACCATCAGACTCCACTGTCTTTTTCCTTCCCCAATCCTTTTATGCTTATTTTCTCTGTTGCACAATTGAACTGTTCCATCCATTAAACATTTTGAGTGCTTTTGCAAACAAAGGCAAAAATCTCTGTGCTCAAGGAGTTTATAGCCCAGCAGAGTTGAATAGGATAAGGGTATGGGTAATTGCAACACAAAGCAGAATAAAAAAAAAAAGTCTCATCTTAAATATAAATTAAATACTGTAGTCTTTCAAAGAATGAGAAAGAAAGATTTAACTGTGACTTTCTCTTCCTACCTCCCATTTCACGGGTGGTAAAGTTGTGGACCACAGGGAAGAAGTGACTATCTTAGGTATCGGGAACTGGTTTGTCTATGTAAGATCAGGCAGTTCCGCTGTATCTGCCTTCTTCAGTATGACTCTGAGTGGGCCAGAGTTCCAGAGCAAATCCTGAGGAGCTCTAGTCAAATGAGGCACTCTGCTTTTTGTGGTCAAGCATTTGGGAAATGCTACGCAGTGCGCTCTCTGCTTGGAGGCTCAGAGTGGCCACTCAAAGATTAAAGGTTCCAAGGTCAACGGAGGAGAAGGCTTCATTCGACCCAGAGAGGCTGGAATCTCTCTGCACACCTTCCGACCCCTATAGATTCACCCTTCAGGTCAGAGGAGCCACCCAACACCCTTGGAGAGCCCTGGGCTGTGGCAGTCGGTCCCCCATGAGTCTTCTCTAGTTGGGAAACAAAGAAAAGGAGAGAGAGGCCTCTGGAGGTGTGCTCTTCTTCTCTTTCCTATAGCTGGGCTTGTTTCTAAAGCAGTTATTTGGGTATTTCATCGTCTTTATCTGACTTTTTTTTCTTAATCTCAGTGTGTTGGTTAGTGACAAAATTGTGGGTCGTGTGTTTGAGCCCATTTGTCAATACCTGTGATATCCCTTCTCTGGGAACTCTCTATTTTATTTTTAAATGCCAAGATAATATATTAACTTTCATTTATTTTAATATATTTTTTAACAGGTAATACAGTCACATGGTATGAAACTCAAAAGTCAAAAGGGCCTGAGGCGAAAAATGGCACTTTTAAACCCTGTCCCCTAGTAGCCCAGTTTATAGTGTGTGTGTGTATTTCCCTTGCCTTTCTTCCTTCACAAATGGCCATGCATACACATTGTTATGCATCTTGCTTTTTGCACTCAAAATTACATCTTGGTAGTAGTGCATTATGAGTACATAGAGAGCATTCTCGTTTGCTTTTACAGCTACATAGTATTCCATCGTATGCACCGTAATTTATTTAAATGACATTCAGGTCATTTCCAGGTCTCTTGCTCTAGTCTTGCTCAATTGAAAAATTGAGGATATTGGTAAAATTTTGTACTGGCCCCTGCCACTAAAAGAAATCCAGAAAGTTCGTTGATGTTCTATAAAATAGACCTTATAATTTGCAACATAATAAAGCAGGCTGTATAAATAAGTTAGTAAGTAAACTGGGGTAGAAAAAATTCAGACAAATTATGCACAGTGGTTAGCATAGAGCAATATAGGGAGCTAAAGGCAAAGAATCTAAGACTCACGAAGAGTCTGGGGGTTTGATTTTAATGTAAGGACAGAGAGCCTCATAGATGGTTACCAAATGCCCCCAAGGTGCTTTAAATAGCAAAGAAGCTGGTCATTTAATAATAATAGTTAATAGAGTTCTCAATTTTTAAAGCTAAGAATGTTAAAATTTTTATTTTTAGTAAAAATAAAATAACAATAATTCTAAGAGCTAACACTTTTGAGCACTTACCATATTTGGACACTATTCTAAGCATTTTACAGGTATTACCTTATTTAATCTTAACATCCCATGAGACTGCTATTTTTATTCCCTTTTTAGAGATGAGAAAATTGAGGCCAAAGGAGGTTGAGTAACTCAGCTGAGGTCACACAGCCAGTGAGCAATGGAGTCAGGTTTCTGAACCCCAAGCTTCCTTCCTTGACCACTGCTGTCCACTTGGGTCTTTATTTTCAAGACTTCATTTCTCTCGCTGACAGCACAATAAAAAGAGATTAGGAATTTTTAATTCCTAAAAGTGCCATAGGGGTTAGTGGTCAGCTTTGAGGACTTTAAAAGCGATCTGGCTGGCCTATAATTCTAATATGTGAGACTTTGATTATTATAGAAACAATGTTTTCCATTTTTCCATGTGTTTCTCCTTCTGCTTCATGTGTCATCCTGTATTTAAATTCTTTTTTTTTTGTTATTGTTGTTCCCTCAAAGTAATCTGCTTGAAGCACAACATGAAATCCCCACTCTGAAAACGACTTTGGCATTTTGAAAAGACAAATATCCTTCGTAAGCTGCGATATTGGATTTATTCTTTCCACCAGGTTTTTGAAAGGATGAATTTATTCTTCAAATAAGTTTCCAACTGCTTTCTGTGTACATATTATGGTGGAAACCTTCTCTTTTTTAGGTCCAATAGGGTCACTGGATTCAATTGAGAAGAACCCTCTAGCTTGCCATGACATCGGAAAAGCGATGACAAGGACTGGTTTGTAAACAAAATGTAATGCCTCTCCACAGACTCTTTCTGTCTCTTTTTGTATTGACAATTTGGAAATTACTTGAGGTTAGGGTAAGATTTACTACAATTTGTGAGTCAAATTATTGGTAATTAGCCCCAATTACATTGGCAGAGGTACTGCCCATGCTTGTAGAATGGTAATCGATATTTATAATTTATACACCATCAAATTCCAAAAAGCATTTGAGTGGCTACTCAAGTGAGTTAAGCATTGATAAAGTAAAGATTTTATGACCTATTTGAAAATAACAGTCTAATTCCTCAAGTCACAGCTCATATGTCCTCTCCTGCAGGATGCTCTCTTTGATCTTCCTAATAAGAAACGGTCTCAGCTTATTTATGTGTAGACCAGGTGTCATATTTTTCTTTCCCTTAAATAATCTTTTGCTTTGGAAAAATGAGATTTTTTTTTGAAAAAGTGAGCATTTTCTGGGAAAATGGAAATTTTTGTCATATGCTCATTCTAGTGTTATCCAGTGATAGCCAGTCTCAAGGCACATGGTTGTCACTGTCACTCTCTGCTTTTCATGGGTTTTTCCTCTCTTTGCTGCTAGCAGTGTTGCAACCAGGGTAAGGCAAGTGAGGCAAGGAGGGAGAAAGATGTAGGAGGCATTTTCTCTCAGGGTTGTATAGGCACAAGGTTGTTCTGCACTAGTCCTGGCCCTGCTGGCCTGACACAGCGACTTCAGACCCTTAGCAAGGTGGGTAGAATCTGATTTTTATCACCTCAGTGGCAGTATACCACAGTGATTAAGAGTGCAAACTCTGTAATTCATGAAGATCTATGCACTCCAATATTCATGGCAGCACAATTTACAATAGCCAAGATATGGAAGCAACCTAAATGCCCATCAACAGATGATTGGATAAAGAAATTATGGTTCATATATACAATGGAATATTACTCAGACATTAAAAAAAATGAAATCCTACCATTTACAATGACATGGATGGACCTAGAGGTTATTCTGCTGAGTGAAATAAGTCAGATAGAGAAAGATAAATAACATTTGATTTCACTGATATGTAGAATCTAAGGAACAAAAAGAACAAACCTATCAAAAACAGACTCACAAATATGGAGGACAATTTGGTGATGGGCAGAGTGGAGGGGGATTGGGGGACTGGGAGAATGGGGTGAAGGGTTAAAGAAGTACAAATTAGTAGTTGATAGATGGTCATGGAGATGGGGAGCATGGCATAGGGAATGTAGTTAGCATTAATATGATGGCTAGGTACAGGGCCAAGGGAGGAAGGGAGCGATTGGGGGGATTGCTTTATGAACTATATGGATGTCTAACCAATGTACTGTATACTTGAAACTAATTAAATAAGTAAATAAATAAATAAATAAATAAATAAATAAAGAGTGCAAACTCTAGAGCTGGACATATTACTTAATTTCTTTTTACCTCAGTTTCCTCATTTGTAGAATGGGGATGATGATGTTAAAAATATAGTCTACCTTATAGGGTTGTGGTGTTAATACAGGTGAAGCACAAAGAGCAGCCCTGGCGCATGGTAAATGCTCAATAAATTATACCTTTTCCTCTTTCTTCTTATGCTAGTCTCAATTCTAGGCTCACATAGGTCTACAGCACCGCAACCCCAAACTGGAGAAGTGTGTTAAACTTTATAGGAAGGTTGGAGAAATTCTGCAGAATTTTAAAAGACAGAGAATTTTGAACTGTCAAGCCAAACATTATTTCCTCAAGACTCAAGGAAAATCTCTCCAGAAGTAAAAGCCTAAGAGACCTTTGTCTCTCTCCTATGGCTTCCATCCTTTCCTGAGGCACTGCCACTTAGAATTCTCTATTTTCTGGATCTCCTTCCACCACCTACTTTGCAATAACCTCATTCTGTCCTCACAGAACTCTCGCCCCTGAATTTATCACATTTCTCCAACTGAATACTTTCCTAGATTGAATTTTTCAGGCCAGAACAGCATCTGGGGCCATCTACAGGACAGTCCAGGGTGGGCACTGGTGGCCCAAATCCAGTCTCCTACTAAGTCTCCTGCCATAGAAACTTAACTCTTGTTTATATCAATTAGCTTATGGTAAAATGGGTTTCACTATATGTCCTTTTGCTGCAGTTCTAAAAACTTATTGATGATATTAAATGAGGTCTTGCTGTAATTGGACATGCTCTCAGTTACTTACATAACTTTCCTACTTGAAATAAAATAATTGTCAAACTCATAGACACAAACAATAGTTTAGTAGTTACCAGAAGGAAAGAGAGGAGACGGGGGAAGTAGAAAAGGGTAAAAGGGGTCAAATACACAGTGATAGAAGGAGATTTGACTTTGGGTGATGAACACAATGCAATATACAGATGATGTATTATAGAGTTTTACAATTAAAACCTATATAATTTTATTAACTAATGTCACCCTAATAAATTTAATAAAAAATGGAATAAAATAATTGTCTTAATTTTATGAAAATGGATGCTCATACCTTAAATTCAGATATGTTTAGTACTTTTGTCTGGTTCCTTAAAATCACCTCTGTTTAGAGTCTTTGTTTTAGGTCCTATGTATCTTTATGACATTTCTATGTAAATTTTCATAGAGATACATAGGCTAAATCCCACCATCACAGAAAGATAGCAGGGCTATGTTCCCTGATGTTTATGTTTCAAAAGAGATGGCTCCGAGGACCCTGAGCAAACATTTCTGGGTTATAAAGCTGGCAAAAAGCTTAGCTGGCCTTTGCAAAGATTTATACACATATCAAAGGGAAAGAGAAGGGATTCACAAACACTGGGCTTCTCACAGAAATGCTCTAAACAAGAGAGGAGGGGTGAAGCCTCTTTCTTTTTTGACAACAAGGAAAATTCTAAATGTTTTTATTTATCCTCACCATATTCAGAAACCAGGTGGACAAGGGGACACCAAGAGAGGAGGCAGAAGACTCAGTACCAGGTCTAAGTCAACGTCTCCTTCTCCCAAGCATCACAAGCTTACTATAGAAACACCTTTCTCATCACTCAGGTGTGGTCTTGAAGAGGAGCCAAGGAGGAGAAGGAAATCTAAAGTTCTTAGCATTTACTCTGATGGCACTGACTTTCCACAGAGGCTGCATAAAGTTTTGGATAAAACTGAATTTATCAGATCGCACTTTGTTATTTTTTTCTCTTTCTATCTAATGGGGTAACAGCTTTTGCAAAACAGTACAATTTTGAAAAACATAGAAGTTACATTTTTTGTCACTTTGTGTCTAATGTATAGATCTGTATTTCTGCTGGACAACGGTCTACAATTCACTTGCATCATTATTTTTAATTTGCAAAGTTGGTCATGGCTTGTCTCCTTTGTGAAAAAACCAAACCAAACCAAAACCCACAAAAAATCTTTTAAGCACAGGATGAGTTGCTATACCATTTGCATGCATGTTCAAAGTATGAAATAAATATATACATTTAAGAATTACTATTGTCTTGTATACTGTAATCATAACTTAATCTGAAAAAATTAGTAGGGCTTTGTTTACCATTTTTCAGGACTCTCCTACTCTCTCTACCCCAAACAAACAAGCAAACAAACAACAACAACAAAAATTGTGTTACCATACATATCCTACCGTATCGGAGAGGAAAAACACATATTATATTGAAATATTTGTTCAAGATTTGGCTTAAACAGACCTCAAAATTAGGAGCCCTTCTTTGCCGTTAACATCAAAGGTTTTCAGCCAAGGGAGAAAATATTGGTTAAATTAACCCGTGGAGTAAAGAATAATTAAATGGAATAGCATTTAAGCAAAAAGAAAGACACTGTTTTAGAACTAGTTATACGAAATGAAGCTCCCTTAGGCAGTGCTTTTGGTGTAGTTATTTTAAGCTTCCTATTAAACACTGTGCATTCTGGAGATGCTGTTTGCCTGTGGTACCCCAGCTGAGAGAAACCCACACTAACGGCCTTCTCAGCTTCCTATAGTGGGTGCAAAACATGTAATACTGGGTGTAGCTAAACTTTACCAAAAGACTGGGTTACCAAACAGATTTTCCTTTTAGAGTCAGTGAATTCAGTTTCCTGGGAAGTCTAGAATAAACTGCATGGCAATGGCTGGGATTTTTATGTTAATTGAGCAGTCACTGGATTGTACGCAGATGACTTCCTTGTACCATGTAACTCCACGTTGTTCAGAGAGGGTTGTGTTCAAGTCATCAAAGTCATACCTCCTTCACTCAAGACATTGTAGTCGGTTGAATCCATAGAGATGAACATGTTTTGCGGCACGTGTGGGGTCTTGGGGCTGTCTAGTCGTAGGAGATGATCCTTGATTCGGTCTGATTTGTTTTGTTCAGAAACAGTAAGGAAATCTAAATTTAAGAATGAAAGCTCTCCTATTCAAGCATTTTGAGAAGTCATCAGAAAGGAATGACATTATTTAAATATGTTTTACACCGAAAAAATTTCACTGTCAAACACACTGCTAGATAAATCAAGAGACTACTTTATCAAACTTTGTTTTGGTTTTTGGGCAAAGATGATTTTGTTATTTTTAAAAATTGAACACTGCCATCTAGAAATATCTCACAATTTTGAGCACTAAAAATAAGTTCCTTTTGCTTTACTACTTGATTTAGAAAGTATTTGCTGGTAAAAGTTCTTTTTTGTTGTTGTTGTACTATATAATGAAAAGGATATATCCTGCCACCCACAGCCTAAATTCTAGGATAAGTTTACAAACTCATATTTGGCTCCTGGGGAATATCTCTGAGGCAGCCAAAGATGTACTTCTTAAAAAAAAAAAAAAAAAAAAAAAAAGACAATAAAGGTTCAGATAGTCTTGGACAAATAAGAGATAGACAGGATTTAAAAATAACTCCTAGACAGTGCTGGATACTCAGTGGGAAACTCATTATTGGTTGGTGGTAGTCCATTCTTTGCTGGGACTTATGTAGTAAAAGAAACCTTTAAGCAAAATACTTAAAATAAAAAATAAAAGTTACATGGTAGATATGTAGAGATTCCTGTGATTGCTTTGCTCTACGAAGATTCGTAATTTCATTCCAAATTCTGCTTTAAAAAGACTAGAACTCACTATTGTTATTATTCAAAGCCCATCATTAAGCTTGAAATTCAAAAAGGCCTTAAAATGTTTAAACTGGGTAAAGAGAGATTCCACACTTAACTTTTAATGAATACAGCTCCTGAAAAATTTTAAAAATGGAGAGGGAAGACTGAAAATATGATTTGAAGCATACCACAAAAACCCATTTAAAACTAAGTTCTGCAGTACAAACTCTATCCTATCTACCAACAGTAGCCATAGAAGATATTCAATGAGCTAAAGAGGAATGGGATGGGAACAGTATTTTAGGAAAAGTAAGCTGTCCGAATAAAATCCAATTACTGCTCTTTTAACATAAAAATCCTGAAATTCAGTGCTAGGTTTAAGTTAGGCATGGAAAGCAATTGTTCTACTATGTATCACAGACACAGTTTGCTGTTTCATGTTTCCCAGCCCTTTAGGATCTCCTCACTGTTTCCATAAATGCAGAACGCATGCCCATGGTAATACTCTTGAACTTGACATTCAACCCCTTGTAACACACTGCTATTTTATTTGCAAATCCTACCATTTCTTTAGCTCTATTTAAGCCTGCTCCAAGGACTTTTCCCTCCCCCTAAATAGTCCATAGCAACCTCTTTTTTTTAAAGAGAACTACAGTAACTCTCAGCTGCACCATTCCCATAATGCTTATCACAGACTACCCTGTAGTGTGCCCTTCTGCACACTACAATATTCTTGAACAAAGGATCTAAGACTTATGTGAAATGAACACAATGCTTTCCCCTGACATTAAATTATATATAGTACATGAGCTGGCAACGTGCATAAATATTAACTGATTCCACTCCCTACCCTTATGCCACTTACTATCCCAGTCTCTTTACTGTAGTCAGAAACTAGAGATAATTTTAGTCTCTTTATCACTTTGTATGTTTCATGTTATCTGCAACAAGTGGCATTAATTTTCCTTAAGAGGTTATAATTCTCTACTAAGAAAAAAAATGGCATCTTTACTTTGCAATTCCTCCCATCAAGAGGTAGAGTCAATTTTTCTATCTTTTAAATATTGATTTGGCCATATGATTTATTTTGGCAAATGGGACACAAGGAAGTATGGCATAGCAGAGGCTTGACAATAACTTGTTCCTTGGGTCTTGTTCTTTGTCTTGCTGCTTTTGGAAACAAGCTTGCCATGTGAAAAAAATCCAGAACGGCCTGCTATATGCCGGAGACACATGGCCCAATTACTCTGTTGCCCCAGTCAACTACCAGCCATACAAGTGAGCCATCTAGAATCAGCGAGACCCCGTCCAATCTACCAGCTGAATGCAACAACTTTAGTGAGCCCAGATGAGACCGGCAGAGGAACCGCTTAGCCAAGTCCAGCTCAAATGGCTGACCTAAAGAATTATGAACTAATTAATAAATATTTTTAAGCCTTTAAGTTTGGAGATGTTTAGTTACACTGCAAAATCAAACGAATTTAGTATATAAGAAAATCAGAATATTAAAGGCCTCATTTTCATGCATCTTTGGTAGAAAGGCTATTGTTTTTAAAGGAAGATTGCATATAGCTTCTTTAGAGCATTTTGGGCAAGACTTAAATTATTATCTTTGGCTGAATCTAATAAAAACAAACCAACAAACAAATGAAAAAAAAAACAACAACATAAAGAAACTTATCACTCTGGCAGATTAAGTTACATAAACTTCTAAATTCCATTACCAAATGGCAGGAACAGCTTTATTCTTCCTTTCCTAGAAGGCGAGATAGAGATAAAAGCAGTCTATAAATGCACAGAAAGGATAGGATACAACTTTTTGTTCAGCTGATATAATTCTTTCTCCACAAATATTTATTTTTAGTTGCTCAAACGCTTCAAGAATAGACAACAACATAAACAGAGCTAACATAGCCCAGGCACTAAGCCAAGAGCTCTTTGTGGATGATCTTATTTAATCTTCCGGTGACTCTCTGAGGAGATCACTGCTCTGATGTCCATGTTGCAGGTAAAAAACTGGAATTAAAGTGCTTAAATAACTTACCCAGGAGAACATTTAACCAGTAAAGTGCTGAAGCTGGAATTTGAATCCAAGCAGTCTAGATTCTTAACCAAGAGTCTACACTCTCAACCAAGAGGCTGTACTGCCTCTTGAATTGAAGCACTAAAGCAAAACACCCTATAAGGACTGCTCTATATTTTAGTATCCTGCTCTGGATAATGATAAGAGATAGATTCACTTTTTTAAAAAAATGCAATTTGTAGGCCTTAAAACTAAAAAGAAAAGGTATAATTATTAGGCTAACTTCATGATGGATGCCATTATTTTCCACTTTCTACTAATGTAAATTATTTCTCATTGTTTGTAGTCTCCATGTCTGGGATTTCAATCATAGCAGGGAATGACGCGTCTTTAAGGTTATGAAGCGTTTGTGAATAGCAGAATATCAGAGGAAAGGGCTCCTTTTTTCCAGAAGAATTATTTTGTAGGACTCCGATAATTAAGGATTTTGTAAGATTAAGGAGGTATACAGATCTAAATAACACCTAGAAACACAGACCTGAACACTATAGAATCCACTTATAACTCAATTTACTAAGTCAAGCAAATGAACTCACATATTTGAAGTGCTCTGCAGACTGTAAAGTGTTATACAAAAATGTTAATTGTTTTTTGGTAAATCAGTTCTTCAGAAATATAGACATATAGGGGATAAAAAGGCAAAGCCATAAAACCAGCAGACTGTACTTCATTACTGATTCTATATGAGGTTCTGTTTTGTAGCAAAGCATCATGGGAATATCTTTAGGCACTTTTGTCTACTTGATGGCAGCCTAACACTCTATTTACATGAAAGCTGTGTACTTGAGTCACTTGTAGAGCTCTCTATACTGTTATAAAACAGAGGTATTTACATACTCTTCTCTGTGAAACAGGCATCATAAGATTGTTATTATGAGTAGGATAAATGTATATGAGGGTACTTTTGTAAGAATCCATGTGTTCATTAGTATTACATTCACTTTATGTGAAAAATGTAGACTAAGACATTAATCCAACACAGTAAATTCAAAACCTGGGCCTCCTAGTCAGTGGTCCCCAAAAGGCCTCATTACTATTTCTTTGCAACCAAATTGGAAGGAAGTAAACTCTCTATCCTAAATAAATCCTCTGTCCTTACAGTGTTTCCCTTGCCCATCTCCCTTTTCTTTTTCTTTCTTTTCAAAAATTCTTTAACAACCACAGTCATACATCCAGCCACATTAATATTTTATTACCACAAATAGTGCTCTGTAACTGTCTCTCCATGACCTTTATTTTCCTTTATTTGCAGAAATGTGCTGAAAGATGAGACAATCCCTGGCCTAATGGATGAAAATATGATGGTTTTCTCTAAAACTAGAACAGAGGACAGTCCTTGGTTAAACCACTATCTATATCTAAGATCTGAATGCTCCTTTTAAAACTTAAAAAGAATGTGTGTTGCTATTAATAAACATTCTCTGAGTACTGATTGCAGAAAACTCCCATAACACAATGTTTAAAGTCTAACAATGTGCTACTGGTTAAGAAGATTCTGTAGGACGCGCTGACCTAAAATAATCAAGTCTGCTGATTCACAGATGAGAAGATACTGGGAATTTGGAAAGGCTCCTTTATGATGGATCGATCCATCTTTGGAAGAGACTCTCAGAAATCGCTCTCTACATAGCGGAAATAATCTGAGCTGTTAGTAATGACACTGATTTTACTGTGGATTGGACCTGCCCTTCTGTAAACGTTTCTGTCTTCCTCAGTGCTCCCAAGTTTGAGTTTGGACTGAACCCAGTACTGCTCGATTCCAAAACTCTGTGGTTCCTCTGACATAATCCCCTGGAACTCCTTTCTTGATGGGAGGATCTCTCTCCGCCGTTTTCCAGGGCCAGTCCTGACCGAAACGGTGATGTATTCTTCAGTACGCTCCTCCTTGCGAATTCATTTCTCCTCCTTAGTTCTTCACCTTGCCTAATCTCCCTGGCATCATTCATTCTCCCTGTACATGAATGACTTCATGGGGTCCTTAGGGCCCAGGAATGCTTGTACTTCCCAGATCCTGCCAGGAGGGGGAGCACTTACACTCAAATTGCCTTTCTGTTCCCTGGGGATAAGGAAGACGGCCAGCCCACTATCCCAGAGGGTCAGTGGGCACTTAATAGTGCTTATAATGCTGTTTTCTGGTGGGTTTCCTGTCAGCCTCTACTGCTCCCCACCTAGGGCAGAAGCCTAGAGATTTGTGCAACCTGTCCTCTGGGAATAAATGATCCTGTGGACAACTCAAGCATTACTTGCCTATTTATACACGTTATCATATCACTTATCAGTTTACTTTCACCTGCTGCTTGCTGCTTAAAGCAATATTAACTGAAATAATAAGAACTGAATCATTTCCCATCTCCTTGACAGTGTTATGCCTAAATTTGTCAGTTCATTTTATTCTGAACCTGGAGGTAGATTATATCACTGTTTTTTTTTTCAGATACACATATAAAATAAGGCTTTCTCTGTGATTCAAGATAAGATAGCTCTCTGCAGTGACTAAAACACAAAAATAAACAAGGGAGATGAAAAATAAAACTAGAGAAATTATATTCTGTCCAGAAGTGTCCTCATTTCATCAGCATAGCCAGATTTCATGGCTGTGATATCAGCAGAGGTAGATTTCACTTTGGTCTAAGGTAGAAACAAACTGATTGATGGCTCTCTTAGTTTTCTTTCTTCCTTTTTTTAAAAGAGAAAATATGTGAAATATTTTCTCTAAAGTACACAATGTTTCTGAAGACAACTGTGAAATATTTGAGATAGAAATATCAGCATGGGAGAAAAGAACAAAACAAAGATCCTTCTTCTGGAGCCTCTTGAGATACAGAAATATTTTCTTTTTCCCCAAGACTATTTCTCTAGATAAATCCATTTTGATTACAATGTGGAAGAATTTAAGTGAACTGAAGCTAAGGACAAAATTAGGCATTAAAAACTTTTCTGTCATCTATCTTCCTAAGAAGAGTGCTAGATACACAGTCTCTAATGGAATATGTTAAACGATGCAGAAAACCTGAAAAATGGAATTGGGAAAAAGTGAAGCCCACTATAATCCAATATCTGGTTATCAGTATAGGAGAATTGTATGGCTGACTTCACAGAGTCTGTAAGTGCTTAAGATCACAATGAACCAAAGAGATTGGGAACAGAGAACTAAACTCTAAGAAGGAGTTTGGATATATTTTCTTCAATTATTGCTGTTATGGGTGTAATATATTAATCCATTCACCTTATAAAAAATTGAAATAGGAAAGATAAGGCTAAATTCTTTTTTTTGCCTGCTACCCAATCCCCCCCAATCTCTCTGCATAGAAAAAAAAATTATGTGTATCCTTGCATATATTTACTTATGCATTTATAAACACTATTGTAGAAAATGTATATTGCTTTGTTGAGTATACTTTTTTTAAACACAAATGATAGCATTCAGTGTGTACAGTTTTGCAATATCTTTTTTCAACAATGTATCTTCAAGACTTTTCCATGTTAGTATGTGTAACTCTATCTCAGGCTACATATCTCATATTAGACACATAAATGTCAGCTATTATTATTTTTAGTCGATGCATAATACACCACAGTGAAGAAGAGCTTAGGTGATTTGACCATTCCTCTATTGGTAAATATTGAGTGCATTTCTAATTTCACTCTCACTTATCTTGAACATATCTTCTTGGTCATAGGTGTGAATGTTTCTTTCCATTCACAACCAGATGTATTCTTCAGTAGTATTTCATAGTTTCCTCTAAAGGGGTCTTATACAACTTGATAAATTTATTCAAGGTAATGTTTAGTTTTCTTACTGTTATGATAGTACATTTTTTAATTGCTCTTTGCAGGTATATAGGAAAGGACACACTTAGAAATTTTTTTTTTTTGTAACAGAAATATCATATGTGAAGAAGGCTTACTCATTTCAATGCTGAGATGTTCTTAAAACTTTAAAAGAGTGAGCGGAAATGCATACATACATTTTTTCATCAAGAAGTCAGATCTCCTCTCTCCAGTGTTTGCCATAACCTTGGGAGTTATTCACATGTTTTTAATAACATCTATTCAAATGCTTTCAGTGCAGCTTTTGCTGCCCCCTGAACTCTCTTGTGAAGGCGTTCTGACAGTTAAATCAAATAAGGCCAAATAGATGTTAATCTTGAATATAAACCTTGAATATAACTACCCTTAAAAAAAGTAGTCATATTCTTAAAACAAAGGAGTAAATATCATTTGGAAACCTTTGCTCAAGACATGGTTAGCTACTGTGAAGTATAGAAAAATGAATAAAATGTTTCCCTGACCTCAAAGAACTTACAGTGAAGTTGGCAGTGGATGTATTTTCAAGAAGCTCAGCAGCCACACGTTCAGCAAAATAATAATAATGGCTAATGTGCATCAAATGAGCCTTATACACCAGAAACATCTACTACTTTATTTAATCCTTATAAAAACCCCACATAGGGGGCATTTTTATTATTGTCATTTTAGAGATGCATCTTATGTGTAGAGGAGTACAAAATAAAAAACTTGACTGGTTTTTGTCCCCCAATTCTTGGTAAGGAGCCTCTAAACTTTTGGAATTTTCCTGAGTGACAAGCGTGTCTTTGTTATTCATGGTTGGCTGCTAGATCACACCTGATAGTTTATGTCAATGAGGTAACTCAAGGTAGACCTCTAGATAGTGCCCATATGTGCTAATGAGATAAGCCTCATGATATCAGCCCAGCCTCCAGGGAGGAGGAGGGCTGGAGATGGACTTCAAAAACCTTGCCAACAATTTGATCAATCATGCCTATGTAATGAAACCCCAGTAAAAATTCTGCATGTTAATGATCAAGTGAGCTTCCTTGGTTGGCAATATTCTCTGAGTATTATCACACATCATAGCCAGCAGGAGACAAGGCTCTCCAGAACTCCATGGAGAGAGGATGATCAGAAGCTTCATGTTTGGAATCCTCCCAGAACTCACCCTACCCGTCTCTAGCTTTGGCCAGTTCTGATTTGTGTCCTTTTGTTATCATAAAATTATAATATTTTTCCCCCTCTTTAATTTCACCCTCTCATTTCCACCCATTACCTACAGATGTTGCCATCTCCCCATAAGAACTAGATCTCTGAAAGTGGAGCGTCTCCTCCCACGCGCTTGCGCCGTCGCACCCGGGGCCTGGCGCACCTGGGTCTTGGTCCGTGGCTCCACCTGGCGAACCCAGGACCTTCTGTGTGTAAAGCAGACGTGCTAACCACTACACTATAGAGCCACCCCCATAAAATTATAATTTTTAAGTGTGGTGCTTTTCTGAGTCTTGTGAGTTGCTCTAATGAATTATTGAATCTATGGGGGTTCATGAGGACCCCATAAATTAATAGCCACCTGCTCAAAGGTGAGAGTGGTCTTGTGGAGGACTGTGCTCTTCACCTGTAAAGTCTGGCCCAACTCCGTATAATTGGTGTCACACTGCATTGCAGGAAGTTTGCTGCTTGCGGAGACTTGCTGGAGGCTCATTGTGCAAAATAATTGACCACTCTCTGGTTTATTTTTTTTTACATTTCAGTGTCTGGATGTTTTGTATCTGGATGGGGAGGAGGAAATCCCCCTCATTAATAATTTTGCATTCTCTGTGGTGGATGAAACGTTATGGCCTTTGTGTGCATAGTCAGGCATGGATGAGTAAGAGGAAAAACTCTCTATAGTATCAGTAAACCCAGGTAGAAGGCTGTATTTCCTACTTAACATCAGAATGTGCCAAAGAAAGTCAGGTATCAGAGCCAGATTAAGAGTCCTTAGAGAGAAAACTCCCAGGCAGGATCCTGTGAGCCTCTCAAACCACATTCATCTTGTGCCTTAATTAATAGGCTGCTAAGCACAGAATGTGTAAAATGCAATTAAGATGCAGAAGTGAGTCAATTTTATAGCCACTGGCTCAGAAAACGTGTACTTTGCCATTTGAGAACTACAAAGTTTTTTTAACACCATGAAGCAAGAATTATACATATTAACCTTCTTTAAAATTTTATGTTGGTCGCTACATTAAACAATGATTTATGTTCTGTCTACACTGACTAGGCCTCGATCTGCATGTGTGCCCTCAGCATGGACCGTGTTCCCACCTTTAGCACCAAACTGCCCTTCGAAGGCATTTTCCTACTTACAGAGTTCCAAAAATTCTAGTCTCTCAAAATGTAGTGCTATGAAAAGAATTCTGAAGAAATGCATTTTTCTTAGCCAATGAGAACTTCTCAAAAGTGTCAACCATGTGGATGTTTGAGTTCCTGGGCAGGGCTGGAACTCTTGTCCTTTCCACTGGGGGCCGAAATGGTACTGATGCCCTTTTTGAATGAAGCCTCAGCAGATCTGCCCCCATTCTCCACAACTGGGACAGCAGAAATGATTTCTTCCAAAGCTGGAGGGACTGTAGCTGGACTCTGTGCCTCATACTTCATGGAGGGTGGTTACTTAGAACATCTCTGAGCTGGGGCCACTATGCTTGTAGGAAGGAAGTAATGAGTAAAGGAAAATCTCTACATATGACATCTATATTAGTTTCCTAGGGCTGCTGAAACAAATTTCTACAAATTTGGTGGGTTCAAACAAGAGATGTTTATTCTTTCACAGTTATAGAAGATAGACAAAACCAAGGTATCCTTAAGTCCACAGTTCCTTTGAAGCCTACGGGGGAGAATCCTTCCTTGTTCTTCTAGTTTCTAGTGGCTTCATGCATTCCTTGGCTTGTGGCTGCATCATTCCAAATTCTACTTTTGTCTTCACATGGCCTTCTTCCCTGTGAATCTGTGTGTCCAAATTTCTCTCTTCCTTCTCTTATAAAGACACCAGTCATTAGATTTAAAGCCCACCCTAAATCTAGAATGATTTCCTCTCAAGTCCCTTAACTAATTACACCTGCAAAGACCCTATTTCCAAATAAGGTCATATTCTGCGGTTCAAGGTAGACATGAATTTGGGGGGGGACACTATTTAACCCACTATAACATCCAAAGAAGGAGGTTTGAATGATGCATCTTGTCGATGTAATCTTTTCTGAGCCTCAATTCCCTCATTTGTAAACAAAGTCTGATAACGACACCTACCCCAACTAACACACGGTGTTGTTAAGATCAAATGAAATAATCAATGTGAAAATACTTTGTAAACTATTACAGGATTAAGGGGATAAATATATAATGGAATACCTTAACAGCTAGTGATAGGATTTACTATCTTTGTTCAGGGGAACGTTTTGACAGGAATGCCTGCTGTGACAGTGAGAGGCTGAGACTTTGGTGTGGGCAGTAACCCAGGTAACAAACATGAATGGCTAAATGGCCTTGTATATGTCAAGAAAAGGAAGGTTTGGTTTGCTTTCATTTATTTTATTTTTTAATTTTCCCCAAGAGGAGAGTGTGAGTGGGGAGAGGTTTAGACATAATCTGGATTTAAAAGTAGCACCTACACACAGGGAAACAGACAATTCTTAAAAACAAAAGTTGCTCTTTTACCCTTTAAAGTTGTTTGCTTTGTGATGTGACCCCTTGCTCTGGTTGCTCAAGTCCTTAGAAATATCAACTGCACTCAGGAATCTTTTTGAGAGATAGGATTTTGGGGAAATTTTGGAGAATCATGTCAGGAGATTGGCATTAGCTTTAGGCCAATGTGACCTGAGACAAAAATTGTATAAACTGGAGCCAGAAGATAGAGAAGACCATGAGAATGTCATCCTTCCCTTCACCCCTCCAGGAATTGACAGAAAGTTAGGGGAAGGCTTTGGTCTTAACCAAGGCATGGAATCAGGAACGAACCCATCTTCTCTAGAATTCCTGGGGGAGGATGACCCCAAGTGACACTGGGTTCAATAGCACTGAATATAGGTATTAAGAACTAAACTGGTTTGGAAAGGAACACGGGACATTTGCAAGTAGCAGAGGTAAATTCTTCTTTAAGACTGCAGCATTGTGCTAGGTGCTGGGCTCACAGCCATGAAAGGCACAGTCACCCTTCTAGAGAAGCTCAGGGTCTAGAAAGAGAGATGAACCTTTGAACAGGCAGTGACCACACACAATGATAAGTGCATTGAGTGTGGTAGGTAGGAGCTGTTAAAGAAGCAGGTGGGGCCTGGGACAGACACCTAATTCAAGGTTATATTTTGGTGAAGAGTTGTCATGGTGGTTTCTTGGAGCCTGAAACTACCCAAATGTCTTAAATAATGAATGGGTTGACCAGGGAAAAAGAAGGTGGGGAAGATCCATCTAATGCCCTGGCCTGGCTTGCTCATCTATCAGTAACTTTATTTTCAGTAGGAGTATCAGGGGCTGGGGAGAAATGTTTTGGAGAAGGCAGCATCTAATTGTACTCCTTAAGTCACACTTCACTGACAGTGCTACTTCTGCCTATAGCTAATGACCAATTGTATTGAAATGGATTGATTGTCACTACAGAAGCCAACGAAAAAGATGGCATACACTTCCAATTATAGTTATAAGAAAGAAAAAATAGTTACAAGGTAAGACAAAAGCAACAAAAATGTATTAATATTAGAGCAGGTTATAAAAATTCATTAGGTAGCCAAAGAAATTGTGTAAGAGATAAATTACTGAACCACTAATCACTTCTTTAATCATGAAGGAAATTGCTACCGATGTTTCAAAAGCCTTGAAGTGCCAATTTAACAGTCCTTTTCGAATGTGCCTCCTTACTTATTCAGCTTGAATTCCACCAGCTGAATCATTAGTCATTAGTCTGGATCCTGCTGCCATTTTCTCCAGAGAATGAGGCTTCTAATTCCAAAATTTTGAATATATATACATTACATATATGTACATATGTATGAATAAAAACTGACATTTTACAAAAACATAAAAGTATATCATATGTGTACTGTGAAACTTAAAAGACAGAAACATTTAAAATGGAATTGGGAAGCTAGAAGAGAGAAAACTCTCATGTATGTGTCTCTCAGTGCACACTACTGACCTCAACAAGAAGAGAAGTATCTTGCATCTCTGTCGGGAAGCAATTCTGTATTGCTACCTCAGCAGGAGGAAGAAAAGATTCCTCCTTGCCCAGTAACCGCTCAGCCAATAGGAGATTTCCATAACTCAGCCAATGAGAAGTCACTATATTTTGAACTTTCAGTTTCCTCCAATGGCTTTTTGCTTACAATAGCTCCTTTCCAAGTCCATAAAAGAGAGTCCTCTCCTTCGTTTCTGTGAACTTGCATATGGTTCACCATTAGACCACATGTCTTGAATTGCAGTTTTTTGTTGTTCCCAAATGAACTCATTTTGTTGGAGAAATACCTGCCTATTTGTTAAAGGTAAACAGTATATACAGTCAATCCTCACTGTTTGTGGATTCCTTATTTTTGAATTCATATAGTCACGAAAATATTTTATAACACCCCCCCCCAAACAATACTCTAGGTGCTTTCGTAGTAATTCACATACATGTGCAGAGTAGTGAAATATTTGAGTTGCCCTGCCAAACACCCTCTTAGGTGAGGTGCAACAAAGCAACAGTTCTGCCTCGTTTCAGGTCTCATGCAGAGATGATCAGATAACAAGGACAGTGGGGCAGTACAGTGCATTGCACGAGGGGTAGATCTGGGGTTAATCACACTGGGTTTGAATGCCAGCCTCAGCACCTGTTAGTAGGTGCATCCTCAGGAAAGTGACTCAACATCTTGTTTTTACTTTTATAAAATGAAATAGAATCTACCAGGATAGATTGTTTTTAGGATTTAAAGATTATAGTCTATACGATATATACATATATATGATATATCTACGTAACATATAGCAGATATAGAAATATTTCCCTTAGGTACAATGGTTCAGTGCTTTATAGAACATATCTGTTGCATATAATGAGAATCAATAATTACATATATATGTGTATATATATATGCACACACACATATACATACATATGTACAGACATACGTAGAGAGAGGCACACATATGTTTGCATGTTTGTTAATGAGGATAGAATGTGTTTACCTATTTGTTATATATTTCAAATCTGCACAGATATAATCAATGGACTATTGCTAATGGGTCTTACTTCTTCAACTTTTAGAAGTGAAGAAACTATCTCTCAAAAGAACTTTTCTATTTATGAAAGGAAGTAAATTGCTTACTTTTTGTAGATGCATTAAACCTTTTGGAGAAAGCTGACTTGAGCCCATTCAGTAAACTACCTATTTCAACACACCTAATTGTAGCCCATTAGTCTTACTAAATTAATGCAATTTGAAAGGGAAATAATTTGCTCCTCTTTCTTAAGTATGATGAGGACTATAATGCTCATTTTCCACCTCTTTTTCTATATTTTTCTATTGTGGGTTAGGATTGCTAGATGAAGCTTATATTATTATAGTTTAAGATGGATGCCCATGACAGGTAAAAAATAGTGCCACTGACAACAATAGCATAGAAATTTGGAGAAATTCTTTTAAATGTTATAAGGGATTTGTAATATTCCATTCCTGCTATTTCTTTGTGGCTCTTGATGACCAAGGGAACATGTTTGCAAGACAGTTGGAAGGCATCTCTTTTGGGAACTGAGTGAACTAGCTATTCTATGATACAAAAGACCTTCAGGGTAACCTCTGTACCCCAAAGCATAAAGCTATTGAGCCAATGAAAAATATTCAAACATAGAAGTGTGATGTTTAACTTGTTGTAGTCAAATGTAAAACCATGTATTTATATTTGATGTTATAATGAAAGAACTTCTGTGTACAAGTCTGTAATTCTTACTAAAAAGTAACTAGAGTTGTTTGTATTCTAAATGTTGCAATAGTTGAAGATTAAGTTCAGGAATAAATAGATTCCCAAATTAATGATGGATCAAACACAAGATAAATTAATTTCTCATTCATATAAGAGTCCAAATAGTTGTTTGTGAATGACAGGCATATCTACTCTGTGCGGTAATTCAGAGACCCAGGCTCCCTCTATCTATGGCTCTGTCATTTCCTAGGTCCTCATTGTTATCTGCATCTAGCAGACAGAAGGAAGAAAAGAGTATGAGATAAGCACAGACACTTTACAGAAGTTTTGGCTGAGAAACTCCGGGCATTATTTATGTGTTCCACTGGCTAGGATTCAGTCTATGGCCATACCAAGCTGCAAAGGATACTGGGAAATGTAGTTTACCTACTTGCCCAGGAAGAAAAGAAGATCATGGATTTTGGTGAGCAACTAGCTATCTCTGGCATGAAGTTGTTATGCTACTGGACCTGAAGGAGGGACATAGGCTCCCCTAACCTTCAACCACCACAGGTAGAGGATGAGATTTCAAATATCTTGGGAAAGATGCTGGTTTCTGTTCAGAAACCAAAACTGAAACAGAAAGGTCAAGAGGCAGAGGGCAATCCATTTCTGTCTGTCTCTCACTTGGCTTCTTTTTATATCTTAGAATTGGCTGAAAAAAAAGTTGAGTTGTTTAAAAAGCAGTTTCTCACGTGAAGTGAGGAACCCAGGCACATGTCTATGAAATTATGCCAGCAACTTGGAACTAGAAGCTTCTGTCTCTTGGTATGTGGAAAAGTGGTGCCATTTGTGGGAGTAAGTGGACATCCTCATATATTTTTAATATCTTCTTCACATTTTAATAGTTCTCCATCTACTGAGAACCTCCCAAAAGTAGTTCTATTTTCCAACCTGCCTTGTTAATAGGATGCAGCTATGAGCCTCAGATTCTTCTAAACAGATGTATGAGACTGTGATTTGGAGACAAGCTACCTGAGGGAACTGGCAGAGCACTGGAGCATCTGTGTTGCTGGTGTGGGAGTGGCCAAGGAAGGGTATTTCTGGAGTAGGCAGTGGTGGAAGCAACCTTCTGGTCAAAGAAACGGTAGGATGGTTCTGGAGTTGATGGCAGCAGCTGCTCTATTACCAGTCCAGTTCCCTGAGCTGGTTCTCGGAATTGTCTCTGAGAGCTTAGTCTGAAAGATTCCTCCAGATCTTCCAGTGATTCTGTGAGCTTTCTAACATTCCTTAACAAATTTCATCAGCATCAGCTGGCTAGAGTGAATCCTGTTGTCTGTAACTAAAAATGACCAATACTGGGAACAAGCTAGTCATGGTAGACCCAGAACTCATTGCTTTGTATACAAGACTACTTACATCTCTTAAACTCGTTATTCACATTTTCTTATTCCAGCCAGAATTAGCACTGTGCTAAAGATATGCAAATGAAAAGTTCTGTCTATGTTGTGTTGGAATATTATAGCTGAAACAGAATACACTTGGGAGACCTCATGGTTGTGGTAGGAGAACCCTAAGGTGGAGAAATGCATTTCAGGATGAGGCAGGACAGTTAACTTAGGGATATTTTCCCTCCCCTCTAAGATGTGGCACTGGAATTTTTCCTTAGTCCCTTACTCAGCCCCTCTCCCTGTTTTGATTCTAAGCTTGAGACTCCCTGCACTAGAAACAAGCCAAGGCTGAGAGACAGGATGGATAACCTTGGGACACTACCCCCCTGCAGGATAAGACTCCGGAGTCTTTTTCTTGTCCTTTGTTCAGCTTTGGCTAATCATAATACCATTAAAATTACACCTGCATGGCAAATAACATCACCACCCCCAACTCCCAAGAAAACAAAAGCCTGTAATTCAGACAGCTCTGGGTGAGTCACTCTCTCAGTTGACCTGCACTATTCTCTTATGTATGTACTTTCGTTTTAATGAAACTTGTGCTTTCCTGATTGCTGTTTGTAGTGTCCTTGAATTCTTTCTCTGGCATAAGACAAGAACCTGGTCACCAGAGCTCCTGGTTGGGGTCCCTCTTTGGACTCCTGCCCCATGAAGCTCTCTGTTGCAAGGAGACTGACTGTCAGGTCAGCCATGTGCCACACCAGGGAATTCTTCCTGAATTAGCCCTGAAGGTTGTGGGGTGTGATTTATTAAAGGAGTCAAATTCCTTCACAGATAGACTACAGAAAGAAATCAACTACTCTTTACAAATGGATATCTCAAATTTTATTTTGTTTGCTCTGGAGGGCAACGGTTATTTCGGTCTTATGTATGGAGAAGTTATTTATTTTATTTAAAAATTTTATGCCCCAAATAATAAGGGTAATGTAGGTTTAACCAAGACTGAAACCAAGGGAGGCCAACAGTACTAAATATGCAGAAGAGAGATGGCCTTGGTGTATGAGAGGAAACTTTCTGTAGTGCAAAGAGCATTTAGGTTGTGTTATTTACTAGCTTTGTGTGAACTTGGATAAGTTACTTAACTTCTCTGAGACTCATTTTCTCATTTGTAAACTGGAGATAATAATCATAGGGACTTATTCACAGGATTATCATTAGGCTTAATTTAAAGGTACATTATGGTTCTTTGTTGCAGACAATAGAAACCAATTCTGACTGACTTTAGCGGAAAAGTAAATATTGAGAGGCTATAGATGTTTTCAGAATTGACAGGAAGGTGAAAGAATCAGGATCAGAAAATGAGCGTGCATTATCGGAAGTCAGGCAAAAGGAAAGAGCCAAGGTCAACACCAGGAATAGTTGGCTGTGATCCCCTCACAGCCTCCTCTACTACTAATGTTAGTTCCAGCTGCTGCTGCCTGGCTAAGGCAGACATTGAGGCCACAGGAGGACTCTCGCTCACTACTGAATCTATGCGTTGTTACCTCAAATCGAACATGCTTATTAGACACAACTCTTAAATATTCAAGAACTTTGCAAGATAAAAATGTTTGTAGTTTGAAATCAGTCACAGGGGAGTTAGTTATACCACAGAAATTGGCAAATGCTAAAAATCAGAGCCAATTTTTGTTTTGTTTTGTTTTCCCCAGATACCTAGTTTACCAGAAAAACTGCTGCCTTAAATTCCAAATTCTGGCTGTGAGCAGGCACTTAATTGGCTGAGTTCGACACAAGACTGTTTTAGCTACTAGGTCATGGGGAGAGAGAAAGACAGGCCTTTTAGATTGTAGTAGAAAGTGGGTCTCTCTCTCTTAACAAGACTAAAACATTTCGTGGATTCTCCCCAAAAGGATGAGGATTTCAAGGCTGAATAGCCTCCTAAAATTTCAAAGATTCTCTACAGCATTCATAAAAGCTCACCTGGAGTAATGCTTTTCCTCATAACAAGTTTCCAGTTCTACACGTTGGGTCCTTTCTCCTTCATTTTCTTTCTCTTTCCCAGGTTTGACCACATGTATAGTTCTCGCTTTTCTGTTCTGGCCATAACGAAAACAAAGCTTTAATAAATCCTTTCCCTATGTTGTACCTAGTTAAGGAGTAAGGTCAGCTCAAAGGTTCCAACTTTTAATTGACGACTGTTATATTATGTTCCCTGTTAAGGAAATAAGCATCTTTAGATAGGATAGTTATTGTCTTAAAATCTTCATATTTAAGCATTTTCGAGATAAAAGAAAATACGAATACTTGAAACAAGATAAATTTTTTATTAAGATACTGAAAGTCTTTCCATTTTTTTAAAAAAGGTAGTGAAAGCAGAGAATCTTCCAAGTGAGAGGCTATGGTAGGTAGCTCATATTATTTTTTCCTCCACATTAATAAATGTTAAGGTACCTAGTTAATCAGTGAAAGGTTAGAAAAGATGTATGTAAACAAAATATTTTTCATGAAAATTGCTTTTTAATAATATCTGCTACAAATGACGTAAGTCCTAGGATTTGGATGAAGAGGAGAAAATGTTTTAGTAATAGAAATTGCATTGCAAAACTTAAAAAAATATACATATCTTGTTTAATTCTTCATTTTGCATATCCATCTCTCTGTGTATATGATTGGAGGGTGCCTAAACTTACATCTGAAATCAGCAAAAGTTTTTACTCTTCAGAGTCAGCTTTAATTTTTCTAAATGATTCAAGAGGAAGGAATGTCCCCCCACCCCCACCCCATCTCCCAGGTGAAGTTATTCATTCTTAAAGAAGCATTTGGAAGTTTCTCTACCTGCAGCTTTTGCTCAGGTGTTTGGAAGGGATGATTCAGAGACACTACCCAGGGTGAGGGCAGGAGAGACTCCATGGGGAGTTGGGAGGGACACAAGATTCCACTCTGACCCTAGCGAGTTCAGTGATATGAGTTGGTCACCTCCCTTCCTTCCCTCATTCAGGTTCCTCATCTGAAAAATAAGGGCCTATCCAGAAGTTCTTAATATTTCCTTCCACCTCAAAATTTTGCATCCTAATTACTAATTCTAATCCCATTTCTCAGTTGAAAAATACACTTCATTATTTGTAGTTCAGTTGAGCACTAATGAAAAATTGGCATACAGCCATGAGAGAAACAGACGCTCAATCACTGGTGCCCTAGTTCACACCTGCATTACAGAAATCTCCTCCTCCAGCCTTTATCCATGAGTAAACACTTATTTTTGGCAGTGCTTGCTTGAGAATAGCGTCTCTATAGAAACTACTGTCTGGGCTAATGCTTTCTTTGGGTTGGGTATCTTCTCAATTTTGTGTGTCATGTTAATTGAAAAACCAGGTAGATCTTACCAGATCTCTAGGTCTTTCTGTCGGCTTGCAAGTCACATCCTAAATTAGATACAACACCTGAAGAGGCATGAAAGCTGAGAGGAGGCATCCGTGTTGTCATGACAACTGGTAAATTCATGTCACCCTGCGAATGCTAATTCAACTGTCACGGTGGGTTTTGCACACCAGTCCTGATTATATTTTCTACTTTGAGCAGAAATGAAGCACATTTTGGGTTTTCCCTGAGGGATTTAAAGTCATTTGTGTTGTTGTTGCTGTTGTGTTTTCTTTCTCTCCTACAACCTTAACCTGGCTGTTGTGGGGGGTCTGGTGGGCATCTCTAGAGGCTCCTGAGCAACACTTGGGGCAGAGGCTGGAGCAGTGGTGATCTAGGCACCTACCGTTTCATACATTGGCATCTAGGTTCTCGAACAGAACTCTGTGAACCAGCTTTGTAAGAAGGCTTAAGAATAAATAGGAATAAGTAGAAGCTCCCAAATTCATCACTGGTTCCAGAGCTATTACAGCCAAGAAGAGCTTTTATTTGATACCCAGATTGTAGGGAAAAATTATATAATGTACAATGTGCTTCTCTTTTTTCCCTCTCCAACACTCAGTGTATGGATGATTGTAAAAATTCCAGAGTACTCTCTGTCTTCTGAAGGACGGTGGAATGGTAAACTCTGAAAGGAGGATTTTTTGATGGATCAGCTATAATTGCCAGCCCTACCCAGCTCAATCTCCTTGCGCCTGATGTGTTTGAAAGAACCAAGAGGCCAAACAGCTCTGGGGTCTGGTTTGGAAATTTCAGCAGGGTTTATGTCAAGGATCAGAAGTATATCTTATTTTAAAGAAATAGATGTGCTGAGACTACTCAGAATTTTGAACCGAGCACTCTGTTAGGAATGGTAGGGGCATAGGGAAATCTCATTCGTGGCTGCTCAAGACTTCCTGATACATGGCCGTGTCATTGGTGGCTTTAGTCTGTTTTAGAAACGTCAGTATGATCTCTTCCCACGGAATGCTCCTGGTGTTCTGACCAGAAGGGGAACGCGTGGACCCTGCTCTGCAGGAAGAATAGACACAAAGAGCCTAAATGGATGCACACACTGTTTTTAATATTTTGGGAGCAATGTGTGTCTCTCAATTTACTTGATGCTCAGTTTTTCATTTCCTTGTGTAGATTTGTTATCAGATTGGACCAACTTCATTACTCACACAATTTAGATTAATTCCTGAGTCATACATGGCTTCATCTCTTGAAATTAGATCACAAAATCTAGACTTTGAGAGCTAGAGTTTGACCATTTTTCAATCTAAGTGTTTTAGGATAAGATGTTCCATAAAGATCAACTGTGATAAAATCTCATTTATTAGGTGGACTGAGAATCTCAAACCATTCAGAGAGAACAAACAATAAAAATTGAAAAAACCACTACCATATATTAAGTGTCTTTTAGATTCCAGGCATTTTGTATATATTAACCTCATATAATCTACACGACAACCTTGTGAACTTGATCTTACTTTCAGATGAAAAAAACTTGTTTCAGAGATTAACTTGCCCAGATCACAGAGCCTTAAGTGCTAGAGCTAAGATGCAAACTTGAGTTGGCCTTAATTTTAAGCCAGATAATTATATACTAAACAATGCTTTGTCACTAGTCAAAGAGCCATAGGGCATGACATATTTTTGTCTGCACTGGTAAATTTTAGTAAGTATTTTTAATGTGTGTATTCTAGAAGACTGTGGCTTTCTGTTGCAGTTAAGTTTATTAGAATCTGTCATAATAATGGAGAGGCAAGGACCGAATGAATAGAAATTGAATAATGATAAATAAAAACAATATTATGCGGAAAGGAGAGAAGATATTTCTTATTAACTAAATGAGATTGTGGCTTAGAATAGAAGAGCCAATCTTTCAATATTTATTGAAATGCCAACATAAGCAGAGACTTATATTACAGTTTTTAGCAAAATTTAGTATAAATTACTGGCTAACAATGACTGGAGGTTTCAGTGTTCATGAAGTACAAAGTAAATGCTGATTGTACTCTGTAAGGTGTGTAAGGTGACACATTGTTCGAAAGAAGAAATTTTAGAAAAATACTATGGCATAAAATTTTACTTAAAAATTTTTTTTCCTCCATTTTTTCTAACAAATAGGATAAAGAGTAGTATGGTAAGGCAACTGCACTACATAAGAAAAAGGGGTGCTTTTTGCACAGATTGCAATGAAAGTGGTGCTCGCTTGGTTTGTACAGCCCTCACAGAATTGGGAGAAACTCTGAGAATTTTTCTACTTGGGCGTGCAGGGCTTTTATTGGTTTGCTTCCCTGAGCAACTGGGTGGATGGTGGTGCCATTTAGTGAGATGCCCAATACGAGGGAAGACGAGCTTGCTTGAGAAGCAGCCGAGAGTTCTTCTGTGGGGTTGTTAAGTTTGAGAGGTCGACGGTGCTATTGGATACACAAGACTGGGGTGGAGGGAAGAAGTTGGGACTGAAGATAGGATTTTGGGAGTTATCAGTGTATACATTATCCTTAATGCTATAGATCTTAAAGAGGTTCTATAACATTGGAGGGAGGGGTAAAGAAAGAAGAAGCCCCAGGACTAGGCCCGAGGGTCTGCCAACATTTAGAGGTCAGGAAAAGGATGAGGAACTGGCAAAGGTAACTGAAAAGGGAGCAGTCAGTGAAGTATAAGGAAAGCTGATAGGTTAGTGTAGGAGAGAAAACAAGCCAGAAAAGTATTTCAAGAAGGACAGGCAGGTGCTGGTCATATGCTGCTGAGCATTAGTGAAGTCCTACTTATTCCTTCTCCTGAGTATTTTCTGAGTATGCTTCTTCTTCCCCAACTCCATGACTGTTTCCCTAGTTCATAAAGACAGCAGCCTCTCAAGGGATTGCCTTGCCTCTTGACTCCGCTTTCTACAATCCATGCTCCATTCTATCCTCAGAGGGGGTAATCACACTAAAATGCAAAACTATCAGTTCATACCCTGACTTAAAACTAAGCAACATCTCTCCATTACTATGGACTATAATCTTAACTTCTTAATATGTCCTACAAAACCCTGTATCACCTGGAGCTTAATTCCCTGCCACCAGCTCTATCCCTCACACATTTTGTGCTATACCTTCAATGAATCACTTCTAATGTGCCCACTTTTTTTCCCTTAACCTCTACACAGTTCCTTCTGGCTGGTGCTGTTCCCTCTGGCTAAAATGCTTTCCTTTTCTAGTCTTCCTAACACTTCTCAATACAGAGGTCTCAGTTCTAGAGTTCTTTCCTCTGTAGTCTTCCCTGACCTTCCTTAAACAGATTGAATGTTCATCCCCCATCCCATAATTTGCCATATATATATATATATCTGTTATAGCACCATCCATTTGTATTGCAGCTGCTTTTTAAAAAATTAATTTTATGATGCCAGATGCTACCATTAAGCTATGAATTCCTTAAGAGTAAGGACCATGCCTTTTCCTTTAATGTTCCCATTGTCATGTACAACACTTGATTCCCATGAGAAGCTCCACAAGTATACATTGAATGAACAAGACCTCAAAGACTTTGTAATAGTTTGCATTTCCATGTCGACTATATTTTAGCAACACTTTCTCTCTATCAAGGGATTAGTCATTTATTAAAAGTCAGGGCTAGTGTGCTCCAGGCCCCGGTGCATGCAGCGAGTGCGTGGGAGGAGACACCCTGCCTTTAGAGAACCAGTTCTTAAGGGGAGACGGCAACATCCATTGGTCAGGGGTGGAAGTGGGGCTGGGGAGGGGGGTGTTTAAAGAAGGAGGGGAAAAAAAAGTCAGGGCTAATTGCTCACCTGGCTCTTATCCACACGTTCTCGGTGAATATATTGCCCAAGTAGTACCATGTGTGGGCAACAGGTGATTGTTCTGTTTTATGATTTTCCAGGAGTCATTACTGACTCTTTCCTGCAAGGGCTCAGAATTGTGAGTAATGCAACTGGTTACTTATATTAGGAAAAACCCTGTTCATTCCATTTAATGGAAGCTCAGAACTGTATTATTTCAATGAAAATGATCCGGTATTTGTCAAAGTTCCCCCAGCTACAAAGATTATACCTTGAGACATAAGAAAACTTACTCTGTTAAGACTCCACATTTTTATTAGTGTAATTTTTAAAGAAAATGTCTTATGTAATACAGTAATAATCTATCTAGAAATAAGATATATAGAGGAGAGGGGAGTAGACTACATTATCTTGGAGTTTTATTGAGATTTATGAAAAAGTTCTACAAAATTAGATTCTGGCATTTAAGTGCATCCCACTAGAAAATATTTTAATATTTCCCGGATACTAGGTTATCTAATAGTAGGTATATGATCATCCCTGTTTTGTTTTCTTCTGTTTTTGCATACATAAAGGGGGAAAAAAAAAGATATTTCAAGATGTATCTGCTGCCGAAAGATTAAAAGATAAAATTCAGGCTTCAGAGTGTTATTAAAGCAGGCATTTTGACCTCTCAAAGTTTGACCTTTCAGAGATCAACCACTCTAGCCCTTCCCTCTGGGTTTCATCAGAAGGAATTAAAATCATACCAGAAGAACAAGAATCTGTCTCACTTTCAGACGGTTAGAAAATAAATCTCCATCAGCAACTCATGTTAGTGGATCACTAATCCTATGGAATGACTTTTTCACGTCTTCTTGAAGGGCCTCATGCTTCCACCTAAGCCCTTTTCCTTCCTCTAGACCTGGAAAACACCATCCACAAAACCACATCTTCATGGGAATGCCTTTGGCTTCACATAACAGAAACCTCAATCCAAAAGGATTTATAAATAGTCAGGAAATAGCTTCTCTCATAACAAGTTTGAGGTTGTGTGCGCTCTGAAGTCTTTTGATTTGGTGGCTTAGGCATATCCCTGAGGACACATGTCTTTCCACCTCCCTATGACCATCCTCGGTTTGTTTCAATCTCAGGCTGTTAGCAAGATCACTGCACAAGTCCAGAAGACAAAATCTGGGGGGAGAAGAGTGGTCACTTCTTCCCATGTCTCCTCTTTAGAGGTGAGAAAAACTTTTCCAGAAATCTCCTGACAGACTTCTCATGTTTCTTGGTCAGAATTACCCATTCTTGAACCAGGCATTGACAAGGAGGATGAAATATCTATGGTTGATCAATCATGGGTGGAGTAGATCACAAAGGTTACTACATCTACCATTCCTTCTGGCGTTCCTCTCCTAGCACTGGCCCTCTCCCAGTATTATCCTGCACTGTTTCCTCCAATGATTGGGACAGAGGGACCAAGAAGAGAAGGGCAAGAGAACACAGAGAGAAAAACAGGGGTAGTTCAAGTTTATATTAAGGATATGACTTAAAAGTGGAAAATAGAATTCATTGGAAAAAAATCTTTTTCCACATTTATTAACTAAAAGAGTTAGATCATGTGATCTGAGTTCCCATTTAACCCTAAAATGTTGTGATTCTGACTGATAGGAGCCTGGGCAGTGAAGTTGGATAAGCCTATATGTTTTTAGGTCAATTAGTTTAATTGTATCAAGATTCAGTTTCCTCATTTCAAAAATAGGAGTAATAATAATCATCTTGTGGGTTGTTGTACACACTAGAAATACTATATAACTAGTGCTAGCATTGCACCTGGCACTTTATATATAGGTAATTAATAAATAACATCTGTTGCTTATAATAATAGAAAGAAGGAATTAGAGATGCCAAGAGAGGCACCAAGAAGGTCAACAACAGGAACCCAAGAAAGGCTGAACACTTTTGGTTGATTATCAAGAGATGATAACTGCCAATATCGTATCATTCATTGTGCTACATGCATTGCTTATGCTGTTTCACTTAATCCTTTATTGTTATCCTCCCTTAAAAGATGAGTGTTCAGAAGGTCACATGACTGATGAGTGGAAGAGCCTGGTCTGGAATCTGGGTCTGCTTTGTGCCAAAGCCAGAGCTCCTGACCATACACAATAATGTTTCTAGACATGAACCCCTTTACTCTAGGTTGCCTGGGCTGTGCATTCTGAACACGCACACTAATATTTGCTTTGACTTCCTTTTTTTATGCAATCTGTTTTTACCCTCGATCAACACTAATGCAGAACACGACACCTCTTCACATGCTCTGGCACTGAAAGATTAGTGAGGAATACAGATTTCACTGAAGACTTTATGGCAGGGGCAGAGAAGGGGGGTTACACTGCATACTGCACAGCAGTTGTTGACAGGTCTCAACCAACCTATCTGCTCTCAAATTTTCTTTGCCATTGAATCTCCACAGTGTGGTGGATTATTCTCCTCAGCACTTCCCCATAGCAAAGCTCTCTCTCTGGGATCCAGCTCTTTTTCCTTGGTTCCCAACCTCCATTCTGATTACCCCGACTTCCTATGCAGAACATTTAGTACCTCACCTTTTTCCTTTGACATACTCCCCAGCCCATCTCTGGAAACAACTAAAAATGTCTGCTTCTCATAAGAACTCAACCCCCCTTAGAAAAAGAGTAAGGAAGAGAAATAAATAATAATTCTTTGTCTTTTAAATGGGTAAGTGGCCTCAGTTCATCTTGGATTGGAATAGGGTATACAAAAACAAATATCTCATGTTCCTGGTCTTAAACGCTGATCAGATTTGCTCTCCAGTATTTACTGACTTCCAGCTCTATTGAACTGTTTCTTTTCTCATTAGCAGGAGAGTGTGAGGGTTATTGGAAAACATTTATAAAATTATGTGGTTATTAAAATAATAGTTCTCCTTTTTACTACCACAGATATTTATATATAATTAAAAATATTTTCTCTCACTCTCAAAGTAACACATGCTCATTATAGAGTATTTGAAAAATTCAGAAACATATCATGGAAAACATAAAGATCATTTGTAATTCTACTGCCCAAGTGACCTTCTTCTGTTAATGTTTGGGTGTATTTCCTTACAATCTTTTTTATCTATTCTTTGTCTCTCTCTTTTTCTCTCCCTCTTAGCTCTCTTAAGAGTTAAAGAAGTGTACAAGAACAGAAAACTATCTTGTCTTTGCTGATGGAAGAAGGAAATGAGAGAACAGATTTGACAAATGAGTTTGAGAATGACATTAGAATAATTTTTCTCTGTGGTAAGGAGGGGAAGACACACAAGATTAAAGAGGAAAACTCCTACAGAACTCTGTAACCTCTATAACTTTAGTCCCCAAACTCAAGCCACATAAGAGGTAATATTAGAAACATAAGAAATATGTTTATAATTTTTACATTTTAAGAGATTTAAGGAAAGTATAGCAATATATCTTGAAACCATGATTTATTTTTAAATGGGAAAAAGTAAGCATAATTTTAAGAAAGAGATAAAAGTTTTGAGAGATCTTTCACCTGTCATTTAATTTCTGCTTGGGAAAAAACCCTACGTTCTGTTTTTCTGAATCAATTTAAAAATTTGTCTTCTTGTATTTAATCAACTAGTCTCACTGGGTCTTTCACACTGATATTAAAGTTAGATGTGATTAGGGTAGTATGGAACTTCATGGAACATGTTTATTGATATAAACAATTGCACTCAAGCCCAGTGATTTCAAGAATTAAAAATATTAAGCCAGCTATTGGCTATTGAGCATTTGCAACATGCCAGATATGAGGCCAAGTGCTTTTTAAAATTATAGAATCTCATTGAATTCATATAATACCCTTTGAAATGAGTTTTATTATCCCTCTTTGTATGGGAGAGAACCTTAGTTTTAAGAAATTATGTTGCAAACTTGCTCAAGATCTCTTATCTTATGAATGTCAATTTTGTCTGAATCTGAATTTTGTGTTCTTAATTAATAAATATGTTTTACGTATTGTCATGTCAATTTAGACACTCTTCAGCAATGGGGTTTTATTGTGGTTATGCATAGATGGGTCTGACATCAAGTCTATAATATTAGTTGAAGAGCAAGAAGGTCTCACTACTCAAACCTCTTAGCATAAAATCCTCTTTGAAATGCTGTTTTAGAGAGAGGGATATGGAGGGTTAGAATAGGGGTTCAAGTCATTATCAGCTGTTGATATTTTATCTTGAATTGGCTTATTGAATTAATTCTTAAATTAGCTCACTGGCCATCCCACAGGATTCTGGAAGAATAAAGTTGTTTTTTCCAGTGAAGGTCAATTTCTCAAGGTGTGGTATGGAAGGAAGGCTTGCAAAGCCTTGGAGAAATATGGAAACAGGAAGGAAGATTAAGTGCTAAACACAGTGGAATGAAATTCAGAGATGGGGCTCCAAATATGTTTTTCTCCGAATTGATAGTTGCACCTTCATCTGGCCAAGGTACTAAATGTCTTCACCTATACAAAGGACCATACTTTTGAGATAAGATTCAGGAGAAACTTTAAATCTTGCTTAACTTATACTTTTACGATGAAACATTTGGAGAACTGGTCAAGAAAATTTGGAAGTATTAGGATATTTAAATCACATAGAATTATGGCTTTAACAACTGACTATGAATTTGGTAAAAAGAAGAAGAGCAAACAAACAAACATCATGTTAGATTCCCATCTTATACCAGACCCCAAATAAATTCCAGCTGAATTAAATTTTGAGATTTTTAAAGAAAAAAATAAAATTAACAAAAGAAATTATAGGCAAATATTTATAGAGACCATTATTATAGGTTAAAATTACTTAACATGACATATAGGCAAAACTAAAATAGAAATGGTTAACGTATTTGTATATATAAATATAAAACTTCTATGTATTAAAATCAAAATAATAAAGGTAATAAACCTAGAAATACATTTAGACTTTTATAATAAAGGAAGGATTGATATCTTTAATATATAAAAGGCTCTTAAAATAACTAAGAAAAATATAATAGAAAAATAAGAAAAGTGATATTATATTAATTATCTATTGCTGCATAACAAGTTATCTCAAAACTTAGAGGCTTAAAACAACAAAAATTTGTTGTCTCACGGCTTCTGTGGGTCAGGCATTGGGGAGTAGGTTAGCTGCATAGTTTTGGCTCAGAGTCTCTTATGAAGTTGTAGTCAAGAGGTCAGCTGGGGCTACAATCATATGGGGCTGGACTGGGTTCAAACTATCTACTTTCAGGATGGCTCATAACATGGCTTTTGGTAGGAGGCCTCATTTCCTCACTAACTATTGATAGAGATCTCAGTTTTTAGCAACATGAGCCGCTCCATACGGTGCTGCTTTAGTGTTCTTATAACATGGCAATTGCCTTCTCACAGAATGAGGAATCTAAAGAGTAAGAACAAGGCAGAAATCGCCATTACTTCAGCAGTATTCCATTGGTCTCATAAACTGACACTTATATGGGTGAAAAGGGGCTATACAAGGACATGAGGACCAGGAAGCAGAGATCATGGAAGTCCATCTTGGAGGCCGGATACCACAGAAATGAACTGGTAATTCATAAAAGTAGAAAGACACTGTGAAAGGGGCCCTGCTTGGTAGAGCAGCCCATGGCACTTATGCTACCATGTCTGGGCCTTTCCCAAGGCTTTGAAGCCCACAGCTGACAGGCTACTCTTGTGAGTTGGCCCAGGGTATATTATGGGAAAAAAGCAGGATGAGATTGGGCTGTCTTCTAAAAGTTGGCATGGCATTCCAATCCTTAAGAAAAATAATAGAAGAATAATACACAGGTGGTGTCTGTGAGTTAATGGTTATAAGCCATAGGGCAAGAGGTAGTAGGCCATAGGCCGAGGCTAAGGGGCTTCCAGTTTAAAGAGTTAGTCCAGGCAGTTGTTGATGCCTTTGCGCTACCATTGAGAAAGATAATGGTAAACAGTACAAGGAAGCTCAGTTGAGCACAGCCCTAAAAGCCAATTCCTTTGCAGTTGGTTCCTTTTGAAGGCATTTCCCAGCAAAGAATTGTTCCAGAAAAAGTAAGCATTAAATATAAACAACAGATTCTGCCTTTAGGACATATGTTAAGTTTCAGGAGATCAAAAAAATCACAGCTTTGATCCAGTAATGGCTGCCTAAACCTAATTGGAATGATGTCATTTTGATTGCTGGAACTGGTCATGAAAATCTTGCTGTTGGTGACATTCCATATTTCTCTTCTGGCCTTGTACAAATGGAACAAGGAAAGACCAAGGTTTTAAGTTTTGATAATAAAAACACAGTAGTAACAAATTTTCATAAAACCAACAAACAAAATGAACCAAAAACATTTTGTTCAGTCTCATATAGGAAAAAAAATCTATTTTCATTCTGGGATTCAAATTTTTTTACTAGTAGACTCTGACCTCTTTTTTAGTCTTAACTCCAATTTTTAGTCTTCCATCTTTCTCTTCATCCTTATCAGTCTATTCTAAACTCTTATTCATATGCTGCATTTCTGATCAGGCGTATCCTGTTGCCACCTTACCTGTCTTGTCTTTCTTTCCTTCTCTCATGTAATATGTAGACTATCATTTAAGGCTAAGTTTAAATATCTTCCTTCTATAAAAATTTTACAGACCACCCCAGCTCTTGTCATTCTCTAAACTCCAATGGCAACTTTGGTCTAATATCTCATCAGTCAATTAGGCATTCATTAAGCTATTATTTATTTTTGACATGATTACTTAAGATTTAACATGTATACACACTACTTTAAATAGATTGTAACCTTTTTGAGAACAGGGTTTATACTCTATTCTTTTTTATCATCCTTGCCTCATTCTGTTGTTTGGTGGCTACATCCTTATTTCCCAGAAGGTGGTATAGCTAGCACCTTGTAAAAAGTAACTAATCAAAAAGTAATTGATGGATAATTTATTGATTAAAGTGACATTGCAGGAGACAGACAGTAGTCTGACCCTTTTGTAGCAATGTTTTACCATGGGTGAAGGAGAACTGTGCACAAGCCAATGTAAACCTGATGAAGAACTGATGGTTCATCTGTGTTTTGAGATGTGAAATCAGTAGAAGTTATGCCAGTCCAGGAACTCTGAAATAATGGAATAATATATATGCCATCACATGAGATGCTCAGAGTGATACATTCCTGTTGACATCTCTACAAAGCCAGATAATTTTTCACCATTTCAAGCTTTTATAGACTTGTTCCCATGATTAAATGTGATCCACAAAACATACCCAATGAGTACCATTCGAGGGTAAAAGTATCTAGAATTAATAATAGTACACAGTAGGTGCTCAAAAACCTTCCTTCTTCCTTGTACCTTTGGTGACAAATATTCTAGTTGTTTCTAAAGATGGTCCTTCTTCTCCTCTTCCCCACTTCTGCCTAAGAGTTTTCATGGATGAACTATCATTCCTTATAGTTTTATAGTGCTTTATAATATATAAAGCAATTTCAGGGGCATAATTTCATTTGGATATCACATGAATCCAATCAGGCAGATATTATTAGTCTCATTTTCAGGTGGAAAGTTGAGCCTCAGGGAGCTTGTTACTTGCCTTTGAGAAATGGCTTGAACTTGGATTTTCCAATTTAGTAAAGAAGAAATGAAAAGATAGAGAGGAAATTTTGTTTTATTTTGTTGAATGGTGTGACTTTGAGAATTCCACTGTGGCAAGCATTACTGTTTGTCTCCCAAGCACAGATAGATTTACCATGAGGTAAAGAAGCCTGAGTCCATTGGCCTCTTACTTGCATAGACCTTTCCAAGGCCCTGGGAAGGGCCCTCACAATGTGTTCACAGGGTCAGATGTTTTTGTGAAATTTGCTAGCAGAAAGACTGGATTATTTTTCTATTCTTCCCAAATCACATGCTGGGGACTCAATATTTGTGTCCCCTTCAAAATTTGTATGTTGAAATCCTAACTCTCAAGGTCAGATAGTATTAGGACAATGGTATGAGGAAGGTATTAGCCTTTAGAGGCAAGATCCTCATGAATGTGATTAGTGGCCAGGAGAGATCCTAGCCCATTCTACCATGTGACATTACAGAGGAAAAAGGAAATAGGCTCTCACTAGATATTGAATCTGTGGCACCTTAATCTTAGACTTCCCAGATTTCAATATCGTGATAAATAAATTTCTGTTGTTTATATGTTACCTAGTCTATGGTATTTCTGTTACAGTGGCCCTAATAGGCTAAGACATTGTATAGCTTCAGACCCCACAAACCTGCCTCTGTCACTGCTCTGAAATAACAGAAGTCAATTTTTAGCTGGACACATTGCCACCCAACCAAAAACCGTATTCTTCAAGAGAGGGTTTCTGGCCAATGGTATGTAAGCTGACACAGTGATTTGAGACTTTCAAGAATTCACCTAAAAAGGAAGATAAGAGATATGCTGTTCATCCTCCGTTTCTTCATTTAGCTGCTTGGAACACAAACGTAACAGTTGGAGCCCTGGTAGCCATCTTAGACCATGAGAATGAAGGACTCACACCAGGAATAGTGAAGCTGATGGGAGCCTGGGGTGCTTACAAAAAATGTGCTACCATATCTGTCCTGGACTTCCACTGAACTTCTATTATATAAGAGAAATAAGCTCCTACCTTGTTTAAGCCACAATTTTTCATCTCTCCATTGTAGCTAAATCTAACATTTGATTTAAAAATGCTAGGTCATAAAATTTGAATTATGATTAAAATTGAATGCATCTAGTGGTAAAAATAAACCCTAAATAAATAATTTTAAAATAATTAACTAAATAGTAATCAATGAACAAATTGGTGAGAAGGAAAGGTTCAGGGAATTCTGTGCGGATATAACAGAGTCTAATTGGCTAGTGGAGAAGGAAAGGTGTGCAAGAAAGTTTCACTAGGAAGTTTCATTGAGCACTGAGGGATAAGTCAGAGTTAGCAGCACATGCGGCTGGGACCTGGGAGTAGAGAGAAAATTCAGGAAGAAGCAATGGTATTAGGTAGGCAGCAGGTCAGAGGCAAGAGAGAGTATGACATATACAAGGATTTGAAAAAAATTGAGAACAGTTAGAAGTTAGGGAGCCAAAGAGGGACTATCTTCAGACAAGCTTGGACAGCTGGGCTATACCCTGCTGGGCCTTTTGAACCACGTTACAGATGCACATCTTCACCTCTTGGATAATGAAAAACCATAAAAAGTTTTAGGGTGGAATGAGACATAATTAGGTAGGTTTTTAAAAAACCCTTCACATTGCTGAGTAGTATTTCATGAGAAATACTATGAGAAATAAAACTGCTGTGAATAAGCATGTACAGGTTTTTGGGTGAACATCAGTTTTCATTTCTTTGGGATAAATGCCCAGGAGTGCAATTGCCAGGTCCTATGGTTGTTGCATGTTTAGTTTTTTAAGAGTCTGCCAATCCATTTGCCAGAATGGCTGTACCGTCTTATAATCTCACCAGCAGTGTATGAGAGATTTGGTTTCTCTTTATCCTTGTCAGTATTTACATTTAATATTAGCTGTTCTAATATCTCATCGTGGTTTTAATTTGCATTCCCTAATGGCTAGTGATGTTGAACATCTTTTGATGTGCTTATTTGCCATCTGTATATTCTCTTCAGTGAAATGTCTCATCATATCTTTTGCCCATTTTCTAAATGGATAGTTTGTTTTTTTAAATGTTGAGCTTGAGAGTTTTTCATGTATTCTAGATATGAGTTTTTTGTTAGGTATGTGGTTTGCAATTTTTTTTTCTCTCACCCTGTAGCTCATCTTTTCATCAGGGTCTTTTGTAGAGCAAAAGTTTTACATTTTGATTAAGTCCAATTTATTTATGTATTTTTTTATGGTGTCATGTTGAAGAATTCTTTGCTGAGCCCTAAGTCCCAAAAATTCTCTCCTGTTTTATCTTCCAACTTTTTTATAGTTTTACATTCTACATTTAATTTTAGGATCAAGTTTTGAGTTAATTTTTATATGAAATGAGGTTATGGGCATATTCTTTTTTGTTTTTGTTTTTGTTTTTGCCTATAGATATGCAATTAGTCCAGCACATCTCTTGATGATGCTTCCCTTCCATTGAATTACTTTTGCACCCCTGTCCAAAATTAGTTAGCCATACTTATATGGAGTGATTGCTTGGTTCTCTGTTCATTCCAGTGATCTATGCTTCTATCCCTCTGCTAATACCGCATAGTCTTGATTACCATAGCTATATAACAATTTTTAAAAACAGGTAGATTAATTCTTCTCACTTTCTTCTTCTTTTTCAGAATTGTTTTAGCTCTTTTAGTTCCTTTTCCTTTCCATGTAAACTTTATAATAATCTTGCAATACCTGCAAAAAATCTTGTTGAGATTTTGATAGGGATAGTCTTAAACTATATATTAACTTGGAACAATTGATATCTTTACTATGTTGAGTCTTCCAATCCAGAAACACAGAATATCTCTCTATTTCTTTTGATCTTTTCTGACTTCTTTCATTAATGTTGTATATTTGATATGCAGCTAATGTACATGAATTATTAGATTTACACATGAGTATTTAACCTTTTTTGAACAATTTTAAATTGTTTGTATTTTTAATTTTCAGTTTCCAGATGCTCATTAGTAGTATATAGAAATGAAATAGATTTTTACATATTGATCTCGTATCCTGTAACCTTGCTGAACTTCTAAGTTATAGGAGGTTTGTGTAGATTGCTTGGGATTTTCTGTGTAGAATGTCAAATCTACAGATAGGGACAATTTTATTACTTTTTTTCCAATCTGTAGGTACCTTATATCCTTTTCTTGCCTTATTGCATTGGCCAGAACTTCTAACACTATGTTAATAGCAGTGATGAGAGTGGACATTTCTTGCCTTATTCATAGTCATAGGAAGAAAGCATTTATTCTTTTTATCATAAAATATAAAGTTATACATTTTTTGTAGTCTATGGCCATGCAACTCTGAGCAAGCCCAATCCTCTCTGATCTTGAAAGCTAAACAGGGTCGGGCCTGGTTAGTACTTGGATGGGAGACTACCTAGGAAGGCCAGGTGCTATAGGCATAAAAAATACAAAGTAAAAAAATAAGGGATCATAAGCTGACAAGATCCTTGCAATCTATGAGGTCAACTAAGGGTTACCTCGCCTAAAAAAAAAAATTTTTTTTTGTAGATGTTCTTTATTAAATTGAGGAAGCTCGCCTTTTTTCTCAGTGTCCTGCAAGTTTTTATCATGAATGGGTGTTGAATTTTTTCAAATGCTTTTCAGCATCTGTTGATAAGATCATGTGATTTTTCTTCTTTAGCTTATTAACAGGGTGAGTCATACTGATTGATTTTTGAATATTTAACCAATCTTGCATTCCTGGAATAAACTCCATGTGGGTATGGTATATAATTCTTTTTATATTTTGCTGAATTATATTTATTAATATTTTGTTAAGAATTTTTACTTCTATATTCACAAGGGTCTGTAGTTTTTTCTTTTTTTGTCTGGTTTTGGTATCTTCATGATAAATTGAGACATGTTCCCTTCTCTTTCATTTTCTACAAGAGATTGCATGAAATACATGTTAATTCTTCTATAAATGTTTGGTAGAATTATTCAATGAAACCATCATGTTCTGGAGCTTTTTTGGGGGAGGGAATTTTAAAATTATTAGTTAATTTCCTTAATAGTCATTAGGCTATTCAAATAATCTATTTTATATTGTGTGAGTTGTGGTGGTTTGTGTTTTCTGAGGAAATGATTATATCATCTAGATTGTCAGATTTATGTGTATAGATTTGTTCGTAGTATTCTCTTATTATCCTTTTGATGTTTGCAGCATTTGTAGCTATATCCCGTTTTATTCCTAATATTGATACTTTGTGTTTTCCCTTTTTTTTTGGTCAGTCTTGCTAGAGGTTTGTCAGTTTTATTGATCTTTTCAAAGAACAAACTTTTTGTTTCACTGAATATTTTTCTGTTTTCAACTTCATTGATTTCTGCTCTTCTCTTCATTATTTCCTTCCTTCTTTTTTCTTTGGATTTGTTTTGTCCTGGACTGTGTGACACACTCTAAGTCAATATCTTAAAGGACAGAGGCCATCTGACTTGTGATTGGGTAACTGGAAGACCTGGAAAAGAAAAAAATAGACATCTCTAATCACTTTTCTCCCCTCGTACAACATTAATTGAGGAGGACAAAGCCCTCTGGGTAAAAATCTAAGAATGCTTCTAGCAGTACACTCAAAACATTGACAAATCTCTATGTAAAAGGAGTTAAGAGTCATATGGTTTGGCTCTGAGTCCATTTTTTATTCTCTTGGGCCCTCAAAGAGTACAATTTAGAAACAGAGAATGAAGGAAAACCAACACAGCTCTATGTAATATGTGACATACTCATTTCATCATGACAAATTCAACAAGAGAGAGGTAATTTGCAAGCTGTGAATGTATTCTCTTTTGGTGTCAGGAGAATGGTATAGTCAGAAGAAGAATTCAACTCAATTATCCAACTATTCTGAGCATCTAGTAAGTGCAGGACACTGAGAGAAAGTTCGTGAAGGATACAAAAAGAGTTTTAAAAGTCAGGGGGAGGTTCTTATCTTCAGTGAGCTTTTAGTCTAAGACATGATCATCCTGGGCACCTAAATTGTGAGTCTACCTCCCAAACCACAGCTCTGTGCTCTCTAATCCATCACTGTATAAAATACCCAAATCCTGGAAGATAACTGAAACAGTTAGAAGATGTCAGATTTTATGAATCCTACAAAAAGTGGACCTGTGGAATACCTAATCAGATATACCTAATACTTAATACCTAATGAGAAACTGCTGGTGAACACTTGTTACTTTCTCAAGAAACGACTGGAGATGAAGTGTGGCTGTCACTGCATTTCTTTTACTGTTATTGTTTAGAATGCTCTGACTGAGCTAGCAGGAAGAAGAACGGCACAACATCATGACACTTTATTATTAACATTTATTACTAACATTATTAACACTTGAAGAACTGACACAGCTCCCCAGAAGACTTTGAATACTTGGCCACGTTCTCTCCTTCCATCTTATGCCTAGCTGCCTCCCAGAACTCCCTTCCCCACTTTGAGATGTGCTTGGGTCCCCAGCTGGCTTGCAAGCTCTAACGAAGCCCAAGGACACACTTTGTGGCATTGCCTTTAGAAAAATCTAAAGCCAGTATACACACTAAAGATATGTCCTTCATTTTGCATTTAATGCTGTCCTTACCCCACACAATAGAGACCTGAAAATGTCAACAATTGAATACAGTGAGGATTTTAAAAGTAGATTTCAAAATTCATAATAATGGCAAATATAAGTTGAATATTAAGGAAGATCCAGTATTCTGTATTCATTAGCAATTAGATCTTTCAGGTTCTTTATTTTGAAATACATTATCTTGTAGGGAGTGCAGGAAAGATGTCCTCTGTTTGAATCGGGAGTATGAAAATGTACAATCCCTGGGGAATTTGTAGAAACATTTTGAAGGACATTTGATTGTCTAGATGCTGTGGGAAAGATAAGGTTATGTAAATTTCAGTAATATCCTAATACAAAAAACAGCTTCCACTGAGCACTTACTATGTCCAGGCTTTGACGTACACAATACCCTAGTGCAACAGGTGTTATTATTCCCACTGTCAAGATTATGAAGTTGAGAACTGGAAAGTTTAGGCAATCTACCCAATGTCAATAAGCTAGTGTGTGTTTAAGCCCTAAAAAAGCCCAAATATAGCCTAAATATATTTGGCTCCCAAGTCTGTACTCTACTGCCCCTTCCTGCTAGTGCTTTATAGCTAAAAGAGTAAAAAAACAAGGAATCCAGTTTTCAGTTTATTCTGTAAATTGTTACTTGTAGTCCTATGTACATGCCACAGATTTACCTGAAAACATTAATTAAATGTGAACTTACTCTTTCAGACTAATAGTGGTACAAATCTATAATAAATTTTATCTCTAAATACTCAACTTAATACATTGAAACTTCTTTAAAGCACAAAATCCTGTTTCAAATGTTCCTTAAATTAGGTTGGTTTCTTCCTTTTATAGATCATCTATTTAGAACTAAAATATTCATGTCTGTTGGGAAGTGCAACCTCAGTTCTTAATGAAATGAGATCCAAAGAGATATTGGAACCCAGTAGCTCTGTTCTTTTGTTTGTTTGTTTGTTTGTTTGTTTAGATGTGTGAGATGCCAGCCTCCTGGTCTGCATGTTATAAGTGGAAGTTCTCCCCTCTGTCTCATGAGCTTGTTTTATATCATTCATAAGAATCTTAGGGACTGACCAAGTTTCTTCCATTATGAGCATAAATCTCAACAGAAAAATGTGTAAATAGAATGGAACATACTCTGATTTAGAAGGTAGCACAGAGTGAGACAAAGTGAGTATAAAGATACCTATCATAATTAGTATTGAGTCTTTGAAATTGATTGGGGGCATCTCTGGGGAGAGTGAATTAATAATAGTCCCTCTTTATGGTAGTGCATAATAAGAATAATTAAGAAAATGAAGATGCTGTGTGGAGTTCTTATTTTTCCAGTGGACACATAACATTGGATGATTCATCTGCTGCTGGAGCAGGATTCTGTACCCTAGATCAATTGTGTGCCTTCCTCAGGGCACTTTAATAGAACAATTGGGCCCAGAGTGACAGCTGATGAAGGGGGCTCAGACAAAGTAGAACTATTATTGCCCGGAGTTAAACAAAAATTATACCATTTAAAAACTCAGAGTTCAGGAGAAAATATGTTATCCATGAAAAGACAAAAGGCAGAAAGTTTCCACTATAATGGGTAGGTTGTAAATGTCAGGAACTCATAAAATGTGTATTTTCAATTGAGGCCAAAAGAGCCAATATATAAAAGGAAATAGACCAAGGAAAGATAACTTCATAAAAATCTCAAATGCTATGCCATAGAAACAAACGTACTGGGACTCATACCTGTATGTGGGCCAAGAGGTCTTTGAGAAAGTGCCTTTGTCACTTGTCTCCTTATCTTGAAAGTGACATCCTCTAACACCCATGAGGTTAAAAGAGGCTCCTTGGAGAAGCTCCTCTCTACAAAATCACCTGCACAAAAGTAAACATTCTCAGGGAAAATGGGACTAACATATGGTTAATTCTATCAAATGACTGAAATGAACCTATTGAGAGGTGGAAAGAGGGGATACCACTGTGGCTATAAAGGGGTGACATGATGTTCTTTTTCTCATAATTTACTCTAAGTGAAGGTAGAAACCAGGACACAGAACTTTTGTCACAGATGGAAAGAGAAAAAGGAACCAGTCATTTTGTTTTCATTCATATGCGTTACAAAAAAAACCTCCCTCATGGTTTCCATAGCTACCCCACTGGTTTTCATTTGCAGCCAGTGTGCAGTAAGGGGCATTGGCACTGTGCCATGGCATTACATCCTGTCCTGCATGACACTGATCAGCACCTCCAGATGTCACCAAGGAGGGCAAAGGAAATCTGAACAGACTCCTTCCAACTAAACAATTCTCTTTTTCTCTTTAGCTTTTAAATTCTTACTAAAGGTGGTTCAAGAATGTTCTTCAAGCTAAATACAAACTAGAACACTAAGGAAAGATATGGTTATCTGTAATAAAGTAAACACATAGATTTTAAATATTACCAGTCTTCTAATTAAAGATGATGGATTGAACACATGTACTTATCTCCTTTCTGAGAATCCACTAGAGAGACATAAATGAGTCAAAAAATAAAAAAAAATTAAATTTCCAACAACAAAGAAAATGGGAAGTAGGTAGGCTCAGTAGAAGAGCTATCTGAACAACAAAATCCTGAAAGATGTAGTGTGAAAGGAGGATGTGAAATGGATTGAGGAAGTCACAATTTGTATTAAAGAGGCATTTAGATAAGTTGTCCCACAACACACTGAAGTGTTGAGTTGGAGATGCTGGATATTGTGGAGGTCAGGAATGAAGTTTAGAGTCAAAAACAGGGGATTAGTTGACAGTCGAGATATAAGGATCACGTTTAGCTTTCTCCCCACCCTACTCCCAACACTTGCACAGCCAGCGCTAGCAGCTACGTATCTCCTTCAGGCTGCAGACTGGATATTTTTCTGAAGAAAATTGTTTGAATCTTGCAAAAAGACTTACCCATGTTAGTACTAGGGTCTCCCCGCTTTAAAGATGATTTCCCACCTGATAATCTAAAACAGACTCCAGCAATTCACAGGCCTTTTTCCACGTACAGATAGCTCAAAACCAGATTTTCCTTGCATCACTCTGAATTAGAAACAGCCAAATTAGTACTTTCCATATATTTGAAGGAGCCCTCAAATGGGGGTGATGTGGGATGTGTGGGCCCAAAAGAGTAAAAATGCCGGGAGAAGAAGAGAACTTAAAAAAAAAAAAAACCCTACAATTAATATCCATGGTATAGAAAGGTAACCTGGCAGAGGGTTAAAGCAGGTGTTGTTGAGTAAGCCAGTCTGAAGTCCCACCCTCTTACAGGCATGCAAATAACTCAGTTGGACATTTAGTCAATTACCAAGTATTGGTTGTCCATCTTTTATGTGTTAAGCTCATCTTGGGCATCAATGGTAGCTAATTTTATTTTTAATGGCATATAGTCAATTTTATTCATGGTAATCAATTTCATCTGTCCATTGCCTCTTTTACTGAATACAGTCTGCACAGTGAGGAATAAGAATTATGGGAACAGAAAATCTCTCACAGACATTGGAAACAATTGCAAAAGATGAAATGATGGAACACAGCAGAAAGAAATACCACCTCTCATACGCTGGGTGCCTCAAAGCTTGCAAAACACTTATTTATCTCACATTATCCTGCAACCCTAAAGAATAGAACATTTTTCCAGCTGCCCTTTCAATCTAAGCCAATGTCGAACTTATTGGGAAGTATAAAGATGCAATGTGGTAACATGCAAAGAGCTTCGCACGCCTGCTATCTAAGTGCACAGTAAGAAATAGCTGCTACGATAAAGAATTTAGGAGCCAGAAAAATTAAAAAGTGGGGCAAAGTTTACCTTTTGTCATTATTGCTCTTTCTTTCTGTACTTGCTTTCCTTCCTCCATCTCTTTGCACCTTAATGTATCTAAATTTTTAGCTCCTAGGTGCCCAAAGTCTCCTAGGTACAGCCTCTCCAGCTTACAACCTCTGTTCCCACCTCCTCAATCAGACCACATCAATCTCACGTCTTTCCTTCAGATCTTTAATGTAATATGACAATGATTAATACTGGATCCCTAAAGTTTTGTTTCAGAATCACTTAAAAATCTTTAAAAGAAGAAATTTCTGTCTTTTTACAAATGCAATGGCATAAATCTAAGTTACAGTTGCTTTGGTATTCAGGAAAGTTTGGGGTCTTTCTTGGCATTGCTGATTGAACCACATACACAGGTGATTGTCTGCTTTGTTGTCCCAAATAACTTGCCATAGCATCAGCTAAGTGAAAGATGATTCAGACTCTCTTGACTTTCAGAAATATGAGTTGAGGGTTGGAGGAAGTAAAGGGCTTTTCCTAGAGATTTAACCACTGACCGACCTGTGGAAGAAAGTTTAACTTCTTCAAGTAGAGGAAACAGTTTTTACCCTCTTCCACAGAAAACCACACCTCTTAGCCTGGCGTCATGGCAAATTTCTTAAGCTGAAGAGACAATTTTTAGAGCTACACAGTAGATCCTTGAGTGAACATTTCCATAATATAAATCTGATTCCCATACAAAGACTGCTAGATGTATTGTGTAGGGTGGGTTGTATTGCATTGGTGATGGTAATGGTGGTGGTGGTGGTGATGTGTGTATGTGTGTTCATGTATGTGCACTCATCAGAGACAGAAAGAAGAGCAAGACAGTGGAATATTTACCTATGAAATTTGGCTCTAAAATAAACTAAAAACCTCTATTTTGTTGGATATTATTACAACCATTTTCAGCCAAATAGTACTTGTTTTGCTTTGATTGTACAGGATATAAACTCGGCATCCCACAGAGTTGGGTGATTGTGGAGTGCTACTGTGATAAGAATTAACCATCTGCTGAATATCTAAGCAAGAATCATTACTGCCTATATTCTAAGACAACTTCCCGTGGAGTCAGATGATTTCAGAAAAATTTTTATGGTGAGAATTAGCACTAAATGGCCCATCTGCCATTGTTCCCTGGTCCAAATACTTCTGACCAAATACTTCTGAGTTGAAGGGATCCTTGTAAAGTATCAGCGCCAATTGGACACGTGCTCTGAGAGATTCACATTTTGTGTTTTTATCCTATGTGAGTAGTGGTTTGTCAGAGACTATATATATATGTGAAAGGAAAGACAAAATGATCATGTACAGATGATCTAATTTTATGCTGAGAAAATCTGAAAGAATTAATTAAAAGTTTAGGATAGAGTGGCGAAATATATTAAAATCAATGAGTATAATTGTGATGCGTAAAATGCTGCAGACCCAGCTTAGCCACAATGCAGGTCTAATGGAAGTACCCCATCAGCCATTACTTAGACACAGCTTGTCCTTCCTGTAAGCTCCTTAATAGACTCTCAAGGCTTTAGAGAGGATCCATAAACAGTCAAATTATTTCTTTTGCAACCCCCTTATCAGCCTACTTAAAAACAGACTGTCCAGACTGACAAATATGAGAGATACACGATAATCAGTTTACTTAGAAAATGTGCAAGTTCACTCTCCCAGACTGTCTTCAGTTTTTTCTCTCCCCTTTCTCCTATAATTTCTGTTTTTTTTCCTTCCTTTCTTAAAAATAGCCTATTGATTTTTCTTCATATGAGTACATTTGCATGCTTACAACAAACTAAGTATTATGCCATATCAATAATCATGTGGAAAACATAATTCTAAAATAGAAATCACATTGGAAAAAGGAATCAACCAAAATTTTAAACTTTAACCTGGTATCAAATTTAACAAAAGAGGGTATTTTAAAAAAATTTGTATATGGCTATGTTTTTATTGCTAGGTAACAAACCACCCTAAAGTTGGTGACTTGAAACAACCACCATTTTATTTGTTCATGGTTCTGTGGGTTGGTTGGAAATCAGCTGGGTGGGTCTTCTGCTGTCTCACTTGAGGTCACTCATGTTGTTGCAGTCAGGTGGTGGATGGGGCTGTCCCATTCAAGACGAGTACACTCACATGTCTGGAAACTGGGTGAGGACAGTTGGAAGGCTGCAAGTTCTCTCACTGTCTCTCTTTCTCCTCATGTGGCATTCTCTGTATGACCAGCTTGGGCTTCTTTACGTGTCGAAGAGGATTCCTGTGCAAGTGCTTACCAATCCTCTGCCTGCATCATGCTTTTGTCCTCATTGGACAAAGCCAGTGTGGGCAGGGTCTATGCAAGGGTATGAATGTGGGAGGCATGGACTTTGGGAGGCCACCAAAGTAAAAGTCTACCACAGTGACTCTCTACTCATCCTTCAGTGGCATCACTTTATTGTGTATTTGCTAATTTATTATCAGACTGAAGTGCCATGGGTTGCAGTCTTATTTAGAGCCTAGAATATGCATTGGATGAATGAATGAAAGGATGAACATGTGGAGTAAAGTACTCCACTCCATGCTGGGAATATAGCTATGAATGAGACAAAGTCCCTGCTCTCATGGAGTTTACAACTTGCATATATGAGCCGGAGGGGGAAATAATAAACAAGTAAGTAAATAAATCAGATTCTTTCAGATAATGGTAAATGCTATAAAGAAAATAAAACATAAAAATAAAGGGAAAGAGAATAAATGACATGGTTGTAGAGACAGGTGGTTTTTTAAGAGAGCTGGAGACCTATTAGGGGGCCTAAGTGGTAGGAGGAGAATGTTCCAGAAAGGAGAAATAAGTGTAAAGCCTGGGAAAGGAATGGAGCTTTATATTTTTGAAGGACAGAGGAAGGCCAGGATGACTGGAGATTATTGAAGAGGAACAGAATTGTGTGAGATGAAGTTGGAGGAAGGCCAGATCATTTAGGGCCTTGAAGGACATGGAAAGGAGTTTGGATTTTATTCCAAGTACAATGAAATGGTAAGATCTGAGGCGAGGACATGAAATGATCTGATATCCATTTTTAAAAGTTCACTTTGGTTGTTGAGCGAAGAATGAGCCTCTCTATGCCATTGGCCTATTTTATATTTTTAATAGCACCTAACATAATCTGAAATTAATTTGCCCACTTATGTGTTTGCATGTTTACCATCTGTCTCTTCCACCATCACACCAATAAAATGTAACCTCCTAAAGTGATTATTTTGCTGATTTTGTTTGCTACTGCACACGCAAGTGTCTAAGATAGTGCTTGGCACATAATGGGTGCTAAAATTTGTCTATCAGATAAATGAGTGAGTGTATTTGTTCATTTAGATAACTAAGCCTGAGGAAAGAATCTATAGTTATGGGTGGTGAAAAAGCAGGAAATACCAATATTTGGTGGCCCTTTTCTAGTTATACCTGGGGGCAATGATTTCCTGAATACCCCTCTCCACTTCTACATTATATACAGGTGCAATGTGATTATAGTAAGCCTGAAGTTCATTTCTGGACTGCAGGAACATATATACGTGTGTGATCGCATGTCACTAAATGTGGTGAAGTGTAGAGAAAGGAGACATTTGAAGCTCAACAAGTGTGAATACAAATTCCTCTTCTGACTCTTGCCAGCTGTATGATTTTGAGTAAATTGTTTTAAAACTGGTGCCATTCTGACTTTGTCACTTCCTTATGAGTGTTTTCTATGAAGCAGTTACTCTGTTTTGTGCTCAGCAAATAAATGAATCAGGAACTTAGATAAATGTTGTTTCTCTTCTCAACATGAGAAGGAAAGGGTGATAAGGAAGGTTATAAGCCAATTATAGATATGAGAGGCAGCTGTAAGATGCTGCAGTTGTGTTGACACCAGCTAAAATTCCCAGCTCCATTCTACCTTTCACACCTGAGCCACTGCACAACACCCACCAGAGCATCCTAGAAAGGGTTACCCAGGCCACAGAACCTGTGGGTTCCTGAAAAACCAAAACCAGGGATCATTATGACAATGAATATTCATTGAGTGCTTATTGCATGTCAGGCACCACTCTTATCAGCAAACACAATTACTCCTCATATGACTCCTATTGTACTATACAGGTGAGGGAATTGAGTTACAGGAGACAAATAACTCACTTCGTGGCACATGGGTGGTAGGTGGCAGAGCTAGGATTTGAACCAAAGCAGTGCCACTCCAAAGTCTAACTCTTAACCATTGTGCCCTCTTTCTTTCCCATGGTATGGGAGGTGGTCTGAAAAACTGGGAAGATGACAAGTCTACAATGCATGTCTGTGGTTTCAACAGTGCAGTAGATTCCCTCGTACCCCCACGGTACCCACTGCTGAGCCAGGCTTCTGGCCAAGCACACCAGAGAGATTTATTTCTAGATTATTCCCTGTGTCCCATGGCCCCCGTGTGTCCTAGGTTATGGGAAAAAGACATGGTTTCTATGACCAGTGTCTGTCCAAGTCCACCTTTCTCAATCCGCCACCTCCTCCAGGACAGCAGGGGCCTCTTCCTCAGAACACCTGTGCTGCCATCATATGCCAACTTTTAGTCAGTTACTATCTTATTTCACAGAATGCCTAGCACACAGTGCTCAATGCATGCTCGATGAATCAAAAAAAGATAATTTCAGATGATGATGAAGAATCATTACAGAAGTCCTACCTTCTGCAAGTCTGGGAGCTGTGCCAGTTGAAAGAGCTGATGTGGCACCATTGGCACAAACAGAGAACCATTTTAAAGTGCAACTGCAAAATTTAAACATTAAAGCATGAGAAATATTTTTATGACTGCACCTTGCCAAATGGAACTGAAGCAGATTTTGATATAAAAATTAACAGGAAGCAAAAGTGGAATGAATAAAAATAGAAAAGAAATTACCAAGCCTTGAAAGGAAGTACACAAGATGAAAATGGAATGAAATCTACCTTGACTGGAGGAGATCACATAAAAATGAATAAATGGATAGTATATTAACATGTAGTACATCTACAATCTGTCTTTATAGAATAACAAAAGATATTTTTATTTTGGTTGTGGTTTTTTTTCCCATTGGCCCTTGAAATAAGAGGTTTAGTTTTATATAGAACTACTGCTTGGGGCACATGGGAGATGCAATATGTTTCTCTCTAAATCTCCCTGGATGCAACTATTTGCTTGGATGAAATTTTCTGTGAAGTTGAGGGTGATAACCTGGGGTTGGAGTAAGTGTGTGTGTGTATGTCTGTGTGTGTTGTTTAGGGATGTGAGGAATGGAACATATCAGAGTTGAAACCCCTTAGAAGTCTGATAGAGCAACTGTAAAACCTAATTAGGAAGTAAAAAACCCAGTCCCTTCCCTAAGGCTCACAGTAGCTGCTCTTGGGCAATTCACTTTATCTTTGGGTCTCAGTTTCACTAATTATAAAATGGAGATGCTAATTCCTACTTTTCCTGTCCCATTTATGAGGACAAAATGAGGTAATGGACATGAAAGTACTTTAAAGAGCCTAAATATAATACTAATGGAAGGAATAATTGTCATAATTTTTTCTAAGTAATAAAATTATTGTGTATGCAATTCTAAGATTACAAAAGTTTATTTTGAAGAGTAGAGGAATAGCAATATATATATATATTTATATAGTATCTTATAATTTTAAAAATAGAAATTACCAATCTACATTCACCTACCAGATTCACTAAATAATCAAGCAAGATAAACAGCTTTTGGACAGATGGAGAGAAGCTGAATGAATTGCACGAGGTCTTCCAGCTCTTATATGGTAGAACCCGCACTAGGGCACATGTAATCCCACAGCTGGTCCAAACAGCCGCCATGCTGACGTTGTCACCATTCATCATGGTTGTGTGTGTTTGTGTGTGTATGTGTAAATACATCTTCTAATTAATGAAGACATGAAAAAGTGGATTTCTTGTTTCATACTTTTCTCCTCAAATCTTGCTCTTACAAACACAATACACTTTTTTTTTTTTTGGACATTTGCTGGAGTTTATTCAATCAGTATGTACTATTCTAGACTCCATGCTGGATATTGGGAATACCTTGTCAAGAAGTAATCGTTTTGATCTTCAGGAAACTTCTGGTCTAGAGGGGAAGACAGACACATAAACAGGTAAGTGTATCATGTAATGAATGTTGAGACTCGGGTAAAATGACTTCTGTGGGAGCACTCGAGAGAGGTATCTTTGTGGTCCGGACAGAGGAGGCCTCCAGAAAGAAGTGATGTCTAAGGTGAGACCTCAGGAAGAACAGTAGTTAGGAGAGTCAAGGAGGAAAAAGCATCAGGAGGTAGCCAGAGGTCTAGGCCAGCTGCAGAATGTTTTAAGAAATGTTAGTTTCCAATAGTGTGGCAAGTTCTGCTCCTGTATCTGGAGGACCATGGGGACAGATGGCTTGTCTTAACATGGTCAGTGATGAGTGGATATTCCTATAGTGACAGACAGGAAGGCTGGGGGGTTGGGTTATGGAGGGTTCAAGCAGACAGTAGCCTCCGGCTCCAAGGAGGAACTCCCAGATTTAGGCTTGTGATAAGTTCTACATTCTACAACTCTGGAAATAGATTTCCCACCCTTCCCCTACTCCCCCAGGGCCGTTTTGACTGTATTTGGAGGTTCACCTGACAGGAATCCCTGGAGAAGTGATTCCAAGTGTGGAGAGAAAGGAGGAGGAATCAAGGATAACCCTTTAGGTCTTTGCTTGAAAACTTGATCACTGCTATTTCCTGAGTTGGGGAAAGACTAGGGGAAAAACAAGTTTTGGGGGAGTATTTAGCAAATGTTTTCTTTTGGACACGTTAAGCTTGAGATACTTCTTAAAATTTAAGTTGGTCTAGTTCTGGGGAGCAGTCAAATCTTGAGTTATAAATTTAGGAATCATTACTTGTGGATCGTTTTTAACATTGTAGAGGGCAGTGTGATGTCATTTGAGAGAGACTGAAGAGTAAAGTGAGCCCCAACTTGGCATCTGGGGATAAAATTTCCTTTCTGTTCTTTACCACATTTCCTTGTAATGTGAACACACCTAGCCTCCAGGCCCAAGTTTCCCCGCTTTTCTCCTGCTTCTTCAGTTCCTCTCCTCCCCCATCCTCTTCCCTTGTTTGATATCAAAAAGCCCCAAACATTTGGGGAGAGAAAATTTCCATGAAAAAGAGGGAAGGTAGAAAGTTAAGGAGGATGGTAGTGGGACTGGCTATGGAAAATTCTTCTCAACTGTTAAAAGAGGTAAAAAGACTTAGTACAGAACCAATCAGTACTAGCATATGTACTTATACATTTTGTATATGGCTATTCATATACATGAGTTGTCCTCAGAATTTTCTTGAGAGCAGGAAATTCCTCTTTGTGTTTTAAGAAAATTTCACTCTAGTGTACACCAAATACTTTAACAAAATATATTTGTTGGATAAATTTCTTCTTCACCAAAGAAGATTAAATTACTTATCTATATGTTTATTTTAATACTTAACAATTCAACAGTAGTAAGGTAAATGTTTACTGGGCCAGTGTATGTGCGTGTGTTTCGAACTTAAGGAGTCGTAAGCACACTCCTACATCTAGTAAGCAATGATATTTGGGAGTAGAGAAAAATCATTTCAGATTAAACTCCCTTTTCAGTTTTTAAGTGTTGGCACCCATTGCTGGTGAGTACTTGTTTTTCAACCAAGGGTAAGATGCTAGAACGAGGCTCTGGCAATCCCCAGTGACTGAACTGAAGAGCAAACATGCGCCTTCCCCCTCAGATATTTTGGCAATTAATTCACTTATATCCAACTTCTAGCAGATGTAGCACTTGAGGGAAATAATAACTCTTCCTTCATGCTTAGATTTCCCCCTCTTCTTATAATTAAACCATAAGGAAAATAAAAGAGGAAATGAAATATGCATCATTGCCGTAAGAAGAAACAGAAATGCAAACAAAATAGTACGGTCTGCAGATTGACAGTCGCCCTGGGAGTCTACACCTTGGCCGGCTTCCAGCTTATTGGTCTGCTCACATCCTCATTGCCTCCTCCCTTCTCGTTCAGTTTCTGTGTTTTGGCCATATTTGAGTCCCTCCATTCTTTCCCATTGTTGTCCTGATGGCTTTTCTATTTCTCTTGTACAACTAATATTTTCACATTTCTTCAGGACAGTACTGTAAAATAAGATCACATTTAAAAAAGAAATTCTATATGCTGCTAGCAAAACCACAAATCGACAAGTTGACAACAGCCTAGGCAAATTGATTACTGAAAATTTAGACACAGATAATACAGTAGCCTTTATTTCAGAAGAAGTACATGTTTTTAACCTTTGGGATTCTTTAGAGACCCAAAGAGATAGGATAGGTTGATATAGGATAGGTTTTACTCACAGATAGAGAGCAAGTGCTGCCCCAATGAATGATTGATCTAATGAACTCTAGAAAAGTCACATTCCCTAAAATATGTCTCCCACTTCCTCTGCCTCAGTGACTAAGATTTCAACTGAAAACAATATTAATAATGCCTTATGCATTATTGGTGTTATGAATCCTACTGTTGTAAATATGTTATTAAGCTACACATTTGTCTGGCTCACTGGTGCTTGTGAAGTGCCCTCCTATGTGCCATGCGCTGAGCTAAAATGATGTGCACTGTCTTCCCTGGTTCTCATAATAACCCTGTGAAGGGAGCATCATTATGCTTATTCAACAGATGAGGCAACTGAGGCTCAGACAGAGCTTGTCCAAGTTGGGCCTCTTACACATGGCAGAGCTAGGAGTTCTGACTCCACATGTGGAACTTGCTTTGCATTCTAAGTGAGTGGCTGACTAGCCATTTGTTGATGACTCCTGCTAAAACACAGGTGTGTGAATGCCGAGAGAGCCCTGGCTTGTTCATCAGACTACTTTATTAGAGAACCAGATCCTGAGAAGATGAGATGGGCTGGGTGGGGAATAGAGGACTCAGGCAAGTGGTCAGGGAGAGAGGAGGAAGGGGGCAGTCCCCACTGGGAAGCTCAAATTTATGCCCTGGGTGATCATGAAGTACCCAGCGCCTCCTAGCATGTAGATGAGAAGTGGGGAAGAAAGAACAATGGTGCATTTTTGCCAGAAGCTGGCCTGGGTTTTCAAACCAGGTGACAGATACTGTTCAGGTTTCCTCACTATTTCATGGGGAACCCACATTCCTTGTACCTTTTATGGCTTTTAGTTCTCAGTCTGGTTAGAACACATGGTGTTGTCATGGAGACCCCAGGGCCTCCTCTGAGCTTGCTGGGGAGAACTCTCTGCCAGTGTGTGGTGTGCGTGAAGGTGGGGAAGGGGGCAACTATGAGGGGCAACACATCAGCTAAGGCCCCCAGCAGATGAACCAGTTATTGTCTCAGGACTGTCCTGATCTTAATAGACTCACACTTGCATCTCTTAGAGATGCCTAAATGTGGAAATGGCTCAGAATCCCCTCTCTCCATCCTTCTCTCTCCTTCAGATCTCCAGTGCCATGATCTCTGATGCTCTCCCCTGTGAATTTGCTAGTGGGACCTTTGGATTAAAGAACAGAGAACAGCTTTGAGCTTTGTCCTGCTCAAAAGTGTATTTGCTCCCTTCCTTCCTTCCTTCCTTCCTTCCTTCCTTCCTTCCTTCCTTCCTTCCTTCCTTCCTTCCTTCCTTCCTTCTTTTTTTCCTTCCTTCTTTCTTCCTTCCTTCCTCCTTCCCTTCTTCCTTCCCTCCTTCTCTCCTTTTATTTTTTCTGCATATTTTATTTATTATAAGATTTTCTGTGTAAACCCTTTTCAAGAATCGTTGCAAAGAAAGATTTTTTTACACTAATCACCACTTTAATATATTCTGATATGTAATAAAATTTAAATCGCAAAAAAGAGATTCTCCATAATTTCTTTATTGCTAAAAGTTTCTCGTTGTGAATTTCATGGTGTCTGTTGTAATACATGCTAGGGCATGACTTTATTACCTGAGTCACATGTAGATTCATCTGTGTGACCAAAGCCTTATCTGCACTAACTGCATGAATGTTATGACCTGCCCTAAGGTTAATGAGGTTGCAACCCTTTCACAGGAATAAGCTCTCTCGACTGTCTAGTCCCTTATGTTAAGTAAGGTGTGACTTGTAATTGACCATTTTCTCCATTCACACATTTAAATTGTTTTTCTGTGCTAAGAATTCTCTGATGTCAGAGAAGGTAAAGGTTCTGCCTAAAGAATTTTCCACAGCGATCACATTTAAGTGGTTTTCTCCTGGTTTCTATTTTTTGATGTTGAGTAAAGACTGAGGCCTTATATGAACTTTCCTACACTCATGACACATATACTTATGTATTCACCCATGCATTTTATGGTGGGATTTTTCCAGCATGATTTTCCATACTTACTGCATATATGAGGTTTCTTCACTCTTCCAGATTTTGATGTTTTCTAGTAGTTGGGGTTTCACATTCAAAAGTCTTATAGATGTATACCCAGTTCATAGCAACATTGTTGACAATAGCCAAAATGTGGAAATAACCAAAATGTCCATTGACAGATGAGTGGATAAGCAACATGTTACCCGAAGAACACGTTGTACACCAGCCTCCCCATCCTATTTTTCATCTCTAGACATGCCTGGCTGTATTTGCTCATAAATCTCATCAGCCAGAATGTGCACCAGATAGTAGTGCTAAATGATTCAGATACAATAAGGTAAGCATTATAAAAAGCACCCAACTTTGTGTCCGGCTTATTTCACTGAGCATAATGTTTTCAAGGTTCATTCATGTTGTAGCATGTGCTAGAATTTCCTTCCTTTTTAAGATTGATAGGGACAGAAAGGAGAATGGTGGTTGCCAGGGGCTGGAGGGAGGAAGGATGGGAAGTTATTGTTTAATGGGTAGTTTCAGTTTAGGAAGATGAAATAGTTATGGAGATGGATGAGGGTAATGGTAGCACAACAATATGAATGTATCTAATGCCACTGAACTGCACACTTAAAAATGGTTAAAATGGTAAATTTTATCATGCGTATTTTATCATAATTTTTAAAAAATAGTAAAAAAAAAACGTTTTAAAGAGTCCTTTCAAAATGCTTGCTTTCTATCCAATTTCTTGTCTTATGTACTCGTTCTCTGGTGGAGTTTTCCTCTCTTGATCTCCATTTTGCTGGAAGCAATGCTGGGGGAGGGGCTTTTCCTTCTCTTTCCCTTCCACTGTTTTTCTGAGCGGCCCCTATCTTCAAGGGACCCCCTGAAGGTCTTGTACACATCTGTGCTGCATGGACATATTCTGGAACAGGTAACTCCTTCTTGGTCTGGGTGTTTTCCTCTGAAACAGCAGACAGAAAATGGTAATGATGTCGAGGCTCAGTTGGTCAGTATCAGGAATCTCTCTTCTGAGCCCTGTGGGAAAGTGGGACTGTGAGTTCTTGCAATTCAGAAATCACAGCCTTTTCGAACGTTGGAAACACCAGTGAGACCCTGGTTTTGCAATTCTCCGGCATCTCATCTCTGCAGAGGTCCTTCTGGGCAGGATTAAGACACAACCTCTCTTTTTACATCCTCAAACTTTAAGGAATCCCCAGACAATTCATACTGACTGCAGTGGCCAGTTCCCGGGAGAGGAGCTAGCTGTGGCCTGGCTGAGAGCATAGCTATCATGACCATGAATTCAGGCTTTCCCAGCAGCCTGGGAAGATCAGGTGCAGCAACTCACCTGAGTCCTGAAATAACGTGTTGGCGCTGAGGCTGGAGCGAGCCCGGGTACCCTGGAAAGCTCTTTTCCAGGACATTTACATTTTAAGGAGGAATCAAGTTCTAACCTGGGCATTTCAGGCTAGAACCAGCAGGTGGAATTGTATTTCCTCTGATAGCAGTGCTGCTGAAATGACCTATTCCACCTGTGTGTGTGCCCCAGCTCTGAGTCACAGGTTCAGAGCCAGAACTAGTCACAAGTTTGAACATCTGGCTTGTCACTAACTAATGGTGAGGCCTTGGCGATGTCATTTAATCTCATGCGTCTTCTGGGGCTCGACCATATCTGCCTTCCTCTTGGGATTGCTAGGAAAATAACATGAGCTATTTTAGAAAAAGGGGGGAAATCCATAGAGCTAAATTTTGCAGAGTGTGTGTGCAAGTTGGGTGCTTTTAATAATGCTGACCTTATTGTATCTGAATCATTTAGCACTACTATCTGGTGCACATTCTGGCTGATGAGATTTATGAGAAAACATAATCAGGCATGGGTAGAGATGAAAAATAGGATGGAGAAGCTGGTGTACAACATGTTCTTTGGGTAAACGGAATTAATTTTATAGAGGTATTTTGGTGACTTACTAGGACAACATTAAAACAACATAAAAGACTTCGAACAACTAACTGTCCATCTCATCGCTTCCAAATGAATATACAGGAAGGAGCTGGGAGAGAAATTGGGGAAAATGGTCTCATGAAGGTCCAGTCAGGCTTTGCTGGTCTTCTCCCTAGAAAAGATAAATAGCATCCTTGGTAGGCCACAGGCCTGGCTATAAAACCCTGTGTATTAACAGGAGAAAGAACCAGCTGAGAGGAGGTCAGTAACACTTTGTATTAGTTTCCTGTAGCTCCTGTAACAAATTATGACAATTTTTGTGGCTTAAAACAACACAAATTTCTTCTCTTCCAATTCAGGAGATCAGGAGTCCTAAGTTGGTTTTGCTGGTGTCAACAAGACTAGCTTCTTCTGTAGTCTCTAGAGGAGAATCCGTTTCCTTGCCAGTTTTTCTGGCAGCCTATATTCCTTGGCTTCCTCCATCTTCAAAGTGCATCACTCCAATCTCTGTTTCTGTCAAATCACAGGCTTCTCCTTTGATTCTGAGGAATGTGCCTCCCACTTACAAGGACTGTTGTGATGACATTGGACCCATCCAGATAATCTAGGATAATCTCCCCAACTCAGGATCCTTAATTTAACCATACCTATAAAGTCCCTTTGCCATGTAAGGCAACATTCACGGGTTCTGGGAATTAGGACTTGGACATTTGGGGATTCCGTTCCATTATTCAACCTACCACATACATACCTTTTAGTCATTAGCAGAAGAGAAACAGAAAGAGCTGACTGTGAATTAAGAACAGAATGGAATCTCTAAGACATTTTATACTAAAATGGTTTGAAATCAATTCACTGCATTTCAGTTTCCCGATGACCAACTTATCTAGCTTTTAAATTTTATTAATATTCAAAAGATTGTCTCTTTTAACGATTTGAATGTCGTTTTTCTATTCTTCAGTGTTTGGTATTCTTTGTTACTTTCTCAAATGGTTTATCAGCCTTAATTTTGAACCTCCAGTAATTAAAAATTCATATTACATTAAGTCAAATTATATTAAAACAGTAAAGGCTTAAGATAAAGACTAAAGTTTCAACTGTAAATTTTCAGGAAGAAACATCAGATAAGATTGTATTTAAATTAAATTTAAAATTTCAATTCAAAAGCACTTGGGAAAAAAAATTACTAGAAGTCCAAACTATCCTATAAGAAATTCTAACATTTGAAATTTCTAACAAAAACCAATTAGGATAAAATAAACCAAGACAGCAAAAAGAAAGTGAGGATGCTCAAGAGATTGTATTACAATGATTTCTTATGACTAATGCCTCAAGTTTTATATTCATTGACTGTAAATACAAAATTGTTGTGAAAAGATTTTGTTTTAATGGTTTATAAAAATCCTCAAATGTTAGAGTCTGGTAAAGTGAGAAATTAACTGGAAGGTACAGGAACAACCATATCACATGGTAAATTCGAATTGTTAAATTATTACAAAAGTTGGGTTGATAAAGTACTTGAGAAATTGGCAGAACAATTACAAATAATGCTAAAATGTTGGCAAAACCAAAGAGGCATGAAAGAAATCAATATAAAATGAAAAATTCTTGTGGGAAGCAAGAATTTTGGTGATGAAATGATTTCTGGATGGATTTTTAATGCAGTTTAAAAATATTTAAAGATTTCTTTAAATGCTGCTATGAAGACAAAGAAAACCTTATTAATGAAAGCTACAGAAATCCTTTCAAACTACTGAAACTGTTCCATTGGAGACAAATTACTAAAGGGTTATAAATAACTAAAAGAAGCACTTTTTTTTGGTAAATTGGTAAATTTGGTGAATTGATGATTTTACAGATCGTTTTTGACAAACAGAACTTTCAGTGATCTGAGCTTCAGTACCCTGCCCAGCCTCCCTTGGCGAGTGGGGTTTCTCGTGGGGATACCAGGCTGCTCCATGAAACTCACAGGGCGAGGCCAGGACTGTGCTGGTTGCCTTCCCCCCACCACAGGGGTCCTATGAGTTGCCTGCGGGGGGGGGGGGTGGGGGGGGCTTTCCCACCGCAGGGGGCCCGCTTTTTCCTACCAGCAACGTCTCCCTCCATTGTACCCTGACCTTTTCTTACATTTCATTGCACTTGTGATTTACGTTTTCTGTCTTTCAGCCAGACCTTAAGGCTCTCAGAAATGGCAATGTTTCATCCAATTTTTTCTGTCCAGCCCCAAACCTGGTGCCTGACACATTATAAATGCTTAAAGAGTGACTATCGAATGAATAGACAAATATGGCAAAGACTTAAAAAAAAAAAGAATGTGTTATTTCTCCAGGAGTTAACTCTCAGCTCCTTTTACTGGGGTTCCAGGTCCCCGTGCTTCCCTTGATTGTGGCAAATATCGCCCTTGTTTCCCCACCCACATCCTCCTCATTAAAGCACAGCAGCCTTTTCCACATCTGTGCATCCCCAGGCCCAGCAGCAGTAGATCTCAACACAGGTTAGTCTACTTATTATTTATGACCTGCAGCCAGCCCCCAAAGATCAGAGGGAAATTCTATGTGCGTGGTATTTCCAACGTGACATTCTAAACTTTTTTTTTAAATGTAAAGACCTTCAAAGGTGACTTCTTTCCAATCATCTTAGCTTATTATTTATCTTTTGGCTGAGAAGCAACCTATTTATTCATCAGCTTCTTCAGTGCCTACTTCGTGCAATGCTTCTAAGCAATAAGATACAGTTGTGAACGAAGTGGATAATATTTTGTTAATTTTTAAATTTCTAATTATTTTCTTTCTAAAAGTAATATTATTGAAATAATTGTCCCTACATTTTTTACTCCTATTGTCTTTGTAACATGAGTGGGATTTTCCAGACTATCTTTCATATTTATTGCTGAAATAAACACATAAAATTTTTAAAATTGCTTAGTTCATCCACGAATATTTGATAATTTATTATTGCATCACATGTTTTCTTATTTCTTTTTTCACAGAAACAAATTATTTATTAACCATAAAGATGTTGCTCTCTCTTCTCTTTTGCACTTTTTAATTTAATATTTGAAAACACTGTATTAGTTCTTATAGTGATGAAGGAGCATGATTTTGTCATAATAGTCTTAAAAAGCTGCTGATGTAAAACTTGAGTTGCGTTTGGATGAATCAAGGTGATGATTTCAGGTTTCTATAAATATTTTCTGAACATTTTCCCAAAAGCCTTTTCCATAAATCTTTCCTCATATTCCTATAAAAGGTTATGTATGGATCCATTATGGCACGTCACACACAGCTCTTTTATTATTTATGTGTCACCCTTCTTCACTAGACTCAAGGGTCTCACCCACATTTGTATTCCTATGCCTAGTGCATGAAACATACTCAGTCAATGTCACTGCCATGACAGGAGGAAGTCAAGGTGGCATTTTCATCTCTTTTTCTTAATAATAATATCAACAACTAATGTTTAGTGGCAACATTCTATGTGCAAGACATTAAGTTAGCCTCACTTCATGCATTATTTCATTTAATCCTCATTGCAACTCTATCTGTAGTGTAATTCTTATCTCTCTCTTTTACCAGGAAGGAAACTATTGAAGAGTTAGAGAGGTTAATTAGCTTTCCCAAGGTTATGCAGCAATTATGACAGAGTGGGATACGAACCCACATTTGACTAACCCAGAAGCTCATTTTTAACATTAGGCTATACTACTAAGGCATATTAGTTCACCATAACTTGAAACTATTTTAAAAGGCTTCCTGTCTACTAGTATTATTCACACAGTTGGTTCCCGACTTATATGGTTCAACATAGGATTTTTTAACTTTATGATGGAGTGCTTTCAGCTGTGTACCCATGCAACCATTCTGTTTTTCATTTTTAGTACAGTATTCAATAAAGTACATGAGATATTTAACACATTTTAGGCTGTGTTATGGGTTGACTTGTGTCCCACCCCCCCAAATTCATATGTTGAAGTCCTAACCTTAGGACTTCAGATGTGACCTTATTTGGAGGCAGGGTTTCTACAGAGGTCATCAAGTTAAAATGAGGTTGATAGGGTATGTCTTAATCCAATAGGACTGGTGACTGACAACAATGAGAAATTCAAACACAGAGATACACGCAAAAGGAAGACAATGTGAAGAGATGTAGAAAGACAGCCAGGTTCAAGCCAAGGAGAGAGGCCTGGAACAGATGCTCCTTCACAGCCCTCAGAAGGAACGAATGCTACCTTGTTTTCAGACTGCTATCCTCTAGAACTGAGAGGCAATACATTTTTTTTGTTTGTTTAAGGCATCTAGTCTGTGATACTCAGTTACTGCAGCCCTAGCAAACAGGTGAGACAACTCTTTATTGCGAGGGGCCGTCCTTTGCATTGTTGGATGTTTAATAGCACACCTGACCTCCACATACTGCGGGCAGTAGCACTACTTTACCCTAGTTGTGACAACCTAAAATATCTCCAAACATTGCCAAATATCCCTGAGGGCCAGCCAGACTAGACTATGTGGCCTCGTGGCAGATGTTGGTCTCAGACATTAGAGGCACCTCCACTGCTAATTTCATGGCACTCTGCAGGCCCTGGGGATTTCCCAAGCAGAGCAATAGACTTGGAACATTTAACTTTGTCTGAACAAGGATTGCTCAGAAATCATGCTATATAATGGAAAAAAACTTCTAATCAACTGGAAAGCTAGATGAGATAGAATATCCTTCAGTCATACTCAGGGAAAACTTGTGGGATTTCATTTTTTAAAAAATTTGGATAGTGCTTTGTCTGAAGATACTGGAATTTGTAGATGTCTTGCTAGTCTTGCTATTCTATAGGAGCAATGAAAAAACGAAAGAATGAAAATGATGCTTCTGTGCTATATGAAGATACAAACAAGTCACCGCATCAGCATGAAAGTGATGGGAGAGTATCAAAGGGGATAGTGGAGAATTACGCACATATTTTAATAAACTAGTACAAAGGTTTGGATTATGTTGCTATTTATTTACATATGAGAAGTTAGTTGTAATGAATAGAACAGGACAGAAAAAACGGCAGCAGGCATATAATTGATGTGATTAAATCCTTTTTATATCCTTTAATTTCAGAGGAATTCGAAAAGGTCACATCTTCAGAGCTGCCATAATTATATTTTTCTCACAGCACGAACTCTTCTGAATGGCAATGCAGGAAGCTACCTTCAGGTGATGGATTTTTCCAACAGGTCAATGCATCACTTTGAACAACAGAAAATGCTTTCTCTTTTGCTAATAGTTGAAGCGTGTTGACAAAGTCTAGATTATAAATCTGTAAGAGATTCAAGTAGGGCCACCTACAAATTTAATTAACTTTGAGATTTATCTGATAATACTGGTCCATAATCAATCAGGCATCGTTTGTTTTTCTTTTTTCCCCTTCATATTTTAAATGTTTTTGCTGCTTTCTCTCCTCATGCACACATATGCATACACTAATATGTCTCTATGTTTATGTCTTTGTTTTATCATAAGTTAGGACTGGAAGTAGCTAATCCCCTCCACCTCTCTGACTTGAGAGTTCCTGAATGTGGTCTTGGTGACCCCCAGCTTATCAACCCCATCACTTCTCCACTTTAAGGGTCACAGGAGCAGGAGACAGATAACACAATTCAGTGTTAGCTTGTCTACATACTGGCTGAGTTTCTGAGCTCCTACTTCTCCACCTCTGAAATAGATGCACTGACACCTGTCTGCTCACTTTAAAATAGTGTGAGAATCAGACAAGACAATACACATGAAAATGGTTTGTAAGCTGTCAAGTGCATCAACATGGAAGACATTATTTTCATTGCTTTGTCCCAGTGAATAAGGAGGTCAAGGCTCCATGAAAATTTGGAGTCGGAGTGGGTGGGGATCACTGACTGAAGTTTCCTAGGAATCAATGGAGTTTTGGGAGGAAACAGGACACCTTAGAGGTAAGTCTCTTTGGGTCATCAGGATAGGATTTAGTATCTTGAAGTAGAAATTTACAATCATAGGCTTTTGAAAAAGTGCTTTCCAAAGCTTTGTAATTTAGGTACTCTGCGAGATTACCTGATTTTTGTTTCTCAGGGAGGAATGGCTTTATAGTGTGATACAAAAGATGCCTATATTTTCAGATGGGTGTTTTGTAGGCAACACACTTACTTAAGAAGGTCTTGAAAAGTAATAGACATTTTCTAGGGAGAAAGGACGGGGAAAGAGCTTTATAGAGAAACCAGACAACCAAACCAAAGACAAGGAAGAAAGCTACAGCAATGGAAGGGCCAGGCTGGGGGACTTGGTGGGGCTGGGAGAGGATGGGTGCTCATGCGGGAACAGCTGCGGGTCTGTCTTTCACATCTCCCCAGGCCTCACTAATCCTACCCAGCGTTTCCAGGTGGGCCAGTTCATCCTCTCCAACCTAGCTCCTGCTCTGGGGAGGAACACTACTGCTGTTGGCCCCTCACTGTTTATCTAGCATTATCCCTGTGTGCTGTGCAAGGTAAGTGCTCTATTTTTGCCCATTTTACAACAAAAGAGAGTGAAACTCAAGAGACATGGAAGGCAAGTTCTCTAAAAGATATTTGCGCACCCGTGTTGATAACAGTGTTATTCACAATAGCTGAAAGGTGGAGGTAGCCCAAGCACCCATCAGCAAAGGCATGGATGAACAAAACGTGGTCCATATGTACAATGGAATATTACTGAGGCATAGAAAAGGAAGGAAATTCTGACATTTGAGAACATGGATGAATCTTGAGGACATTATGCTAAGTAAAACAAACCAGTCACAAAAGGACAAATGCCATATTATTTCACTTATATGAGGTGTCTAGAGTAGTCAAATTCATAAAACAGAAAGTAGATTGTTGTTGCCAGAAGTTGGGGGGAGGGGGAAATGAGGAGTTAACATTTAGTGGGTATAGAGTTTCAGTTTTGCAAGATAAAAACGTTTTGGAGATTGGTTGTATAATAATGTGAGTATACTTCACACTACTGAACTGTGCACTTAAAAGTGGTAAAGAATAAATTTTATGTTAGCTGTATTTTGCCACAATTAAAAATTAAAAACAAAAAGATGTAAATACACCAGTGTAAAATCACATAGCTAGAGATAAAATTATTTAAACACCATTTCTGACTCAAAGTATGCAAAGCTCTGCTGCTCTACAGGGAAGTGAAAGAAGAAAAAAACAAACAAAAAATAACAATAAAAGGGGAGTGTATTGACCCCACCCTCTTTTCTTCCTCTTCATCTTCAACATAGTGGAGTTCAGTACTTAGTGACTTCTAGAATAAAACTCCTTTCTAAAAAGTGGGATTATAAAATATTTATTTTTCTTCTCTTAGTGTTAGTCTTTATTTTCTTAAGTTTCTTTATTGACTACGAATTACCTTTAAAGTGGAGAAGGAAAGTGCTGATTCTCTACTAAAACAAAACATGGTACGCAAGCTGTTGAGATGTTTGGGTTCTCATAGCTGAACGTTCTGCAAGGGTGAGTAGCTTCCTGTGTGTCACCAGCCAACCCCAGGCAGGATCTGGCCTCATCACATGGCTGCTCTGTTCTAGGAAGAAAAAGAGACCCAGAGATGGCAAATGACTTTCCCCAAGTTCCAAACCAGTCACCATCAAGTCTGGACTAGGAATCAGGTCTTGCAGCCTCCACTGCAGTGCCCTTTGCCCAACTTCACTATTTCTCTGAGTTGGAGGAGCTTGGTGTACAGATGAGGTCATGTTTACACGCAGCTCTGCTTCATTTACACCAGGGTTTCTCATCGTCAGCACTGAGGATGTTTTGGGCCAGATCATTCTTTGTGGAAAATGGCTGTCCTGTGTATTGCAGGATGCTTAGTAGCATCCCTGTCCTCTCTTCACAATTTACCAGTAGCACTCCAGACCCTACCCTTCTTCCTGTTGTGACAACCAAAAATGTTTCCAGACGTTGCAAATGTCCTTTGGGTGGCACAATCATCCCCAGCTGAGATCACCGATTTACTCTTGGTGCAGAATTCATAAAATCAACAGACTTTTCTTTCGGACTTTTATCTCACCTGTTCATAGTTAAACAGAGTCTGATAAGTTTATGTAAAAAAAAATCCTTCTAAAAAAATCTCTGGCCTGATCCTTGGCCCTCACTGCAGCCCAGCCTCGTTAATACTGTGTCGCTGCTGAAAGAAATCCCAGGTGGTTAGACTGAGCCATTGCAGCAGTATTTTTGCCAATTTGACTGATACCCATATCCAGTCTCATCCTTAGCTAAGCTTCCCTGTAACTCAATTACTGACCTGATGCTTGTGCCCTTGTCCTGTTTCCTTCCTGCCATGCAGCAGACCTTGTCCATTTTACTCTGCCCACCTCAGAGCCATGTGTTCCCCTGATCTCATCTGGATGACTCTGATGTCAGGAGTGGAGAGGACCGCCCACCAGGGGTAGCTGTGCTGAGGAACAGAGTCAGCACTTGCATTAGAAAACCTGGGTTTGACTCCTAGCCTCTCAGTTTCCTCATATGAAGCATCCTACCTTGTAAGATTGTTGAGAGAACAAAATGAGATGATATATGTAAAGTGCTTAGTGCCATATCTGGTCAAGTCACCTTTGTAGTTGTCATCACAGTCATTATGATTTTGAAGAAGCCACTTACTTAACTACTTTCAGGGCCTTAACATACTTGTCTGAAAAAGAAATGGGTCAGGTTTGACTAACTTCGAAGGTTTTCTACAGTGTTAGTTTTTTAAAATTATTTGTTGTGTTATAACCAAATATGTAAAATGGAACAGTTACAACTTCTTACAAGGTGGTGGTACAAATGACTCATAACGGGAAATCCTTGGAAACTGTAAGTCATGTCAACATATGGTGGGTTTGGCCAAGTGGGTGGAAAGATGATGAGCAGGTGGTCTGACACAAGGCTGTGGGGTGCTGGGCTCTAGGGCTCACACTGCACTGGGGCCGCTCAGGCCACCTGTGAACAGACCCCCATCTGCCATTTTTTCTATGGGTCTTTGTAAGTTGGTAGCCTCCTGGAAACCTCCATAGAAGTGGGGAATCAAAATTGACTGCCAAAACAGGAAGAAACCGAGAGAGCATGTCTTTCTTTCACAAAGAGACCAGTTTTCCCACTCTCAGAGGGCTCAGGAAGCTAAAGTGCAGATGATAACTCTTGTAGGTGATAGGGAGGTTGCCCTAAAACTCTGAGAGGCCAGATTCTCAGCATGCAAATGCAGAGATTTGAGAAAAGCAGAGATGAATCCTAACAGCTCTGATGAATCCTTAGAGTGCTGCTCCAATACAGAAACTTCTGGCTCTGATGCCTATCAACCAGATGGTACCCAGCAAGTCCTTCACCTTCTAACAGTATTACTAGTAATGGTCATGGTGATGGTGGTGCTAGACTCCACCAGCTGCTCTTTTAAGGGCTTTACATATATTACCATTTGAATCCTGACAACAGTGTTTAGGTATTATCACTCCCAGTTTATGGAACACAATGCCAAAGCCCAGACAGTTTAAACAATGGGCCTCGATTTTCCAGTAGAGACCAGTGGGCTTATTTCGAAGTCTTAAGTGGGATTTGGATAAAAAAGTTGTTGCCATCTCCCATATGACACTGACCTTGTGTGGAATTGCCAACTGTGCTGGGAAAGGCTCCTCCTCTTCCAATCTCCTTTGTGGACTTGTGCTTTCATGATTTAAAACTGCATTTATTTATATTGCTAAATTATAGCAATGTAAACATAGTTCTCCATATGTTTAGCTATGATCAGTCCATTTTCATTAAATCTTTAGTAATTTAGAAGAATGCACAAACCATTTGAAGCAGGCATCATGGACCTAGGCATCTAAATAGGCTCTACTTTCTAGTTTCGTCATCTGTGGCCAAACAGTTCCCTTCTCTTCACCTTTATTTCCTTTTTTATTTGTGAGTGGGAATAAAAGATTTCTTCACAGGGTGGTTATGAAGGGCCATTGATATGATGGAACTAAAAGTTCTTTGTAAAGAGTAAACTATCATCAAAAGATGATAGTTTTCTTTGGGGAAAAAAAGCTTCTATTTTCTTATCACCAAACTAATACTAGTTCACATCATTGTTATTCATTCATGAAAATAAGAAAAAAATACACATCATAATCTCTTCATGCAGAAATAGCAGTTAACAGTTTAGTTTATATTCTTTCAGATCTTTTATTAAAATAAAAAGTACCCTTGTTATAACAATTATAATTCTGTAAAAACATGTGCTGATGATGTAGAATTAGGAGAGAGTTTGAAAGCAGTAGGTTAATGAGGGTGGGAGGTTGGGGAGGGAGGAAGCTGAAGGAAAACAGTGGATGCATCTATTCAGAAGCCCCCAGACTGGCATCTAGTTGGATAGTTATTCAGTGAAAGTAGGGAGACGGTAAAAATGGAAACCACTGTGAATATTTCATTAAAGTAAAACATAAATACACTTTCATTTGACAATATTTTGAAGAGACATAGCCTGTTCTCAAAGTATGTGACAGCTGATTGGAGTTCGGCATGGAGTTTTAAAAATAAAAGTTGACTTAAAGTCAATAGTTTCCAGGCCCAACATCTTAAAAGTGGAGAGAGAACTCAGACAGGAAATAATCTGAGTTCAGACTTTTCTAAACAAAATTTCCCAAGTTTTTACATTTGTCTTGCCCATACCAAACTCTAAGTTTTTTTAAGCTACTTTCCTTTTACTATTTACTAAAGGCATTCAATTTGGATTTTACATAACAACAATTCTTTTCCTCATTCATCTTTCATTGGTTTACATAATTATAAAAACAAGTACAACTGGCGAGAACAGTTTGTGGACAAACATATTTGTCTCTTGGTAAAACTAAGCTAGGAGCAGAAGTGCCCCAGAGACCCTGAGTCCTGCTTCCTGGACACAAGCCTTTGCTCTGTCATTAGATAGTTTGAGAGCAAGGCAAGCATCGGCCATTCTGGTTTTGAAGATTTCTAATAGAGAAAACAGTTGTGTTCATGAAGATGCTTTTGCAGCAAGTAACAGAAAGTAACCCTGACTCAGGCTGGCTTTTAAAAAATAAGATTATCTCAAATAACAGAAAGTTTAGAAATAAGATGAGTTTCAAGGCTGGCTGAGTCAGGGACTTAACAAGGTCATGGGAGTCCCAGGTTGTTTCCATCTCTCCACACGACTATCTGTGCAGTCAGCTTCATCTCGCCACTGTGGCCAACGGCTGGAACATCAGGTTTCCTTTTTCTTGTCAAGTGGGAGACGAGAAGCAACAGGAATCCATCCCTGACATCAGGCCCTTCTCTTCCATCCGACTGGTCCCCTTCCCACCCTGGACTATCGTCAGAGGAATGGCATGTGTTGATTGGTTTAAATATCAGTGTCCATTCCTGCAGGTGAAGATGAGTTCAGTTTCCCATTCCTGTGAATCTTGTAAGCTGAGTGAACATCTGAACAAAAGTGAATTCAATCCTGGAAAAGGGAGAGAGGAAAGGTTGCTGGGAGAGGTGCAGTGTGACTCCTACAATAAACTTTTCCTACTTCACAGTGTAGCCTCAGGCCGACTCTGTTCCCTTGGATGCCAGGAATTCATATTCCTGAAGCATCTTGGTTCTGGTCAAAAGTTCGACCATGATATCATCCATCGTTAGCTAATCTGAGCAGCTAATAGTGACAAAAGTAAAATGTCTCACTTAAATTCATCATCGCAAACATAAATGGCCTCTCCACAGCGCCCTTGACCTGCCGACATATCCCTTGGTTTCCACTGTCCCGCTCTACAAGGAAGCACCTCACAGTTGCTCTGCCTGTGAAGCTCCACCGCTTGCTTCCCCCTCTCATACTCTAGCTGACACCTTCCTCTCAGACTTCACTTAGAAAACAGAAGCTGCCAGACGGTTCTGTTATCAGCTCCAGCATCTGGTCTGCCTCTGCCATGTGCTTCACCTTCTCTGTAGTCACAGTAGATGACCTGGCTCCTCTCTCAGGCCAACCCTCACCCTTCTCTTGTGCCTGGGTCCCACCCTCATCCACCTTCTCAGGATGTCGCTCTGGCACCCAGCTCCTCTTTCCCCAACTCCATCACTACACAAAAGTGCCAAACTCTTGCATCTTAAAAACAAAGCAAGGGAACCTCCTCCTCGACCTTCTCCCTCTTGCTATAGCCTCACTTTTCTGCAATGAAACATCTTTAAAGTGTTGTCTAGAGTCACTCCACTCACTGAGTCTCCACTTCTTAGTCCTCATCCTCTCACTTTACTGTACTTGAGCTTTTTAACTCCACCATGCCGCTGGAATGGTTCTAAGCAAAGTTATAATGTCCTCCCTTTTGTCAAATTCAGTCACTTGCAGCATTTGCCTGACTTGACCCCTCAGCACTTTCTTCAACCTCTCAAGTCATTCTTCTCTCAGCCTCTATAGCATTCCCTCTCTTGAGAGGACTTCCTGGGTGGATTTCCAGCCTAACTCACTGGCCGTTTCTCACTCTCCTCCCTTTGAGCACTTCTGAGCTTGATTTGGTACCTTATTTTTTTCTCCTTCCTTCCTCACCTCTCCTCTTCCCTTCTTCTGTCTTTTTACCACTCTGTTCTTCTTCCACACTCATTTGTCCCTGCTTATCTGTTCTACACTCCTGTTTAAATGCCATTCACTTGCAGGTAATCAGCATATTTGGAGTTCCAACCCAGATGTAACCATCAAACTTCAGGCCTGTGGAGCCCGCTTGCTGCTGTGCTCTCTGCGTGGGTGTCCAGTAGTATCTGTAAGTTAGTATGCCACGAACTGAACTTTTGGTCCTGCCCCACCTTCTGTCCCTCACACCTGTCTCTCTTCTAGTTTTTACCATTTTGGTGAGTGATGCCACAGTCTTCACAGCTGCTAGTCTAATTTAGGGATCATTCTTGATTCCTCTTGTCCTAAGCTATACTCTTCATATACTCCATCAGCAAGTTCTGTCTTCTCTTCCCTTAGCCAGCCTAAATCTATTCACTTTTCTCCAGCTTCAGCTCTCATTGAACCACAGTGATAACTTGATATCACTTCTATTCTTGCCTTCTGCACAGAGGCCAGAGTCATCTTCTAAAAACATGGAATCAGATTATCTCACTCTTTCATGTAAAACCCTTCAGTGATTTCCTCTTGTGGGCAGAACAAAATCTAAATATCTTATCATGACCTAAGAGGCCTTAGTGGATACGGTGATGACCCTTCTCTGACCTTATTTGGTGAAACTGGGCTCTAGGCACTCAGACTCTCTTCCTGCTGATAAAAATGCAAACTTGGTCCCACAGGGCCTTTCAGCTTGCTCTGCTCCCTGAGGTTTTCATGACTGAACCTTTCCTGTCATTCAGGTCTTTGTTTAAAGATCACTTTAAAGATCACCACCTTGGTCTTCCCTGACTGCAAAGTCAAAGTTAGCCCCTTTCTGTCCATCACTCTGTACCCTTTGCCTTGCTCTACTTTTGTTCCAGAACTTATCACTATTTGAATTCTCTTTTCCCTTATTTATTTGTTGTTTTACTCTTTCCTGTTCATACTAGGCTATAACCACCAGGGAGCAGGACACTTTGTCTTATTTACTATGGCGGCCTCAGCACCTAGAACAATAGTAGGAGCAAATAATAATTGTTTAATGTATGAATAACTCCATTTACTCAGCTTATATCCTACTTTCCAAAAGGAATAGCCTCCTGGGAATGGTTAGCAAAGGTTGCAGGATAAGTAGACTACTCTTCTTTCGGTTAACATTTAACTCATTTAGCAAATATTTATTGCCAGGTTGTGCGCTAAGCTCTGGGGGAACCCAGGTGAAGAAAACTTAGAACATGACTTCAAGAGCTCACAGATTCTGATGGTTGCAGATTAAGTATTAGGACAGTTACAGAGCTGCAGTTTGACAAATACAATGAGAGAGGGAAGCACGGGATGATACTGAAATTCAAGGAGGAACACCTCACCCAGAAAGTTGAGATCAAAGAAGTTTTCCTGGGAGAAGTAATGCCTAAGGTATCTTGAGTCTTAAGGATAAGTAAGGATCAGCCAGGTGAAGAAGGGATGGCAGGTGAGAACAAACACTTTCGCAGAGGGAACCTCAGAATCATAGAAGCCTTGGGAAATCATGGCTTGCCACAACAACCACAATAGCTAACATTCATTAAAAGCTCACTGTGCTCGCTGTGTGCTAGGCACTGAGTTAAGCACATCTCATATATTATCTCATTTAATTCCTATGGCAACCATGGGAGGTAGGTTCTACCACTAGCCTCATGTTACTGATGGGAACTGTTATGCCACTTTCCTGAGGGCACGCGGAGAGTAAGTGGTAGAGTCAGCATGGAAGCCCATGGAAACATATTACGAATGCTCTGAAATTCAAGCCCTGGATATCTTGTGATATTTCTTAACTTCTCTTTCTGGCTCCTAGTTTCCTTATTGTTACAATGGGTCTGATAATAGTGGCCTTATCACATGGAGTTTGTGAGGATTCAACAAGATAATTCATATAATAGTGCCTGGTGCCGAATCCAGCTGTCTCTGCTCATAGAGACAGTAATATGAGCTATTACTATTATTATTGATTTTATTTTTGCAATGTTTATAGTGAAAAGCTACTATTTAAACCTAGGGATGTTTTCCTTGAGGTAGAAACAGGACTTAACAATTCCTAGAGATTGTGACTCTCTTTCATTATGATTGATGCCTAGTTTATGATTAGTTTACTCATTTATAATATATTTTGAATGTCTAACTTTGGTAATTTTTTTTGGTATTTGCTTATAGCTTTTTAGATACAGATTTACAGGTGAAAATATAAAATTGCTCTTTGCTTTGAAGGATTGATGTTTTAAAACTTTGTTTTTTATCATAAAGTAATGCATACACAAGTTAAAAAATTCCAACAATATGAATGGGTATAAGGAATGGTTATAACATGAAATGTAAAAGCCTGCCTCTTCACCTACACCCTCACATATAACAAACTTATAGCTGAATGTAATCATAACTCTTCTTTATTTTCCAGAAATTTGTATGTATATACATACATGTATATAAATATGTGTGAAATGTGATCTTTGGAATTTTCACATATTATAATACTGTATTCTACCTTATGTTTTTCACCTAGAATAATTTAGTTTGGATAATTTTTATATCAGCACAGATACATGTATTTATTCTTCTGAACAGTTATGCAGTATTCCATTTTACAGAGTCAGTCTCATTTATTTAGTCCTTTCCTGATGGACATTTAAATTTCATCTAGTTTTTTACTATTACAAATAACATTATCACACTGTCCCTGTACAGTATATATTCATCTCCCTGTACAAGTGTTTCTATGGGAAAACATCCTAGAAAGTGAATTTTTGAGCTGGAGAGAATGTGCTTTTTAAATTTTAATTGTTATTGCCAAATTGCTTTTCAAAGAGGTAGGAGCAATTCACATTCCATTAGCACTATGTGAGTTTTCATGCCTTCTATATTCTCGAGTATGAGCAAAATTTTATTTCTGCAAATATGTTAAGTGCAAATGTCTTTTGTTTAACTTACATGTCTTTGATTATTTAAAAAGCTGAAAAAAATCTTTTCCTGTTTATTGTCTATCTGCCTTTTTTTTTTTTTCTGCAGACTGTATATCTTTGTTTGGCTTATTTTTCCATTAAATTATTTTTCTTTTCTTGCTGATTTTTAGATCTCCTTGTATGTTAAAGAAATGAACTCCCTTCCTGTTATATAAATTGCAAACATGTTTTTTTACCCTGTGGTTTATCTCTTGACTTTGCATATGGTATTTTCTGTATTGCAGAACTTTTAATTTTCATATAAGTAAATTTGTCATTCTTGTCCTATATGTCTCTTGATCTTTCCCAGTTTAAAATTATAAAGAAATTATCAATGTTTTTTCATGGTTTATATTTAAGTTTTTGATATACCTAGAAATTATTTGGGCATAGAAAATGAGATACTTTAACAAGATTTTTCCCCAATGGCTTGTTTTTTATAACAACTTTTATGAATTTTTCATATTCTCCCATTGACATAAAATACCATTTTACTTATATTCAAAATTCTCAAATGTATTTTGGTCTATTTATGGGATATCCATTCTCCATTAACATCTTCGTTATTTCCCGTACTTTCTCTGTGATGCCTATCTGTATTAACTGTAATTTTTCTACTTATAAGATGTCTCAATGTTGGTAAAATTAGTTCTCCCTCATTATTCTGTGTTCAGTTGTAGTGGTTATTCTCACTCCTTTATAATTCCACATGAGCTTTATGTCATTTTGGCAGAGTCTCCAAAAAATCCTACTGGTGTTTTGATTGGAATAATAGTTACTTTAGAGAAAGTAAGCTATATTGTTTCATTTATTCCTATCTTTTATATTTCTGTATTAATCAGGATAAGATTGACTCTGCAGAAAGAAAAATTAAATCTCTTTCTGTGGATTAATTTAACACAATTTGTTTCTCACTCATACAAATTCCAATGCAGGCCATTCACTCCCAGGATAAAGGTCTTCCCTGCAGCAACTCCACTATTTTGATCTTATAGCTTTGCTCTCTCAACACAAGGCCTCAGTGAGCTGTGGCAGAGACATCTACTGCTCAGCAATTATCCATATGTTCCCTTGAATTTCCAGCACCCTTGTAGTTAGGTGGAGCTGTAAGACAAATTCTGGCCAATGTGCTTTGAGATGAAGTGATGTGTCTCACTTCTGTATAAAAGCTTATAAAAGCGATGTGAATTTTCCTTATGAGCTCTTCTCTTGTTGGCTGAGTTTATCAGCTGACATGACAGAGACAAAGGCTGACACCACCTCAATAACTGAGTCACCTAATAAAAGGCAGAGACTCACCTGACTCCTTTTGGTGTGCATGTAAAATAACCTTTATTGCATTAAGGCCACTGAGATTCTCAGGGTAAATTGTTATTGCAATGTAAAAAAAACCAACCAACCAACCAACCAAACAAACAAACAAACACTAATCCTGACCAATACCAAAATTGGTACCAAAAGTGATATGCTGGGGTGGGGGCGGGGGCGGGGAACCCCCCCAAAACAAAAACCAAAACAAAACTTAAAATACTGGCTTAGCAATCAGGCAGTAGCCGTGAGAAAACTGATATCAGAGGCTGGAAAGAAAGCAAAACATTAGGTATAGTTGTTGCCGTGATGCCTGTGAAGGCAGATCATTTACCTTTGAACTTGTAGTTCAGGGAAAAATGTTAGAAAACAGAACCTTAGTATTCTATATGGTTACTACTGGTTCTGTTAGGCAAAGTACTGAGAGAGAGGGACAGAGAGAATTGGAGAGTTTGGGAGCAAGAAAGCAAAGGAAGAAAGATCACATAAGAAGCCTCTCAAAGAGAATATAGAATGTGGTTCCTTGCTCATGGAAATGTCTGGAAGCAGTTAGATGGGGTCCACTATATTTTTGAGAGAGTTATGAAACAGTGCTGAAGAAACCATGAGCCTGGTCTAAAAAGCTTGAGGCTCCAACCTCAGTTTCAGGCAGGAAGTGGGCTAGGAAATCTGTGTAACCCTATGGAGAGGTAACAGCCTCATACAAACTTCAAGTGTGACTGAGCAAGCAAGGTAATAGAACAGGAAGGACTTCACAGAGGGTTGGTGCCAAGGAGCTCTGAGAATTGCCTGACTCCCTGGGAATTGGCCCTGAAGCTGTGTTTGTATCCACAGCTCTGTCACCTGTCAGAGTTGTCTGAGCCAGCGTAGGGCAGTTGTCTTAAATTTGACTAGCTAGGTTCTATCAGATATTTGAGACTGGGACTGAGATACTCCTGTTAATTTGAGATGTTTTCTTGTTCTGTAGTGACAGGAAATAAGACTATTGTGGGAGCGGCCATCTCTCACCCACCAAGAGTGCCTAGAATTCTGTAGAAAAGAGTGATCTTTTTTTAGAGAAAAGAAAAAAAAATGCTTCTTGTACAGAAGCAGAGATAAGAAACCATATTTATAGCGAGTAGATGGAAAGAGAGAGAGAAACACAATTCTGCCTGAATCTCTGAGAACTCTCTAGTTCCCCCTGGCTACTTCTGGTCAAGTCCCTTTGAGGACCAGCTGCGTTTTTGTGGATTCCAGGAGACATTCCTATATCATCATAGTTCATCTCCTTTTCTTAAGTTTGATTTGGCTTCTATTTCTTAAAATCACAGGAACCTTAACTGAGGAAGTTCCCATACCTTATCACGGCAAAACATCTCCAGAAAGGGACCTCCCCTTCCTTCCTTCTGAATAGGTTGTGGTCACAGCCATGGCAATGAAATTTCTCAGCCTGGTCTATTTTCAAATTCATTGTGGGGGAAGCCAGAAAATTGGCTCATGCTCCCAACCTCCTCTACACTGGCCAGTTTTAAGGATGGCTTCTTGAATAACAATATAAAAAAAAAACAATAATATTAAAATAAAACATAATGATTCCAATTTTCCTTGGAGAAAACGCAAGTCTATTTCTTCATCAATTTATTCTCCTGCTTTCGGGCAAGGTTCTTTCTTACCATCTCCTTTCTTCTCATACTTGCAACATCCCCTCTATCTTCCTCACTCTTAGTTGGTGAACTTACTTCTTAGTCCATCAAGAAAAATAAATAGCCAGAAGACAACTTTTTATCCCTCTAAATGACCAAGAGCTATACCTATTTCCTCCGGTCCCTTTAAGAGCCTCCCAGCGCTGTCCAGCAGAGCTTTTGCAGTGACAGGAATGTCCTGTGTCTGTCTCCGTTCAACACAGGAGCCACTAGCCACACTTGAAATGTGGCTAGTGCATCTAAAGAACTGAATTCTACCTTATATTTAATTTTAATTAATTTGAATTTAAATAGCCATATGCGGCTCATGGCTACTGTGTAGGACAGCCCAGGTAGAGAAAACTTTTTTCTCTACCTGGAGTTTTGCTATAAAGAGAACAGAGAAAGCGGGTAGAGAGTCGCAGATGGATGGGAATCAAATCAGCATTTTTTAAAAGATGGATAAATGATATTTTAGCATGGCTGATGGGAATAATCCAGTAGAGACAGGAAAAAAAAAAAAGAAGCAGGAGAAAGAAGAGTCCATTGTAGAAGCCAATCCTAGACGTGAGCAGACCATTGTATATGGCTGCACTTCCTAATCTGGCAGCTGCTAGCCACATGTGGCTATTTAAATGTACATTAATTGAGCTTAATGGAATTTAAAATTTGCTTCTCAGTCACACTAGTCACATTTCAAGTAGCTTCCTATTGGAAGTAATTTCCATTATTGAAGAAAGTTCTATTAGACAGTGGCGCTCTACATTTTCTGTCTTCATTCCATGTTATCATTTTTAAAAAAAATTTAAAAATTTTAAAAGTCAAACATATATAGTTTAGAGAGCAAAAAACTCTACAATTGACTTTTCTTTCCTTTCTCCATTTCCTACTCCCCAAATAATCACATTCAAGTCTTTTACCTTTTTAAAAAATATTTGTCTATAATTCTAAATAATTTTCTTGTACTGTTTCTTCTTGATTGTTTTCCAAGTTAGGCATTTAGCACTCCCCATACTCCTTTCTGTCTCCTTCCATCAAATAATTTTTATGATTATATCAGTATTCAGTATTTTCATTATTATGAAATACCACCTGTTAAATTAATTAAACAAGGAAGCCATTAGACTGAGGTGGCTCTAATGCCGTGATGACTTATGTAAGCAAACCTAAGCCTATAAATGCCTCAATGTTATGAGATCAAAATGCTAAGAACAACCAATTACAACAAACTAACTAGGTTTTGAGCTACAGTCAATCAATAATTTCCTTACTTTGCTTTTCTGCCTTTTCTTTATACAAGTCTCTCCCCAGTTCCTGTTGGTGGAACACTCTTAACCACTTCCTGTTTGGTGCTCCCCATTTTAAATCTTTTTGCCTTCCCTAGAGTTAATACTCTTAAAAAAAAAAAAAATTTGCTGGGTTGTGTGAGCATTTATCATAAGTTTAACCCCGATCTCTTCCCTAGAAGTGTAAGTGTTCTTTCCATATGTTCAAATACATACATCAATTTCATCTTCTTGGAGTCATCTTGAGGCTTCTGACCTGCTCAATCTGTTCAGGTTACTCTCTGAGCCTGCTGTCAGTTGACATCCTAAGATTTCCCATCACTACCAACCTGGTGGTCCTGGACTTCCTTTACCTGTTTCTTCACTTGGTTCCCCTATTTCCTGGATATGTCGATCTCTTTCTTGATGTACTCCCTCATTTTGCTAGTACTCCAGCAGTCACCACGAAAAAAGGAGTTCCATATCTGAAAATGTCTTTAACCTACCTTTACTTCACAACTACCTTCACACCATTTCAGTATTTGGAATTCTAAGTCAGAAATAATCTTCTTTCAAATTATGAAAACATTGTTTCATTAACTTCTAGTTTCCAGTGTGTTATTAAAAAGTTGAAAGCTATTCTCTCTCTTGATCCTTTGTATATAACCTATTTTCTCATCTCTTTGTGCCCGATATGAAATTTCTTAGTAAGATGGCTTATTATGGATCTATTTCCATTCACTATGCTGGGCTTTTGGTGTGCCTTTTTAATCTGGAAATTCATGTAGTTCAGCTTTGGGAAATTTTCTTGAATTGTTCCTTTGATTATTTCTTCCCTTTTTTTGTTTTGTCACTTCCCTACTCAAAACCTGCCAGTAACTTTTAATCACACTATAACATCTAAAATACTTACCACAGTGCCCAAGGCTCTCCCTAATCTGTCCCCTGGCCACATTCAAATCATCCTCTACTTTTTTTTACCCTGGATCATCTCATATTACCTACACTACATTCTTGTAGTTCCTCTAACATGTTTCGATTTCAGTGTCTTTGCACGTGCTGTTTCCTCTGTCTTGAATGCTCAACTCACAGCTTTTCACAAGCTCACTCCTCAGGTCATTCAAACATCATTTCCCCAGAGAAAGACTGTCTTTGAACACCTGAGTGGACAGAGTAACTTCTGTCATTCTCTATACCTTTACTCTGCTTTATTTATTTTTTCATAGCACATAATACCTGGCCTTATTCTCTGTATCTATTTGTTTATTCTCTGTGGCTTCCACTAAAATGTAAGCTTCATGAGGGTAAGAACTCAGACTTTTTCTTTTCACTGCAGTGTCCCTAGCACCTAGAACATTGTTTAGCACATAGGTGGTGTCAAAAATTATTTGTCAAATGACTAAAAAGTGAATGAGTGAGTGAATGGATAAAAATAGCAAATTGGAAGCTGAGCCAGTTTTTGCATTAGCATTGGTGGGAAAAATGAATTCTTTTGAGGCAAACCCTGGGAAATGATGCAAATACTGGCATGAATCCATTTTCCATGGGCCAGAGAACTATCCTGAGCAGTTGGAGGTAAAGTTCTGATTCACAAATGCTCTGCCACTGGCTATTGCTTTAGCCATTCTATGACCTCTTAGAAGAACACAAAGCAACTTATTTCTTTGCTCTTCAAAATTAATCCTTTTATGATTATAAGATAAACTCAAAAATCCTTTTTCATCATGAATCATTGGTACCTTGTCAGAAATCGCTTGTGCTGCTACTGTCTCTGCTGGTACCACTCTGACTAAGCTTGATAGATGGGATCAATTTCCCTGCTCTTCACTGGAGAGAGTTAGGTGTCATCACAACATCCTGCCTGTCCCTCCCAGGAAATCAGAGATGGTTTTCAACAACGTGGTCAAGACAAGAACCCAGCAGTTCTAAAATGTAATTCAGCTCCATTGTTACAATCTTCATAGTTTATAACATCCCACAGATCTTAAAAGTGTACTTAATTATCAAATCTTCTTGGCTAAAATTATATAGAAGTCTTTGTTGACTATATAATTTTAGTGATTAATTTGGGATACGTTCTAAAACCTGGACAAAATACATTTTCAAAGGTAACTTCCATGTATTTTGCAAATGTTAATTTTATTTTTATTACATAAGTAATTTGTTTTTATTGTGAAAATCTTAGAAAATATGTTTAAACAAATAGAAGAAAATTGAAAAAAGCTATAAATCTACTCAACCATTAACATTTACTTGTATAACTTCCAGATCCTTCTGAGAATACGTTTTGATGTTTGCATAACATTATTAAATAGATAAGCTTTATATTCTTATCTTGAGATATTCCTTTTGAAAATACATGAGTTATATGCAAAAAGTAATGTTGTTGGATAGACACCTTTTATCAGCATATTTCTTGCCCATGAATATCAAACCCACTGTTCACAAATGCTCTGCCACTGGCTATTGCTTTAGCCATTCTTTATGAAATAACAACAGCAGCAACAAAAAAGTGCCAAGCTGCTGATAAGTAGCATCAGTCTACATAAAATAATGGCCAAAACGGAAATCCCAAAGCAACACATATGGCTTATAGAATATCTGTGATTATTAATGTTTATGTAATCCAAATAAAATTAGTGGATTTTAGGACCAGTCCCAGGGATATTTAAGGTCAAAAAGAATTAAATGGAAACCAGGGTTCTCGATATCTAAAAAGATTGCTAGTGCAGATTGCTTCTTATCCAGTCCCTTGATAATGTCCATAATGTGAAGTCCATTTCTTCTCCTTAAAATGGGGCATTTGAAATAAATAAAAATGTGTACAAAATGAGGGGAAATTATAGTTGTCTCATGATTGTAACAAAAAAGTAAACATTACCTTTTTTTAAAACAGAATGACAACCAGAACAAATATTTTCTTTTTATTTATTTTTTTAAACAACTAGTAAACCATTTTGAACTTTTTTATTTCTTTTGCTAAAGAAATACTGAACCAAAGGGAAACATTCAAATATCATCTAGATTGAATTTAGACTAAACTCATAGTAATTTATTTTGAATTTCTGCTCTGAGGATCAGTGAGACTGAAGCAATGTTTTCCACACAGGTAGAGAGAGTTGAAGGGATTCTGGGTCCTACTCTGAGAATAACTTCATCTGTTTACATGCTTAAACATTCAGACTGATCACTGTATATATTTTGTGTCTGGTGCTACCAAGGTTCTAAGGATACTGGGTGAACAACTCAGACAGGCTTCCTACACTCATTGTATTCTTTGTCCAGGAGGAGATGAATATTTACCAAACAAGTATTTAGTCCTATTTGTGATGAGAGTTGTAAAGGACAACAAATTACTTGAAGAGTGAATAAAAGGAGAACCAGTCTTGTCTCTAGGATTGAGGTAAAGCTTTCCTGAGGAAGTCACAGTTCAGTGCCACCTAAGGGGATTTTTAAAAGTTTTCAAGTAGACTAAGGGATCTATTTACTTTTTATAAACATAAATGGAGTAACTAGCACTCATGAGCAGAAACTATAGTCATGCCTGCTCATAGATTGGGCTCAATAAAAGGGATACATTTCTGGAAATCCAAGCTGCCAAACAAATAAATGAGTTGCCTGGCCAGGTAATGACTTCCCTATCACTGAAGGTATTCAAACGGAGCATAGATATCTACTCTATGATTATAAGATGTTTCAAAGGAATCATAGATCTAAGTGAGTATTGAATCAAATGAGCACAGATGTCTCTTCCCTAGTCTGATATTCTTATTTGTCTCTGAGTCAAAGGATAATTACCCAATCTTCTATTTTACTTTGGTTGTGAAGACCTAGACTTTGGATAACAGATGGGAAGACAGACTTTGAAACAAAAAACCCAGAAATTATTGTGCCTATTTTTATCAGGTAGCTTTGTATAATCCTGAGATTAAAAAAAGCACTCTGGAGAAATTTGTAGAATAATTTTCATCACAGTGAGTATTTGAATATTGTCACAGTAAAATATTTTCATAATCAGTATATTGTCAAACAACACATGATGAGCCATCTTTAAATGCATTAAATGATCTAGATCCTTTTAAAAGTTTATTGGAGTTTGACGAGAACACTTTTTTTCTTACAGTCTGTTGGTTTGATTCTGTGAAATGAGCAGCTGGTTGTATCCAGCTTTTTAAAGCTCCAAGTTTCAAAACAAAGAGCAGCTATTAGTTTAAGGATTCAAACTCTGAAAAATTATGTGTAGTATTAGTCAGGGTCTTTTTAGGAAAACAGAAATGATTTAGGTATTTCGAACAGAGAAAACTTATTACAAAGATTGGTTATAAGACTGTTGGAAAGGCTGGAGGAGCTAGGAAAAAGACTTAGGTTATTGAAAGATTAGTAATCATGGGAAACCAATTTGTCTCTGAACCAGTGCCACTGTGACTCAGGAGTCAGGAGCAGAAACTCTGGCGCTAGCCCTGCTGGGCCACCACCGCAGCTGTAGTCACCATCCCACCACTGTGCTGGTGACACTGCTGCTGTAACTGCTGCCACTATTGCTGCTGCTGCTTTCATCCTAAACTGATACCCAAGGGAGGAAGAGAGTCACTTATCCCCTCTTCTTACCTTTCAGGTAAGAATATGACCCCTTTTTGCCTGAATCCAATGGAAACCAGAGGATAAGAGGGCCTAGAAAGCTCATTGGCAGGATCCCAGCCCTTTATCATCCCAATAAAGTGCTCAGAAGAGCAATTGAGCTAAGAGCACATAAGCAAATGGCTCAAACAATTTGAGATTGGTAAATATTGTCCTAATTCACAAAGAGGGGATAAAACTGATTTCTGTAAAGAGCGAAACAATTATACTGACACCAAATTCTACCAAGAGTCCAGAATGGATGAATGACTGATTGTTATGAATCTTTATACCTGGAAGAGAGAAACCACCTGAGGACTACTAATTTATTGTGTCTAATACCTCTGGAAACCTGATCATCATAAGGGCCAAATGTTCGAATTCAGTAAATAGCAAATATGGGATATCTTAGGCTATAAATGTCTGAGAAAATTCTCCCAGATCAGAGAGAGCAGATATTTTAAGTTAGCATATTGTCCCTTGCTCCATTAAAGTACATGCATTTGTGACATTTCACAGATGGAGAAGACATTATAGATTCAGAAAAACCACAGTGATCTCCTTTATCACATCAGGGCAGCTGGGCTTCAGAACCATCAAATGCCTTGTCTGGGGCCGCAGACCTGGAACCGGAATTCAGATCTCTTGGCTTGTGGTCAGTGCTTTACTGTGCGCCACTCTCCATCAAAGACTGAATGTGTTACACCCTGTGCATCGCCTTGATGACAGTGACTATTGTCTCTCCTGTTGGGATGGAAAATTTATAAATTATGCAAACACTCATTCCCCTGGCCATCCTTTTCCCCGTGACCAGTGGCTAGCATTGTTGAAGTACTGCAGGGATATGGAAAGGAGTTAAGGAATGTCCTAGACACCAGAGTTGTCCCTGGGCATGCTTGAGTCTGCTGGGTTACCTCATCTCCATATCTTCTTTCTAGTTTGAGCTGGAAACTGTGTTTTGAGACTATTGTTTACAGTAAAGGTATAGCTTCCCAAATTTATTAAAGCTTATCTGAGTAAAGGTAAGCATCATTACATTTTAGCATCTTGTTCACCTCTAGGAAATTCTAATTAAATCAAAAAGAAACTTGTAAAATAAAATGACTGTGTCCACTGTCTTAGTCAATTCAAGCTGCTGTGAGCTACTATAACAAAATATTACAGATTTAGTGGCTTATAAACAACAGAAATTTATGTCTCACAGTTCTGGAGGCTGAAAGTCCAAGATCAAGTGCCAGCATGGTTGGGTGAGGGCCCTTTTCCAAGTCGCTAACTTCTCCCTGTGCCCTCACCTGGTAGAAGGAGCTCTGGAGCTCTGTGGGGTCTCTTTTATAAGAACATCAATCCACCCTCATGACCTAAGCACCTCATGAAGGCCCCGCCTCCCAACACTATCACATAGGACATTAAGATTTCAACATATGAATTTGGTGGTGGTCATGGGGGTGGGCAGGACACCAACATTCAGACCGTAGCATCCCCTTAACTACTATTCACTAAATTACCACTTGTAAACCTGCTATGTGCCTGGGTCTGACTCTGCATTTTACATGCATTATTTAAAACCCTTACCACAATCCTAAGTATATATAAGGATTACCTCTATTTTAAGGTTAGGAAAAGGAGGTTCAGAGGGTTGTCACACATAGTAAGAGATGGAACCTCCGAAAGTTGAATCTAGTTCCTCTGACCCAAAGGGCATGTTCTTCCCATTCTGACATATGTTTTGTTTACTTAACATTCACCCCCAAAATACACGTCAATTTTCATCTGGAAAAGTCATAAAAATTATACCTCAAGGACTTAAAAAGACAATTGTTCAAGAAATAGAAATCCAATTTTAAACATAGGCTAATGCCATGTTCTAATAAACTAGGCTTATAGGTTCTTAACACCAACTACTACTTCTGACACGACCAGGTGGCTCCCAGATAGAGGTCATTTAGCCATTAATGAAGTTTCCGGGACTTCATTAACCTTAATAAAATTAGGTCTGGGTCTTTAAATTAAGCAAGAATAATGCAAAACTCAGGACAATTTTTGGCCCAGTGTAGAATGTTGCTATGGCTTGTGGATATGTCACAGTAGAGACAGTAAGCATTTGAAAGGGCTAGTGAACATTTGCAATCTGGGGTTAATGGGAAAGAGACTGTAAGGCTAAGTAATTGTTACTGTACTAGGTAAATATTTTATTGAAGACAAATGGTCTTTTAGGGTACATATTTTAAGAAAAGAGATTGAGATTCCATTTTTTTCTTGCTACATTTATTTCCAAATTTTCCTGACTGTCTGCCTCAGAGGTCACCTATCTTTCTGTAAAGGACGAAAGAGCTAAACTATTAAGCTTTGCACATCGTATGGTCTCTGTTGCAACTGTTCAACACTGCTGTTGTAGCATGAAAACTGCCTTAGACAATAAGTAAAAAAATGAGGGTGGCTGTGTTCCAATAAAACTTTATTTACCAAATGGGAGTCAGAGGAGAGGATTGTAGTTTGCCTGTCCCCGGGGTACAGCATTAGAAGGTAACAGTAAATAAATGTTGCTTCTACTTATATGCCCAAGAGACTCTCAAACCAAAGAAGCCAAGTGACATTTATTAATTATTTAATCTCACTTGTGAATATTGGAGCATTCCAAGCCAACATGTAATATGACATTTCTTTAATGTGAATGTTATCATATGTATTTTAAATAATTTTGATGAATCTTTGCTGTTAAATTATCTATTGTATTTCTTAGTGCCTTTGTATAAAAATAGAAAAGAATCTTGAGGGAGGTGATAGAAAGAACCCAAGATGAGCCTCTAGGTGTCCAGAATCATATAACTGACAGCAGTGCCAGGTCAGTGTTTGATTAACAGATGATGAGTATCTTTCCAACTTTTATAGTCTGCCATCTCTAAGACTCTAGAATTGTGCAGATTAGTAGCACGTTAATTTCGTTTGAGTAAGTTACTACAATTTTCTATGGCCAAAGTATAGGCTAATTCTTTTAAAGTATTGATCACAGTTAAGCAATTTTTTTATGAAGTTTCTTCTTTTTTGTTTGTGTGTGTGTTTAACCACTGAATGGAAGTATTATTTTTTAGATAGCTAATAGTAACATATTCAATGAGGTTTAGTGAAGCTAATAAATTAACTCAATTACAACTCTTTTCCCTAGAGATTTTTTTAGAGTTATGCTTCTTATAAAAAATTATTTTCTATATTTTTATAAGTTATGATGGAGAACTTCCATGATAATATGAAAAATCCAATATATCATTCTTTGGAATTTTAGCTAACAATCTCATTACGATGTCATAGCATGTTACATGTTGGCGCTCAACTCTAGGTAAAGAGGAGAGATAGCACTGACAATTTAAAAATGATTTTGAAATCACTTTCTAATTTTACTTAGTAATAACAGTAGCACTGTAGTAAATGCTTCTATGGTAGCAGTTAACATTGACTGAGCTATAACTCATACAATATACCATGCTGACTAAGCACTACACATACATTATCTCATTTATCCTCAAAATAGCCTAATAATGAAGGTATAATTTTACAGATGAGAAATCTGAAGCCGAAAGAGGTTATATAACTTACCCAAAGTTAAAGGACTCCAATCCAGGTCAGTCGCTGCTTTTAACTACTATGCCAGTGATTTGCAACCTGTGTTCCCTGGCAGAGCAACACCAGCATCACCTGGGAACATGTTAGGAATGCAAATTCCCAACACTCATCTCCTACCTGTGGAATCAGGAACCCTAGGGATGGGACCCAGTAATCTGTGTTTTAACAAGACCTCTCTGGTGATTCCAATTTCCACGGACATTTGAGAACCACTGTACTATGCTAGACTGCATTTAAAAGAAATATTGAAGCGACATTAAGTAAATGCAATAACAGGAGAGAACTATATAGCACAGCATAGGGCTCACAGTAGACATTAGTTTATAATAGTTTACTTCTATTAATAGCCAGTCATTTATTTATGTTGTGATTCGTGTATTTGGCAACATTCCTTTGAGTGAAACTGAAAAGTAATACTGGTGGTGGTAGTCTGTACAGTGAATGTGATGGTGAAAGAGAGTGATAGGTCACCAAAGAGATTTTACAACTTTTTAATAACATTAGCTGAGCTATAACTCACACACGATAAGTTAGATAATTAGAAACTGTGCCTGAACTGCCCCCAGAGTTAGAAATTTTCTTTTCCAAATGAGGAAGACCCAGCACAGTCTATTTAGAAAGGAAAGCAAAGGCAAATATAAATAAATGCTACTTACTGGTCAATCAAGTCCCGGAGAGATTGTTTTAAGCTAAAAACAAATTCCCTATTTTTTATTAGTCAAAATGCCCATTGCTTTATCTGATTTCAGGGTAGCCAGAAATTCGTGTATTTGGCAACATTCCTTTGAGTGAAACTGAAAAGTAATACTGGTGGTGGTAGTCTGTACAGTGAATGTGATGGTGAAAGAGAGTGATAGGTCACCAAAGAGATTTTACAACTTTTTAATAACATTAGCTGAGCTATAACTCACACACGATACCATGAGTTACAAACAATAAAATAATGGATCCTATAAATAATATTTTTAATGGGATATTTAATGGATGTTATCAAGGACATAATTTAGTGGGATAATTTAGAGACATTTTTATAAATTTATATTATTATAATATCTCTCTCTCACCTCATTCTCTATACTTTTTCTACCTCTGTTCTTGCAAACCTGTACATGTATGTGGCTCAAAATGCAGGTGTAATGAGAAGTAGCCACACAGGAAAGAAAGAAAGACTCACTGCCATGTCAAAGAAAGACTCATGTCAATACTTATTGACATTAAAAACAAACAAAAAAAACAGAAACTTTGGGGCTTTTTTTTTGGTAAGTTGTGCTATGAATCAGTTCATGATAATTATTCTTTACAAAGAATTAAACAAGGTGAGATCTGATTTTTATCTATGAAAATGTGCTCAATGTCATGATTCCCCATAAAGAAAAAAGTGGCACCAGCACTTTATGTGAAAAAAAAAGTCCAGAGCACAAGTTCTTGAAAATGCCCGATGTCCTCCCCTGGTAGCTTGGGATTTATGAGGAGCATGTGAAGACTCTTCTGTAGTAATAACCTTAGATCTGGAAGGTAGGCTGCTGCCCTGAGCCCAGCTCTGGAGCATGGTGCTTTCCTTAATATTTTTTAAGTCCCCTAGGGTGCCTGATGGTACCACCTAGGTGGGACACCCCAAACCTGGATGGATACCTGTGAGCCTTGATTCCAATTTCCACCCCTCAAGACACCTTTTGACCCTTGATCCTGTATGTGGGGTCACCACCTGCTCAAGGAGCCCTGGGACTCATGCTCTTGGGGTCGGAGTTCTCACCTATGATCTGGCCTGCTTCTAGGAGGGCAGGCTTGTGAGCTGATCATTTCTGCCAACCGGTGCAATATTTTTTTCATGATATAGTGTTCCCCAAAACGTGCTGATGCTCTGATTTGAGGTGACTCATTTACAGTGGACACAGGAGATGTTCAGGATAGACCTCACTCAGCTTTGGACTTGAGCTCATGTGGCATCAGCTCTGACCTCTTCTGACCATGGCCTCACCTAGTCCACAACATGCAAGGGCAGCAGGAGGCTGTAGGTGTCCTTTATCCTGTATACTTTCCACTGCTGGCGCCCAGGGCTTACCCCGCCCCTCCGTAGCTTCCGTGGGCAGTCCCCTGAAGCGACTAAGCCTACCTCCTCCAAGGACTTTCTGATTATTGCTTTAGAATGCTGACAGGTCCTTCTGATGAGGGTCCTCCTTTGCTTCTAATGGTTATGGTGGCCTCATGCTTTCCTAAGGTGAGGGATGAACACTTGCAGAATATGACTGCTTTACTCACTCTGCCCACAGGCCCCTTGCCTATCCTCCTGGCTGGTGGGGATGTGTTGAAGGCAGGGGTGCAGTCAGCAGGGAGAGAGCACATTCCAGGAATGCAATGATTTTAGCCTAAAGAGTTCTAGAGAAGACAGAGTTGGAAGACATGTTGTTCTACTTTCATGCTATACAATTCCAAACCGTAAACTTGATATGACCCCAAAATATTGTTTACATTTTCTGGCATTCTCTAGGAGACACTTGCATTGGTGGTCATTATCAATGAAGTAATTATTTCTGAGAGAGTCATTGGAAACCACTGCTCACAGGCCACACAGTGGATGATCCAGAATCATGCATAAATGATATAACCAACATTTAATAAATGCACTAAATAAATGCAGTAAATGAGAAGATCTATATCGTGTCAATAAAAACAAGTTCCAAAGAGATGTGACATTGTAATAATAGCATTGCTACCCTTTTTGGGGGTAGAAAACATGAATGATCCAAAAATGACACATTTGACAGCAAAGAACATGAAGAGATGACTCCTGGACCTAAATGAAAAAAGATGATGCCTGGACATTTGCCATGACTGGACAACAAAGACATATCAAAGTATCTCTTCCACCTCTTCCTTCCCCTTATTCTGAATCTTCATCCATAAATCTCTATTTTCCAGGGTTGCACACATTTTGAAAGCATTTTTTAATCAAACTGTTTAGTTAGGCAGGGCCTTGCAGAAAAGAAAAAAATTACCAGGGGCCGCATATGCCCCACATAGAGGCAGCTCTGCTTGGCTGTGACCTTTTCTTTCAGAAAAAAACCCAAGTATTAATTTACTCATTACACAATACCATGTTCTATGTCAAATGACATAGGCCATCCTCATCAAAACCTGTATGATGCAACCACTGCCTTCAAGAGCCACAGTCTTGCTGGTTACAAATGACAGACATGTGAAATCCATCAGGAAAAATAAGAGACCAGATATTATACAGTGCTTAAATAGATACATTTCAAAATATATGGCAGAAATGGTTAATGTTCAGGGTTTAGGAAGGGCTGACGAATCTAAGAAGGCTAGGTGGTACTTCATACAGGCCCCAGGGCACAAGCCTGCCGAGCATAGGCTCAGAAGTATAGGCGGTAGGCTGGGCAGGGGCAACGGTAGAGTCTCTTGAAGAGGGAGCTCCACTTCAGAAGTCAGACTTGAAGACATTCTGAACCAGAGGGCACAGTCTCTGCTTTCTCGGAACTAGACTCTCTCTGAAGTGTTTAACTGCCATGGGTGGGACTGTCGAGCTACTGGAGAAACATTTCACTGCCCTGTGAACAGAAGATGCTGATGGAATATGTTCTGGGGTAGAAGTCTCTCGTTAGAAACAATCAGGGTGGTTTTTCCAACACTAATTTCTTGACATAAATTTAACCCACACTCTTGCTTATCCCTGTCTCCACTTTGTTCCTATTCTCCTGCTACCCTGTGGCCTCGGTATAGTTTCTGTACTTGTCTGGCTGCCATGTTCTCTAAGCATGTATATTGGCCCTCACCTTGCACCCCCAACTGAGCTTCAGCTCAATGCTTACATGAAGGCATGAGCTGCGGACTTGATGTCAGAAGATCTCTGGCTGAGGCTGGCTCTGCCGCTTACTAGCTCTGTGACCTTGAGAAGTTCACTGCCCACCTCAGAATTTCTCTTTTTTCATTTATAAATGGAGGTAATGATACTTTGTTAATTATGCCATGGATGTTTTGAGGAAAAAATGAAGTACTTTAGCTTAAAAGAATAATATTGAATATTTAAATAGAGCTTACTTTATGCCAGATAATCTTCTAAGGGCTTTAGATATATTAACTATTCTCACAATAACCCATGAGAAAAGAAACTATTACTATTTTTATTTACAATGGGGAAGTTTGGGCACAGAAAGATTAAGTAATTTACCAAAGATTAGCACATTTATTAAGTGTAAGACCTAGGATTTAGACTCTGGCAGTCTGGTTCCAGAATCTGTTCCCTTAACAACCATATTAATCTGTTGCTCTAATAACGAGAAGATCTAACTCTTATTTAAGGCTCACTATGTGCCAGATGGTTCCAAAGTTCCAATGAACAGATCTAATCCTCACAATAGCCCTTAGAGGTATCTATGAGGCAGGTACTGTTATTATCGGTAGCAGAGCGATGTGTGAAGACTTCCATGAATGGGAAGGTGAAATAGACGTACCTTTCCTCAGTCCTCCTGTGAAGTACAACTGAAAACCCTGCACAGTGTATGCAAAAAAAAAGAAAGAAAAAAAAAAAAAAAAAGGAAGACTGCAAGGCGAAGAGAAGAAGGCAGACTGACTAGAAACCTCGGAATCTAGGAACAATATGGTGTGAGTTTCCTGGGTTTTCTTTTTTTTGCCTTATGTATCTCAGACATAGAGCTTGAAGAAGCTGGCAACCTGAAAATGCCAATGCATGTAGACCAAAAAAAAAAAACCAATAAAAGCTTGCTCTTTCTGGCCAAAGGAGCAGCCTAATGAGACCGAAACCTTTGAAATAATAAATGCTCTACTTCAGCTAAACACTTCAGAAAGCAGTGACCCCACTCCTGCCCATACTGGGCAGGCTGAGCAGGGCCTAGACTCCCACCCATGCGAGGCTTTCACAAGGAGCCCAAACCTCTTTGCCAGAAAATATGGAATAGAGAGCCAGGACTCAGGTAATGAGGCCTCCTCCACGCAGTGTCAGAGGAGACTAGTTGGGGAGCCTGGACTTCCATTTCCATCTGAAATGTCTGAATAAGGCACTGGGATGGTGTCAGAGGAGGCCTGATGGAAAGTCAGGACTTTCGTCACTGCCTGAGAGTAGTGAGGTCCACCCACATCTTTACCATGAAGTCAGTGGAGGCCACGTGAGCAGCAGTAGTGAGGCATCCTTTGCTGCCCGACCAGGAAAGTGTTAGTGGAGGCCTAGTTGGGAGTCCAGCTCCCACCCACACCCAGCAGAAAGGAGGAGCCCTTGCCTCAGATGTCAACAAAGGCCAAACGGGAAACCTAGACTTCTACCCTCAACTGCCAGTGATGAGGGGGTCCCCTCTTTTTCCCCTGCCAAAGTAGTGTCAGAGGAAGACAGAAAAAAAATAAAATGAAGGCTTTAATAAGATCTAGAGTCTCATAATGTAATACCCCAAATGTCCAGGATTCGCAAAACAAAAATCGCTCGTTGTACCAAGGACAAGAAAGATCTCAAACTAAGTGAAAAGGACAATCAATAGATACCAATACCAACATGACAAAGATGTTGGAATTATTTGACAAAGATTTTAAAGCAGTCATCATAAAAATGCTTCTGTGGCTTATTTCACTTAACATGGTGCCCTCCAGAGAGTCCAGGAAGGCTTTTCTCAGGAAGGAGACGGAAAAGTAGAAAATTAGGTCTACATGAGCTCGTTTTTTCTAATTTATTCCTCTAATATCTTGAAGAAATGTACTTACATTGACAACTTTCTGAAATATTGCATCTAAAGTGTTTCTTGAATGTAATGAGCAGAATTTCTCTGAATCCATTAACCGACTCTCTTAACAACTTAGAATGTATGTTATTATAGAGGCAGTGGTTTAAAGATATTTCAGAGTTTCTCATATACTTGTTTTTTTCCCTTTTCAACAACTCATTTTACACAATTTTCCTTTTTTATTTCCTGAAACCTTTTTTTCTGATTTTTTAAAGCCAAAAGCAGAATTTAATAAAAATGTCGCATCCCTTAGATTTTCAGTCCTGCAGTCACGTTGTTTATCTTTTTTTTTTTTTTTGGTCTGTTATCTCTACTCATATGAATGAATTAATAAGAACTCTATCTTTTAAGAATCTTGGCTAGAATTAATAATCTGTTTTCCTTTCTAGTTTTATATTTGTTTTCTCAAACTGTAATCGTGCTCTGTCTTCTGTTTTCTACTTTATTTTCCCCATGGGATTTTGCTGATACCCTTTTTCTGTCACTGCATTGGAAATCTATTATTATTTATTATTTTTATTTCTTGCCCTTGAGAATAAGAAAAGATAAATAGATTTCAACACCACAGTGTGCTTTTCTCTTTTTTCTAAATTGCCTTAGGAGTAGGTATTTCATGTCGAGTGCTTTATAGAACAGAAATCTCAAAATGAAAGTCATTTTTTTAAAGTGAAATGAAGGATACCAGAGTGATTATATAGGACCTTCTTTTCTATTCTCAAGTACTTAGAGAAATTCTTCTTCTGAACAGCAATAAAATTCAGAAATAGCTAGGCTTAACATAAGGTCTCTATGGACTCTTATATCACACAGTCGATTGTGCCCTGAGACTCTTGTAATAGGTGATTTCAGCTGCCCAGCCAGTGCCCATCATCATCAGTGCTGAAGCCTGTGGGCTGGTGCTGGTTGTAGCTTAAGTGCTCTTGTCTTTCATTTTCCTGATGAGGCAGCTTCCGTTGTGAGGTAGTCTTGGGTGACCACCATGTCTTAGGCTGTGAGGGCTCTGAGGTATTTAGTTATGAGATCTGCATTTATTCTCCCCAAAACTACCTATTGATTCAAACAGCAAATCTCACTCAAATCAGCCTAAACATAAAGAACTCATTTTAAGATCTAGGACTTTGAATCCTAGGGTAGTGGGACCTCCTGTGACAGGCACTGAGAACTAGAAAGGTGAAATCTAAGGTCCCATCTGTTCCTCTCTCCTTCTCTTTCTCTGTCTTCCTTTCTCTCTTTAGCTATTTAGCCCCTCATGTGCAAGTACATATTTGTTCTCTCTCTCCCCCAACATGCTGCTCCCATCTCATTCTCATTATTTTTCTCTATGAGCTTGTAGCTCAAAATGTCCCCAACATCTCATTATTGCCTTCCTGCCTAGCTTCCTTCTCCAGCTGACTCTGCCTCTAGGAGTTCTAATTTCAAAATCCCTGATGAAGAAATTTGGTCCTGACATTCTCTTTTGGGGCCATGCCATAGATGTCTGGAAAGCCGTGGGTGGGACTGTTCCTTGGATTTAATCCATGACCTTCTGGGATCTGGACTTTTAACTCACCTACTGCAGAGGTAGTAGGAAAGAAAGACTGTCTGAAAAAGAGATGGGCCAATTTTTAAAGGCTACTAGTACACTCTCTAAGGATTTATTTATTTGCTTATTTCATCTTGGTAATACTTTTCAAAAAAGCTTAAAATTTCCTGTGGAAGGAGAAGTCACTTCTGCACAATTCAGCCTGGGCTAGAAGACCCTTTATTCCCCTTTGCTCTAGAGGCTGTGGGACCTGCTATGTAATTATGAGAATTATGATCTTTGGGGGTTTGGGATACTGGAAAGAGCAATGGGTTGATGGTTGGAAATGCAAAGATTATGCCTGGGTCCTGACATGATCCTAATTCACTCTGTGGTCTTGAGCAAATAAAAACATTTTCTGGGATTTTTTTTTTTTTTACTCATTTGTAAAATGAAGAGGCTGCTGTGAATCAGTGATTCCCATATTTTTGGAGCATGAAAACTCTTCTTGATTTTACAAAGTTATGGATACCACATCATAATTATGTCAGTTTTTTGGCCCAGTGAAAGAAAAAAAAATCTTGTAACTATATATGGCTTCTAAGACTTACACTAACTCTGGAGTCCCTGTGAGTCCAAATACCAAGGCTTTGGGAACCATTGGTCTAGCTGAATTTGAGGGTCCTTCTGGCTCTAATATTCTGGGATTCAAGTCAGGGGAATCTGGGCTCTCTAGAAAACATTCACTTATTCAAAAGGAAAGCTGACATTAACTATTACCAAATCCAACAGCAGAACTAGAAGTTTTCAAGAGAGATAAATTAAGGCAGATTTCAGGGTCCAAGAATCTGAGCTGAGAGGGAAGATGGAACGTGGGATCAATACTAACAGCAGTGGGAGGCTGTGGGGTTACAGAATGAGGCTCATATCAGGAAGAGAGTCAGATGCCATGATCACTAACAGAAGGAAGCAGAGAAGTGAATCTCAACTCCTAGATAAGGTGGATCAACTCTTCTCACCTTAAATAACTGCATTATATAATAATATATTAAATTTAGAATTATATATTAATATAACATAATAATTAATAATATGTAATAAAACATGTCATATTCAATAATATTCACATATTAAAGCCAGGATGGTACAAGGTACATCGTAGGCCAATTTTTCCCTCTCCTCCTTGATCACAATAACAGTTGAAGTGTTACTTAAAGCCTTCTTGTTAAACTTCTCTAAAGATTAGTACCAATTGAGTTAACATCAAGAAGTTACTGGCAATGTCTTAGGGTAATTTCTATAATATATATACAAGAGATATGCTCACAGAAAAATACGTTCTTGGAGCTGGTCCCAACAATGTCTCTTTTATGTTTTTCAATATTTTGTATGCTTAATACCAAAAAAGAGATTGATTCTCAGAGACATTCTGCCTCACAGCGCTCTTGCTAAAGTTTTAAGGATATCTGAACTTGACAGTTTATATTTCCTAGAGTTAAAAACAGATTTGGGTATTAGGCTGAGGATATAAGGTCAAATTTCTACCCAAATAGTTATCAAACTGCAATGAGAAGCAAAACAGGCAAATAGGAGAAATTCTCAAGAAATTTTTAAGGTTATTAATTAAATTCCCATATTCCAGTAAACATTCCCTTAGAAGAAAAGAAGCTCCCTCTATACCTCCAGCAAATGCAACTGTAGAAACTCTAAGAAAAGCATAAAGCTTATAAGAAAGTGTTGATACAAATATAAATCATAGAAAAATGTGGTAGTGTTTTGAGCTGCTTGTGGAGTGTAAGAAAAATTGACCTTTCACATTTTCCTCAAATTTGCAGAAGTGTACTAATAGAAGGATTATACTTCCTTTTTTATGAATTGAATTGCATTACTTGATTCTTCAGTGAATAATGTTCATATATTCATGTATTCTAAATGATATGTATTGTTTTCAGTTTTCAGAATCAAACTATAGACAAAATATGTTTGAATCTAATTTTGAATTGATGACATAGCTGATAGAAATTGAAAGTGAGGTAGGAGGAAGAACTAGGGGCAAATGTAGAGAAGCTAATTTCCCCCTCTCACATAGATGAGGGTCAAGCCCCAGCCTATTGTAAATGGACTGATAAAGAGAAGTTAAGGTCTTCTAATCCCAAGGATGATGATGGAAACTCATTTCTATACTTTCCTCTTGTAAATAACCACCCAAAGCAACACAAAAAATAAGAAACACAATCCAACGTTGCTGACACTGTATCAGAGACATTTGTGATAAACCATAGAAAGATGGAGAGCAGTACTCATGTTATTTTATTTTATAATACCACATTCTCATAACTTTTATTACAGTATATTATCATAATTGTTCTATTTTATTACTAGTTATTGTTGTTAACCTCTTATGGTGCCTAATTTTCAAATTAAACTTTATCATAGATATGTTTATATAGGAAAAAAACATAGTATATATGTTTCAAGTGAGACCTTGGAGAAGCACCAGAGAAGCTATTTTTAAAAATATCTCCTTTCTTTAGCTGCTGCTACACGAATTAGCAAGAAATAGAAAGTGACCTCTTCATTTTGTTTAATAGACCCCATATTCACTTTAGTCTGGTACTCTTATCATTCCTTCTGTTTCTTCAAATTAAAAATTGATAAATAAAACAATGAGAATACATTAGAGAAATTTTTGCTGATTTTTTTCTTGGCTGATTTTTTTAGTCTAAAATATATTTCCCTAAATCTGACTTATTAAACATTGCAAGAATAAGCTGGTTATTTATTTAATGACCGCTAGAAGCCAACCTGACCCTTCCCAGGAAGGTCAAAGAGTAGCCTGTTATTTGGATGACTAATTTAACTGGGCAAAGGAAATTGCTTTCATCCTTTATACTTTGCCCTTCCTAATTGGATTGAATGTTAGCTTTCCATATGATATTCCCTAACACACACTGTTGTCCCTAATTGCAACCAGATTAGATCAGTCTGCATTTGTCGCCATTGTACTCTGGGACTGCATAAACTTCAGATACATATCTACTCTGTGGATTTTATTTCCATGTTAATTAGAATGTAAGTTCCTGGAATTTCTGTTCTGAATGTGATGATCTTTCCCTCAGCATGATGGCAACAGCTGCATGCTGTTTATGAAAGATGGTGTCCCTTGCTCAGATGATCATTGGATATGTACTTTCTACATCAAAGATTGTGCCTCCATTCTTTCTTATAGAGTTATCAGAATATGTTAATTTATTGAGTACTTTCAAACTCAATTTTATTATGTCACTGTGTTTTTTGGAAGACATAAAGAAAAACAAAAATTATTGGGAAATCATACTTAATAATATGTACCACATTCTTTTTTCTTCTGTTATAATCTCTACTCTATCTTCAAGCAGATTTTTGAAAAGATTAACTACTTTTCTAATTACAAAAGTTATAAATAAGTGTAGAAAATTTGAAAAATAAGCAAGACCACTACTGTTAATATGTTGATGTCATTCTTTTCATATACATAAAATAGATTTTTGTAAGATATTATTACTTTGGGTAAACATGTTTTCAATCCCAAATGCTTTTTTTCACCAGCCATCTTTATAGTAAAGTAGATTATTCAATTCAACATCAAATATGTACTAAAGATTGCTTATGTGCCATATACTTTCTTCTCTCTGGGATGAGTAAGAAGAAAAAATAATATGAGACACATCAGTGCTTTGAGAAAGTTTCTAAACTAAAGAAAAAAATCATAGTAAAATATAATCATAACTTAGACTATGATAATAATATTAACCATTTATGGAACACTAACTATGTATCAAGTACTTTTTATTCTTCATAACTAGTCTGTGATATGGAGGTTATTATTCTCTCCACTTCGTAGATGAGGAAACTGAGGCTGAGAGATGATGTTAAGTATTCTGCCCCAACTTACACAGCTAATCAGTAGTAGAAATGAGATTTGAATCCACCAATATGGTTTCAGGCAGGCTCTTAATCATTGTATACCACCATAGGAGAACACTTCAATTATAACATGTCTTCCATTTATAGGAATATATAAAACTTTCTCAGAGTTTTCTTGATGTGAAATATAGATCCAAGTACTCCACAAGGTCTGTCCAACGTATAACATTCTAGTCAACTTAAGAGAAGGGGACAGCAGTAGAACATTCATTTCTGAGCTAGTAGGTCTGAAAGAGCTCCTAGATTATGGCCACGGAAAGGATAAGAAAATCAAATAGTCTGGTATTTTTGCAACACTCATAATCTGGGATAATTTTCTTTGAGATTAGAGAGAGTGCGGCCCAGTAGATAATTCCCGTGGTATCCGAACACTTGATATAATCCAAAGGTAGCAGATGCTTATGAATCTATATCAGTTAAGGGATAAGTTTAGCTGAATATAACAGAAAGCCCAGATAACGGTGGCTTTTAAAATATGCCTCTGATTCTCTTTCACTTGTCCAAGGTCACAGAGCATAGCTCTTTCAGGTCTCAATCCAAATCCCTCTCTCTCGCCAAAATGAAATCCTGACCCTTTGCTTTCAACTGGGGTTTCATGGGATTTATTTTTATCTATTTGTTTGTTTATTTATAATATCTGGGATTATGGTCAAAGCAGCAGCCTTCTCCAAGGACAAAGGTCCTTTGCTCTGAACTCTGTCTTCCTGCAAAGTTTTCTGTCTTTCTTTGTATCTGAAGGATTTATTCACACACTTAAACTATCACTCCCAGTCAACCTCTGGGTTTCTTCTTTAACCCCATTTCTTACCCATTAAAAAAGTTCCAGAAAGTCAATTTCACCTCCTCTCCCTGAGAGATGTGGAATTCTTGCCACTAAGTACAAAGTTCTGAAAGCAGCACAGCTAGAAGGCAAACCTGTTACAATGAACGGCCACTTGGTATTACTGAAACAGAAAATCTTTCCCCATTGACCAAAACCTTACTCTCTATTCAGCCATGTTAGGATCACATTGACAAAGTACAGGGTTAGAAATACAAAGAAATGAGGAGGTAAAAGCTAGGGACAAGAAGGAAAAGTCTTGGGGTGGTCGATTCTGGGAAGCACATAGGGTATTGGGAGAACTGCTCTTCTTTATCAAAGCCTTCTACTGTTTTTATTTTAAACCGGGTACATATAAACCACAGTGATAAAAGTTAATTGAAAAACCTATGAGACTGAAAAACACTTGGAGAGATTACTATTTTTCTAAATCAATGCTTCTGAAGATCAAACACATTTTATCCATCAAATATTTACTGAGTCCTTACTATGTACCAGCTGGTACTCTAGGTGCTAAATACAGTGAACACAACAGAAAAATTCTGCTCTCAAGAAGTTATAAAGGGAAGATAACAATAAATAAATAAATAAATAAATAAATAAATAAATAACAAATGAAATAGACAATAAATATAAAATAATATGTAAATTATATAAAATATATTAATTAAATATATATTATTTGTTGTATATTAATAAAATAATACAAATAATAGAAATGTTATATAATACAATGAAAATAGACACTAAATCAGGTAAGTGCTATGAAGAAAATCAAGTAGGGTCAAATATACTGGTGTATCTAGTATATTTGACACCCTGAGCAGATCATTTTTTAAATTTCCTCCTTTATGTGGCAAAATTATTATGTGAAAAGTTATATTTAATAATCATGAAATAAAACATGTAACAGACAGACTCTAAAGGGACCCTCATGGTGCTCACCTTCTGCTGTTCATGACTTGTGTAATCCCCTCCCCTTGAGTGAGGGCAGAGCTTGTGACTTATTTCTAGCCAATAGATTAAGGCAAGGTAATGAGATGTGATTACGTTACCCATCTTGCTTGGAGGTTCTCTCTTGTTGGCATTGAGGAAGCAAGAGCCATGTTGAGAAGGCCCATGTAATAAGAAGCTAAGGGCAGCCTCTGGCCAACATCTAGTAGGAGAATGAGGCCCTCTGTCCAACATTCCATGAGAAACTGATTCCTGCCAACAAACACCTGAGCATGGATTCTTCCCCAGACTAAAGTCAGTTGATACCTTGATTGCAGCCTTGTGAGACCCTGAATCAGAGAGCCCAGCCCAGCCATGCCCTCATTCCTGACCTACGAACACTTGAGGTAGTAAATATGTGTTCCTGCAGGCTGCTAAGTTTGTGGTAATATTGTTGTGCAGCAATAGATAACTAAAACAAAATGCATGTTACTAATGGCCAGAAAAAGAAAGTGGACAGTGAAATTTTTGTTTCGTTGAACTTTATATTTATAATCATGTCAATAAAAATATATATAAAATAATGAAAGATAAATAACTAAAAGAGTATAAAGGAAAAAATATATTAAAATTTTTAAATATATTTGTGTATTTTTTAGAAAAAGAGAAAATATCAGTCTGTCACATGAATGAATTTATGGCTTCTGTTTTTAAGCCTAGCTTCTGCAAATTTGTCAATGGCTTCATCAAAATGGATCTTTTTTGCATACTTATGTGAAATAGATTATGAACAGTAGTCTCCCTTATCCATGGGAAACACGTTCCAAGATCTCCAGTGGATTCCTGAAGCTGAGAATAGTACTGAACTCTATATATACTATGTTTTTTCTATACATACATACCTATGATAAAGTCAAATTTATAAATTAGTCACAGTAAGAGATTAACAACAATAACTAATAATAAAATAGAACAATTAAACAATATAAAATATAAAAGTTTTAGAAATGTTACTTGAACACAAGCACTGTAATATCTCAACAGCTGATCTGATAATCCAGAAGGCTGCTAAGTGACTACCAGGTGGGGAGTGTACATAGCATGGACACACTGGACAAAGGGATAATTCATCTCGAGTGGGACGAAGCAGGGTGGCATGAGACTTTATCTTGTTACCCAGAGGGGCATGCAATTTATTTTTTGAATTTTCTGTTTAATATTTTCAGACCACAGTTGACCATGAGTAACTGAAACTGCAGAAAGCCAAACCGTGGAATGCAAACCCTGAGATAAGAGGGGCTACGGTAGCTAGATTTGTCAGTTTCTCGCTGCCCATAGTTCATCCTTACATGAGGATATATCTATACCACAGAGGTTGGCATTGCCCACTACACCTAAAGCAAGCTCGAATGACTCTGAACTACTATAGTACTTACAAACAAACCTGTATAGCCCTGTCTACTTGTGTCAGGGGCCAACGGAGTAGCTTAGAGTTCTCTTAGTTAACTTCCAAGTAGAACATCATGTTTGTTAAAGGATAAGTAATAATGTACTTGAAATGACACAGCAATTGCTTAAACTTAGTTTGTTTTTGTTTTTGTTTTTTTTTCTCAGAAAGGTATTTCATCGCCAACGTCCTTTAGAATTCCTGGTGTGTGGTGATCATAAAAAGCAGACTGAGTTTTAGTCTGCTTTCTTATCGTTGACCTGTGCCTGAGAACACTCCGCTCCCTCCTTGGTGCACGGTGCTAAAGGAGAGAAGGAGTACTGAGAACCAATAGTGTCCCTAGGGTTTCCAGGGATGGTCTCTCTGATGAGGTAATATTTGAGCAGACACCTGAAGGAAGTGAGTGAATGACGCAAGTCGCTATATGGGGAGGAGGATTGCAGGAGCTGAGGCCTGAATGTGGTTGATGTGTGCAAGCAGTAGCAAAAAGAATGAGGGGTATAAGAGCTGAGATTAGAGGATCAACAAGTCGGGGTTGGGGAAGGAACACAGGAATGTCTGAGGCATCTAACACCCGTTTCCATCACAATCATTCACACACGGTGAGCTCCGGCCTGTTGAAATTACACTGGATTTCCAATTGGAAAACCGCATTTGAATCAAATATTTCCCCCTTAATAGAACCCAGTTTTCTAGCGTAGAAAATGAGGGTAATAAAATCTATTTCACAGGGCGGTTGTGCTTATTAAACTAAATAGATAATATTTGTGAAAGTGCTTTGTAATCTGTACAGCACCATAAGGACCACACGGAAGTGGAGACATCGTAAACTGAGTGCTCTGATTCCTGCCGTCTTCTTCCTTAACTGTTCCATCCCACTGATTTCCAGTGCCTTTTGCACAGTCTCTCCTTCAGCAGGAGGCCTCCATGAACACAGTCAGGAAGGCAGGCTTCTCATCAGCATGACAGGAGGTGCATAACCACCCACGGTGATAACGTTTAACCAAGCTAAACAGTATAAGATAACCTTCATTTGCAAATCTGACTAGCAAAATTACATGGTTCAGTTCTAATAGAGGGGGAAATGAAGCTCAGGATCATTATTTCCACGTCTAAGATTAGCAGCTGGAAAAATACGGTATATCTGTAAAGTGACAGTGTCAAAGATACCCCAGTTTTGCATGACACCAGCATCCACACAAAAGAGGAATCGCTTTAGAGGGTAGAAATGGAGACAAGGTTTTCTGAGCGGTCGTGCCAGATGGACATATCTCAGTGTTTGCCACATATTTTTTTGTTGTTGAAACTGCAGATAAAGGTTGTTGGAAAATATCTGCCAACCCAAAGGAAAGCATGAGCTGTCTTTCCATTCTTTTTCTCTTATAGGTCAGAAGAAAGTGTTCTTTGCCTGGAGAAATACTCCCTTATATAAATCAAGTAGGGGAGAGAGATAGGGATGGAAGGAATAAATGTAGGAGTAGGAAGTTATCTCAGGAAGCACTGAACAACATCTCCCCTACACATTTCTATGGGCTATTTATTTCTGCATCATAGTCAGTAATGTACTGGGGTCTTGGCTTCCAGCAGACATGAGTTTGAAATATTGTGTGCCTTTGACCTGATGTGAGACCTGGGCAAAGTACTTAACATTTCTAGAAAGAGGAGTTAGCTGTGCAGAAAGAGATAACAAGAGAGCCTAACGGGTAAGACTGTGGTAAGGATTAAATGAAATGTACGTGAAGCACAGCACATTGTTGGGAATATGGTATTATTCAATAAATGCTAGCCATTTGCATTATCATTGGGGGGAAATTACTAAAAAAGGTTTACCAGAGGGAAAAAGCATAGAATGAGATAAAACAGTCAACTTTAAGAATCATGCTTAGTTTCCTAGAATTTATCTAACATATCTCCTATAATGCTTAGTGTATGGGAACTATTTAAAAAGACAAAAAATGAGCTTATTCAATATAGAGCATTTCAAAATATGCTTGTTTTAAAATGTCTTAATATATTAAGATTTAGGATAATGTGAATTACTCTTAAGAAAAATACACATCATAAACTTTAAATGATAGTATTAATATTTTTAAAGCAAACTTTTTTTTATATTACCAATAGAAATAATTATTATCAGTACAGTAGAATCTTATTTATCTGGAACCATGAGTAAATTAAAAGTTCATACTACATAAGTAAAATTTCCAAATTACTAAAACACAACCCTTATACATCAATACTTTAAAAACATATTTAAAAAATGTATTTTATTATTATATCTATTATTTATTATGATGTATATGTACACATGCATATATATAATATATGTATGCATTTTAGATGGTCATATTGGATAATTTTCTTAGTATTTTCTTATTGACTTTGCTTCATTGATCTGAACATTAATGACTACACAAAGCTGAAATAAAAATTGCCCTCAGGAACCACTAAAGCTCAAAAACTAGAAACTCACCAGTCTAAATGGCCTTGTACTAAAGAATTTTTCAAAAACTACAATTAGAATTCCTTTTAATATTTTAGAGGAGGAATAACTTTTCCTTGACCCTCTTAGGTCTCTGGTTTAGCCTGAAAATTGAACTGATAAAGACAAATTAACAAGGAGAAAAACATACAAATTTGTTAATATGAGTTTTACATGACACGGAAACCTTCACAAGGAAATGAAGACCTGAAGAAAAGGTTAGCTTGAGCGTTTTTCTACTATGTTTAATGAAGAGTAGAAAGTCATGGAAAAAATGTGATAGGACAAAAGGGTAAGAGCTAGGGGTAGTAAACTTAGCAAGACCTGTTCTTTCACATTCCCTCCACCTTCCTGAGCATGGGGGGACACTTATCATAAGAGGTTCTTATAACCTGCTTAAAGGGAGAAGGGGGAGGTCAGAGAGCTTCTCCAGCAGCACCTGTTGTTTCTAAAATTCCTTCAACTTGAGATATTCAGTATGCCAAGGTGCCATATTTTGAGGAAGCACATACTGAATCCCATCAACGTCCTATCCTCTGGACGAAGGGGAGAAATATGGACTTTTTTGAAAGACAACTGGAAAAAGTGAACTGCACAGCTAACCCCTCTGTATTCAGCAAGGTCAGTCACACCTGCACACCAGTTTCTATAATCCAGAATTAAAGAATGGTATGTGACTTCCACACCATCTCCAATTCTCACTTCTGAGCTTCCTCCAACCCAACTATTTTGAGTGGCCTTTTCCTGCATGTAGGATTAGCTAATGGGGAATGCAGCTGGTCGGGGAGGGAGGATTCTGAATCTCTTTCCAGGTCCTTGCCTGTTTAAATCCTGCCAAGGCGGACATCTAAACTGATAATCATAGGCCAACATGGGATTGTTTCTGTGAACATAACTACTACTGCCATTAGCGAAGATAGATCTCACCAATCCAAAGTGTCCAGGGCTTTTTAATCATAGCAACAAAGCAGATATTCAGTATGTATTAGTTGAGTTGAATTAGAGGGTGATCTTATTTTAATAAAAAGAGACTACACATAATAACATGCACACTTTTATAGCACTTATGTGTCAAGCAGTTTTCTGAGTGCTTTACAGATATTAACTAATTTAACCCTCACAACCTGTGAGGTAGACAGATATTGTCATTCCCATTTGATTGATGTTTATTCATGATTATTTTATAATGAGAGATTTAGTAGTTTGCTCAAGAGGTCACAGGTTATAAATGCTAGAGATAAAATTCAAAGTAGGCAAGATTCCTGCTTAATCACTTATCTATACCAATTCCATTTTATGCATTAAAACTAACATATATGCATAGAAAATATCTGGAAGGTTGCATATGCCAAATGTGCACAGTAGTTCTATTATGGTGCTGAATTTCCAATGTTCTTTCTTAATTATTTTTCGATTAAGTGATTTTTCTAATTTGTAATTTTATAATGGAAATGTTTTATTCTAGTCTAGATACGGTGAAATAAGCATAAATCATCCTGTGTCTCCACTAAATTCAGTTATAGAATCTGGACAGAATGCACGGTGCAGCGAGCTGATGACTGAAAAGTAAACAGTAGCAGGAGGATCAGGAAAGAAGATCAGGAATCAAAGTCCCACCAAACAGGCCATCAGTTTGCTGTTTTAACTCTGTTTTCTCCTTTGACTCAGGCAAGCCACAACGTAGAAGGGCATAAACAGAGAGAGCTCTGGAAGCCTTCTGCTCTGCTTGAAGAGCAGCAAGTGGACTTCTGATCCTTAGAGAGAGTAGGTAAACTCTTCATTTTTTTTCTTTTTCTTCATTTTCTCGCTCCCCATTTTCCCAGCAATCCTGCAGCAATGACAGGGACAGGGACTGAAAACTCTGAAGAAGAGGAAACTTTCTTTTCAACTGAAGAAGCTATAGCCTCAAGAAGAGAACAAACCTCTATTGTTTCATTCCTCTTTTTCTCCTCCAACTCTCTCCCATCTGTACCAAATGCAGATGCCATCCTTGGAAGTACATGAAGGACAGAGTAACTAAAGCCCCAGGACTGAAAGGGGGAATTCCAGGGCACTTAAAAGTAGCAGGGACATTGCAAAGAGAGGAGTTTTGAAATATAACCCTGTAAAATTTCCTTATGTACTCCTAGGCTCACCTCTGAACATGGATCCAATCCTTAACACCAAAACTAAGGGACAGACCTCTATCCTGACCTCAGAGTGGCCACTACATGGTGCCTCTCTACACGACATGTCTAAACAGCATAGAAAAGGCTCGGAAGGAGAACAATGGATTGAGAAACCATAACCAACAGAATTTGCAGTCTTAACCATTTGGCTCAGTTGTCTGCTAAAACAAAAATATCAACATCATCCATAGGATTTAGAAACGACCAAGAGTCCCATAGCATAACATTCAAAATTTCAGTATACAATCCAAAATTACTCAGTGTATGAAGAACCAGGAATATCTCAACTCACACAAGGGAAAAAATTTTTTTTAAAAAAATCATAAATCAAAACTGAGAGGGCCCAGATGTTGCTTAACTTTCCAGTTTTGATTTTTTCACCTGCACAGTGAGGGTGGGCTAGAAAGTCTCCTCTGTCTGTGGGTAGGTCCCAGCACAGGGAAGAACACAGGAGCATCAGTCAGAATTCTCCTTAGTCTCTTCTTAGCTTCAATCCAAACACTTCCTGAATGAAAAACAATGTCAAAAATTGGCCTTAATTATCTAAAAGCTTTTTATATACGTTCCTTCGAAGATTATTTATAGAAAAGCCATTTAATATCATTAAGATAATTCCTTGTGCATTTTTTTTTAAAAAAAACTTATTTTAAATTCCAGTGATAGCTAAAAATGTCTTTCCTAATTTTTTAGGTTTCACTTGCTTAAAATAGTGCTTAAAATAAAAATTTGAATCATGGAGCTATTAGGAATTTTGAAAAACAAGCATGGATAGAAAATTGCGAGTGGGTAAAAGTTCCATAAGTAAATCCTGATTTATATCAGTACCATGAAGAAAATGTAGAGCTATGTAGACAGCCTTCAGCAAAAGTGCATATAATCATATAATAACCTCAACTCTTTTTCCCCACAGTGGGAAAAAATGAGTTAAAACTTGAATTTTTATTATGAGTACTCATTTACTCTAAAATTTTAAATATCTCTTTGTAGTCCATTTTTGTGTTTTGTTACATATAATAATGTTTTAAATTTGTGTGTAGTTAAATGTAGAATTCTCTTGGTTGTGATTCCTTTTTATCTTTTCTAGACCTAGAAAGTAGTTCCTCACATATTTCTCATTCATTTAATTAATCTTATTCACTTACTTAATAGATATTGAGCATCTAATATGTGAGACATTGTTCTAGGTATACATCAGAAAATAAAACAGACAATATTTCTTGCCCTCATGGAGCTTATTAATAGAGAAAGGAGGAAAAAAAAACAGAATTCATAAGTATGTTAGATGACATATTAGAAGGTAATAAGGGCCATGGGAAAAAACTAGAGCCTGATTATGGAGGTCAGTGGCGTCAGGAGAGGGGCTGAGAGGTGAGTGCTTGTAGCAATTATAAACAAAGTGATCAGAGTAGAATTCATTTGAAGAGATGACATTTGAAGAAGATGCTTAAAGGAAATGAGAGAGTAAGGCAGGCAGATATTTGGGGGAAGAACATTCTAGGCAAAATAAACGGCATGTGCGAAAGCTCTGAGGCCAGAGGATACCTGGCATGCTCAGAGGAGCAGCATGGAGTCCGCTGTGGCTGGAGTGGAGTGAGCAAGTGGGAGAGTGGTCAGAGATGTGGTCAGAGAGGTTGGGGGATCTCAGAGATGTGGTCAGAGAGGTTGGAAGGACCCCGATATTTACTCTGAAAAAAAAATGGCCGTCATTAGAAGGTTTGTGATCTAACTTAGGTTTGGCAAGATCACTCAGGATGATCTGTTGAAAATGCAGCAGTCCCCCATTTATCAGCAGTTTCCCTTCTCAAGGTTTCAGCTACCTGTGGTCAGTGTGGTCTGAAAGTGTTAAATGGAAATTTCCAGAAATAAATAATTTATAAATTTTAAATTGTGAGCTGTTTTGAGTAGCATGATGAAATCTCCTGCTTTCCCGTTCTGTCTCACCCAGCATGTGAATCATCCCTTTGTCCAGCGTATTCACACTGTATACGCTCCCTGCCCGTCTGTCACTTAGCAGCTGTCTTGATGATCAGATCAACTGTCACAGTATCAGAGTGTTTGTGTTCAAATAACCCTTGTTTTACTTAATAATGGTCCCAAATCACAAGAGTAGTAGTGCCAAAGAGGAACTGTAAAGTGTTTACTTTAAGTGCAAAGGTGAAAGTTCTTGACTTAAGAAAAAAAATCTAAATATTAAGGTTGTTGACATCTATGGTAAGAATGAATCTTCTATCCATGAAATTGTCTAATTCTAAATTAAACCTTGTATGCAATAGCAGGAAAAACCATAATATTTATAGGGTTTGGTACTATATGCAGTTTCAGGCACTCACTGGGGCTCTTGGAATATATCGTATCCTCTGTGGATAAGGGGATACATATACTTCCCTGTATACTCTAGGGAGATGGGGGTAGAAACAGAGTGACCTGTTGAGAGGCTATTACAGTAATCCTGGTGTGATGTGATGATGACTTGGACCACAATGTAGCAGTGAAATTGGTAACAAGTGAGATTTTAGATAATTCTGAATAATTTTTATGTTGATTACATGTTGAAATGATACTTTGGATATATTCAATTAAATAAAAGATAGTATTAAATTTATTTTCAGGTATTCTAACCTTTTTGATATAGGTACTAGAAAAATTTTAATTCCATATGTGGCTTGCATTACATTTCTGTTGGACAGAGCTGCTCTAGGGCTCCGGTGAAGGAACTGGCTTTAGATAGGAGGAAGGATAGTCTGTCCAAAATAGAGGGAAAGCTGAATACAGGGGCAGGAATGATAGTTGGTGAATAGAGGGGGTGGTAGGTGTCTGAAAATTGCTTCAGTTTTCTCAGTGAATGAAGAAGCAAGATAATTTATAAGTCAAATTCAATTAATTTGTGTAGGATTTATTTTGCTATATATAAAGAATTTAAATAGATTCCCCCATAAATTATTGACCATTTTTCCTAGCACCCCTTATTGAGTAACGTTTTACCCCATCGATGTGAGATATCTCCTTTCTTGCAAAATAAATCCTGTGATTTGTTTTTGAGCTGTCTGTTCCATTGATTTGACTAGGCTTGCACCTGTCCCATATTGGTTTAATTATTATAGCTATTGAAGGGATTCAGAGCATGCCACCCCAAAATATCCCATTTTAGCATATTGATTATTTTGAGCTGAAGGCACTTGAGAAACAGCAGATGGAGGAAGGGCTCTCTGACGTCCCCCTTTCTACCTAAAAGCAAGTTATAAAATTTCCCAAGGGAATGGTGCCCTTCCTGAGCCAGGAAAGAAGAACATTCTTATAGTCAGAGACTAAAAGTCAACACCAAATAAACGAGTGCAAACTAAAATAACCCTTATCTCCTATTAGTTTTCCCTATATATTTCTTAGTCACTTTTCCATTTTTCCTGGGCCAGACCCCTTTGTCTTGTCACTTCTTCACAAACTTCTCATTTCTTTGTTTGTTTTGTTTGCTTTTTTAAGTATATAAGTCCTCTGTCCTAACTTCTTTTGGTCTCCATTTTCCTTATGAGGACTCCAATGTGCACATAAAAATAGTAAGTAACATTTGTATATGTACATATATTTTTTCCTCAGACCCAACCACAGAAACCAAGAGAGTAGGGGAAATTTTTCCTCCCCTACACTATATAATATACTCCGTATGTTAGGATCATCCCTACCTTTCTTCCTCTTTCGCAAATATTCTTCAACATACTTGCTTGTTATGATTCCAGATGAAATTTTAAGATATCTTGCCAAGTTCCAAAAATAGTAAGGTAGATAATTTGCCTTGAATAACTCTAAGGATTTAAGTTAATTAGGAAAAAAAGTGACTTCTCTACAATATCCTGTTTTGTCATTCAGTATCTTAGCACATTTTTCCACTTATTCAAATCATTTTTCTCTCTGTAATTTTATAATTTTCTTCATATAGTTGCTACACATTTTTTTCTTTCCTGGGATTTTTGATTTGGGACTTGTTACTGCTGTTACAAATGTAGTAATTTTTTTTTCTATTACTAATTGGTGAGTTCTATTGTACTGGAAAGCTCTGGAGTTTTGAATATAAAGCTTATATTTACTCTCCACAACCTGTCAGGGACCTACTATGTTTAAGGCCAGGTACAAGTGCTAATCTTCACAACAACCATGAGGAAACTGAGATTAATTTATTATTTTAATAGTTTTTCAGTTGATTCCTTCAAGTTTTCTCTCTATGCAATTATATCATCTACACAAAATGATGACCATGTCTCTATCTTTTCAATATTTTTTTATTTCCTTCCTTTGCCTTGCTTCAGGGCAAACTGAACATAATTTAATTTCTTTTAATGCTCAGGCACATCATTACAGGGATTAGCAATGAGAATAAGTTATGTTGTGTTGTTTTTACCCCTAATTGAGATTGTTGCCACTATTATTTTCTCAGATATCACATCTGTTTATTAGCCTCTAGCTACTTTACCTCACCTATTCTGTAGCTTCTAATCTGATAAATAATAAACTGTTAAGTCAATAAGCTTAATTTTAGACTAACTTTCAGTCTGTGTGGTTGGAGGGTTCCACTGAAAAGTGACTTTTGCGATAGCTGTTTTAGGTTCAGAGACACTTTCTTGCTTGCTCTAAACAGTTGAGGTCATCAAAAGCCTGCCTTCTGGATAAGGGATGCTCTTGCATGAAGTTTTATTAAAAAGTCACCACCATGGAGGACATAGGAGACATGGATTCCCAGTTCTATTAACTTATGATATTTGTCACTTCTGACCCTTGGGTCTCGTCTGTAAAACGGCTAGGAATAAGATGACAATATTAATATTATCTATTTCTATAAATATCAAGTCACAGGTTTCAAAACCTTTTCACATATATTATTTCATTAATTTCTTCTAATAACCTTTTAAAGTGATAAAGCCAGGGACTATCATTCCCATTTTACAGGTGGGAAAACTGAAGTCCAGGAGACTGGGCTGTACAGACTCAGAGACGTTTCTAGAGTTTAAGCCTGAGCTAGAACCTTGGTCTGGTGTTTTCTAGTTCACTGCTCTTTCCTCTACCTTGTGCTCAGGTGTCTTAGACTCCATTAAAGCATTTTTTTTTTTTTTAGTATTTTTAGTTTGCTGGTAAACTTACACTGTTATAGACTTGGGGAGAGTTGCAGGGGCAGATGGAGAACATTGCTCCCTGTCCCCCACCACGGACACTCTATACTGGAGTACTCCCAATCTCAGTATAGATCCTCCCCTAAGAGCAAACTAGTTTCTTATTCCCAGGGCCTGGGGTCTGAGAAAGGTGCATGTGGGGAATTGAGGGCCAACTACAAAGTCAGAGGACAAAGTTTCCAGGACTGTCCTCACTTCTGACATTAACTGAAAGTTGACGGGATCCCAAAACCCCGCTCAGGCTTGGTAATCTCTAGAAAGACTCATAGAACTCAATGAAAGCGGAAATGTTCATAGTTAGGGTTTGTTCCAGGGAAAGTATACAGATTAAGATCAGGCAAAGGAAGAGACAGAGTTCTGGAGGGCTCCAAATGCAGAGTTTCTGTTTGTTTTCCCCCTGGAGAGCCAGGATAATTGACCAGCATCAATGCGTGACATCAATGTCTGACCATACACCCAGAATATTGCCAAGCCTCTGTTTGGTTTTTACTGAGACTCTATTACACAGACATAAATGACTGATGAATTGCCCATGTGGTTGATTCAGTCTCCAGGACACTGAACCCCTGCCCTAAGTCATGTGGTAGATCCATTTCGTATGGCCAGTCCTCACCCTAAATCCTATTGTTAGAGTATCCATTGCCCCCAAGAGAAGAAAAACACTAGGAATTGCCTCCTAGAAGCTGAGGACAAAGGTCAGACTTCTTTTGCCAGAGGTTAAATAGTCACTATACTGTGCAGCTGACTTTTCTTTGTTTCCTGTGCAGTTAGAAAGAGAGAACTCAAGAGCTTCAGCTCAGAAGATCGGACTTTTTAAAGAAAGTGTTTGCTTTGGCTATGCCTTAAAGGCACTTGCTCTTCAGTTTTCCAAGGGGAAAATGAACTCACCCCATGATGGAAACAGCCCTTAACCTATCAGTAACACAAACAGAATACTCCAGGAGGCTTCAGTTTTCTAATCAGCAACCTGAATCACGCTGAGGAAATTGCGCTTAATGTGTCATTCAAATTTATGTAGACCTAAATGTTTCATTTAAATGTAAAACAAAGATAACAGAGTGTATCCTAGTGAAATGTGCCTTGCTTCTAATCACTCTACTCTTTCCCTTGCACTCAAAATCAAATCTTACTGAGAAAGTTACCCTATAGCAACTTCCCAGCTAGCAACACTCTCATCAGAGAAAGCCAACTATTTTTGAAATGCATTTTCAGTGCATTTCACATTCAAAGTTAGTCAGCCAATGACCAAGAACCTACTTGGCTATAAGCACTAGCTAACTCTGTGGAGAATACAGAAGCGAATCAGCAGTGCATCCTGCCCTCCGGGATCTGACAGCCTAGAAAGACAAGGTAACACACACAATAACCCAAGAATAAAGGAAGAGATGGCATCACGCAGACTTACACAAAGAAATGACAAGTTTCTGCCTTAGATCCTGGGACACAAGCCCACGCATTGTCCTTTCCAAGGCTGAGCAGTCTTTCTCTGTGACCTAGTCCTGGAACATCTATCTTCCTTTGAAATCGGGCCTCTTTTTGGAAATTCCAGCTTAAAAGTCCAATATGGACCAATTCTATCTATTGGAATGCATTTCCACCAGGGGTCAGGTTTTCTTAGCCAACTCTTTCCTCTTAGCCTCTGTGGGTGTCAATAATGCCTGTGGTGGAGAGATGCAGAAATGCAAAAGAGCTAGGTTTGAAGGGAGCCCTGGAGCTTTATCAGTTGAGTTGCCACACAGCTGTGATCTCCCGAAGTTGTGATAGGCAAAGGAATTTCAGTCTCTGGAAAAACAAGACTGAGAATCGAGCAGTTGGCAAAGATACTCCCTTTTCAGCTCACTTAATGGATGATAAAATTAAGTTTAATAAATTATTCTATTTATTAAATTCTTCATTGAAATTTCCATATTACGTGATCTTTTTGAAAAGCCAAGAAGTGGTTTTATTTTTCTGGTAATATAAAATGTAGTTAGGGTAGGAGTCGGGTGAGCCACAAGGAGCTACTGCTAATGTTAAAAACAAGAGACCCAGAAGCCCTGTTTTAGTCCATATGCAAATTGTGGGAAGTCACTGAGGTGCTACCTCAGTTTTCCTATCTATTAAAAGCAATCTTTAGCCCAGGCCACCCACCCCACCCCCACATCAACCATGCCCACAGCCACATCAACTTTCCAATGCCATAGTTTCCATTCGGGCCAGTCTTTGCTCCTAAATGACAGTGTGTTTCCTTTCCACGGCCTCAGTCTAGATTTCAAGGCTGAGCCCACCTACATGCTCAGTTCCATAAACTGACCCAGCCCTACCACCCAACCTCATTTCTCTACACCCGTCAATGTTATGCATTCTCACTGATGTCAGTGCCCTCCAGTGAAGACCACCAGGAACAGTGCTGCACAGGCCAAGTTGATTACTCTCAGCAGGGAGAACACACCCCATGGGGAACCATGGGTATCTCAGCACCAAGGTGTTAGAAAGACTTACAAGACTTTGGTTTGTGTTTGCCAATTTGGGGGAGTGTTCAAGGAAGCAGAGCTTTGCTGTGGATTGTATGCTGTCAAGAAGCCAGGTTACTCTATGATTGGGATCCTAATAAATGTTAGGCATTGGGATGGCAGAATGGAGGGAGACTAAAGCGAAAATTGTCACTCATGAGCTGGAAGAGAAGACGTTTGGTATTGTGTCTCTTAGACAAGGTTCATGTTTTGTCTAAGTTCAGACATGATTATGAAGTGGTCTTGTTTTTATCTTGATCCATCAGGATCACAGAGTGGCCTTGTCTGGTGTTTATGTTCCCCAAAATTGTTTTCCTTCAACAGGAAAACACCAAGGCCAAGCTGTCAGCACCAGGCCAGCTCCTAGATATCATGGGTGCTTTTTTCCTTCTTAGTCTGGAGGGTCTCCTTACTCTCTTCTGACCAAGTCAGGTCATGGCCAACCTCAGAGCTGGGACTAGGGTGAGGCAAGTGGGGTGAGAGGTGCACAAAAATGAAAGAGGCGCTCCCTCTCAAGAACCAGCTGTGCCCTTGTGTGACCCTGACTGGGAGCGCTTTTTTAAATTCAGTGTCCAACCTCCCTCGATTGCCTCACCTCTGCCCTGATCTGCCAAATCCTCTGCCCTTTCCCTAACCCTAACCCCTACCCTAACCTTCATTCTAAATCCTACCCAAACCAGATAAAGGTATACCGAGATCAGTGATAGTTTTCAAGATGAGCTACCCCAAAATATGGCACTTCAGCATATTGACTATTTTAAGCTGAAGGAGTTTGAAAAAATGGCAGGAGTTAGACATTCCCTCCACTGTCTCCCCTGAAACAGGTCATAAAACCTTCACGTGAGAGGTGCCCTTCCTATACCTGAAGGAAAGGAACATCCTTATCTCTGAAGACAAAGAGACACAGAACAATTCTAACAAACAGGCCTTGTTAGGTGTTCCTCAGTTTATGCATTTACCTCATACTCTCTAATCTATCATATTCCTCCATGACTGTCCACATTTCATCAACCCAGCACAAAATACTTAGGTCTGTTTCTTTGGGTCTTCATTTCCTTGTGAAGGTTCCCATGTCACATAAAACTTATACTAAATAAATTGATATTCTTTTCTCCTGTAAATCTGTCTTTGTAAGTTTGGTTTTCAGATCCAGCCAAGGACCCTAAGAGGATCAAGAAAATCTTTTTCCTTCCCTAATTCAAGGACTGCTTTTGCCTTTCTGACTGTTAATGCTCTCATGACACCTAACAGTTTGCTAATTGCTTCATGTAGATTTGTTTGGTTTCTCCAATTGCACTATGGATCTTAGCCTGACTGGTTCTTTCTTGTCATTCATGTCTCATCTTAAATATGCCTCCTGAGAAAGGACTTCCCAGCCCACCCTAACTAAAATACACTCACCCTCGGTCATTCTCTGCCTTTAGCTTGTTATGTTTTCCCTCGTTGATTGCTATCCGAAACGATTTTTATGTATTAGTTTATGTATTTAAGCATGCTACTTTTTATCTTCACCAGCCATACCAATGTTAATTCTATGAATTTCTATAAAGTATTTTGTCTGTCTTATTAATCCTTGTGTCCTGGGGCCTTGTCGTGTTTATGTTTTCAACAGTTAATATGCATTTGTTGTAAGCACATGTATGAGCTATAGTAAGTGTCCTGTGAATATGTGTTGGGGGTGTGGGGGGGGGGGACATGTCAGAAGAGAACACCAGAATTCTTGCCTTCATATGGTTTACAACCCAAGTTTAATCTGTACTTGAATGATTTTGGATTAAGAAAATAGGTGTTACAGATTAAAAGCACATGTTAATATATAAATACTGCTAATTGATGCCCTGATTGCTAATCATTTTAGAAGTCTCATGATCCTATTTCAAGTTGCTACATACAATTAACAATTAGATTGTACTTTAGAAAAAGAGAATTTCGAAATTCAGGATTTTCTTGTCTAAGTTTTCCAAATTCATGACGTTTAAAATTATAAATTGGTGAAGATTGTATGCAGAGTTAAATTCCTGATTCAACTCTCTTGATGAGATTTAGGTGATGAGGCTGGAATGAAAATAACAATTGTGCAGGGAGGGAGGGCTGTCAAAATTTTCCTTTGTTTGTTTAGTTTCTCTCTTTCCTATTATTGCCTGTCTGTGTGACTTTTCATGGTTGTTTGTGGTGAGGAAACTTCCATTTTTATCAGCTGACCCTGACCTCTATACTTATTTATTTCAGCTGCTGTTTAACAGGCAATTGTGTACAGAGTTCACAACACCAACCCAGGCAGAAGCCAAACCACAGACGGTCTTTGCTTCTGGAATAAGGGGCCATATCATCTGTGTGCCTCTTTACACTTTGGCCATATGATTGTTTTGGCCTTTGAATTGTCTGCTTAATTAATTGTTTAGCCTTTGTTGGCATCCAGTATCTGTGAGTGGAAGTTGGTAATAGGTATTTCTGGGATGCGAAAAATCTTACCTATGTACTTTGGTTTAAATGGTTCTAGATTGTAATGTACTGAATATGGTTGTTCATTTATACAAAACAATAAAATAGAACTTTCTCTATGCATAGAAAAAGGTCTAAAAGGCTACCTCTGGGGAAGAAGAAGGATTTGGGAAACGGAGTCAAGGCAGACTTTGGTTTTATCTGCACTCTGAATTTTTCACAGTGAGAATTCATTGTATGTTATTTATATAATTAAAATAATTTTAAAAAATAAGTTTAATTGACAGAGAAAATACATAACTAATACCATATTCTCAGATTCTATACCAAGTATGAGAAAATCTCAACTCCCAATGAGATTGTACACATTTTCATAAGACACAACCAGAAAAAAAAAATGTTCCTGAAGGTCTTCAGTGATTCTCTTGTAAGAAGCTCTCTGTTCCCAGCAGATGTTTTATTGATGACTCATGGTGGGCAGCTCATTCCTCCAAGCACTCTCAATTTCCTGTTAAAAGTCTTTCTGTTTCTTCCTAGTGCTGACTTTCCCCTACTGAGTCTACGCAGCTACTATCTTGTGCCACTGCCATTTTGTGATTTTTTTCCTACTGCCGCTGATCTGATATTGACAGGAGATCAATTTTCATTATTGTTGGTCACTGCCAACATGCCAGTCATCCTGCCTGTCAAGTCCCTAGCCACTCCTAAAGGAACAAGGTGTACCTACAGCTCTCTTGGTATGACTCGATCCAGCTGGATTCCTAACTCAAGGGCAGTCAAAACCTATAGGCTGGTTTACAACCAGTGAAGTATTTTGTCACAAATAGCCTTTCCAAACAAAGGTAAGTTGGCTCCAGCGGTCTAATTCCTAGAGTTGGAATTAAGAAACACTGAGAGAATAGGGCAGTTTGCAGTGAGAGTTGTTCAGAATGTGTTAAAGAAAGAGGCCTCAAAGTAGAGTGGGCCATGAGGAGCCATAAGCGAATTGAGGTTGAGAGGAAGCAGAATCAATGGACACAAAGGTGATAAAAGAAAAGACTGCGAGTAAAAGGTAGGGAAGCCAGTTGACAGTGAAAGAGAATCAGAGATACCTAGAGAAGTAAACCCGCAGAGAGTAAGTGGGTCATGTTAATGGCGGGTGGGCTTCCCAAAGGCCCATAAACACTAGCACCTGCGCTTCCAGTATGGTCTTGGCACCTATGTGATTCTCACTCCAGTCTCCTCAAGCCTGGCTTCAATGTCATTCTAGCCTTCCTGGAATTGCATGGTTCTGCCTTTCCTGGGTTCTCTGACACTTGACTATGAGGTTGACAACACTGTTTCCTCATTTCTGAAGCAATAGATATCGCACATTCTTCATTACTTGTTGTGACCCGAGTCTTATTCTTAAAATCATGAAAGCCTAATTCAAATGGTCAGCTTGCCATGCAGGTGTCCCTTCACCACAGAAGGTAGGATGGACACAACTGAGCAGAGTGGAAAAGGCATAGTCTTTGGAGCAGACTGATCTGAGCTGTAGTCCAGGACCTGCCGAGTGTGAGCTGTGACACTTTGGGCAAGTTACTTAACTACCTCTGAATTTGGTCTTTCTACTCTAAATTGCCTCTAGCTCAGGATTGCTATGAGATCCAAGAATGGTTTATATAAGCAACTGGCGTTGTGCCTGATGCAGAGTTAGCACTCTATCCAAGTTCATGCCCTTTTTTTCTTCTGTCTGGATACTTCCTGTCTTTCACAATAAAGCACAACCCACACATCACCCTTCAGTAGCAGCAGCTATGGTTAAAATTGTCTGCTTCCTGTCTCCCTGGGTTCTACTGTTTAATTGTTTTGTGCTCATGCATGTACAAAGTAAAAGTCAACCTACCTAAAGTGAAAACATGAATTTTGGGTCAGATTTTAGGCCCATTTCATTTGCTATCTACTGAGAATTTATTTAAAGAGACTAGTTAGGAAGCTCCTTATATTGCAACCAATTATTCGGGGAGTGGGGTGAGAATAGGGGTTACTTTTTTAATACCTACACCCAGTCAAACTACCATCAACAAATATTTATTAAGCTGCTATTATGAGCAAAGTTACTGTCAAGATAGGAGGAACACAACACTGATTATAATAAAATTGTGGTACAGAGTGATCAAATTACAGGTTTTTTTTTTTGAGTTTTACTTATTTAAGATTTGCAAATGTATGCTGATATTTGAACAATGTAATAAGCATTATAAGAGCAGTGCTTAACTCTCTTAACTAAGACTAACTAGGATTTAATCTAAAAATGACTCCTGTATATTGCCATATTGTCTTGCTCCTAGACAGTGCTTATTAAATATTTATGAACGAGGGACTCAGTAGCTGCTCTAGATGCTGCAAGAATCAGCAAACATCTGTCAATATCAGATCTTGCTGAGCTAACCTGGAGTATTACTATGTAGAAAAATATATGGTGGTATTGTAATTATGATGATACCAAATTATTCTAAAATCATAAATTCAAGAGGCATCCAAACATATATTTTACCTGAGAAACTAATATGTCTATTCTCCCTGCTTAGACCTCTTTTTCCTGCAAGCTTACATACTATAATTTTGGAAAAAGGATCTGTATAAATCTTTCTGGAGCTGTTCACAATAAATTCTTTATTTTCTAATAATCTCAGAGAAGTAGCTTTCTGTGCCCTGTTGACCTTCTTCTCTCAACACAAAACAAAACAAAACAAAACAAACAAACAAAAAGAAAACATAGACCAGAAAACTGAGCATCCTCAAAAATCTAATTAGGCAATGTGAAATATAAACATTCCAAAAGCACTGTCAATTATTTCTTTAGTCATAAAAGACAAGTGCAAGTGTAATTATTCCAACAACTTAAAGATGTATCTTGGGAAAATACAAACCATAGCATCAACAATTCTCTAAGGACAATAAAATGAGAAAAACATATTTAATGAAAAATCAATGAGGGAATTTGATAGATAATTCACTCTTCCTGCCACACACAAATATCCTTGCAAAGTATATGTGAGGTAAGCCAGTATAAATTCAAACTTGAATAAATAATGTATCTTGATGATCACTATGATTCTCAGTTAGACAAGATAGAGATAAATCTAGAACCTAAAATAATATTTATTTTCACTGGGAGTACTTGTCATCTGTCATGCAATATAAACATGTTTTATGCCTTTGTCTAGATAGTTGGACAGAACCTGTTTAAATCAGAAAAAAACGTTAATTTATAAAATGAAATGATGGACTGACTTTTCATGGTGAAACTCTTCACATGAGAAATTCCCCATTAAGGAACAACCCAAAATAGCTTGCTTGCCTAGGTGGCATCAAAATGCCAATACTCAAGGAGAGAAAACATTTCATCAAGAAAAGGTCAAATTAAACTAGGACAATAAGACATGGCATATAATTAACATCTCCTGACTCGACATTTAGTTGTTAGATAAGTATCGTTAGACAAGATAACGTATGAAAAAGAATATCTTAAAGGGGATGAATCAAAATTACCAAAATTGTTCAAGAAAGAGAATGACTAGACTATGGCCTTTAGGATCCATATCATGAATCCGGTGTCATTACACCGCTACATTAAATGAAATCCAGTTATTTCTCATGATTAAATAATGGGATTGGAACGAAGACACACCATATTCTCGAATTTCATTTCATTTCATTTTTAAGAAGACATATTTTTCTTTCATCATCATCATCATCATCATCATCATCGTCATCAAACATTTGAGAAATAATTGTGTCGCATAAGAAGAGAGGCCAGAATATCTACCAGCTAGCAGAGTAAGGCTCTTTCCCTGCTTTTCAGTTCCCTGTTCTTTCTTTTCTCTGATGAAAAATCCCTTTTGTTTCCTTTGGCAATCTATCCTGAGCTCTCTTAGGTTTGGAATTCTTCCTGTGACTCCTACATGCATAAAGCAATTCCAGGCTTTATGCTTACTCCCTACTTTTCTCAAGTTTTTCAGGATAGCGCTGAGCCTGTCACAGGCTTTTGATTGACAGAAGTGAAACCAGTCAAAACGTTCAGGGTCCTCTCTGAACATTTAGGGATGTCCAGAATCCTCGCTTCTTTCCCTTGTGTCTCAGGCAATGGTAATGCCATTGTTTCCATCAAGGATCCATACAATGAACCTTACAGATTTTTTTCAGACAAGTCATCCTGAGTTTTACCCTGAAGTAGCATGACCGAGCAGAATGTGCATGCCTGTTTATTGTGCTGTTTCCGTGGTTCCCACCTCTTGTGTCCTTGGAACTTCTTTTGAGCTTAACAGAGTCTCTGTACAGAAAGGATCGTTGTGCTTGGACACATACGCTGCCTGGTATGATGAAGAGCGCTGTGAAAAGTCAGCTTTTATATTTATTCAGATTAATCAGATTAATTTTCAGGCTATCATTTTCTAAAATGTAACTGTGCAAAAACTTCACTTCTTTAGAATAACTTTGTCTTTTATTCTTTTTCTTTGATTCAAACTAGCCTTGTCTAGTTTAATAGCACCATGACTCACTTGCTTCTTTTCTTTCCTTATCCTTCCACCTTTGCAGTAATGCACAACCACTCCCTTAATCATTAAGCCCTTAGGACATCAGATTCCTGTCAGCATCAAATAGTTTTAGGAACAAAGCCTCAGGTCTGTTGGCCACAAAAACCCAGTTTCAGTCAAACTGAAGATAACATCTTGACCTCTGTTGTGTTTCAACTCCAGACCCATGAAGGCAGAATGACCCTAGAGCCACATAGCCTAGAAACCAGACAGAATGACGCCATGACTGACATCAGGACTGGATATAATGATTACTTGCTTCCCACACTAGGCCTGACCAATCAGTAGAGCCCATGACCCCAACTCCTTTAGCTACCATGACTAATGAGTTTTCTTCTACCTAACCTATTCGCTAGAGGCCATCAGGAAGACAGGTCTTTGAGTGCCAACTCACCTGTGCCATTAACTTAAATAATAAACCTTTACTTTCTTTGCTGCAAACCCCTGTTCAGGCCACTCAGAACACACCCTTTCTTTCTCGGAGTGTTCTCAGTGAACCACTTGTTCATTTCTCTCTGCCTAGGTGTGGTTATTAATTAATCAGTTCAATGATTTGTTAATTAATTTATTTAATAGCTGCTCCCAAACCCCACTGCTCATTTCAGAAAGAATTTAAAGTAGATTGTCATTATTCATGTGAAAAAACAAAGAGATAGTCTTGTTCCTCAACATTTCTTTATAAAGCCCTTTGTCCCCAAGCTAGGCTTCTGCTTCTTATCTCCCTCAACCAAGAAGCAAAGTTTGTTTTTTCTGGAGATGGCCCCACCTTTGTCTCGTAGGGCAGCTTTGAAGTATTTGGTTAGAACAAGAGGAACACACCCTCCTTCCCCTCTAGTGCTTCACTCTGAAAATAAATGGTTTATACGTATAGTCATGCACTGCTTAACATGGAGATACATTCTGAGAAATGCATTGTTGGGTGATTTGTGGTTGTGCAAACATCATAGAGTGTACTTATACAAACCCAGATGATGTAGCCTACTACACACCTAGGCTCTATGGTACAGCCTGTTGCTCCTAGGCTACAAGCTTGTACAACATGTTACTGTACAAAACATGAGATTAAATCAAGCACAAGAGAAAACAACGCAATCAAGAGACTTGGTGAAAAAGGTGAAAGGATTAAGGAGCACCAATTGGCAGTTACGAAATAGTATTGGGGATATAGAGTACAGCATAGAGAATATAGTCAATAGTATTATAACAACTAAGTATGGTCTTAGGGGGTACTAGACTTATTGGGGGAGCATTTCATAAGTTGTATAAATGTCTAACCACTATGCTGTACATTTGAAACTAATATAATGTTGAATGTTAACTGTAATTGAAAAATTTTTAAAAACTAAAAAAAAGAGACTGGTGTAACACGGTATATTGTTTTATAGCAAACATTTTTTATAAGTAGAAATAGTACACTCTAAAATAACCATAAAATACAGTATAGTAAATGTATAAATCAGTAACAGTCATTTATTTTTAAGTATCATGTACTGTACATAATTGCATGGGCCACGCTTTTATATGCCTGCAGCGCGGTAGGTTTGTTTATACCAGCATCACAGCAAACCTGTGAGTAATGCGGTTCAACGTTGCTAGGCGATAGGAATTTTTCATCTTCATTATCATCTTATGAGAGCACCATTGTATGTGTGGTCCATTGTTGAATGGACCAATGACTGAAACATTGTTTTTCAGTGCATGACTTCGTCTCCTTTGAGCTTAAAACTCATATATTCAAAATATTTGATAAAGAGAAAGAAATTTCAAGCAGGCTCCCAGTGGTCTTCCCTAGAAACAGATTAAGTGTCCATTATTCAGAATGAATACAAATCATCACAAGTTGTATCACAGGCTGGGCCCATGAGAGTTTATACACAGAAATTAAAACTGACAAATTTATCCACACATTTTCCACATATATTTGTTCATTTCATGTACGATATTTCTAGAATAATGGCTCTTACAGAAATATGTGGCTTTTTTACTTCACCCCTTTCATACACCATAGTGAGTTTTAAATTCCTACTGCCTGAGATCAAACTACACTGTTCAATGTTTTCCCATGTTTCCCTATCTGATTTAGGAAAATGTCTCCGGTTTTCCTAGGGATGTTTTTCCTATAAGAAGAATTCAAAGGAAGAAAATAACTCAGTTAATCAACGTGATCATCTTCCATTTCAACATGGACATACTCTTTGCCATATGTCGGGAATTATGGAGTGATTCTTTATCATCCCATTATGCTCAGCTGTTGTTTACTTTTTGTGAATCAAATGTTGACAATTATAGTTTGAGGGTTTTTTTTAACAGCATATGCTGAACAAGATAAAATATTTAGAACAACTTACTTTGGACTTAGTAATTATGCTCATGCTTTCAGCCCATTTATGACTAAATTAGAACATTTAGTAATGTTTGGTGACAACTCCCACACTTTGTAAGCACCAAGGGGAAAAAATATAATTTATTTAATTGGTTTTCATTTGGAAGGGAAATACCCCATTTCAAGTGTGTTATTTCCCCATGAAAATACACAGATGTTCATACATTTGAGAAATTAACATATATCTTCCCAAAGGAAACTTACAAAGGCTATTTCATTACATTACAACCATTCCTTTCATCCACATAATTTTTTCAGGATCACTACCAGTCACCTCCTTTTCCCCTTACATATTCTTTAGAAGCCTTGAACTTCAGACAGAGATGAGGTCATTAAATTATTATTGGTTTCCAGGACCACCATAGACAGACTAAATGGCATCATTCATTCAATAAGCACTTAAGGAGTGCGTGCTCTATGCCATGCCTATGCTGTGTGCTTGGATTCTGAGATAGACTAAATGCAGTCCCTTCTTCAAAGACCTCATGACCTGCAGAGACAAAGAAGAAAATGCACAATTACAGCTCTGTAGAAGATAGGAGGCAACTTAATCAACAAAAGTGGGGAGGGGGTAGCAGCAGGGCAGCAGAGAAACATTACTAAGAGCAGGCAACGTTTGCATGAGTAAAGCGGGAGAGAGGAGCTCCAGGCAGTGATGCCCTCACTCAAAGGCCCAGAGGCAGGAGGATGAGCCCCTCAGTCAGTAATAGTTATTAGTTCACTGATGAGCTAAGAGAGAGAGAACTCAAACTGAAAAGTTAAGTGCAGAGCAGATGGTGCTGGGCTTTGCACATGAAATTTACTCTGAAGACATTGGGGAACGCATAAAGGATTCTGCGTTTTCTCTGGTGTACAATATGGGAAGGTGGATGGGAGCTAGACAGATGGTAGCCTGTGCTGTATGAACCTGAACTAGTACTGTGGCAAGGTGAGTGCAGAGGAGAGGACAGATTTGAGTGAATTTTCGGGATGGATCAAATATGTTCGAAGTGTGGAAAATCTTGCTTGTAGAAAGTCTGGGCAGAAAAACTGGAGTAAAGACAAAAAAAAAGAAAGAAAGAAAGAAAGAAAGAAAGAAAGAAAGAAAGAAAGAAAGAAAGAAAGAAAGAAAGAAAGAAAGAAAGAAAGAAAGAAAGAAAGAAATGCTTCATCCCCTTTCCATGCTGCTATGGCTGGCCAGGCTCCAGTCCCACAATGGAGGAACATATTTTATGGGAATAATAGATAGTTATCCAGCACTTACTGTGACCAGACTGGCACTTTACATTAAAGGGGATCAGGATATGCCACCTCAAAACATACCATTTTGGCATAAGAATTACTTTGAGCTGAAGGCAACTGAGAACTGATAGACACAGGAAGAGTTCCCTGCCCTCCCTCTGTCTGCCTAAAAGCAAGGCATAAATTTCCCTTTGTGACGAGGCCTCTCTCCTCCAGAAGGGAAGAGCAACTCTAATCCCTGGAGATGGAGAGTCAACACGTAGATGAGTTTGCATAAACAGACTTTACTAAAATAACCCTTATCTTCCATTAGTTTCCTGATATATTTCCTAGTCACTTCCCCACAATTTATCATCTCTTGAAGTCCAAACCCCTTTTCCTTTGTTAAAATGGTATATAAGCCCCTCAGGTTAACCATGTCTTTGAGTTTCACTCCTTTTCTGTGAACTCCTGTGCATGTAAATATTAATAAAAATTTTGTGTTTTTCTCCTTTTAATCTGTCTTTCCTTAGTTTAATTTTCAGGGCCCCAAAAACTAAACTTAAGAGGGTAGAGGAAAAGATTTCCTCTCTGGCAAAATACATCATTTCATTGAATCCTCATCCCTCTTAGCGAGAAAGGTAGTACTATTATCCCATTATATAGATGCAGAAACCAAACTGAGAGATGTTAAGAAGCTAGTCCAAGGTCAAGTAGTCAATAAGTAGCAGATGTGGGATTTGGACCCACAGCCTGATTGTCTAACAACTATGCTGTAATCTCAACACAATAGAAAGACAGACAGATTAACAGAGCCAGCAGACATGGATTAGGGTACCAGGAAATCTATATTCTAATCCTGGTCCTGTCATTATCAACAATAAAGTTAACCATGAAAATATTTGTATTGTTCTCTATAGTTCAGATAATGAAGTCATTGCCTGAGATAAAGTATGACTTTGGATTATGGGATGAATTTTGTTACTCTCCAAATTTATATGGTGAAATCTTAACCCTTAGTACTTCAAAATAACCCCTAGTGCCTTATTTGGTGATAAAATCTTTAAAGGGGTAGTAAAGTTAAAAGAAAATAATTAGGGTGGGCCCTAATACAATCTGACTAATGTCTCTATATAAAGAGGAGATCAGAACACAGATTTACACAGAAGGAAAAGCATGTGAAGACATCGATAGGAAACAACCAACTATATATACACTAAGGGGAGAGGCCTCAGAAGAAACTAACCCTGAAATACCTTGATCTCAGACTTCTAGCTTCCATAATTGTGGGAAAATAAATTTCTGTCATGGTATTTTGTTATGGCAGCCCTAGTAAACTAATGCAATCATATAATCTCTCTGTATTTTATCAACACACAGTTTTTAAGTTACCATTACGTCCCAGGCACTATTTTAATGTTTTTCATCTACGTTTAGCAATGATTACCATCCTTCAATAGTGAGCCCACAAGCTAAACCACAGATATTTAAATTCCAAGAATATATCAATTTCCAAGAAAATGAAACTAGTCCTTTCTGTTCTGTTAAACGTATAAACAAACACCTACGCAGACCAGGTGGGGGCTGCAGGGGCTGCTTTTTGACTTAGGCATTAACCAACGTTACTAAACATAAAAAATCAATTTCTCTAATTTGAAAGAGGAAAGGTAAGCAGCAGAGCTCCTGCTGATGACCTTATTTTGAGCAGATCTCTCTCTTTAGTTGGATAACTCCATTTCCCCAGGCTTAACTAATCTGTGATGACCAAGTTGGTCTCATTAATACTATTTACCCAATCCCAAAGCCCTAAATGGTTACCAAGGGAGGCCCCATGGAGAGCCAGCTTTGATAGAGATGAGAAGGGGGTAAACTGAACTCTCCAACTTACGGACAAAGCTTTTGTGGAGGTGATGCCAAGAGAGGTGTAGGAGAACAGAGGACAGCCAGTAGGGAGTGATAGAGCTGAGTTGAGGAGAAAAGATGGAGAGAGACATGGCAGCTGCTATAGGACAGAAATTTGAAAAAATGGTGAAGATACATTTAGGTTTTGGTGTGTGATTTGTGATGCGAATTCCTCTTTAATTTATCTATTTGCCTCTCTACTCGCAGACTCATCCCCTGTCTGTGCTCTGTCTGTCTGATTTCCAGGCTCTCTTGACCACCAGCTCTAGACTAGGTTTGCCAGTGAAGAGCACTGGTGCAGTATTGGAGTTTGGGAGGAAAGGAGAAGCCAAGGTATTTTTGTCCTTTCTCTCTGCTTTCTCTCTGCTTTGAGAGGCATATCTGGCAGCAGCTGCAACTCCTGCATGGCTAATCCCCTGTATTCAACACCCTTTATTCAATAATCCGGGTGTGGATTTTGTTTTGTTGGCAAAACCCCGATTGATATAGAGGAGAGGCACCTTTTCTCCTCACCTGGCTTCTGTAATGAGGATTTCCCTAAATGCAGGCTTTGTTTCTTTTTGCCCCTTTACTCTTTCCACCCCTGGGGCTCTGGAGTGAGTAATATGATCACGATTTTTAAAGAATCACTGGGCTTGTTAAATCAGCTCTGCTTCTTCCTTTTTGGAGTGAGCCTTCAAAAGGAGTACCACGTCCCTCTGTATTGTTGAGTCTTGCCTGGTCATGCCTGCCCTGGTCAAACAAGGGCCTGCCTACGGGCAAGTCTGTGTAATTTCAGCAGATCTGACCACCAGGCCTAAAGCTTAGTCTTCCAGCTTGGTCTCTAGCAGTAACAAAGGTCATTTCGATTTGCTTCAACTTTGTTTTATTTCTTCAACTTGTTCAGAACCCATGTGAGAAAGAGGAGTGCTATTTAATGAGGCTTCTTCAGAGACCTTAACATTATTCATTGATTCTTTTGGAACTGAATTTACGGAGGATTTTTTTTTTTTTTTTTTTTTTGGATGCTACAATAGCAGAGAAAAGCCTAAAGCCAGAGGCATCTGGGCTTGGCTGATTAAACAATGTTCTCCTCAGCAATTTCTGGAACTCTCCAGTTAGGCTCACATGTGCCCATGGATCAGCCCTGCTTATTGCTTACTTCCCAACTTCTCTTACCTGACAGGTTGACCGTGGCGCCACTGAGTTAGAAGATTTTTCCTAACCGCAGGTTGATGTGGACAAAATTAACATTTGTCCGTGAGGTTGGAATCCCAAAATCCATTGCTGTTAGAAGTAGAGTCCTGGTGTACTTGGTGTCTGTAAGGCTGACTTCTAGTGTAAGGCTCCTCATTTCTAGAACCACCAGCACCCTGAACTCCCAGGGCCAGAGCTTTCCTTTCTCATGGTGCATTCTTCCTTAGTAGTCCCTGTCATTCTCCCTGTAATCTAGCTGTTCTGGAACCACTGGCATTCTTTACACACACACACACACACACACACACGTATGCATGCATGTCTAATTCCCTCATGTGTGCATAGTTCAAATCTTTTTCCTAGAAGACTCCTCAGCTATCATGTAAAACAAGGATTCAAATATATATGCCTGGGGAGGGTTATTCCCAAACTTCATTTTCCAGAGGCATCTGAGCCTCAGCCATGGCCTTGCATCAATATATATTTTTAAAGTTGAGCCCAAGGTGAAGAGTTCTGCTTCTAGATACCCCCTGGGTTGTTTTTCTATTCTCCATCTCTTTGATCAATTCACATGAATGTAACAGAGAAAAATTGAGCTCTTGAAATGAAGTCAGATAAGAATTTCTTACAAAAGAGCACATTTCTTCATAGTGTTGTTTGAATCCCATGATGGGGCCAGGATTCCAGGACAGGAGGTAACTAAGCTAGAAACAGATTAAGACTCTGCTGCAGAAAATACACTTTGGCTCCCAGAGTGATGAAATCATGATAAAATGAGATTGTTTGTGATATCTCTACAGAGACATACTGTAGGCTAACTTGAAGCTCCTTGAGTTTATAACAAAATCCCAGTGATAGCAATTTGGAATGTGAATTTTCACTTCCTTCTTGTATCCTTTTGCCCAGTACTACTGTATGGGGCACACAGTAGGTGAGCAATCAGTGATGAATGAATGAATGTTTTAAAGGATTTCTAAAATAGATCAAGACCATTTGCCTAAAAAAAAAAAAAAAAAAAAAAAAAAAAAAAAAGCTGTTTTAGCCCTTTTAAGCCCTATTTTCCCCCTCTGTTCTCTTTAAATTTTTGTCCTCTTATTTTACCTTATTTCTCCCTTTACACACTTACAGTCTGCTTAATGGGTTCCAGAAACTCTGGGGCAATTCTTTCTGCCATTACCATCCTGCCTGTCTCTGGGTAAGTAGTTTAACCAACCTGTGAAGGGCAGTTTTACGAATCTGTTGGAGAAGCATGAGTGGAAGATAAAAGAACAGTTGAAAATACTTTATTGAAAGTTAAAAGCCCTATATTTTATTATTATTTTTTTCTGGCTAAAAGCCCTATATTTTATGTGCTGATCATTATTTCCAATGTAACCAAAAAGGGCCAAGTCTGATAATTGAGTGTGGTGAGAGCTAGTTGAAGTAAAGTTTCTTTCTCTGAGGTCCCAGGGCCCCATCAGTGTCTCATTCTTAGAATGAGAGACACAGAAAAACACATCTATGACAGAAATAGATATGAGAAAAGGTGTGGTTCTGGTGATGGTTTGGGAAGGGAATACCTTTCTTCCAATGTAACTAGGTTTATTGAGATCTGGGAAGAAATGCCCCTGTGTGGCCCCCATGATCTTCTTGACAGGGTTGTGTGATGTGGCTGCATCCTCATGGTAGGTAGAGAAGAAAAACATATTAAAGATGTATGTGACAGAGGAGGGAATTGATGGTGTGATGATAATGACAACTACGGTTTTCAAGTCTACCAAATGCCAAGTGTTTTACTCAACTCTGTACTGTATATATCTCTCATCTTCCCACAGCCCTATGAATGGGACATTATTATTCTTATTCTGCAGATCAGGACATAAGCTCAGAGGGAGTCCTTAACGTGTTCAAAGTTATATAACTACTAAGTGGTAGAGCAACGAGTTGAGCCCAGGTCAATTTTAACCTTAAGCATGTAGTTTTTGTTTTTTGTTTATTTTCACTTGAGGAGACTGAATCTTTCAAGTTCCAAGGAATATGGAGGCCACTAGTCTTTGAAAGAAAGAGAGAGGAGGAAAAGATGAAAGGATGGTAAGCATACCAAGAAATGTTCAAATGGTCTCTTAAGTACTCACAGAGAAGGAGCTGTGTCCATCTTTTCACTGTTGTATCCTCGGGACCTAGTCCTGGCACAAAATAGGTGTTTAATAAACATTTTTGAATGAATAAATGAGTAAATTAATAAAAAATATAAGTAAAAGGTCTCAGAGACTTTTGAAGCATAGAGAAGAGAAAACGAGGAACTTGGATTGACTTTGCCCTGCCTCTACTGTATCTTTAGGAAAGACACGAGGGCTTAAAAAAGTAGATAAGATTCAGAATAGCAATTTTGGAAATATAATAGAGAAATCAACAAAAGATTAAGTCAAGAATGGCTGAGTAGTGAGGACAATGCTCTAGAAGTGTGTATAAATTTGTCAGTTATTTCTGAGTAGTACTCTCTTGGTCAGGACGCTATAGAAAAAGATTTGGGGTTGCTTTCTAATCCCATATAACCTGTTTCACTATCATTAATGTAAAAGAATGAATTAAAAACCTACCATATACTAGATATTTTATCAAGTGATGATGTTGAGAATTATGATTTCAATTGAGAAATCTAATAAGTAGTGCTGGATAGAACCAGGAGTCAAGTCAGTTCTCCTTTAAAGGCACATCTTTAAATATCTATTTAAAATAGTTACTATTGCTATATATATTTTCCATTTTACCCATAAATATTTGAGAGTATATCTATAAATGGAAGGGACTCTTTAAAAATATAATCACAATATAATTATCACACTGAAAAGAAATCAGTAATGATTTTAATGACATCATTATAATATATTTCCTTGATGTTCAAATTTCCCCAAATTTAATTTTTATAGATATTTGATCAGGATTCAAATATGATGCATACATATATTGCAATTAGTTTATATGAATCTTTAAACATGTAGGTTCTCTCCCTCTCACAACTTATATGTGATGGAAATCAAGTTTTCATCTGCTGAGTTCCCCACAGTCTGGATTTTGCTAATTGTGACCCCAAGATCTCATGTAACATGTTACTTTGGTCTTCTATTCTATCTCAAAATGGTATTTGATTCTAGAATCTTGAAGAGATTTGATTTTTCTAGCAAGAACACACTTCATAAGAGGTGACACGTACTTCTGCTAGAGATATCTCTGCTAGAGATATCTGCTAGATATCTTCTTTTGAATAGTTCACATCCATGGATGATCATGGTTTAGATTAATTATTTCATTGAGGGTTAAAAAATGGTGATATTCTAATTATATTAGTCATTCATTTATTTGTTGAATTCTCCTAAAAAAAGATTTCTTCTCATCTGCTAGTTATCCTGAGGTACAATTTACATACATAAAAGCAGGATAAATGCTTGATTCTTCCTCTTTATTTGTCATTTTAAAAATAGTGGCATGGTTGCCTGGTATCTTCCAGAAGTTACCAATGAGGATGTTTGTTGTAGCTGTTGTATTTGTTTGATTTTCGATTTCTGCATAGACTCCGAAGCCATACTGCCTGGAATCAGAATCCCAGGTTTGCCACATGACTTTGAGCTAAGCATTTACACTTTCTGAGCCTCATCTTCATCATTTGTAAACTGGGGACATGTAATGGTGTTTTCATGACAAGGTTGTTTTGAGGATTAAGTGAGAATAAATATACATAGCACTTGGGAAAATACTTGGCACATAATTATCCCGATTAAGTGCTTGCTATCATTAGTATTGCTATTGTTGTTTTCAAGTGTTCTTGAGTGGATGCTGGGCAACAATATTTTATAAAAGGTACCCAAGTGATTCTAATGTGAAGCCTAGGTAGAGAACCACAAGACTTGAGAGTTTTAAAGAGATAACGTTTAAAGAGTGAAATGATTGTATTTGTATTTTAAAAAGATAGCCCCAAGATCGACTCCCTGCTCCTTCGCTCGCTAATAGCATGAGATTTGGCAAGCAAATTAACCTCTCTAAGCCTTAGTTTCTTCATAGGAAATAAGATTAATAATAGTGCAGGGCTCATAGAACAGCTGTGAGGATCAATGATTCTGTATACCCCTGTTACATAGTAAGTGCTTAATACGTGTTAGCTGTGATATGTCCAAAAAACTTCACCACAAGCCAGTCCGTGTGCCCAACTGACACTCCTCCTCTCCCTGCCTAGATATGTCTCTTCATAGAACTAGTTTGTTCTACCTTTTCACCATTTCTTTATTCAAATCGAAAAGGCAAGAACGGGATATTGGAGAAGACTATATTCCACACAACCAGCTGTAATAGAAAAGTATCTGTGCTCATGCAATGAACAGCTACATAAACTTACACTCCAGTAGTTCATAGTAGAACATTTTAATTTAAATAGTATTTTGAAAGAGAAAAATTTCAAATTTGCTAAGCACAAAAATAAAGACCATTTGAATAGCTCTGTGCCCAAGTCCAGATGGATTTTCTGTTATCTTATTTGTACTTCTTGTCTTATCAGATATTTTCTTCCTCTTCCTGTTGCACAGCTTTCAGTCGTTTGTTTTTGTTATCTACACAGTATAAATTTTGGGCATTGCATTTGAGATGTGTGCTTTACAAAGAAGGTATTTTGTTTTCCAATATCCTAATTCATCATCCATAAAAACAATAGACAAGATAGGCTTTAAGAGACAGATACTAAAGGATGAATTATTGATCAAATCATAAGCAAGTTAGAAGATGAAATGCATTTGCTGTATCAGGGTTGTTTTTTGTTTTTATCTTTTCCAAACTTTTTATCTTCCTATGCTAGACATGTGTCAATAATAGAGAAAAATGTTATATACACAGGTTGGACCAATTAAACAAATCAGAGGTCTTTTATGGTTTCCCATCCCATGGGCCCTGTGTTAAAAAAAACTAAATACACCAAACTGCATTCGTTAATATTTAATTTATTTCCCCATTTTTTAATAAATCTATAACTGCTAGCCAGAACATCCAATATGAGACATCCAGTCTCATCAAGTATGAGGCAGCCTGTGTTACTATATTGTATTGCTAGAATTGCAGCTAAAAGCAAGAAAGTATTTGGCTAAAACCATGTTTAACGTGAAAACACATTTTATTTTCTCCCCTGAAATGAAGAGTGGAGGTGACAATCCTGACTTTCAGGGCCCTTTAACCTTTGGTTCCATCCTAAGTAGGCAGAATGGCCCCTCGAAGATGTCTGTTCTCTAGAACCTGTAAATATGCTAGGTTTTATGGCAAAGAAGAATTAAGGTTGCTGAAGGAATTACGTTGCTAATCATCTGACTTTGAGATGGGGGAGATTATCCTGGATTATCCAGGTGGGCCCAATATAATCACAAGGTCCTTAAATGTGCAAGCAGGAGGCAGAAGAGTCAGTGTCAGAGTGATATGATGTGATATGATGTGAGAAAGACTCAACCAGCCATTACAGGCATTGAAGATGGATGGGCCCAGGAGCCAAAGAATGTGAACAGCTTCTGGCTGGAAAGGCAAGAAAAGGGATTCTCCGTTCTTCTTCAAAGGAACATAGCACTGCCAACACCTTGATTTTGACCAGAGAGACCATTTTCAGACTTCTTGCCTCCAGAATTGTAACATAATACATTTGTGTTATTTTAAACCATGAGTTTGTAGCAATTTGTTACAGCAGCCAAGAAAACTACTACATAATCTCTTTTCACAAATTATTGACCTTTACTCCCCTAATGGGCCTTGTGTTCTGGCCAATGTGACCTCCTCAGTGTACCTGGGCATGCTCCTCTACCTACTTCTGAGTCCTTGTTTATGGTCCCCTCATTAGGACGTCATTTCATCTCATATCAGTAGAGGCAAGCCCTGTCCATCTTTCAGATGCCTCCTCTGCCACAGACTCCATTTTTCCTGTATCTGTCAGATGCATGCAATCTCTTTCTGCTTTGAACTCCTGCAGTTCTGTAGCTGTCCCTCTCTCTTTGGGAGCTTAAGTGCATTTTTTCTTGGAACAGAATTATTTGTACATGTGTTATATCTTCTCTACTAGATTTTAAGCTACTTGATGACAAGGTTGATGTTTGAGTAATCTTTAAATCTTTCACAGTGCTTAGCTCAATAGATTTATGTTCTATAAACTTAACATATAATCATAGCCTTTTATATATGTGTACATTTATATATGCATGTATGCAAATGACATCATAGGAATATGAGAAAAAAGGAAAAAACTAAAATTTTTCCCAGGCACAACTATTTTTTAAGGAACAGCTCGAGCATTTGAAATTTTACAAAATGGAGATTGAAGCATGGGTAAGTATGGTGTTTATTCCTTGATTGAAGAGATGCATATTAGAAGTGGAGAGCTGTACCTGAGACAACTCTGTGGTCACCTGAAGGATCTGAGCAAAGAAAGGAACATGAGGTCCATGAACAATAGTGGGGAGGCCTTGGGCCAATAGCCCAAGTTTTCTTTTTATTTGGGATCCAGCCACTGGAAAAAAATGCAAAATTTTTTTTCATGCAGGTATTGATCAATATGTTTCTTTCTAGAAAGAAAAAAACTAAGAATGAAATTAAACAAGCCACAACGTCAAATGGCTGATGGCATACTTGACTTGTACATCTCTGTAAGACGAGGCTATCCTTTAAAAAAAAAAAGTTTTGTTTCCAAGATAAGTAGGTATTTTTTGGCACCAGAATTTTCAGTTCTGTGAAAATAGAAAATTTTTGTTGTTGATATTTTGCCTGGTATAGCAATTACTTTAGCTATGTTTTAACTTTTGTCCTTCTAAAATAAATGTTAGACCCAAGAATGCACATACCTCCAAAGACTATTGTAATCCTGGTAGATTTTTAGTTCTTTTCCTCTGAGTCAGGAAATGATAGATAACAGATATATTTTTTAATTGCTTGTATTTTTGACTATTTACTATATGCCAGACATTACGCTATGTGCTTTATAGATATTTTGACATTTAAAACTAGCAATCCTGTGAGGTGGGCATTATTATTTTCATTTTAAAGTTTAGGTAGCTGAGCCATATAGAGTTTAGGTTCTTGCACAATCTCTCATCACCAATAACGGGCATAGAATCAATTTACCAAGATATGTCTGTGTTCCTAAGCTCATGTTCTTGACCTTAGTGCCATCCCAACTCTCTCTGTGAGCTATTTACCAGACAGAGGGGGCAGGTATGTTTCTCCTGTACCAAGTAGTATCCAGACGGTGGCTGCTAATCTTAGATAATAGAATTATAAGGAAACTCTAGAACAGGATGTTCCAACTTTTTTTGACAACAACCTATAATAAAAATCACACTTAACATCTAGTCACAGAACACTCACTCACACCTCATGATGAAATAATATGATTGCTACTTAATAGGTACTCTGATATGTCTTATTCTATTCTATTTCTTTCTTTCTTTCTTTCTTTCTTTCTTTCTTTCTTTCTTTCTTTCTTTCTTTCTTTTTTTTTTTAGAATTCTGGTCAGGAAGCACTAGATTGTTTCCACAATTTACTCATGAGTCATTATCTTTATTCTGATAAAGATAGCACTAGTGTATAGCTAGTCTATTTTACACAATTACCTCCCCCTACCCCTGGCATTATTGAAATATAATAGACAATTAGTTGCTCATATTTATATTTTACAGTTCAATGAGTTTTTTTCAATTATAGTTGGCCTACAATAATATATTAGTTTCAGTTGTATGGCATAGTGATTAGAGATCTATATAACTCACAAAGTGATCATCCCACTAAATCTAGTACTCCTCTTCCCCTCTACATATTTATTACAACATTATTAACTATTTTCTTTATGCTACACTTTTATCTCCATATCTATTTTGTAACTATCATTACAATTACCTTTTTAAGAGTGTTCTACCGTCTTAGGCAAGTTATTTAATTTCTAAGTCCTCAGTTTTCTCATCTACAAAATGAGGAGATTGAGCCCCATTTGTGATTCTTAATCCTGGCTGCACATTAGAAATATTTAGAGAGATTTTTATCACACCTACTGTAATAATCAAAAATGAAAAACATTTAGTGAGCTTTTAAATACCTCATGAACAGGTTTTTGCCTCAGAATTTTTGATTTAATTGGTTTGGGATAGGGCCTGTTTACTGGTATTTTCTTTCTTTTTTAATTTTTCATGTTACTGTAATATGCTACCAGAGTTAGAAATTACTGGACTAGATGATTGTTAAATTTTCTCCCAGCCCCCAATTCTAGGCTATTCTGTCATGATGAGGAGGTTACATTTTTAAAAATTATATTTTAAATTTATTTTTGTAAGGAGAAAAGAGCATTACCCCTGAGACATATCCCTTACAACAATGGTTTTCGCATACTAGTTACATAAGGAATTGGCTATTTGGCTCATCCCTAGCAATTCTGACCGTGTGCTTCCTGGGTGGGGCCACACGCTCTGCATTTTCAACAAACAACCTTATGTGATTCTGATGAAAATGGCCTCAGGAACACTATACATCATCTCAACAACTGTTTATACTTCCCAAGGTCCTCAATGCTTGGCCTATGGCCAGTGCTCTGAAATGTTTGCTAGATTGCTATACCACAAACCTGCCTGGTCACTCTGCTGCCCTGTGTCAGCTCCATGGCTTCATGCTCATTTCCCCAGGTCTTTGATCCCTTTATTAACCAAGTTCAAACATTCAGATTCTCTTTTTTCTCCTACTCCAACCATAATTATGGCCTTAAATAGTAAAATCACACTCAAACTGGGTAACTAATACTCTGAGAAGTGAATATACTGTGCTAGTTAAAACAATAGGATGAATTTGGAACAAATCTTCAATTTTATTTAACAAATATTTTTACATTGCTGTGCCAATCACAATTATAAGGGCTTTACAAATATTAACTCAGCTTATGTCCACCCATAATAATCCTATGAGGTAGGTGCTATCATCCTCCAATTTTATAGATTAAGATCCTGAATCCCATTGTATCTGTAGCACTGATTTTATTATCCAGTTAATATTTTAATATGAGACATAAAACAAATATAACTTTTGTGGTAGGCTGCTGCAAGCTGACCTCCTGTAGAGACAGATTCAGTGTCTCCCACCATTAGAAATATTTCAGAGGAAAATATTGAGAACATAGTTTTAAGCAATTACTTAGTAAAGCATTCTTAAGTTAATTGACCCAAGTAACAATTTCCTTGAATAACCTTATATAATATGGCTTTCTTATCTAAATTTTATCTCTAGCCCTGAAAATTTAATGTGCTGCTTAATAAACATTTTCATTTAGTTAACAAATATGTATTTGCCAATAAACTAATAAGAGACTAGAATATCATTTGCCAATTGACATAGTTATATAACACCCTCACTTTGATGTGTAATTTATTTATTTGTTGATTGGAAAAGCACATTCTCAAGATGAAGATGACTTCACAAAGGAGCCCTTCCCACTTTAATGTCCATTTATTATCTGGTCCTCTGGGTTGGTTTTATTGAGTCTTCCCCAATCCCCAGACTTTTCCTTCTTCCCATCTGCAAAACCAAGACAACTTGTCCTCTATCTTCAGGTTCTTCTTCACTTGATCTGTACCCTTGCTGCCTGTCTAACTCTGAGCTTATTTCCAAATGTTGATATTGAGGTTCTCGGGTTGTTTCAAAGACCTGGCATCTATCTAAAAATCCACATTTCAGATGATAAGTATCATGTCTTTTCCCCTGTGCCTGAGGGGTCCTTGTTTGTAGAGTCTCAGATGATTGAGAGGAGGGGTCTGAGCCTAGATTCCAGCTGTACTCACTGTCATATCTTATGGTGGCCAGGCTTTTCTGTAGGAAATGTATCTCAGAGTAACCCAATAGCTCTCGTAGATGGAAAAAAAAGTTTCTTCTTTATAAAAGAATGTTAGCTAAAAAATGTACAAGGAATGGAAAAACAGAAAATCAACAATTTTCCACCCTTAATGAAATCAGTTTCAAGAAAGAATCATCAATGGGTCCTAAAGCCATTAAGTAAAGATTGATGAGGAACTGGAAGATCGACATGGTACCAGTGCATCACCCATAAGACACAAGTTGCAAATAGGAAAACCTAACTTTAAAATGTAGGCTTCTAGCTGTCACCCTTTACTTGGTGATCAATCTTAGCATAGAACCCTGGGAAACCAGCTTATATACCTCTTGTACAACACCTTACCTGTGACCTATTTTACCAAAAATGTTTAACTTGCATCTAATCGAAACTTTAGATCTAACGTTCACTTTATAGAAAACACAGGGGATAAAGTAAAAGTTAAATGACATTATGATGAAATCATTAGATGAACTCAGAAAGTGGAACATTCTACAGGACAAATCTTTTCAATAAGTCAATGTTGTGAAAAAAAGAGTGTGTTTTGGATTCTCTTCAAGATTAAGAGATTCAGACACATAATAACCAATGCAACGTGTGATTCTTTAATGGATCCCAATTTGAATGGCTGTAGAAAACATGTTTGGGACTGAGTGTCTGTCTTAGTCAGTTCAGGCTGCTATAATAAAGTACTGTAGATTGAATAGCAATAGAAATTTATTTCTCGCCGTTCCAGAGGCTGGACATCCAAGGGCAGGGTGTTAGCATGGTCGAATTCTGATGAGGGCCCTCTTTTTCTAACTTCTCATTGTATCCTCAGATGGCAGAGCAGAGAGAAGAAGCAAGCTCTCTTTTTACCCTTATAAGGTTTCTCATCTCATTAATGAGAGCTCCACCTTCATGACCTTATCTAATCCTAATTATCTCCCAAAAGTCCTACCTCCTAATACCATCACATTATGAGGTACTGTTTCAACATGAATTTTGGGGGGGACATAAACATTCAGTCTATCGGATGATAGCCAAAAGGTATTGTTAGTGTTGATAGATATGATACTTATCTTGCATTTTATAGGAAAATGTCCTTATTTCTCACACTTGAAATATTTAGGGATGAAATATTATGAAATAATTTACTTCAGAAAAAAGAAAAAGAAAATGTGGCAAAATATTAACAATGATTATAAATTTAGGTTATGTCTATATGACCATAATTACATGATTCTTTTTACATTTGTCTTTGGTGGTTTTCAAAGTGTGACACTTACTAGAAATGCATATTCCTGGGCCCCACTGTAGACCTACTGAATCAGAACTCCTGGGGGAAGACAGCAGCAATTGGTGTTTTAACAAGCCTACCAGAATATTCTAATGCACCTTGGAGTTTGAGGACCACTGCCTTAATACATGGTGTAGTTAGGGAAGAGTAGATGGTAGGAAAAGGATCAATGTGAGTAATTACCGAGACAAAACATAAGATCAAAAATTAGTCCATGCTATGTAGACATGGAAGTGAGAAGTGAAGATACAAAGGGAGTGAGAAGCAAAGATAAGAAGCCAAGCTCAGCAAGGCATGTACCAGCCAGGTCTGAAAGGCAGCACTGAGCATGATGAAGGGCGCCAGTCCAGAGCCCAGATTGGCTGTCACACACCTCACATCCTGGTTGTGTCTCCTCTTTGGTGGAGATGTCTGGCTCTACCACAGCAGCTCCCGTTAGTGCTCTTGTTCTTCAGGGACAAGCACTTTCCTAGAGATTTAGTCCTGCTCCTAACGAAGCTGTGACGTGTTGACAGTGGGTGCTGTGTTGAATGACTTTCTGCTCAGTTTCAGATTGCTGTCTATTCACCACTTCTCATTACGATGCTCCATTGAAATATATCTTGGAATAATCTTTAACACTGGGCCATGTATCAAGCAACCAGAGTGGCATACCTCCCTTCCACACCACACTCTGCTTGCTGGACGGGACCTTTCTCAATACTTGTAATCGAGGTGTACTGACCTCTGCCTCCCCCATCTTAGAGGAAGAGGGCAATCATTCCTGGTTCATTTTACCTCACTTCAGTTAACTAGCAAATCTCAGGCTTGTCCCAGGCTTATCTAGTGAATATTAGCTCATATTTGGGTACAGATTATTATAACGATCAATTGAAAGAGGGATTAGAATATAAAATGTCACTAAGAAACCTTTTCTTTTCACTTACTCCAACTACATTATCTGGCATTTTCTAGAACAATATTTCCCAAAACATGTTTTAAAAGATGCTGCATATGAAAATGGTCTATGGTTAAATAAATCTGGGAAATACTTGGTTAAACACATTTAATCAAGTTTATCTCATGCAGAACTTCTCAGAGCCTCTAATCCATTAAAACTCATTGTGAATTCCCACATAGGGCAATCGTAAAATGAATCCTCTTGTAAGAATCTTTGTCCATAGAATGCATGAATAAAGATTATGGCTCAAGGGACAAGTTTTGGAAAATATTTCTTTAAAGATTAATGGATAAAGTCTTATAAAAAATATATCTATAAATTAAGCATACAGAGAGACAGAGGACTTTCTTGAAGTTGTAGAGATGAGAATAGTTTCTACGGTCTGTAGAAACATACATAAAATAGTTTAAAACAAAAGTAAATCCTTTCTATGACATGAGTCTTAACTATCTAAGTTTTCAAAACAACTCACCTTTGCAGAATCCATGAACACAAAGCTGTCAGAGATGGAGCTGCTACTGCGTACAACTCCAGAATGTAATGTTGCCTTTGGAGTCAATGCTAGGGACCTGCATGAATAACATGGGAGAGGAGGCTGACTTTGCTCCCATGGCAGCATGTCAGATTCCACTTGTTTTCAAGTGCTGGGCTTTGCTTTGCCTGTACTTATGGAAAAAATATAGTTACAGCTTTAAAGTTGCAGCCTTCAGTGTAACACAGTTTATTATGGAAAGAATATTGTGAAAAACCTATGCTGCTTGGATAATGTCAATTTAATTTTTAATTTCACTCTTTTTTTTCTTTTTCCAGAAAACTTGAGATGAGTCAAGTATAAAAAGCTCTGGGTGTTGTCATTCCTTGAGGCTGGAAGATAGGCTGTGTGAGACCAGTATTTTAAGTCTTAACAAAAAAGCAATAATTTCTCTGATAAGTTTTGAATAATTTTGGTTCTTTTTACCAGACAATAGCTTGATTGCATTGCTAGGTTTCTTGATTTAAGGAGCAGGATGACAATAGAAAAAATTAGCAAAGAAGAAAGTTCTAAGGTGGAAGATAAAGGCCAGGATATGTATGAAATTAAATGCAAGCACCCACTGAAGTGCTATCAGGCTCTTACCCCAGTGGTGGTGGGATGGTCTAGGGGACATTAGCCACCCAGGATGACTTAGGTAAAGTTATGGGAGAGTTCTGTAGACATTTTTTTAAGAAAAGTAATCAAATACAGCTTGATTTTAATATAAATTGCTTTCTTACTTGAGGACACAATATGAATTAATTATGTTCTTGAATATTTAACTCAAGTAAGTACACTTGGACATCTTCTTTGCCAGACATTGTGCTAGTAGCCACTGGGAATTCAATAGTGACCAAGATTCATAGAACTTACATTCTAGTTGGAGAGGCTAACAAACAAGCAACTACTAAAGACAAAAGAAGTAAAGAGTGCTGTAATAGATCTTAACAGTACTTTTAGATTAAATGACAATGGAAGGCCTCTTAGGAAGTGATTTAGGAGGTGTGGATGGAAAGATGAAGAATTACATATTCAAAGAACTAGCAGGTTGGGGATGTAGAACATACTAGGCATAGGGAATAGCAAGTGCAAAGGCCCAAGTTATAAAAGAGCCTGGCATGTTCTACAAACAGTAAGAAGTCCTATGTCGTTGAAAGCATAAGGAGCAATGAAGAGAATTCCAGAAGATTATGGTTGCACAACAATGTGAATGTACTTAATACCACTGAACTGTTTACTTGAAAAAATGATTAAGATGTTAAATTTTATGTTATATGTATTTTACCACAATAAAATATATATTTTTTTTTAAAAAGATACACATTGCAGAGGCAGGCAGAAACCTGATCATGTAGGACAGTGTAGGACATAGTAATTGTACTCTAGGGTAATGGATTTGGACTTTGAAGCCTCGCAACTATAGATATATATGTGTATTTTAAGCCACCAAATCTGTGTTACTTGTTACAGCAGCCATAGGAAATTAACATATCTGGGGAGGAAAAGATTGTTCCTGTCTGAGTCTACTTGCACTTCTACCTATCTGTGAGAAACAGGATTTTAAGTAATTGGTGTGATTTAATCTGTAAGAGTGATTTCATCATTGATTCAGCGTTAGGTCCTCAGCACTGTATATCTAAGAACTCATTTCCCATGGTTCATCAAGTGAGATCAGATTAAGGAGGGATAATACACAATAACGTAACTCACGAGAGAGAGCTATAAACCAAAACAGTAGTTTATTGGTTTATTCATAGGAATATAAATACTAAATGCATCAGCTGACTCACATCAGCAGTTAAATGCTGCTTTTGTCCTACTGGGGAAATGGAAATCCAGAATAAAGGCAACTGGCTCATCTCGAAGGCTGAGGACGCCAAATCACAGTCTGGTGCGCTGGTCTCCCCCACAGATTAGAACATTTAAATTGTTCAGAGATCTCGCTCCTGACTTTGCTGGGATCTTCTGGCAAATTCTGACATGCAGTTACTACCTTTCTAGAGTCCTTGAATGTCATCATGATACTGTTTTGGCAATATCTTTCAAATGTGCTACAGTGATTTTCAAATTTATGGAAACCCTCTATTATTTTAGACAAATTCATTCTGGGTAGTTTACCATTTTAGACAAATTCATTCTGGGTAGTTTACCAAGTAGATGCCATGACTATTCATTCAGCAGCTATTGTCCTTGCTCTTATGAAGCTAATTGTTTAATAGTAAGGAGAGGCACCATTAAATATAGACACACACAAAATCCACAAATACTTTCGTGAAATCACTTCTTTATTTCAATTATATGTTTACAAAATGACAGAGAATAGAGAGTGGGGAGGCAGAAATAACACGTGGTCACCCTTAGAGAGTAGAGGAAGAGGCCATAGCCAACAAGATCGGGTCAGACTGCTCTTCCCTGCCATTGCTGGTAACAGCAAAGAACAAAGAGAAGTCCAAGTATGGATCAATGGCTTACGTGAACAAGATCAGTCCGTTTAGGGAGAGTGAGGTGATCTGTCCAGCCCATATCCTTGCGGAGGAAAAAGGCCCCGGTCTAATGAGGCCTCGGCTCTGGGAGTGCTGGGGTTCGCTTCCTGTGAGATTTGGGTCGCCGTCTCCAGGGCACATAGGGACCACGAGGTAGATTCCGGGGAAAACCCCTATGAACCACAGGAGCCCACTGCTGATAAGGTGTGGGGAAGGAGGGCCTAGGCGGCTGGGGACTAAACATAAAGTCAGCTTCGAAGTCGAATCCTGTCTGGGTAGATGAGGGGACATCTGAATGGAAATAGTTTACGAAGAACTGATCCGACTGGAAAGAATGGTCTGAAGAAAAATAGGTATCTTGGGGACAGAACAAGAACTGGGGGGACGTCATTGGGTGAGGGGAAATGGGTCGGGGCTGTGCGGGCAGGAGTGGGGGCAGGGGTAGGCGGGGAGTTGGGAGCGGGAGCAGGGGGCGCAGCCTGCAGGGAGGCAACGATGGCGTCGGGAGCAAGACCTGTGGATCTCTGCTGGCCTGGGCCTGCCTCTCGACTCCCAGGCCAGGTTCTCCCGTCGCGCGGCCTTCCTTGATCCACTTGCCCACCGGGTCGCGGTTGGGTAGCTCCACACCCCAGGCGTCGGCCACGTGGGCCAGCAGGAGCTGGGAGAGACGCCGGTGTGCGTACTGGTTCCAATGCACTCCGTCTCCCTGCCGGTGCTTCTCTGCATGGCGGAAGTGGAAATGCAAGTCCAGCACGTCGAAACCGTGCTTCTCCGCCTCAGCAGAGCTGTAGAAGTTGGCTTCGATCACGCCGAGTCTCAGGCGGAGGGCCAAGGACTGCTGCTCCGGCAGGAGGAAGCCCCCGGTGATTTTCTCGCCAACCGGCATAGCCGTGTTCCACACCAGGAGGCATGACTCTGGCAGCACCTGGCCTAGGTGCCGGAACAGGTTCTCTAGGTTCTCCCGGTAGCTCCTAACGGAGTCCTGTCCGTACCTGGAGATGTCCCAGAGGCAGGAGTTAATGATGACCACGTCCGGGGTATGCTTGTCGGCCTGCAGCTCTTCCAAGACGGTCTGGACATACTCGTTGTAGACGCGCGTGAGGAAGTAGAAACGCACCAGATGGTGGTCGGAGCAGTACTGGCGGACCTCGCGGTAGCTGGTGCGGTTGTGCATGGGGCTCTTCTGGCCTCCGACCACCAGCTCATCCTGTTCAAAGCTCATCTCCCCCTTGACCTTGAGCTGTCTGTGAGTGAGCAGGCAATCTTTCTGCAGCAGGAGCACCAAGTCCTTGTACACGGATCTCTGGACGGAATCTCCCAGAACGACAACGAATTTGTTGTGGAGCAGCTGTCGCACTTCGGAGGACAGCAGGTGGACCATGATGCCCAGGGCAAGCGGCCTAGCTCCTTTCTTTGAACACGGATGTGTCTGCAGATAGCTAGGACAGAAGGAGAGAGTAGCTGGGAGGGACCCACCCCACCCTCAGCAGGCCTGCTGTGTGGGTAGGACTCTGGACTAGGAATGGAATTTTGGCCCAGGAAGCCGGCAGGACGGAACTCCACCTTAAGGCTGGGTGTGGGGAGATAGAGAACAAGGAGGGAGCCTGGAGCCTAGAGCCAGAAGCCCTGCGTGGCCCGTCCTCAGCTGAGGTCTGGGACTTGACCACTAAACTGCCTGCGGCTCTTGGAGGCCCGGGTTCCACCAGCCAGGAGGGGCCAACCCTCTCCCCGCTGGAGGGACAATCCACCACTGGGAAGGCAGCCCAGATGTCTGACAACTAGAGAATGGTCAGGCAAACTTCACAGCTGCCAAATAATGAGGACTAGGAGTAAGTATGGAGAATGTTTGTGATACGTTGTTATAGAACTTACTGACATATGTGCCCCATATCAGTGAAACTTTATGAAATAGGTATGCATAGATAACATTGAAAAATATATGCAAAAACACAGTCTTTAACAGTAGGATTATGGATGATTTGCTTTCCTCCCTTTTTTGTAAATATAACTTATGCAATCATATTACTTTTAAAAACAAAAAGAATTCAGTGAAATGCAGCAGGGAGGAAGAGTACATGTGCCAGGTCAGAAAACATTATAAAAACAGATTTCTTTAACAAGCAAGCAGCTTTTGCTTACCAATAAGACTTGTAAAAAAGAAATAAAATTTGAAATAATTCATGTGTTTAAGCTGTAATATTCTTTGCTTTCCATTTGAAGGAGATCAGACTATGCCACCTCAAAATATGCCATTTTGGCATAAGGATGATTTTGAGCGGAAGAATCAACAGCCACAGTAAGTTCTCTGCACTCCCCTTATCTACCTAAAAGCAGTGTATAAATTCCCCTTAGAGGAAGGTGCCCCTTCTCCCACCAGACAGAAGGGTCAAAGTAGAAGGCAGAGAGTTATCAACACCAAGATGAGTTTATATGTAGAGATCTTACTAAAATAGCTCAGATTTTCATCAGTTCCCCCATATATTTCCTAGTCACGTCCCGATGATCTACCATTCCTTGAAGCTCAAACCCTTTTTCCTTTGTTAAAATGGTATATAAGCCTCTGAATCTAACTGCTCCTTTGAGTTCCATTTCTTTTCTGTGAACTCTAGTGCACATAAATACTAACAAAAATTGTGTGCCTTTTCTTCTGCTAACCTATCTTTTGTTAGTTTAGTCTCAGGGCCCCAAAAGCGGAACCTAATAGGGTAGAGGAAATGTTTTCTCCTTCTCAGCATATTGAATAAAATGTTAAAAGTTAAACTTATCTTCAAAACTTAAGATGAAGTTTATTGCAAGCTGCCATTTACAGCCATATTCACTAATGAATAAAAGGTAGAAACATACTTCAATACTAACACATCTCAGATGGGGAGGAGGATGGCATTCACTGCGTACTTACGCAGAAGCTGTTAAAATTCACCGTGGCTTGATATTCATAGGCTTTTATGCATTAGTAAACATCTTAATAGGTGTGGGTAGATAGCTATTATTAAATAACATTCAGTTTTTAAAAGCTATACTATTTGTGGTTTTAAATGGGTATAAGTCCAAAAATAAAAACATTAAAATTGGTTGACTGTAAGAGTTGCCCTAAGAGAACAGTTGAAAATATTGTCTTATTTTCTCCCAAAGAATCTCCATTCAAATGTTTTTTGCTATCAGAAAAAAACATAAAAATAGGATTTAGCTCACTGTGGTGCAACAAAATGAAACTTAATTAAAGCAAACTCCAAATCTCTTTGGGGTGCGGTCATGTTCATTTGTTTATAGTCATTTATTTATCCAACTCACACTTATTAAGCTCCTACTAAATGCTCCACATGGGGTATATAAAATGAGTTAAACCTGATTTCCCCCTTCACGAGCAGATCAGAAATATTCATTGATAAACTGTAACACAAAGTAAAGAGTGCTAAGTGCCATGAAAACAGAATGAACAAGGGCTGTGGACTTTCATGGGTCTTTGTGAACAGAATTTCTTTACCCCAAACCTACGTCTCCAAAGTATAAAGGTGCAGGGGAGACCTTTTACCAGGGTTCCTATGCCACCGGCTCTGTGTGCCCTCCTCTGTGGGCTGACACTCTGGTCATATTCTGTACCTAGTCCCCTAGGGTACCGAACATAACCCCTGCCATTAGAGTTCTCTTTTCAAGGTTGGCAGATCTGATAACCTAGTGCTGTCTCCTTCAGTACTATTTTTGCTAACTTGGCCTAATGGATTTCTTCTCTGGATGTGAAGTGCCCTGGACTGGGACTCACAGATATGAGTCAAATCCATTACTTAAAAAAGCAGTAGGACATGGAGGCACTTAAGCATACGGATTAAGAACATTGCTTTTGGAGCCACACTCTCTGGGTCTCAATCCCAAATCTTCTGTTTGCTATCTCTTTGTCCTTGGACAAGTTATTCAGCCTTTCTCTGCCTTAATTTTCCTTATTTATTGAATGAGACTTTTAGTACCCACTTCATATTAAATGTAAAGGGTTCAAAACAATGTCTGACAAGTAGTAAGCATGGATAAGAGTTATTATTATTACTGAGCAAGTTTCAGAACACCAGGTTAGCCATCTGTAAAAAGAGAATTACAGTATTTCTGCTGCTTGTCCAGCAGGGTTCTGTGAAGATCGAATGAGATGATCCAAGTGAAAGATTTTGAATAAAACAAAATCAATATTTATCGAAAGGCTACTGGATGCTAGGTGCCTTATAAATGTTATCCTATTTATAAGATAATTCTTATTATTCCCCTTTTATAGGAAAGGATATTGATGTGATGGAGCTAAGACTTAAAACCCTGACTCTAAAATCTGTCTCTGTAGGAGACCTCTTTTAGACCAGAACCCCCTGCAGGGCAGTCAGAATCCTAAAGTTTGGTCCCTATCCAGGGGAACTGGCAGGAGAAGGGTCTTTGGTGTGCTGTATGCATAAGCAGGCAACCATTTACTCTGCCTGCCTAGGAGAGGTGGTCCATATCTATTTGGCGCTGTGTGTGTGTGTGTGTTGGGGGAGCAGGGTAGGGAGTGAGGGTGGAGGTGGGGTGTGTGTGAATAAGAGCATATTTTTCTCCTCCTATATGATAATCTTAAGCAAGAGACGTGCAAATTTAAGAGATCTGGATTTTAGAATAACCAAAACAAAACTCTACACCTGGGCCTTATGGTGTTTGGGGTGTTCCGGCTGCCCTGTATCCTGATTAGTGAACTTAACCCGCTCAGATGCTGCTCCAGGGGTTCAGAGTCTAAATGGGGCAAATGTCCCACCTGAGTCTAAATGTCCACCTGAGAATTTCTTATTGCTCTTCTGCAGTGGAATGTGCAGATAAGACTATAGAAAAGGAGGGAAGGGGAAACGACTGGGAAGAAGCATTCCAGTTAGAAGCTGAAACTGAAAGGAAATTCATGAAATTCTTGATAAAGAGCGCCACAACTTAGCAGGATTGACACCTTCAGGGCTATCACTGTGGGAAAGAAATCTTTAAGCTAAGACGCCAAACATTAAAAAAAAAAAAAAAAAACCAACCATAAAAAAGGAGGGGAGGATTTTTTAAGGCAGCAAGCGGAGAATAATTCCGAGAGCTAAATTTTCTCTCATCTTAAAAAAAAAGATCGGTAACTATTTTCAAAGCTCTTTTTCTCTATAGAACTGAAACAAAAAAGAGGTTTGAAAACAGATCAATGGTCTTTTTGGCCTAGGCTTCTTTCTTTGCTTCTAAATTGCTAAAATCACTTATTAGTTTTGGTAGCTGTTTTATAGATAGATTGCCTCATTCATTCATTCATTCACTCATTCATTCAGGATCTCTGAGAACCAGATATGGTGCTGGGTGGAAGGAGTAGGAATAAAAACATAGTCTCTTTTCTCAAGAGGATGACTGTGGAAGTGGACATGTAAAAGTATCAAAGGAGGAGTTAGCAGCTAGAATTGAGGTATGTAAATGAAGCACTAAAGCCTGTAAGGAAAGGCCAAGGGGGAGAGAGAAGGTTATACAGATGATCTTTGCAATCTATGATTCCAACATCAAATGAAAACCAGTTTTTGAAAAGAGTTGCCTGATGATTCCTCAAATCATAATTATAAGTGCCATGTTTTTCTGTTTGCAATGTAAAATTTGGCTTTTGGCTAAAGCTCTGTCAGAAATATGCATTAATAATGGCTACTACTATAATAAATTACTTAGATTTCTGTTCAGGGATAATTAATTTTTTAATAGTTTCATAAGCCATGACTTATAAATCATTGACTACTACTGCTTTATAACTACCACAAACCAAACACATAGCATTTGTTTTTCATTAATCAAAGTGTTGTAGAAATTAGGCTTTTTTTTCTTTTCTTATTGATCTTTAGTTACAGGAAGAGTGACACATTTAATAGGCCAGTTGCTCCAGAGACCCTGCAGAGAAGCCTTAAATCAGAAGTAATCACTAACAATTAGATGTTGTTTTGATTACTTGTAGGGAGTACTTACAAGTAAACTAGTTACTTGTAGAGAGTAACTAGTTTAGAAGTTCCTTGCATATGATTAACCATCTTAATGATGTGACATTATATTGAGAATATAAATAGTTCATTTCCTTGTAACTGCATTTTTGGTGATCAAATCAATACTTTGAACTTTACAAGATCCCCTTAAATTTTAACGCAATAGGTGATACAAATAAGAAAATAATTATTTTTCATGAACTTATCTCTACAACTTAGCTATCTATGTCTTGGCATTTGCTTAGTTTTCTAAGTGGAATTTAAACTTGTCAAAAACGAAACAGCATTTCATGTAAAGTTTTCAAAGAAAAAACAAAAGCAAACAATTCGAACTTCTCTTTGGGAAAGCTTAATGAATGGCCTGTGGATGGGGGATTGATTTTAGTCAATTCCGTTAACATTCACTCCTCTACCTAACCTGAAAATGGGGAAAATAATGCAGGCCTACTATTCTAAAAAGTAGAATGGGAGCAAAATTTAAAAAACAAACAAACATGAAAGTACATAGTAAATAATGAAACAAAAATTATTTCCAAAAAGCCAACGGAGAGACCAATTCCAATTCCCATCTCAAATAACCTCACCTCCAAAACAGGCCTCAGCTTCACAGCCCATTAAGTAATTCAGTAAAAATTTAGAGAACACCTGTGCCTATCTGGGACTGTGACAGATGTCATTCTGCAAATCTGACTCACACCTCCAACAACTATCATGGTTCTTCTACTCCACCCCTAAGTCACTCAACCTTACCCCAATGTGTGGCCCATATTTCTAACTTGGCTATTCAGTTAGTCCTCACACACATGTAGAACCTCAGATACATTGACATAAATAGAAAATTGAAACAGCACTAGTGATCTTCAAACGGGGCTCCACTTAACCACAGGTTTTCCTTGTGGCGGCAGGAATCTCTGTGGATACATCCAATTTGCGTCTGTACCATCCCTCCGGGCCACCATCTTAAATCTGTGACTGTTTTGGAATAAAATATCAATGCAAGAATTTCACACACTTTAGGAGTCTAAAAATTACCAAGTTTAGAAATCCTTAAGGCAGTATATTTTTTCCCATAGTAATAGTCTAACAAGATTTCCTATGAACTATAGAAAGAAATGTAGGTGGCATCCTTTATGAATGAAGTGGGGGTTCAGAATACCTGGTATATAAGTAACTTCTATAAAAACAAAAAATAAACTATGGAGCCTTTATTCAAATAGCTCCCTTTTTAAAAAAAAGAAAACCTTTTACACAAGGATATCTTAAAGTAAAAAATCAAATCAATTCACATAAACAAAATATGATTTCAATCATGTAATGACTATGACAAACTTCCATATTATGATCTCGAACCATTATTTAAGGTACATTTGCTAATTTCCTATTACTCTCTAACACCAATGAAAAGATACCAGAAAGCAGTGACCTGGCTTTCACTTCCAGGAGACTGAAGTCAGACGAGGGCTCTGGCCCTGAACAGCTGTGTGCTCTTGGGTTGGCTGCCCAACATTCTGAGCCAGTTTCCTCTTGTGTCATAAAGGGACAATATCACTTACATCACTGAATAACAGTGAAGATGAAAAGAAAGCCTATCGAAGTCTATCCGGGGCCTAATACAGGGCCTGCCGTTCATCAGGCACCTTTAACCCTCTGCCACAGCAACCCCTCCCTGAGGTGGCTCTAGAGAAAAGCCAAGTCGACAGACAGCAAGCAACTTGCTCAGTTCCCTCCCTCAAATCATCAAATCTGAAGTTCCCCTTTCTTCCCTCCCACAGCAGCAGAGCTGTACCTCCTCCGTTGTGAAGGTAGTCCCTCAGCTCAGGTGGCTCCTCGTCCTATCGCCTCAGGACTTTTGCTCCAGGATGTCTCCCCAGAGAAGGGATGATTATGCAGTCCACCTTCTTCAGGCTCTTCTGGCTGGCTCCTTAAGCATGCAAACACATTCTAGTTTCTTTTTTTAAAAAAGAAAGGAAACTTCTTGGACTCCACCTCCAGGACAGTCCTATCTTTTGCCTCCCCTTCAAGGCCACTTCTTAAAAAGACTTGTTTGCTCTGGCTGTCTCTGGGTCCTCACCTCCCACTCACTCCTTTTTTACTTTAATTTGGCTTCCAACTACATCAAACTGAAGAAATGTTTGTTAGTAAATCACCAGTGATTTCCTTGGTCCTTATTGCATTCCCAGCTCTGGGGGCAGGGACATTGGTGACCACACCCCTCTGAAAAACAGCTGGGGCGTCTGACACCTTCGTCGCCTGCCTCACCTCCCCTAGTATCCTTTGCGAGTTTCTCCTTCTCTGGCAACTTCCCAAAAGTTGGTCTTTCTCAAGGCCCACTAATCGGCTCCTTTCTTCTTTTCTTCAACATTATTTCCCTCGGTAAATTCATCCACGCTCATGGGGTCAGTCAATAAGATGGTCACATGGTTTACCCTTATTTTCTCAGCATAATTAATAGTGCCTCCCCCCACATCCCAGTTTAGATGCAAACAAATTATATGGTCCCCTTGCCAATTACCATTTGTATGCAGATGATCGAATTGAGGTATTAAAGCACTGTGGCTGAGAGGGTGGGCCCTGGAGTCAACCCCCTGGGTTTATATCCTTTTCCACTATTTACTAGCCTCTGAGACCTTGGGCAGGTTAAGTAATCCCTCTGCACTTCAGAATCCTCATCAACAAAATGGAATAACACTGTGGATTTCTTAAGAAGTAAGTATTAAATGAACATATGTAAAGTCGTTAGCGTGAGGTCTGGGACATTTTTAAGTGCTCAATAAATTTAGCTAGCCCAAACTTGTCTTCAGAGTTCCAGACATATTCAGGCGAGTAGAGAAAAGTTCCGGGGCTCGGGGGGGGAGGGCAGGGGTAAGGAGTAATTTAGTCTCTGTGGGCCTCTTATCACTTCTAAATTCTCTAGATGCCCTTTTATCCTCCCATCAAACTGTGGCTGAATTCCTAAGATAATCTTGTGACCTTTGAACAATCTTCCTAAAGGCAAATATTGGCCCTCAGTGGGAATGATGGCAACATATTCTTGCTGTGCATTTTCGGAGAGCTGCTATATAATTTATGCTTGAAGCATTGGCTGGCGATAAGGAGGTGAAAATAAACTCTGCTTCTGAAATGTTTGGATCAAGTCATTTTCATTTTTCACGACTGTGGCTGTTTCCATTATTCCAAAAACATCAAAATCCTTGAATAATAGTTTGGATATAGAATAGTTCAACTATTTCTTGGCAATAAAAATTAAGATATAATTCTTGAAAATATACTTTAGAGAGGAAGGTGTTGCAATATATTTTGGGAAGCTGAGCGCTGTGACCAATTTCACTTTTGTTTTAGATTTTACGGTTAACTTTTTTGCTTTCCATAAATTATTCTTAATCCTTAAGAAAGTTTTTGACTTTGAAACACTTTCTAAAATGATATTGTTTTTATTTTATATGTTTTCTCACATAAAATTTTATTGTCTAGGTTTTCAAATTTCATATCTTCACTTTCATTTGATATGCTAGCATAACTCCAGTGTTTTGCATTTATAAACTTTGTTCTTTAACCTCGGCTATGATCCTTCCTTTTATGCATCTCCTCAAAGCCTGTGGGTGAACTATAGAGCTTGTATATATCCAGAGGGCTTTTTCTCACCTCTTATGTTTGCACTGCAACTCAGTATTGAAAGTTCCCTAATCCTTTCCTCTACTGAAATTCGGTTCCTTCTTTAAGTCCCAGTTGAAATGCAATTCTGTCTGTGAGCCTTCTCTATTTTCCTAGACAGAAAAATCTCTCCTTCCTCTAGCAGATGCCTCTATTTATCACGTGGTTCTGTTTTGCGCTATAATTAACTGCCCAAGTGTCTTTCTACCCCAGTATATACCAGTCCTGAGTGGCAAAATTGGATTTCACCCATCCTTGTACCCCTCACAGCCCAGTATTTTATGCATAAAGTATTCATTGAACATTTACTCTGTGCCAGGCCTAGTCTCTTCTCCCAATATAACGAGGTAGGTAGGAACTATTATTATCTTAATTTTATGGATGAATAAACTGAGGCTTGGAAGAGGTTATGTAAATAGCCCAAGTTCGTTCAGCAGGAGAAGGCAGAAGCGGTTTGTTACTGACAGTGAATCTTCTGATTGATTAGGTACCTTTAAGGGTTTTTGTTGTTGTTGTTCCTTTAGGAGGAAATATGTCTCCAGAGTCTGAGCTTTTAACCTTAGCTATAAATACCTGTTGAAATTAAGAGGAAAAAAATAGTCTTATCTAGAAAAAAATATTTGCATATAATTTTCCTTTTTATTCTCTGCTGAAAAACAAAACAATGTTTTGTGCACAGCTTTAAATTTTTCTTGAGAAAACAGAGAAGATATGAAGTCAACTTAGGTCAATTTGCATCATACTAAGCTAATTTCTATTAGTGTGTCAATGGAAAACTCAGTGCTACACTAAAGCTATATTTGTGTTTCAGAAGATTTTATGTTTATGCTGACTACTCTAGATTCTAACCAATGGTGGAATAAAAAGTCTCCATGGTTGAAAAGGAAGGGCAATGGAGAGCTAATAATGACTAAATTGCTTTCAACTGATGAACAGGTTGGATTCTGAAAATTCTGTCTCTGAGAATGGCCACAAAAGCCCATTTTACCAGCAAACATTAGGCTGAATCAGCAGGCTGGAGTTTCTGTCATGCCCAGTGCTCACTTACCTGTTTTCATCCTTAAATGGGAGAGATGATCCCTAGTTCCTCTAAGGAAATGACACAAGAGAGCTTCTAAAATGGATATTATTTTATCATCATTGTTGTTAACAATGTAATATCTGAATACTAAGTGTTTCTGTGGGAGGGGGGAGTTTTCGAATTTAAAATTGGGATTCTAAGGGCCAGTCTCTGTCTGCCTTGTTTCTCACCTACACCGTTTCTCAGAGGGATCTAGAAGGTCTGGATTCCCACTGCTGTAGTGCTATCAGTGGGTTGGAGGATTTCCCCAGTTTCAAGCCCTAGGGCTGGGACCAGGAGAGGGGACAAGGTCCATGAGGTGAGCAAGCTGACCAAACAAGATTCTACGCTCGGGAAACAAGGGAAACGACGCACGAACTAACTTCTGACACCAGGCTTTTCCCAACTCCTGCTTTCCTTCCTTCAGCTCTAAGTTTGGACCTGTGAGCTTCTCTTTGTATTGCTCTATCCTGCAGAGCTCTCAGCTTCTCTCTAATCCGTCAGGAACAAAAATAAATCAACAGCTCAGTACTGCCTACCCTAGAGTGAATTGGGAAAATCAAAGGAAATGCTCCATAAACTATAGAAATGTTAATTATTGTTATTCCGAGCCACCTCAGCATTTTGTGGGGATGGGATTTAGTAGTTAAGGAAGTTTTCCAGTTAAACGAAAATTTTAACTTAGTAACACAAATTTAACTGGTTATTCGGTAATGTTATTTAGTACCCTCTCCAACAGCATGTTACACGTTTCACCTGCTTACTTATTTATTTCCCTCAAGAATGCTATGAAATTTGTTCATTTTTTTTCTGTCTCCATTTTACACCTTCAAAAATTAAGTTTGGCAGATTGAGTCATCTGCCCAAGGTCATCCATTTTATAAAAAGCAAAGCTGGGAGTCAAAACTGATGCCAAGCCTTTGTGGTCAACCACAACATACAGGATTGTACATACAACAGATGTTTCACATCCTTTCTTGTTCACAACCTACTTTTTCTTTTCACAGTACTTTAGAGATTTAGTAGTTTATCAATCCTTCTCATGAAATAACAGTTGTCTCTTTAGGGCTGTTAAGTGAGGTGGGGTGGAGTGGGCTAGGATGGTGATTCCTTCCTACAGTAAGTGCCCAAGAAATGAGGATGCCAAGAAAGGCTGGTCAGAAATGCAAAATTAATGTTTAAAATAAAATGGAAAGTACTTAATCATTAAAGTAACTAGTGATTAAAAATGTACCTCTCAGTCGATTCTAGATCTCATCCCTAGACAGACTCCTTTCTTGGCTGTAGATCAGATTACCAGATGGAAGAGTCCAGAGAGCCTGGGCTGCAAGGCAGTTAAGTTCACCTCTGGGTGCTGCTACATTTGTAAGCCAACGTCTGGGGAGAGGATGCCATTTCCGGTGGCATCTGGCACAAATAACACGAGTCAGCATTTACTTTCTTGCAATAGGAAGCGGAAGACTAATGATTGAAGCTTTAATAATCGACAAATATGAAAACATAAAGTGGTCAGTAAATCCAAAATATAGCATCTTCCTGGAATTTAGCTCTGTGCTTGTTTTCATTTCATATTTCTCAATAATTTGGGTGTAATTTATATTGACTCTAACTTTGTTTTGTTTTCACAGTTCAGCCCCTTTGGCTCTTACGTGGTGTATTCATAACAGAAAAGGCTATTAGCATGGGGAAGGAGGGAAAGATGGTGAGCAGAGAGAAAGGGGAAGTGAGAAAAGAGAAGTGGGGAAATGATAAGGGAAGATTGCTCTCTTTTTAAATTAATTTAGATTAAATTAATCCTGTATTTTTGTGTGGTGCTCCTCCCAAAAGCGGAAGAATAGCTCATTCCACAGCTTCAGAAAACTATGTCAGGTGAACGCAGAGAGTGGCGGGCCAGGACAGTTTTCTGATTCCAATAGGTAACTGGAGATGGGAAAGGGAAGTCGTGTTCTGATTGATGAGATAGATATAGGTAAGCTTGGAGATTGCTTTGCTTTTGTTTGGAAGGATATGATTTGGAGGAGGAGGAGGAATATCACCTCCCCTTTAAATACCAAGATGAAAGAGAAGGAAGAAATAAATCAGAAAAAAAAGAAAACATGAGGAAATGAAGCTTAGAAAAGTTTTTCCTAAACAGTGAACCTTCTATAGGTGTTTTAAACACTTTAGGATGGAGCATTTCTCCATTACATTAAATGGTATAAAATAACTAACAGAGTAACAGGTTCCAAACAGCCCTGAAATGCATGCCCAATGCCTCAGTTTTTGTTTTTGTTTTTGTTTTTGTTTTTTTTTTTAAATACTGTGCTATTTGGGGAAGCTGGCCTATAAAGCAATATGGTTGTCTTTTCTTGAAAAATGTCATTTTACTTTACTTCATTAACTACTCAATATGCGGCTTAAAAATTAATCCTACACATTACTCATTGTTTTGATTCCCTATCTATAGCCATAAATCAAGGTATTTTGCATTTTTTCATGAATTTTAATACAGTCATTATTGTGTCTTAAGGCAGGGCTTCATCTAGAACCCAACTGATAACTTTAGTATTTTAAAATTCATAGTAGTCTATTACATAACTGAAAATTTGCCATTATTTGATTCTAGCATTTCTGTAAATGAGTTGCAAATCTTTCCAATTTTTTAGATTCCAGCTAGTCTGTATATTGTGAGAATAAAAGAGCAATCTAGGGGAGGATGACTACAATTCACATAATCACAAGACCAGAGAACAGAGAGGTTGTAATAATGCAAATGATGATCTTGATTATACTCTTTAAAATAAAGTTAAGATCAAGCAACATATTTTCTACTGATTTTCTTACTTCCAAGGACTTATTATGATGACTGGAGACAGTTAACTATTGATTTTCTGGCCCCATTTCCTGTTCCTTAGCTCAGTGTGCTGGCTTTCTTTATTATCCACCAAACTTGGCTTTTTCCCAAAAGATAATGAAAACTTACGCATGTATAATGCTTTATACTTAGAATGTGCTATCTCAAACAGATCTCCCTTCATAAAGTAAGGCGAGCTCTAATTATTATCTTTATTTTGCAGATGGTAAAACTGAGGCCCTGAAAGAATTGGAGTGACTGTCACCTTGATGAAGCAGTGCAGGGACGTGGAGCGCTTCTGACTGCAGTGTGTCACCTTCCATGCCTTCTAAGTGGGAGGCCAGACAAGGCTCACTACTGATATTGTCATTCTTAAATTATTTTGCTTATTTTGAGAAGGCATTTAATGCACATGGCAGAAAACTTCAAAAGGTACAAGGGGCATGAATGAGAAGTAAGTCTTCCTCCCTTTCTTGTTCCCTAATCTCTCATTTTTCCTTCTAGAAGCAATACTGTCATTGACTTCTTGTCTATTCTACTGGAAATATTCTATACAGATATTTTAAATCTCTCTCTGAAATATTTTATTCTCTCTTCCTTCTTAAAAGTGACATTATCTGGGTAATGAAAAGTGGTCTGATTCTGGATATATTTTGAAGGTAGAGGTGTTAGGATTTGCCTGAAGAGAGAAGGTGGGGTGTAAGAAAAGGAGAAAAAACAAAAATAGCTCCATGGTTTCTGGCCTGAGCCACAGGAAGAATGAAGTTGCCATTTACTTGGAGAAAATTTGGGAGAAACAGGTTTGGGGAGTGGTCAACTGTTTGGTTTTGGGCTTGTTACATCTAAGATGCCTTGTACACATCTGAATTGAGATGTTGAATGGGGATTTGGATAGATAGACAAGTGTGGAGCTGAAGGGAGAGACTAGAGGTAACAATTTGGTTTGGATGCTGTCACCAGTGGCGAAGGTGAAGCTAGAGCAGAAAAGAGGTCCGAATATGGAGCCCTGGGCACTCCAGGTGGAGGAGGTCAGAAAGATGAGGAGGGACCCATAAAAGAGACTGAGATGGAAGAGTCAGTGAAGCAGGACGAAAATTAGTGGAGTGCGAAGTTCTGGAAGCCAAGTGTTTCAAGGGGGGACTCACAAGAGGGGTTGTCTGTGTCAGAGATAATTGATAAGTCGAGTAGGATGTTTGACCATTGACTGTAGTACAAAAGACATTGGTGACCTTGAAAGAATGTTGAGGACAAAGGCTGATGAGAGTGGTTAAGAGAGAATAGGAGAATTGGAGACAGTACCACTGTCCAGGAGTTTTACTATAAAGAGAAACTGAGAATGAGAAAACAGCTGGAGGGGGAAATGAGGTTAAGAGAGTTTTAATTTCTTTTATGATAGTAACAATAATAGCATATTTATATGCTTATGAGAATGATTCAGTAAATAGGGAAAAACAAATGATGCAGGAAGAATAGGGGGGAAATTGCTGGAGCAATGTTCCTTGAGTTGGTGAATGGGATGAGATCTAGTGCCCAAGTGGAGAAGTTGGCTTTGGACAGGAACATGGATGTTTCAGCCAGAGAAACTATGGGGGAAGACTGAGTACAGGCACATGATGCTGGTGCAGGTGTAGATGTGGAGGTGCCAGCTTGTGGGGGTTTTCCAGATTGGGTTTTCTAAGGGAAATATGCAACAAGGTCAAGGTCAAGGTCATCAGCTAAGAGTCAACCTGGGGAAGGTTGTATTAGAGGTTTGAGGAACAAGAAGATATGGAATACTTACCTCGGAGATGGGAGAGGCTGTAATTATTGAAAAGTGTGGCGACCCACTTAAACCTGGGAGCCCTTATTTGAACTGAGGGCGTGAAGCATGGATGTTTGGTTTTTGCTAGGCTATTTCAGCCACATGGGTGCAGGTGCAGAATAGGCAAAAATCATGTTTAGTCAGGCTTTGGATTTTGCCTTTTGGTTTCTATTATTGTATACTAAATGCCATTGCAAATTTATAATTTATTTTAAGCCATAATTTGTTTAAAAACAAACCCATAAAAGCCAAATATTTTAGTCAGCAAAAAATATTCTAAATATAAGGGCAAAAATAATGTACCTTTTTATATTAACAACTATTTAATAGCTCCAGCCACAGATCAATTTAAATTTATCTTTATAAAGCCACTATTAACTTATCCACATTTTCTATTTCAAGGATTACTATTATTTTTCTTATCTTCTTGGAACAGAGTGCTTCAAGTGGGCCAGAAATCAAACCACTAAATATTTACTTAAAGATGAACTTATTTCAGCCAGCTGGTATGTGTTTGTGTTAAAATCTATGCCTGGCTACCTTAAAATAAAGGACTAAATTTGGCAAATCATAAAACAGTATGTGTTTCCTTTGCTTGTATGACTTGAAGCAGTCTACATATTCTTGATAATTTCTCTTCAAAGCACATGCATTTAGCAATTTCAAGCACATATGAGTAATTTGCTTCTTTTGGAGCACAAATACTTTTCTGATAGTATATGAAGAATATTGAGACTCAGGGTTAAAAATTCTCATGAGTTCACTTTAGTAACTGAACTAAATTCTGCACTAAGTCAGTGCATGCAAGCTTTGGTGCTGTTGAGGAGCAAGGTGCTGTTGGACTAAGAAAGAACCCATCTCCTGAGTCTTGGTCCCATAGTCCTAGAACCACAGTTCATGACTTTCAGGGAAAAAAAGAAAGGTTATAAGCCTTTTCAGAAAAAATAATTTAATACCCTAGCAGAATTTGGCCTTGAATTATTTAGCAAACTCCTTCACCTCTAAATAATATTAAATTTTGTTAGAAGTCTCTAAACCACTGGTTAGTTTTCTGATTCCCATTCTCTCTCTCTCTCATTCTTTATCTCTTTCACCATCTTAACGATTTTTAAGTGTATATACTTCAGTAATGTTAAGTGTATACACATCGTTGTGAAAAGGACCTCTAGAGATTTTTCATCTTGCAGATCTGAAACTCTATATCCATTAAACAACAACTCTTCCTTTGTTCCTCTCCCCAGCCCTTGGCAATCACATTCTACTTTCTGTTTCTATGAATTTGACTTCTTTAGACACCTCATAGAAGAGAATGATACAGTATTTGTCTTTTTGTGACTGGCTTATTTCACTTAGCATAGTGTTCTCAAAGTTTGTACATGCTGTAGTGTGTGACAGAATTTCCTTCTTTTTTAAGTCTGGATAATATTCCATTGTCCACTTCTCTAAAGTTCACTTGATGACCACATCCGTAAGAGCCAGGAGCTCTTAGATACTCTATTTATGTTTTATTTTACCAGTTAGTTGACTTAGCTATTTATTAGTTGCAACAAATTTTCCTTTTTCCAATCCACGTTAGCATAAACTATACAAAAATAAAGAAGCGTCATCATAGCCCAGAAATATGCTAGTAGCATCATCTCTTTCCTAATCAGAGAGGGTGGCAAAGAATCTTCTTTCACCTTTCACATTCATGATCTGCATTTTTATGAGACAGACACATTAACCAACTGAGCCATAGAGCCACCATGATCTGCATTTTTAAAATTTCTTTTTAAAATGCCTTTTTATTTCCAACTTGTCATATTTGAAAGTGCTATTCACAGCATTGTCAGCTTTTAAAATCTGTATATTTCAAAAAAACCATGCTTATAAGTGGCATTATAAATTAATTCTAACCATGATAACATTATTTTTTGCTAAAACCAAAATGCTAACCTTCATATATTTGCATGGAGAGATTATGGATGCAATGATTTTCATTTTCAAATCTTTCTGAAACTCAGTCATACAACATTTATAAAGAATAAGTTCCAATATTTTAAATGATATTAACCGTTAAATTCCTGAAATGAAGTTGCTTTGTCCAGGGAGGTGGAACTTGCTTAATGTTTTTGATGCCCACTACTCTTCCTTTCTGCCTTCATTAGATGAACTCTCATTCAGTGCTTCCATCGGCCAAACCCAGTGGTTGACCCCCAGGATATGAGGTTGAGTGAAACATGGTCTCTGTGTTCAGGAGCTCACAGTCAGTGAGGGAAAAACACAGAAACAGAAGATTATTCAATGCTGGAGATACAATTATGGCCTATGTTAAGGTATCTCTTCTGTTTCTAAATAAGATTTTAAAAATTTTACTGAAAATGACTGAAAATAACATTGTAAACAGTAGCTTCCAGTCAGACTCTCTTCAGATAAATATTTGCTTTGTAAATAAAATGATTGACCCAAATTGCATCATTTGTTTTATAAATCAGTTGTGTAATACTGTCTCATTCTTCTGGTAAAATACCAGGCTTAGAATATTTTTCCAAATTATTTGTACAAATAATGTTACTAGTTACTCACTGCCTACCTTTCTCACCTTTAGGATAATTCTTTCCTTAATATATTTCATTGTAGAATCTCTGAAATACATTTAAATAAACGAAGACGGAGAACTATAAATTACTTTCACTTCACTGAATCTGATGTTTACCACTTTAATTAACCTCTAACTGTAAATCTTTGACCCATATGTCAGTATTCTATTTTCTTAGGCATGATTTCTAAGTGACACGTAACAGTCACCTTATATTTTGGTCTCAGAACAAAAGACTCTGTGTTTATTTTCTGTATATGCATTTATCCTTGGTGATGCATGCTAGTTAAATCATCAAGTAGTTTTAAAATACATGACAAAAATAGCTAAGAATAAAGAAATGTCTCTTTGTTGCTGATTGAATAAACTCTGTGACTGTGCCAGGATCCAATTTAACATGAATTCGAGACTAATTATGTTATTCCTCAAGCTTGTTCCTCTTTTTAGTAAGTGAAGTCAATATTCACTTAGTTGTTCCACGACAAAAATTGCAAGATCATCTATGATTCCTTCCTTGCCTTCATCCACCAGAAGCAGAGTAGATTCTATCTTCTAAATGCTCTCTGCTCAAGTCCACTTCTCTTTCTACAGTTTCTACCTTAGTTCAAATCCGAAATCCTACTGTGGCTTCCTAATTTATCTTCCCACATATGTTCTTTTCTTCCTCCACCCCATTTTCTAACCTGCAGTCTTTGCTGTTTCTAAGATGCAGATCGTCTAATTTCACTTCCCTTTCATAGACTAAATTAACTTGTTAAATCATTTCAAAATCTTTCTGAAAATACCAACCCTTCTGCCTTTTCTTAATCAGGCATATTAGCCAAATACATAGCATTACCTCAGTGAGGGCTGAAGATCTCAAATTGACAAGGCATCGGGGTTCTCTTGGATCACAATATAAATAATGAACACTTACTTAGTATACTATTCTGAGCCTTTTAAGTGTATTAACTCTTTTTACAAAATCGACAATAATAATTATTGCTTTCATTTATTGGGAGTCTATATTCTAGACATCACATGTCCATTTTAAACCATCCTGCAGCGTAGGTATTCCTGTCTCCAAGAGGAATATGAAATGAGGAAAAGGGCTTTTTAGAGGGTCAGGTTTTGCCCCAGGCCAGTCACCTAGGAAGTAGCGGCGTCTGGATGTAGCCCGGGTCTGCCTGCCCCCGCTCTCTGCCCACCCCCAACAATGGGCACCTCACTGCCTCCCAGACAGGTGCCATTTTCATGCTTCATGCTTATAGTGGTACCATAATGGTGACGTAAATGGAAATTAAAACATTGTGGCAAAGTCAAGCACACTGTTTCGTTATTGCCTTTAGGGGAATGAAAGCTAGGGCTGAACTGACAGCACCAAGTTCATCACAGCATGTCAATGCTTTGGTTTCAGGCAAATGTCTGGTGAGGGCAGGCTCAGAAGTCCTTGAGACCCTGGGAAATTTTATTCTGATTGCTTATACTCCTCAGGAAAAAAAAAAAAAAAACCAAAAAAACCCCCAGCAAAATGTGGGGTATTATTCAGATAGCTATGTTAGACCACAGTCTGAATGAGAATCTGTCTTTTGCAGAGTTTGATTAACCACAGACTTAAATTTTAGGAGGAAGTAGGCAAAGAAAAAAAAATCTACAAACCTTGCTCATCATACGCTTAATCTGTTAAAGAAAACTAGAGAAAGAGCTTATTATTTCTTTAAATGGAAAAGCTCCAAATGGGGGAAAAAATCCAAATGTTTTGTCCGAATAAGTTCTCTCAGTGGTTGTCTTAAGATAGGGAATGTATTCATTGATGGCTAGGGACCAGGATCCAGCTCACAAGCTTGATGCAATCTTTACCTGTGGTTGTGTCTGATAATGAGGAATGCATACTTACATGTTCATGCAAGGACGATTTTCTTATTGTCATGTCCCTTCATCGCTTGGTCCAGAGGAAGAAGGAAGAGAGGTCAGGGGGTACACCCCACTGTCACTCGTGCTGAGAGGAGGAAAAGGCAGCTGGGAGTTCCTCTTGGCTGATTGCCGATCTGTTGGGTCATTCTTGTCCTATCAGGAGAGAGACAGCACTCCTGTCAGTGGGCTTGGGTGGGGGCAGCAGACTCAGCCAGCTGGCAGGCATGCCCTCGTGGCCTCAGACTGCTCTGCAGAGGTGGCTCAGGGCTTCCTCTTTCAGAAGAAATTACGTATTGTCTGCCAGCTCCCTCACTTCATCTCAACCAATCCAACTTGCTTACTCAAACCAACATTGGTATTATGCTGATCATTTATTTTACATATTTAGGACAAGTCTTAAAACTAAGTTAGCTCTCAGTCTGTCACCTTCAGGCTAAAGTCCCTTATTTGTTGGTGCCTTGACCATGGGGTACACCTAGGGCCTGAAAAGATTTTTTTCCTGAAGGTCTTCAGTTAGAAACACCGAGGTAACCTCATCTACACCTTCTCCTAATGAGATTTTTTGGTAATTGTTTGTTAACATCCCATTCAAAGCACCTTCCAACTTGAACATTCAAAGCCCCTTCCAACATTTTACTCCAGCGCAACAAAGTTAGCTTCAGCTCCAGTTCTGGATGAGTCAATCAAAGTCCCTGGCCATTCAGACACCCGACTGCTCCCATAACGGGAGCAGACACTGGCTAAGCCATCTAGTTACCTGGGGGTACTGGAATTTGGGGGTGTAGCACTCATGCCCACACTCAGATCTATTTCCTCACTTTTTTTTTTTTGAAACATATAAGGTCCTTTAAGAAATCTAGGATTTTTAAATCAGTTCACATAAAGAGAGAGTGCACAAACTGAAACTGAACTTTTGCCTTGTCTCCAGTAGGCTGAATGAGAGAGGAGGTAGAGCAAAAACCCTAGGCCTGATACCAACTATTGATAACATCATAGTTAAAATTGACTGACAGTGCTTTTTGTTCCTTTTTCTTTCTTCTCCCTTCTTCTCTCCCTCCCTTTCCTTCTTTTTCATAAAACAAACAAAAAACAATGACAACAAAAACTATCAGTTAAATTGGAGAGAAATCTGAGCTAGGATATTCAGATTCTTTTATACTGAGAATGACTGAATATATAGCATTTATTGCTAAATTAGAAGGAAATGTTATGGCTTGTCTATACGGATCAGCTTATTTGCAGACAGTGAGGCAGCAAATGAGGAGGAGCAATTAGGGCCACCAGAACCTTAACATTTTAGTTGTATTATCTGCCTCTCCTGGTCTGTAGGTAGTAGTGGATTGAAGAACTAGGCAGCAAACTAAGACTGGAGAATAAATCCAGGGCATAATACAAACTCCAAAAACACCCAGATGTCTGAGAACTAGAGCAAGAGTTGGGCAACTCCAAAAGCTGTAGAGATTAGATACAAAATATAAGAGAATAAATGAGTAGGGTCTGTTCTTTGTATGTACAACTCACTTTGCAGATTAAACATGCATAAATAGTCAGTCTCTACTTCCTCCAAGATTATAGTGTATATTTTTCTTGACATTCTTTGAGTGGTTATTATATCTCTTGTTTTGCCACTTCTCGTGGGAAGAGAAAAATACTTCTATACCACAAGGAAAAAAAAAAACAAATAAATAGTGGTAAATGAACATTAACACTCAGCCTCAGTGTTGGTGCAATAGAGAATAGAGGGGATTGTGGCAAACTGGGGAACACATGTGCTATTTAAGTGAGCAGTAGCCACGTCTAGCAGATTGCTTCATGGGGAAATATGGCCTCAGTATTGCCAGCTATTCTAATTTTTCAAAAATAAAAGCTGTAAATATAGATCTTTATGAGATATATTCTGTTTTTCAAACATTGGCTAAAAAAAAAAAAAACACTGTATTGGTAAAAACAAACATCTTTGCAGTTATTGGGTCTTTTTACTTCTGTCTAGATAGTGAAGGAGTCAAATTCAAGCAAACATCTGGGAATCAGGGACACCACAGAATCAGATCAAATTGGGGCAGCGAATAGGAGACCTGTAAGCAGAAGCTACAACAGGGGCAGGGATAGAGAATTCTGAAACTATCCTTGCCTTAGGAACACTTTCCTGTCTAGCTGTAGCAGAAGCCAGTTTCCCAGGCAACGTCCAGTCTGGCATAGCCTGAAAACTTATGTGCTTCTGCAATGCAGCATCTCTTTTTGATAGGCCAATTTTGGCATAATTTCTCAGAGTCTTGCCAAGCCAAGAATGGAAGCTAAGATGGTGTATTGAGTAGCAGCTCCTTGTCATGGCAAATTTTAACACTTCTCTTAAGTACAGAATTCTTAATGAATTTTCATTTCTTAGTAGCTCATTGATATCAGGTTCTTAAAGCTTTAACACTTCATAAGTATCTTTTAGTTGTTGTTTTTATTTTATTTCTGGTGCTTACAATGAATACAGATGATTAGGTATTTTTTAACACCAATATACTGATAGTGTAGTTGATCTGATGGCTTTTAATATTTCTTCACAATTGGGCAGAGCTCAGTGGCCTGTTTTCAGATAGGTTCTCAGGTTTACTCAAAGATGAACTTAAAAATATTTTTTTCCTTTGTAAGAAATAATAGTAATAAAATACTGTTAGGGCCATATTAATAACCATACTACCTAGAACTTTAGAAAGGCTTCCAGATAACTTCAAACAAATATCTATGTTGTTTTTAAGGACACTTGGAAAATAGAATTTAAATGAACCACTGTGCTTTTTAATCCACATCTTATGTGCCCTTTACTGTTTAGGTGTCGCTATTTTTTTTTCTAATTATTCTCTAACAAGATAGTTATCAGTCTAATGTAGCAGGGGAATGCCATAGGCACACTGGATCTTGATATCGGCAAGGCATTGGGCAATGCCTGTCATCACGGCCTTATAAGTAAGATGGAGAAATACATATGGGCTTGATGACAGCATATTTTAGTGCATTCATTGTTAGTTATCTACATTCAACATTTGACATGTCATTCAACATTGATTTAGCAAATATTTATAGGGTACATACTATGTACTAGGAACTGCTGTGGTCTACAGATATGAGAATAAATATGAATTCTTTTTTCTCAGTAGAGGGCACTGAGAAGCAAAGAGAGATTTTAAAGAAGGTATATGTGTGTGTGTGTGTGTGTGTGTGTGTGTACATATATATGAATTATATATACATATATGTATAAATATATATGCAATTTTTAAAAAGATAACTAGTCTTGAATGAAGAATATTCACCAGCAGTGAATATTGTAATATAAAAATAATTTTGAAATGTCATTGGTGAAACATGTTATATCATTATATATAATATCATATAATATATATTAATTAATAGACTGTTTTAGAGCAGTTTTAGATTTATAGAAAAAGTATAGTGTTTCCATATATGCTCTCCATCACTCCAAATATCTCAATTAGTAAATTTTGCATTAGTGTAGTACACTTGTTAAATTGATGAGCCAATATTGATGTATTATTTTAACCGAAGTCTTAGTTTACATTAGGGCTCACTCTGTGTTGTATATTCTATGGGTTTGTACCCACCACATTTCATAGTATCATGTATCATTATGCATCACTATATCATGTATCCACAACTAAAGTATCTATACAGAATAGTTTTACTAACCTAAAAATACTTGTGCTGCACCTACTCATCCTTCTCTCCCCTAGCAACCTTGGCAAACACTGATCTTTTCACTGTCTCTGTAGTTTGCCTTTTGCAGAATGTCATATACCTGGTTGGAATCATTAAGTATGTAGCCTTTTCTGACTGGCATCTTTGACTTAGTAATATGCCTCTAAGCTTCATCCATGACTTTTCATGGCTTGGTAGTTCATTTCATTTTGTCACTGGATACTATTTCATTATGTGGATGTAGCACAGCTTGTTTATCCACTGACCTATTGAAGGACATACTGGTTGTTTCCATGTTTTTGAAATTATGATAGAGCTGTTATAAACATTCAAATGCAGGCTTTTGTGTGGCTATAATTTCCCAATTATTTGGGTAAGTACCACAGGAGCATGATTGCTGGGTTGTATGGTAAGACTAAGTTTAACATTGTAAGAAACTGTCGGACTGTCTTCTGAAGTGATTGTACCATTTTGCATTCCCACCAGCTATGAATGGATGTTCCTGTTCCTCTACATTCTTGCTGGTATTTGATTTTGTCATTGTTTTGGATTTTGGTCTATCTGATAGTTGTGTCGTTGTTTTAGCTCACAGTTCCCTAATGACATATGATGTTGAGCATCTTTTCATATGATTCTCTGCCATCTATATTTTTTTTTGGTAAGATATCTGTTCAGATCTTTTGCCTGGTTGGGTTGTTTGTTTTCTTATTATGGAGTTTTGAGAGTTATTTACATTTTGGATACAAGTTTGTAGAGCAGAAATTTTTACTTTTAATGAAGTCTCACTTATTAATTTATTTCATGAATTGTGCTTTTGCTGTTGAATCTAAAAACTCACTGCCAAACTCAAAGTCACCTAGATTTTCTCCTATTCTATCTTCTAAGAGTTTTACACAGTTATATTTTACATTTAGGTCTATGATCCGTTTTTGTGAAAGGTGTTAATGTCTGTGTCGATTATTCTTTTTTATTATCATTATTATTATTATTATTATTATTATTACTACATGGGCATATCTATTCGTTCCAGCACTATTTGTTGAAAAAGCTATCCTTTCTCCACTGAATAGCCTTTACTCTTTTGTCAATGATCAGTTGATTATATTTGTTTGGGTCTCTTTCTGGACTCTTTATTTTGTGCCATTGATCTGTTTGTCTATTCTTTTACCAATACAACACCATTATAGCTTTATAGTAAGAATTAAAGTCAGATAGTGTCAGTTCTCCAGATTTGTTGTTCTTCAATATTATGTTGGCTGTTGTTGGTCTTTTGCCTCTCCATATAAACTTTATAATTAGTTGGTTGATAGCCACAAAATAACTTGCTGGGATTTTTATTAGGTTTGAGTTGAATCTGCAGATCAACTTGGTAAAAACTGATATCTTAACAATATTCAGTCTTTTTATACATGAGCATGGAATAACTCTCCATTTATTGAGATCATCTTTGATTTCTTTCATCAGAGTTTTTATAGTTTTCATCATATAGATATTGTACATATTTCTTTAGCTTTATACTTAAATATTCCTTTTTCTTTTTTTTTTGGTGCTAATTTAAATGATACTGTGTTTTAAATTTCAAATTCCATTTGTTCATTGCTAGTATATAGGAAAGTAATTACTTTGGTATATTAACCTATATCTTGTAACCTTGCCATAATCACTTATTAGTTCCCAGAGTTGTTATTTTGTCAAATCATTGGGATTTTCTATAGATGATCATGTTATTTTCGAGCAAAGACAGTTTTATTCTTCCTTCTCAATCCATATGTTTTTTCTTTCCTTTAAAAAAATGTATTGCATTAGTTAGGACTTCTATACAATGTCGAAAAGGAGTAGTGAGAGGGAACAAACGTCCTTGCCTTGTTCCTATCTTAGGGAGAAAGCATCTAGTTTCCATTAAATATGACATTAAGTGTAGGTATTTTGGAGATATTCTTTATCAAGTTGAGGAAGTTCCCCTCTATTCCTATTTTGTTGAAGTTTTTTAAAATTATGAATAGGTATTGGTTTTTTTTCAAGTGCCTTTTCTACATTTATTGATATAATCACAAACTTTTTTCTTTAGACTGTTCATGAGATCAATGATATTAATTGATTTTCAAATGTTGAACTAGCTCATATACCTGGAATAAATCTCACTTCATCATGGTCTATAAATCTTTTTATACATTGTTGGATTTGATTTGCTAATATTTTGTTGAGAATTTTTAAATCTATATTTATGAGAGACATTGGTCTATAGTTTTCCTTTCTTTAATCTAGTTTTGCTGTTAAAGGAATGTTGGAGTCATACAATGAATTAGGAAGTATTGTCTCAGCTTTTACTTCTGGAAGAGATTGTAGAGAATTCCTATCAGTTCTTCCTTAATTGTCTGGTATAATTCACCAGTGAACGCATCTTGGTCTCGTACTTTCTGTTTTGGAAGATTAGTAATTACTGATTCTTTTTTTTTAATAGATATAGGTTTATTTAGATTCTCCTTGGTATGAGTTTTTGTATATTGCATCTTTCAAAGAAATAGTCCACTTCATCTAAGTTATCATATTTGTGGTCATAGAGTTGTTTATAATATTCTTTTATTATTCTTTTAATGGTTATGGGGTCAGTAGTGATGGTCCTTCTTTCATTTCTGATATTAGTAATTTGTGTTTTCTCTTTTTTTGTATATCATTACATTTTAATATGCAATTTTTATTACAAGTGAGGGCAGATATGTTTCCTTTTAGCCAGTTTTATTTCTGTTATAAAATGCCAATTTATGTATTTTGCCTGCTTTTCTATTTTATCCAAGGTTTATTATATGTTAAATATGTTAACCATTTGCTCTAGCGTACATGCTGCAAATGCTTTATTCCAGCTTATTATTTTCCTTTTAATTTTGTGTTCACATTTTTCATACATGAGCTTTAGAGAAAGTCTTTCAGTATTTTTTAATTGTTTCTTCTTTTGTTGTGCTAAATAAAACCTAACATTTACTGATTATTTACTGTATCAGGCATTATATATAAAGTGATTTACATATATTGTCTAAGTTAAACTTCCAACAATCCTTGTGGTAAGTACTATTATCTTCATTTTATGTATGAGAAAACTAGGCACAAATAGGTGAGAATCCTGTTTCAGGTGAGCACAGAACTCAGACTTGATGCTAGGTACTGTAATACTGGAGACTTAGCCCTTAAACTCTACCGCCTCCTAGCAACGCATTCCCACTTGAATGTGGTATGATTTACATACATTTTTCAATGGATTTTATGTTTTTCTAAAGGGATGCTCATAAATATTCTAATTTGAAAATGTCAAGATTTCCAAATTTCAAAACATATGGCTAGCCCTTGCAAAATAAAAAAAAAATTCATTTAGTTTGGAATTGGAACTGATGCATTCCCTAATTTGTCTGATCTTGTGGAAAACTGGACTGATAGAATATTGGAAAGTGTGGGAAGAATTGTAATAGAGACAAAGAAAATTTAGCAAAATTTAAAAAAGTTATTAACTACAGGAAAAAAATGGTAAAAAAAACCCCATAATCACAGTGCATTCGACATTAAATTGTGAATACTATTGCCTCAATATGTAATATTAAACTATACTGGGACTGCTCTAAACAGTCTTGTTTCTAGATCTTACTGCAATATGTTACAGGAAATAATACATCTTCTATAATATAATACTGACCCCTCCTCTATCCACCGGCATGTAGTTTTTTGGGAGTTCCTTCCTCTAGATGAGGAAGACAATCAGAAGAAAAAGGAGTGTAGGTAGAGGGAAAAGAAATAGCCTTACAGCCACCAACTATTAGATGGCATTGGCTTGTAAACATAATGAATATGGAAAGAGATTATTTCATTTTCTCATGATTCTCATTTGCTCCTTGAGATATAGCTCCAACTTTTAGAAACATTCCTGAAGAATAATTCCAAAAGACTAAAACAGGTTTCTTTTTCTCTCATACAAGAACACATTTCTTCATTTAACAAGTTAAATATATAGTGCTAATAAATAATTCACAACACTCAAAATGAAGACAATAACTTTCAGTGGAATTGCAAAACAGAATAAAAGCCAGTCTCATTTTTGAAGAGAACAATTTCATTTACCTTATAATATTGCCACAGCATATCTTTCCCTGCCTCATTAAAACCCTGGCCATATATTGCTGCTTTTCCCATATAAGGAACATCTGTTCTTTAAATAGAACATGGAACTCCTACCAGTGTGACCTTTCTGCTTGGCGGTCATCTGAGAATATTAACTAGAGTACTTTGTTCCACAGTTCCCAGAAGAGCAGGAGACCTTAATATTCGCAGAAGCTTCATTGTTGAAAAAAATTGAGCAGTCTGCCAAAAATGACTGACTTCCTTTGCTCTGAAGAAGTTTCTCTTGTGTTCGCAAGAGGTAGATAGCAAAGGGACATTTATGGGTTCTAAACTAGTTCCAGTACTTGTAAAAAGACCCACCCCCTGAGACGACGCAGGCAGTGGGAAGATATCTGTTTCAGGAGCATGGGAGGAAGTTATCTGAAGGATGCTGGCAGCAAAAGACAAGCAGTCAGAAAGGTCTTAATACAATGTGATGAAGTGTTTCCACAGGTGGCAGAGCACGACAAAAGGCATCAATAACATGTGATACTTATTCAGTGTCAAGGTAAGTAGGCAGGAAACCTAGTTTGACTGGTCTTGTGGATGCAGCTTAGTGAGGGCAAGAACAAGGCAAGGGCCCAGCCCTGGAGAGACTGAGTAATGAAATGTGTTAGAAGCAACAACAACTCAGGAAAACAAGTGCAGTTATCACAATTGGGTCTGAAATGGCAGACTCTGAAATAAACTGGTGAAACACAATCAGCAAACGAAATTAGACTGTTGGAGACTGTCTGGTTGCCTCATACGACTTATAGGACTAGAGCAGTGTGCTTATCCTCATAAGGAAATTTATGTCACAGGGTAAAAATACAATTCTATCTTCCTAGTGAACCATGATTTAAGCTACTCGGGGCTGAGTGCGTGGAAGCATGTCTTTATTACTAAGGGAGATGATAAAAAATGCTTGTAGTTTAAAAAGGTAATCCATAATTTAATTTTTTTTTTTTTATTTTGGAGGTCAGCCAAAATTCCAAATCGTCTACCTTATCTATCATAGTAATCCAGGTGAGTAAAGGTGGTCTGAATTATGGTGGTGATTGAGGGGATGGGGACAAGGTGAAGGACTGAACAATGACTAAAGTAAATTGGGGGAGTAGGCACGAATCACGAATGGGGAAATATTGTAGAGAATGGCTTCCTGGTGTTAAAAGATAAACTGAGGCATATTAAAAATTTAGAGTTTATTTGAGCAAAAATCAATTTGAATGGGGCAGCGCCAACCCAGAAGCGGTTAGTTAACAGTGCTCTACCAAAGGGAGCTCTGGGAGAGACTATTTATAGAGAAAAAAAGAAACAAACCAAGGAAATTATTTATTGGCTATAGCTGAAAGCCTGCTGGCTGTTTGTGATTGGTTGTCTTTAGCATTTTGATTTCATAACCTTGAGACATTTATAGGCTTAGATTTTGGTTTGCTTAAGTAGGCTACCATAGCACTAGAGCCACTTTAGTCTAATGGTCTCCTCGTTTAGTTAATTTATCACTGGTTTCCGGGTCGGCTTGGCAAGTAAGTGGATGGTGATGCCAGCATACAGTAAGGATGGTCTGATGCCTGGATCTAAACCTGACTCCACTTTTACTTCCTGTGTGAAACTGAGCCAGTTGCTTAACCTCTCTGAGCTTTATCTGTGAAAGCAAGAATAGTTCTACTCAAAAGTTGTTGCGAGAACTAAATGAGAATTTATAGCACTAACTTGGCAGATATCTTGAGTGTCTACTAATTGCCAAGCCCTGAATTCAGAATACTCTCAGTGTGCTAGAAGGGACATGCAAAAACAATTAAAACACTGCAATGGGAGAAGTGTGAAAATGTGTGTGCATGAAGTGTCAGAGGAGCCAGGAATCAAGCACTCTGCTTACAGATGTGGAGTGAGAGAGATGGGCATTTGAGCTTGATTTGAATAAATCACCAAAATGTTTCCCCTGTGATCTCAGACAAATTAATCTCTGTGAGCCTCAGTTTCCTCATTTGGAGATAGCATCCATGTCAAGGAATGACTGAGTGTTAAGTGGAATAATGCATGGAAAATGCTCAGCACAGTGCCAGGTATGCAGCAAGTACTCCATCGTTAGCTATCTTTATTATCTTGATTATCTTGATTACTGTGGAGAACTCTGGGAATCAGTGAGCTCCGATGGACTCAATGACACATCAAGGTCACAGCTGTTAGCTGCCAACTTTATGCTCAAAATGAAAGTAGGGCTCTGGACTCATCTAATCTTACTTTTTTCAACTGAAGATTCCAAAAAGAGTGTTGGATTTGTATAACACAGAGACTCCAGCATCTTTTCCCAAAGGAAAGTTTTGAATGAAGTCATTTAATGCTTGAATGAGCTGATGTCTAAAAGGATTATTCACTTTGACTGGTAATCAGTCTGCCGTATGTATATATAAATTCACTTTTGCTTACTAGACATCTTTGGTTTTTATCCCAGGCTACATATTCCTCTTACTTTAGCCCTCAACATCCTGTTCTCTGCAGCCTATTAGACTTTTCATATCAAAGGAAAATGAAAGCAAAATGAGTAAGTTCTTCTACAGCCATTTACTGTCATTGAGGCTTAAAAACTCTTTGGAAAGAGTTTTAAAAGAGATAAAAAATATAAACCATAGCATCCATTGATGAGATAGTTACTATTTTGTTTAAGTAAGCCAGATCTGTATGCAATGAGATAATAATAAAACAATAATTCTAGAATAACATATAGATGTTCCATGGTGATATGGGGTAGACTGGATACACAGAGGAGACAAAGTAAATTAGTGTTTTATTGGGCAGGAGCTAATGAGGATGTATGGAGAGAAAATGGTTATCTCTTTGGCAAGTGCTGCGCTAGATGCTCCCGATAGAATCTGGATGATTTTGAATTAGCTCTAGAAAACGGTAATGGATGCGGATAGGCAAAGAGAAAGCCAGGCAGGGGCTCTCATTAGGATCACCTGGTACTAAAAACAAAACAAAATAAAACCTGCACTCACCCAGGCCTCGCCCCCAGAAATTCTGCTTCAGTTCCTCTGGGGCAGGAGGCCCAGGTATCCATACTTTCTGAAAGGTGATTCTAATGTTCAATCAAGGCTGAGAACCTCTGCTTTAGGACAAAGAACATATGAGAGATATTTCCATGTATGTGTGAAGAGCTGTAGACTTGTGGTAAAAATTTCTTTTTCCTGATTTTAGTGGAAACATGGCTCCTTTCAATTTACATCTGATGAAAGTAAAGTGAATGCAGTAGGCCTTGGATATGCTGACATTCTCTTGGGGGAGATCAAAGCAAGGAAGGCAGTGGTTATCCTCTGAGATCCAGTAGGATTGCTGGAGATGATACTGGGGTATGGAATTAGGAAGAAACCTGGGGGTTCTAATAAAAAATTGTATGTCTCTGTGGATAGATTTAATTCAATTTATGGTATTGTGAAGCTGTCAAAAGATAAAAGAGTGATGAGAGTCCGAAAACAGACAGCTCAGGGCTCTGAAGTCAGCTGGATGCTCTTGGTAAGTGTTGCTTAAATTCAGTCTCAGCTTCTCCAGTGTAAATGGGCATATTCTTACTACCTTAGATATTTGTTGTAAAGATATAATGGAATAATACGTGTAAAGCCGGGTGCTGTGCCTGTCACATAGACAATAATTATTACTTAATATTACTGTTGTTTGAAAAGAATAAAGATCTGGATGCACAAATCATCTATCCCAGACTCAAGATTTGAGTGGCTGCGTGTAAAGGAGGCTTTCCTTGGAAATTAGTATAGACATTAAGGACCTTATGTTTCTAGTACAAAGTGGGTTGAGAGAAATCAGTTCACCCTAAGCCTGCAGGGAGCGGGAAAGAAGAAAGGCCTAGTGGAGGAATCCAGAGTGGAGGTTTGAAGGTTTGGAGGCATGAGATCTCACCCATTTTGGAGACTGAGACTCAGAAACTGGGGCCACCTTGAGGCAAGGCTTTCCCTTATGCCCTTTTATGAACCAGGCTGTGATAGACAGCTTGAAAGATAATTTAATTTATGAATTTTTGCTTTTTGGGTGATAATTCCAATTCAAGATTATATGAAGTAATACACGTGAATATATTCTCTAAATAACAAAATACTATGTGAAGAAAGTCATTGTCCTTCTGTGTAGAGTTTATACCTAGAAATTTCTTCAAATAATACTGAGTTAGTTTGCACACTTCAGCAGGTTTCTGAGCACACAGTACTGAAGTGGGTATGTGGGGTTTGGGAGGGGGGAGGGTGAGAGCGACTAAAAGGAGTGCCAGGCGGGGCTGGAGGAACTGACCAAAGACGTCTCTTCTGTGGATCCCAGGTCTGGAGCCGCAGAAAGTTATTTATTTCAAGGGCTTGCCCAACATCTCGGGAGTCTTCTGTTTGGAAATTTTAAGGACACCCATTTTGTCTTAGGGCTAGTTAAAGTGAAAATGCCAAGCCGGAGAGAAACAAAACATAGGATTCAAGAATTGGGCTCAGAGTCCAGGCTCATTAATTGTTTGCTGAAATGAAGATAAAATGTGCAATGGTAATGTAGCACTAAAAAAGAGAGATGGCCTAGCAAATAATTCCACGGTGTTAGATTTGATGTTACTGGCAGCAGAAAGCCATTGTGTAGCCTTGAGTGGTGTTTATGGACCTGTAAACTATGAAAATTGAAGAAATAAATGTGTGTCACAGGTCACCCAACCATGAAGGGGTCTTTAAAGAATATGTTCATCATAAGAATAATAGCAAGATTATGGACTCTTCTAAACAGGATTGTGTAAGGAAGGAAAACTTTTCTGTTCTTTAGCTGGTCTAATAATTAAATTGATATAAGACAGATAAACAGGAGAAAAAAATTTTAATTTCCTATGTAAGGGAGCCCATAGACTCAAAGAAGTGTCCAAAGCATGCAGCTTTTATACCTTTTAGACAAAGAAACAATATATTTGTGAAGAATCGACAAGAGAGAGGGATTTGGGCTTCAGGTAGTACATTAGTGAAGAAGTAAGAAGGTATTTTTGGCCCTGAATTCCCTATCTCTGGTGATAAGGATGCCTTTACCCTTTTTGTTCAGGGTGGGTACCTTTCTCATGGAAGATTCATTTTCTGCTCTCAAGGGGACACAGGAGGGTCAGAATGTCTTTGCACTGGCTGTTTCTTAAATAACTTTAATTCAAAATAATATGCCAACGTGGTGTATTTTGGGGTAGCATATACTGCTCCCTTTCAACTGCGCATTCTAGTTGGATAGCTGTTCGTGGCACAAGAATACACAACAGAATTGGTCTAGAAATCAGTCTATTCTCTGCTCACTGGGCCTGGTGTGGGGTTGCATCTGCCCAGCAGGAATGTTTTCTTCCACTTTCACACACAGGCACCCCTTGGAGGAGTGGCAGCCCATCTCTGAAGGTCCAAATACACAATGCATGCTCTTCTGCTTAGACAATCTTTTAATGTCACTTCCAGACTCTGGGGTAAGAAAACAATGATGTGAGCAATAAAGTAGAAGATAAAGATGATCGCAAAGGTAGAGGAAATGAAAAAGAACAGCAAAGCAAGGTGAAGCATGAAGAATGGTAGGACGTCCCAAGATAGCGGGAGGTTCCCCTGTCCACATTTCTGGTATTGTGAGTAAACATGGAAAGTTCACAGTGACCTAATAAATGGCAGAAATCAAAATGAGGCAAAAGGTAATGCAGAGGCATTTTGCAATAAGAAGCTACACGAGGCTGACACCTAAATCCAGCAACTGTATAAACCAGAGCTGGATAAAGTCCATTTTACTAGCACCATGTCTGCTTTTAGGAAGAAAAAGTAATATGAATACATTTTCAATGGTCCTCTGAACTTCTTTTCACTTTGATGCAAACTCGCTTCCTCCTCTGCCCACTCCAGCACCACTGTGACACTGGGTGGCTACAGCTTATGTTTTGCATTTCAATTTGGATGATGAGAGTTTCCATATTATGTTCTAAGGCTCTGCCACTCTTACACCTAACTGCTAACCGTTCTGGTACACATTCAGAAACTCTGAGAAATAGTTTGGTTTTGAAACTACCTAAGAAATTTCTAAGGAAAGCAGACTTTTTATATTACAACAGTAAATCACAACACCTAAGCACAGAATTTTGTAGAAATAAATCAGATTGGTTCAAAGGATTTTGGCGTCACTGCTCCCAGTATAGCCAATGCTTTTCCACAGACTAGGAAGACCTATGGCAAATACCCTTCCTGGATTCTTGTCCCTAAAAGGCTTTTGCATGGGGCATCACTGATCCCAAGTGTTCCAGCTGAAGAATTTATAACATGATCTGTTTCCCTTGGGATTATCTTTTAATAATTTATTTGTTCCTCTGACATTTAATAGCCCCCCCCCCCCCAACTGTGTTAGATGCTGGGAACACAGAGATAACTAAGGCATGGCTACTTCTTCTAAAGACCTCAGTAATGGGAGACAGACATGTAATTTAATAAACGCCACAAAATGCTATGGTGCTGTGATGGATGTATGTTTCGGGGAAAAGAGGGGACACCAAGGAGGGAGCGGTGCTCCCAAGCATAGCAAACTGAAAATCAAACAACCACAGATCAGAGAGCTGGTGCCACCAAGATGCAGGATGAGCCCAGGTAGAAGAGGTGGCAGATGGGTCCTGGCTGGCACATACAGAAAAACTCCAGTGGAAGTGTAACTTTCCTCTAACCCGTAAAGCCACATACTTTACAAGACTTTGCCTCCACATGAAAAATCTATATTTCCCAGACATGCCCTGAATGAAGCCAATTTAATGTTTCAAGAGGAATTCCAGAATGTATAGAGTTGGGAGTTGCCTAGGGAATGGAATGCTCAGACAGTTACTCCATTACTTGTTGTCTTTGGAGCTCAATTCGTGAGCATGTTTAGTCCTCATCTTAGCTGTGAAAAGATATATTTAATAACATTGATACGTTTACTGTTTAGTGCTGGGTTTAACTGTTTAAACCTGTCTCCGAGTGAAGATTACAAATGCATGTGTTGTTATATATGTTGCTGTCTACAATTAAAACAACATCGCTGTTTCTCTCATTCGCTCTGTTTTTGAAACTTGGTTAACAATTCCCTTGGAGTAGGTGTGGGGGATTTTCATCAGTACCAGATCATTTCACCTGCCTTTTATCTCCCTGAGATTTCCAGTCTCCTGACACTTCATTTTCTTTAAGTTTACCATCCTTCTCTTGGTTTTACATGAGATCCCATGGTCTCACCTTGTGAAAAGTGCCTCTCAGATACCTTTAAATTTCCAGCTTCTTACTTGGAACCATCTACTTAGATCCTTCCCCTAAATTCCTGAGTACTTCTGGAGAATGTGAAGATTTGTTTTGGGATGAATCTCAAACTCTATTAAATTGGGCAGCATTTCTAGCATGCTGTCTGCAGAGCAGCAAAATAGTCCCTTTTTATGTATGATGGTCACTTTCATTTATTGCCCCCGCCCCCAAGGCCACTTTCCCCTTCTTCAAGTGTGTTCATATGATGGGGACAGATTCCTTGATCACAGGGAGTGTAGTCCCTTCCTCAGGCCCACAGATGAATCAGGACTGGTCTAGACTAGGTATGGAAATCTCCTTCCCCTTGGCCATTGGTCTAAGTTTGGGCATCTGACCCAGTTCTGGCCAATGGGACATAAAGGGAAATCTGGAGACTGCAAAAGATAAGGCTTTGTGACAAAAAGCCCTGTATTAGTTTCCTAGGGTTACTGCAACAAAATACTTCAAACCAGGTGGCTTAAAACAACATAAATGTATTTCTTCACAGTTCTGGAGGTTATAAGTTTGAAGTCAAGATGTAGTCCACACTCCCTCCAAAGGCTCTGAGGAATAACCCTTCCTCGCCTTCTCCACACCTCTGATTGTTGTCAGCAATCCTTGATGTTCCTTGGCTTGCAGCTTCTTTACTCCAGGTCCCACATCTGTCTTCATTTGGCCATCTTCCCTCTGTGTGTTGTCTGCGTCTTCCCATGGTGTTCTCCTCTCTGTGTCTGTCTTTGTTTTTTTCTTCTTATAAGGACACCCTAATTCATTATGACTCATCTGAACTAATTACACCTGCAAAGACCCCATTTTCACATTCACAGGTACCCAGGATTAGGATTTCATCATATCTTTTGGGGGGAGATAATTCAACCCACAAAAAGACCTTTTGCCCTTTTCCTTTTATCTTTCTGGAAGTACATCTTATGACTATGAGGCATGAGGAGAAACATCCAAAATCTAAAGATGGTAGAAAGGAAAGCTAAGGAAAGAGTAGGTATCTGATAGCATCACAACACAACTGAACTACTGTCAACAACCAGTAACCTCTAAACCTCTTGAAATGTAGGAAAATGACCCTGAGCTACTAAGCCACTGCCAGGTTTTCTGTTCCGTGTACTCAAAAACATCCTAAAAAGTTTCCTCAGTTCATAATAAAATTAGAAAAATAAGTAAGGAAATAAAATTTTCATAGATCTAAATTCATTAAATTTAAAGGGCTGTTCTTTATTCCAAAGTTATCTCATTCTTACTTTTTTGTTATTAAAATATTCTTTCTTAAAATATTCTCTTATGAAATGATGGTGATTGTAGATTACATTTGTTTTTTAATGTGTTTGTTTGGCAAAGGGAGGGAGGGAGGAAAAATTTTAGAAAGTCTTTCTCTAATTTTCAAAAATTCTTTTTTTTTTAAGCTTCTGAAATCCAAAAGTCTGTGGCAAGAAGAGTTCTGGCTTAACTTGCCTTGAAAGACTAGAATTGGTGGTATGCTCTGTAGTCTCTGGCACCAGCTCATGAGAGCAGATGCTTAAATTTCCAGGAAGCAGCTCGATATCACCTTGGTAGCTTGAAATTCAACACGGTGGGAGTATTTATACCATGGAAACCTGCAAATGCTATAAATCAACCCCTCTCCCCACAAAGCTGGTTGTTTTCCAGTACACCCCTGCCCTGATTCTGCCTCTTGCAAGTGTCCAGGAGGTAAGCATGCAAGGGACAACTCACATCAACTAAAACATGAGATTGAGATGGACTTCATTAACTACTTTAAAATTTTACAATGAAAAATATCTGACAATCCATTTCCCTCGCTAAAGTATCAGCGCTGCCTTGGCAGGAACCATGTCTGTTCTATTCACACAATATCCCCTATGACAGCACAGAGTGGGCACGGGTGCCCTGGTCTTCCAAGGAGTCATGGCCAGAGACTCCATAGTGATCAAAATGTCTAGGGAAGCAAAAGTTGTCATAACACTAGAATATTCACCAGTGAGGGAAGTCTGTAGACGATGAATTCCTGTCCTCACGGGTGCACATTCTTAGGTGGCTGAGTAATAATAGAAAAGTAACGAAAGTATGATGCAATTTCACATAGTGAAAATCACTTGGGTGTGACTTTTAAACAATACACTGCAGTGTGTTCAGTAAAACACCAGTTCAATAGATGGTTTATAGGTGTTTTAAAAAAAATTAAATAGTTTGGTAGCCAATAATTCGGGAAATGTTTTTTAAAATGAGTTAAATCTATTTCTTTATTGCTAAACTTCTCAGAGCCTTTAACACGATGCTTGTGTGCTTGTGAATCTTTACTTTGACCATGGACTAATAGTCAAATACATGGTCTGCATTTTTGAGTGCATTACCTATAATTAATGTTCCACAGAGCACATTTTAGGTGTCAAATGACAAAACTAAAACAATTTAGTAACGAATTTGATGTCCTTTATTTAAGAGAAAAAAAGACATCACAATCTCTGGAGTGATGAGTATCAAAATCTTATTTGTTTATATGTCTGCAGTTTTTCACATTCTTAATGACAGCTGGAAGTTTCTACTTTTAAGGTAGTATGCTGGAGCTATAGAGAGCTGGAGCTCTGGAGCCACCTTGGGTTCAAGTCCCAGCTCTTCCATTACTAGCTGTGTGGCCTTGTGCAACTTCTTAAGCCTCAGTTTTCCTCAACTGTGTAATGGGAATAATAGAAGCAATATCTACCTCCTGAGTTATTGTAAGGCTTAAAAAAGTTAACACATAAAACACTCAATGTCAAGTATGATTAAAATTTTAGCTCTCTCAGTACTGCTTACAGTGATTTCCTGCCATGCACTTTGAATTCTTCTAAGGCCTCTCTCTTTCTTACCTGACCAATTCAGATAAATAAATTCAGTTCCTCTAGCAGTTCCTCATGGGGAGGGTCCCCCAAGCTTTCAGCCATTTAAGCTGCTCTTTTCTGAACTATCTTCAAATTTCACTGGCTCTCTTCAGCTTTAGGATTTCTAACTGAGCTCAGTCCTCTGAAAAATGCCTGCTTGGAGAAACAGAACCATTTGTGACTTCAAAATTACATCATACTGTTCTTTGAAAAGATTTGTAAAGCCTTTAGCCTTTCTGTTATCAGTGGGAGTAAACTATTATTAGCATCCAGTTCTGTACTGATATTCTTGGATATAGTTCCGATTTTGAAGGGAGGGAATTACAGGATGTTTCTTGTGGCAGGACTAAGATCGCAGAAGGGTTGTAATGGTTGGTAATCATGTTCTGTCCCTCTGGTTAGCACTGACAAAAAGTTGAGCTGTTTTACTTTTTAAAAATTTTTATTAGAGGGGATAAATTAAACCAAGGGGCAAAATAAGTTCCAGATTCAGATTTAAAAGAATTTGGAGACCCATCATTCTACTATATATAGTTTTTCTATCTCACTATACTCAATCAGGAGAAATACAGTGGAAAATACCTTTAAGAGCCAGAACCCAACTCCCTGGAACCATGATCTAAATAGATGAGAAATGCATATTTCAGAAGAAAACATCAAATAACATCAAGCTAGCTGACCTTAGTGATTAACCAAAAATCAGCTACTAAGGTATGTTCTAGTATAAGTTAAGTCAGCCCACTATCTCATTCCTTATGCATATAACATTGTACTAGAATTTAATCTCCATTGGAGAGGAGATTTTTATCTGTGTTGTTCTCTGTTATGCCCCCAGCCTCTAGAAGAGTATCTGGCATGTAGTAGACAGTCAGTCAATACGTGTCAAATTGATTGATGAATGAATGAAAACAATATGTTTGGTACTAGAAAAATGGATGTGATCATTCAGATTTATGAAGCAGAGGCACTGAAAGGTCTATAATGATCAACATAATATAAGCTATGTCAGAATGGGACTGCACCTCTTAAAGCAGAGCAGTTCTCTTGTAAAGTATTTAGAAAGATGCTGAAAAAGTGCTGACTTAAAGATTAATAGCACTATTATTGCATTAAATGGTCCAACCAACTCCAGTTAATTGAGGCTTTTTTTTTTTAAAGAATGAAGGTGTAGACACTGAGATTATAAATGATTGTAATCAGTGCAAACTTTGCATTTGATAATAAAACTTTATGAAAATCTCTCCCTCAGCTGGCATTCCCAGATGTTCTGATGATCTTTGATGATCCCTTGATTCACCTTTGAGAAGAGGCTACTCCGTATTAATACCCATGTTAATTTTCTTGCATTTACTTGGGACTTGGGACTAACATTAGCAAAGAAGGTCCCATATGAAATTTTCAGAGATGTAGAAGATCAGAAGCAGAGAAGGGAAGATGGAGACTAATTGCTAAGGTCTAAATTGTGGTTGCAACCTCATGGCAGGTAATCATAAAGCAAATTATGGCAATGCTTCCATTTGTAGTTTGTATCAACTAGGTAACAATTTGTATCATTAATACATCTTTATAGTGATAGTAATTTCAATTTTAAATGATAGGCGATTGCCTTGAGAACCTTTGTAAACAATGGTAATAAGTTTTTATATCATTCAGCATGAAGTCAATCTTACATTAAATTCCTGCTATTGGTATATTTGAGGTAACTTCCTTCTTTTCTATTTTTTCTTTATTTTTTGAGATGGTGGCATGAGCCATATGAGATATTTATTTGACTGTTGCCATTCTATTATTCAAAAGTGTAAACTTAATGTTATCTGGCCTCACCAGCCCATGGAATTTCCTGTGGCAGTACTCCATCTTATCAAATAGTAGCTTAGCACACCTCCCACCAATTGTCCCTATTTATTTTGGAGACTCCCCAAAGAGGTGCTTCACATTTGCCCATAGACCTGTCTTTCAGACATAGTTACTACATGGTGTCTGCCATGTCCTTCTGCTGGCTGCACCTCATGCTTTTGCCTGTCTGCTATTTGATTTATGTACCACTGCCAACAACCATAGTCTGCAGTAAGAATGTCAAATGTTCATGCCAAAGGTGCCATTGTCTTGGGTGTGACTCTGATACTGGATTTTGTGCAGAATTGGAGAGAAAGGCCCTCTCTCTTATTCCCTGCTATACTTGGTCATGTGGCGCTTCAGCAGATCCAAGTGCATCGAGAGTCCTTTCTTTTCTTCCAGCTTCTGGCCTTTACTCTCTCAGAATCTTAGGAATTCTCCCATGAAAATAATGTCAGTATCTGGCACTCATTCCTTGGCCAGAGTTTCAAATATGCTTTTGGAAAAATTCCGTAAGTTTCCAGTGGCCACCCCGACTCCCATGGCACCCAGGCTGGGCTGAGGCATCAGTTGGGGCAAAGATGCCACAGTCCTCATCTCTCCTTTCTCCTTTGGCACTCTCTCTCCAACGAAACTCTCCATCACAAAGCAGGAGCTCCATGGATATCACTGGGCTATGTGCGGTTTTAGTGCAAGTGTGATGGGAGCACAGTGAGGTGATGATGGGGTGGATGTGCCTATCTGCAGTCAGTTGGCCAAATGCTTCCTTCAGACGGAAATCTTTCTTTCCTGTTTCTGCAGTGATGAAACAAAATTCAACCACCTTGGGCTCCACACACAATACAACTTCCTTCAGCGCATCGTTCAGGTGGGCGTTGCCCACCATCCCTTCCAGTGACTGGGGTTAGTCATCTCTTTGTTGAATATAAAGGGCCTTTGTGGAAATTTTCCTCGGCATTCCCAGCTGATACTACATCTTGAACTGCTTGGCCTGTGCCAAAAGGATGGTCTTTTTATTTGCTTTCTCTCCTCCATTTCTTTACTCACCTTCAACTGTATCTTCTTGCTGTACGCATTGGGGATAGCTTTGACTTCTCTGTCTTATGTATTCCTGATTTTAGGTGGTCTGAAATCCAGACACTTTTTAAGAAGGAAAAGTAATGAATAATAATATTATTTTAAGAGCCAGTGGACAAGACACACCAATATTAAAAAGACAGCAGATAGGTTGATGAATTTCCAAATGGGATTTTTATATATTAGAAATGTCTATGACCCAGCATTTAAAAATCATTATAATAGTCTAGATAATGACCAAATAAAATTAATTATGAGGTTTGGCCCTTTGGAAAAAAGCCTTGAACTAATTTAATTTATGGATATGAGGATACTGTGCAAGTTAATATCGATTTACCAACTCAAATAACATGAGAGCCCAAGAGTAAATAAATACTTTTATATCAAACTTGATTTTTTGCTGCCCAGATATTATGGGCACTTGGCTACTTTGCTTCTAGTATAATGTAATGTGGGGAAAAAAAGAAAAAGAAAAAAGAGAGAAATAAAATTAAATTTCTAAGATCAGATTCCTAAGACGAAACCATTACTGTATGTTAACTATAAATATTCTGCTCAACTAGCTATTCACTTTTTCCATAATTTGTGATTTATTCTTCTCTACCAAACATCATAAATAAAGAATTAAAGAATTTAAGCCGGGATGTTTAAAGGGATATTTTAAAATAATTATAAGTGTTGTAGTATCTGGATATATAAAATTATGTAGTTTTATATACAATGTATATAAAAAGGTATATAATTATGTGTTATAAGTAACAATAAGTGCCATTTATTTAGGCTTACTATGTACCAGATACCTTTCTAGAACTTTACTTACATTATCTCATTAATCTGTGCATTAGTTTTAATTCCCATTTTATTAACTTGCTCAAGTTAATATAGTCTCTACATGGCAGATCCAGCATTTGAACTTGCACATGCCTGACTGCTAACCCATATGCACTTAACCTCTATGCTATGAGACAAAAAGTACAGCAAGCCACTTAAAAAAAAGATTAAGCGTATAAATTAGTTTTCTATCTTCTCAAAATTGCCACATTCATTCAAATGATCTACAAGTCTGAAAAAGTAAATTCCAGAAAAGATGAGGAGCTAAGAGTGAGGGGGTCTGAGTAAGGGGGTGTATGCTGAGACCAATGGGTGGAGTATGCCAGTAGCAGTGAACACAGAACCCAGAGGAGGCAGAAGTCTGAGCGAGTCAGGATTCAGTGCCAGAGGTGAGGAGGACAGAAGCGTGCTGCTGCAGGGCAGTCGTGCACAAGACCAGGGGTGAGAGAGGTTGCAGGAGATGAGAAGGCATCAGGAGGAGCCAGAGCAGAAGCAGGTACCAAGGAAATTTGATTGTGGCTGGTCCTGTCTCTGCTTCTACATTTTCTATGAGTTCCCCGTGTTGGTAGCCAGTCCCAGCAGAATCAGTCTAGGCTTCTGGCACTGGTGTGGCAACAGGCAGTCTGAGGCACTATGCTAAGGCAGAAGGAGGATTCACAGCATCTGTGCACAAGAAAATCCTGGCTAAAGGCTGCATTTGAAAGATACCAGGTAAATAAGTACCAGGATGTATGTCATTCAGGGTGCTTTGCTTCTTCAACCCCTGACGATTACTACTTCTAATAGGGCTCTACTAGATGATGCCCATATGTCTCCCAAGGGCAAAAATCGGTTCCCAGAGACAGTTCAATCTGAACCCACACACACAAAAAATTTCCTAGCTACATTGTAAATTACTGGGCCCCTCTCACTGGTTGAATTCAGTGAGTCACAAATTATTCAGAGCCATGTCCATACCATGAGTTAACCCTCGTCTGTTCCTATCTTAGCGGACGTGCTCTCACTGCCAGTTCTCCCCTTAGAATGTAGTGCTGGAAACTGCATGTTTCATTCTACATGTGGCTTGACCAGCAGGGAGTGTAATAAGTGCTTCTTTCCTAAACTGCACCCTAAGCTTTTATTGCTTATCATTTAGATTTCATTAGCATTGTAAGCTGTCACATCCCACTCGTATTAAGTTTGAGAACTGCTGGATCTTTTTACTTAAAGGGCAGCTATCAAGCCAGATATCCATCGTATACCAATTAAACATGAAAACCCTGTAAACAATAACTTTTACATGGGTCTTTGCCTGTATTCTTGTTAATTTCTTTGTGGTTTTAGAGGCTCAACATTCCAAATCACTGGTTAGGGTTGAATTCCAGCATCCCCTCGACAGTGTCAGCTCTTCAGGCTCTGTGATATCTGCAGATGTGACAAATTGCCTTCTATGTCTTCAGCGAATTAAACAATTTTAAATCAGAGTCAAAAAATACTTATTGAGCACACATTCTGAATTAGCCAGTCTTCTAAATTTGAGGGTGAATGAAATGTATTAATGACATATGGATAAACTAGAAATAACTAGTCTCCAAGGGGTTCATGGCACATGGGGGCAACAGGCATGAATATGGCAAAGTGCAATACAGTATGAGTAAAGTGGAAGTAAAATGTTCTATGGAAGTATAGAACATTCGGCAACTTACTAAATTGCTTTAGTAGTTTTAGTTTCTTATATATGTAATCTTCACTAAATCTCTTTTCAAGTTTCCAATTGGTTGGTATGGTATCAGTTCAACCTGAAGCTAGGTTTGCCTAGAGCAACTGGTTCAAGAGATTGAGAACTTTTCATCACATGTGCTGATCACAGCAGAACATGTGGACTCGATTTTATTAAGAATGTTGACGGACATGACCGATACATTAGGAATACACACACATCTCATTATACCAGCACTTAATGTAATTTTAACTTTAAGACAACAATGCTATGAAAGAGGGCATAAAAGAGTCATCTAACATATGTTGCCTTTTCCAGAATGCAAAGATAACAAGGAAGCAACAGGAAGCAAAGGGGCTTCCTTCAGCAAGGATGAATGTAGTAATGGCAGGATGGCTCACTAACTGCTTTACAATCCCAGCAATAATTCAGATATGCCACATCTCTAGATTTCTGCATCTTATAGTCAGCCACCATGGCAGAATCACACACTTTTTGGTAGCTGAATCTAAAGGAATTATTTGGGTGGTTGACTAATTGTTCCTTGACCTTGCCCTCCAGATAGAAGGAGGAGGAAATAGAAGAGAAGGAAAACTTTCTGCCCACAGTTTTTTCTAGACTTCCAAATTTACACTGGCCTTGTTCAGATTTACTAATCTGAATCTTAGAAAAAGAATAAGAGATTACCTACTCAGGTGTGGGGGATCTTGGTATTTTACACCAAAAATAATAACTCAAACCTGAATATAACTAAAAGGGGAGAGAGTTCTGTCTAGCCTCTAGCCTCCATTCAGAGCCTTCTTTTCTGTCTTGACATCTTCTTCCCTAGGAGAGGCTTAGGCAGCCCTGCCAGGGCTGTCCATGGCCTCTGGTCCTCAGGCAGGCAACTAACTATGACTTCCCAAGTTAGGACCCCAGGCTCAGACCTTTCCAAGCTTGGGCTTTATGAAAGGTTGGTGGTCCCTCAGCCAGGAGGCATGCCAGGGCCAGCGGCCCAAAGATTTTCAAATAACTTTTTGTTTTGCTTTTTATTTCCTTCCTTCCCTTCCCTCTTCTTTCCTAAATCATTCAAGCATTTTATTACTAAAGTTCAAAACTTAGTTCTTAGCCAATGCAAGTATGAAATAAAATTCCTGAAAGATATAATAAAGATGAAATAAACTGTTAATAGAGAGCCAAGAGAACACATGGAGTCAGGGAATCAAAAAGTGGTGCTGGAACAGTTGGACATTCTTATGCAAAACGAAAACAAAAATAAAAAACCTCAAATTTTTTGAATTGGATATAAAAATTAACTCAAAATGTATCATTGACTTAAATGTACAATGCAAAAATGTAAAAGTTCTAGAATAAAACAGAAAAAAACCTTTGTGACCTTGGGTTAATAAAAGATTTCTTAGGTAAGTTGCAAAAGCCAAAACATAAAAAAAAAAAGATAAATTGGACTTTACTACAATTAAAAGTTTCTTCTCTTTTAAAGGCACTGTTAAGAAAATAAAGACAAATTACAGACTGAAAGACTATATTTGTAGGAGAACAGATATCTATCTAATCAAGGACTTGTAGCTAGAGTACATAAAGAACTTTCAAAATCCAGCAATAAGAAAACAACCTAGTAAAAATATAATCAAAAAATTTGAAGACTATCAAAGAAGATATACAGATGTCACATGAAAATATGCTCAACATTGCTATTGATTAGGGAAATGCAAAATAAAACCACAATGAGATACCACTTGCTAGAATTATTAAAATAAAACTGATAATATCATATGCTAGGGAGGTTGCAAAGCAACTGAAACTCATACACTGCTGGTTGTACAGCACTTTGAAAAACTGGTAGATTTTTATAATTTTAAACATATACTGACCTTATAACAGCATTATTTTTCCTAAATATTTACCCTGGATGAATGAAAATCATATCCACACAAAAACTTGTACCCTAATTTTATAGCAGCTCTATCCAAAATAGAAACTGGAAACAACCCAGGTGCCTTTAGGGGTAAATGGATAAACAAGCTGTAGTATATATATATATCCTTATGATGGAATACTACTCAGCAATGAAAAGGAATGAACTACTGATACAGGCAATAACTTGGCTGAATCTCAGATGTATCATGCTAAGTGAAAGAAGCCAGACTGAAAAGGGTACATACTGTCTGAGTCTATTTATATGACATTTTGGAAAAGGAAAGCTATAGTCATAGAACAGGTCAGTGATTGCTAAGGGCTCAGGGATAAAGAAGTAAATTGACCACAAAGGGCGCTAGGGAACTTTTTGGGGTGGTAGAAATGTTTATATCCTTATGGGGATGGTAATTACATATGTATACATATGTTAAAAGTCATAAAGTTGTATATTAAGACTGGCACATTCTACTGAAGGTAAATCGTTTCTCAACTAAAGCATTTAAAAATTGAAAGTGAAACAAATTTCAGATAAATGGAAACAGATAATTCATTGCCAAAAGACCTACACTAAGGAACGCTGCTAGATGGGAATTTGGATCTTCAAGAAGGAAGCAAGAGTGCTGGAAATGGTAAATGTGCAGGTAAATATCCTAACCCATGCACATGTTCTTCTGTTTTCCCTTTAATAGGAGCAGGTAGAATGTAAAATAACTTATAGTGTGGAGGAGGATGGTGGTGGGAAGAGGATTCTTAAGAAACAAGGGCAAAGTCACTGAATCCATTAGGGATAACTAGTTCCTGACCACGGTGAAAAGTAGATTCAAACTAGGTATCCTGGATGCCAAGCCACCTGATGAATAAAACAAATTTGAGCCGATTACTCCCAAACATTGCATGTTGGGCATTTGGTGTCTATGACTTGCTGTTAGCAGATATTAAAAAAATGTTTGTTAGGTAATTATAACCTCAACTTCTAGTCTTGTAAGAGTTATTCTACAAAAGATAGAATTAGTAAACTGATACCCGATAAGGGTAGGAAATAACAATGTCATGGGCCAAAATATTAAATTGAGATTGGTTTGATTTCAAATTTTGCTTAACTACTGACATTGCACTGCTTGTAATCCTGACCGTGTTTTCTCATGTGTAAAATGAAGATAATAATAGTACTTATCTCATAGGGTTATGAGAATTAAATGAGAAAATATCTGCAAAGTACCTGACATACAATAAATGGGAGTATGTCCACAAAAATATGATCTCTAGTTAATACATCTTACAGCCAGCCAAGACTTCAGTGAGAAGGAGGCTGTGGAATCCCCTCTTTTTGTGGATAGATCACTGCATTTTTTCATGACAAGAGATGTCATCTTTATCCTGACAGCTTTCCAATCAACCATGCCTTCAGGTAATCATGGACTTCTAAAAGGAGCAACAGAAATGTTCTCCTTGTAACCCATTAAACTGCATATTGAAAAATCGAATGCATTTCAAATAATCCTCAGGCTATTTCTGGGAGCTCTGAATTAGTAATGGTTACCTCTGAGGTTTACCTTAGCTGCATTTGTGGATGAAAACCTGCTCTAAAGCAAGCATTGTCTGATAGTGCCTTGGATTAAATTTGGATAAAGGATTTAATTGGATTCCTCTAACATTTATTGACCTTGTCTTTTTGCTGGACATACTGGACATTTTTGCATGTATGTTTATTTTAATTTGTTTCAATATGAATACTCTTTAATGCATCTGTTGCATTTCCCACAGATGGTTTCTTCAATGTTTCAAAATATATTAAAAACCTGAGACATATTGGTGAGGCTCTTATTATCATTTTTTTAAGATGTGAAATCTTTCTTTTAGATGAGTCATGTTTAAACAATTGATGAAAATAGTGTCTCTTATGTGGGCATTACATTTTTTCTTCTAGTATCTTAGAGATTAATCATATTCATCCTAAAATTAGTGATTGTGAATCTTCTTAGGCAGGATGTCTCAAATTCAAATTATAAATGTAGACATTCTGCTTTCTCTCCAATATGTTCATGGGGAAAAAATTTATATGTTTGTGTACAAAGCTAAACAAATAATAATTCTGAACTTCCCAAAGGTTACTGTAAGTTATATATTAGCTTTGGGAAGATCCCTTTATACCTTTTTTGATGGTTGTTTTCTTTTTTCTATGACTTGTCATGGTTTAAATCATTCAATTTAACCCCTGATGGTTCATTCTGTGCTGCTTGCTCTGCCTTCTCTACATACCTGACCCTGAGTCAAAAATGCAAAGAATGTATGAAGGTGGTCAAAATGTACAAACTCTCAGTTGTAATGTAAATAAGTACTGGGGTTGTGATGTACAACATCACACAAAGTAAGACCAAGAGTAAACATTAAGTAAGATAACATGAATAAAATAGTTGCCATGCTTAATGGACTAATTTTTTTCTCTTGTAAAACAGACTAGCAGGTTGAGTTAAATAACAAACCCAGCATATACTATTTATTTATTTTTTAATGATTAAAACAGAATGATTTTTTTTAAAAGAATGATTAAAAAAAAAGACTAAAAAAATAAAAGGATGGACAGAGAGACACCACAAAGAGAAAAGAGCAACTAATATTAATACCAGATAAGGCAGAATTTAAGTTTGAAAGCACCAACAATGATAAAGGTAAGGATTATATAATCATAAAAAGTCCAATTTACATAAAAGATATACTATTCATAACCCTGTATGTGTTAGATAATATAGCAGCTAAATATATAAAGCAAAGTATTAGAACTACAAGTAGAATTTCATTAAAAATACAATTAAAAGTTAATTTTTTAATAAACTTCTTTTAGAATCAAGGAGATTCAGTGAGCGATGACAAAAAAAATTAGTAGTAATGACAAATAGAAACCAAATAGTAATTAAACTGTATGTCTCTTAGTAGAAAATATTCATATTTTTGTATGTTAAACACTATATGATTTCACTTAAATGCAGAATCTAAGGAATAAAAAGAACAAAGTAATCAAAAACAGACTCACAAATATAGTGGACGATTTGGTGATGGACAAAGGGGAGGGGAGTTTGGGGGGCTGAGAGAATGAGGTGAAGAGTTAAAGAAGTACAAATTAGTAGCTGATGGATGGTGACGGGGATGTGGAGCACTGCAGAGGGAATGCAGTTTGCATTAACACGTTGGCTCGGTGTTGGGCCAGGGGAGAGAGGGAGCAATTGGGGGGATCATTTTATGAACTACAGAGATGTTTTACCAATGTACTGTATACTTGAAACTAATTAAAATAATTTTAAAAAGACACACAAAAAAGCAATGACAAGAAATACTATTCATGTCAAACCAGTGACATATAGAAATCTCTGAGAGGAATATTTATAGCTATCAATGCCTTTGTCAAGATTAGAGACTGAAAAGTAAAGAATAGTCATACTCATCTTTTAAAAAATAGTAAAAGAAAATCAAACAAAAGTGGTAAAATTGAAATAGTAAGTAATGAAAATAATGACCAAAAAAGCAAAGTGAGTAAAATAGTAGAAAGGCTATATGTAAACCAAATAAGGTAGGCCAACAGGAGCTTGATTAAGGGAAACACATACACGATAAGGAAAGATAAAGAGACCATCACAGATAAGACAGATAATTTTATGGCAGAACATTAGATTCAATGGCAACATTAAAAGAAAAAAACTAGAGGGAATAAATGATTTTTTTGGTGTGAAATATAAACTAACAAAATTGATCCAAGAGGAAACACAAGACTTGAATATACCACAGAATATTCATAGAAGACCAAAAGCCATAGAAGAGACTGGAAGAGGTTTAAAAGACCTATTATTTTAAGAATCACCAGGACCAGATGGATTCAGAACTAAGTTCTAACTAATCTTTAAAAATAAACAAACAAGCTAGGTGATTCAAATGTAACATGTTTTTCCAGAATAGAAAAAAATCTTTAGTATCCTCTCACAGTACTCTTCATCATTGTCCATCTCTTTAGTGTTCATCTCCTCCTCTAGCTCACCCCAAAATGCCTTCACCCTCAACCCCAACACACACATATTTAGCTGCCTTCACAGAATTGCTAGTTTCAAAATTACTTCTCGCCCCCTCCCCAACCACTTTCCCTCATCAAAATGTCTGTGTCCTCTAGCAGCAGACCGGGCTGAGTCTTAGGAGGCCCATCATTCCCTGCTCAGATCACACTGACAGTTTTGCTCCCTGGTGCAGGGGGCACCCTTGAGCTAGAAGGCCCCATTTCCCTACTTGGAGAATACTCATTCCCCCTTGTAGGCTCGTCTTCTGCCAGTAGAGAAGGAAAACTTGCAGAACACCATGCGGATTCTCGTTTCAGTTAAGATGTTTTTGGTTTCTAGTAACAGAATGCGAACTCAAATATGAACAGTTGGAGAATTTGTTATCTACATAACTTTAAGCATGGACAGGTTGATGGGGTGGTTGATTCTGGGTGGAGTAATATCATCTGGAGGCCAGCTTCCTTTTATTTCTCCACTCTGCTATTTATGTCGCTAACTTCATTCATCCTAAGGTTTGTTCCCTGGGTCTACCAGCATGACTTGGTCCACATGCATCCTTGTCCAGGTACTGGGTGCAAAGACCAATGGCTCTTTCCTTAAACAACTCCAGCAAGCCACACCTCACAGGTCATTAGCCCAATCACAAGTAAGGGGAATGGCTTTGATGAATCATCTGAGGAGGGACAGTTGGAGAGCCAGCCATAATGTCCACTTCAGTCCCCATCTCATCTCCCGAGTTGATCAGTGGGGAAAAACAGCACACCGGCCACCCCACCCTGCCACCACCACCAGGAATGTCCAAAAGAAGTAGAAGTCATCACCAACAAAAAAGATCAACCTTTTGATAAGGGAGATCCCTTTATTTCTGACTGCAGTTCATCTTGATTAGTTACTTGCTTGCAAAAAGACTACCTTGGATTTTTACGGTGAGAATGCTTGAGATGGAGCATTATTTCAAATTCTCTCACTAGACTGGAGTATCTATCACCTGTTTTCATGACTGTGGCCAGATGCCATTCTACTGTACTTAATTCAGAGGCTGTTGCTATCAACATGTTTCAGAGGTGAGCTAAAAGTTTCTATGCATCTGTATTTTAATTGGTTTGGTTCAAGATTTTGGCTGCATATGTTAAAGAAAAACAAAGCTGGTCACTAAAGGTGAAAAAACAGTCTTTCTTTAGTAACTACTGCAGGAGAAATGAACTTCAGTATGGAATTGAGCTACAGTGTGTAGAGATATAGAGACCAAGTGGGGGCTTGAGCAAAGTCAAAGAGATGGAAAATTACAAAAAGCAGGTAGGAGTAGTTGGTCAACATGATTAGGCCATTTGGGTTGGTTAATTGGCACTTATGGAAATGAGGCTCCTACACTCCCACAGAGATTGGGAAAGGCCTTATCTTGTCAGCCTCGAACTTTCCCAGGCAGGAAATTAAGGGGGACTAGGTTATTCCAGGGACTCTCCTTGAGCGGTTAGAAGCCAAGCTAGTGTTTGTTTAAGATCTTTATGTGGGTGGAGCAGAGGATAGATGAAATTGTTTGCGATGAGAATAAAGAACAATTTAAAGAAATCGTGCTACAATAATGATCTTAATATATCCAGCTGTTATTGTATGATTCCTTGTTCTCGCTAAATTTGTAATTTTATTTACTAATATAAAGTCAAATTAATAACTACATACTAATATTTTTAATTAAGTCTAGTACTAACTGCACATTATATCCCAGTAGCTTATGAAGACATTGCTAAGTAACAGCATATGTACATAACCAGCTCCAAAGGATGGCCCTAGGTCAGCCACCTGGAAACATTTTTAAAACAGAGGAACAAAGTTTTGTGGGTGCATAACTCAAATAGTCAACTTTTGCCCACCAATGTTAAGTGGTAATAGAAAAGCAAAGAGTTAGTCACAAAAACCTACAATTAGGAACTTGAACAAGTAATTATAGGGTGGAACTTTTTGGCCTCATGAATCCTTTCATTGTAGAAAAATTATAGAAACAACTGTCAATAAATCATCTATGTTCTCCTTGGAGTTGCTAATAGATTATGTTCCAAATTAGTTATCAGAATGTTTTCCCAATACACATACACTCTTTGGAAATATGAATGCGAAAATGTGAAAACCTTCATAGAGCTGACAAAATGAAAAGCAATTCTAGAGAAATTGCCCATCATTCATTTATTATTGGTTGTAAAATGGCTTTATCTTTGCAATCACAAGAAGCACTGCATGGAATAATATGCTACGGGGAAATGGAATAAATTTTTTGATAAATCATATATTCCCCCTGGTAAAGTTGGTTCTGTACTGTAGGCTGAGGGTCCAACAGGAAAAAAAAGTCGTCTTATTACAGATCACATCTGGGCTTAGATGATGCCAGCAGATCTCGGTGAATATTGAAGAAAACAGTTCTAATTAGGAATTTACAAACCCATTAATATTTCAAATATTTCGTGCCTGGAACACAGTAGGCATTCAGGAAATAAAAAGTGGAGATTTCAAAATGTATATTTTGGCCACATGTAACTAAAATATCTAAGATATAAAGTAACATGTACGTTTTAAGTGGTTGGATCACCCTTGTATAAGCATCTTTTTCAAAGAGATGACAAAAGGAAAGAAGCTCAGAATGTTCAATTACAAAGAAGCCATATTAGCAATATCATCCTTTTTCACTGTTACACAGAAGCATTTAATTGGATACCCGCAACACCAGATCTCCCTTCTAAGGAACATCGCTGAAACCAAAGAAAGAAGCAAGAATGCCTTTTGAAGAGCCAACTGAAGCTCTCGGAGTCAGAGCCAGCAGGTTAAAAGTCCTTATTATAGAAGAAATATCCTGAGCCTCTAATCAAAGCTTATTTAATCTCATTTAGCACAGGACTTAAATAATTTTGTTTACCTGGTTTCTATGCCAATAGGTTAGAAGTGTTCTATACAACATTAATTTTGAGATAGAATTTTAAAGCAATCCTGCTTTAAGAAATACTAGATCCCACTTTGGAACTTGTTTGCTTTTATCTTTAGTCCTATTAAAGGACTACTTCCTCTTTCCCCAGTTGATTCCTTTATATAATTATTTATAGCTCTATTTCCTCTTTCAGGATAGGTGCTTACTATGTCCAATTAATATTCGTATTCTTCTTGCCTTCAAAATTTTCCCAAAAACCTTGCACACTGATTTGTTGTGCTTGTTAAACACAACAAATCAAAAAGATTAAAAGAGTTGATATCTTGTTGGAAGCAGCTAGAAGTCATGTATGGTTGTTGACAGTATAGAAAGAAACTAAAATCGCAGGACTGATATATGAGAAAGCCCAGCCATCTAGGGCCATTCAATAGAGGGACAAAATGCTCCACACACGTCATGACTCCCAGGGAGCTGCAAAGAGATTTAGAGGGACATAGTATTTGATGTTCAGAATGGCCACAGTGAGCTGCCATGAGGAGATGTGTGATCAGATTACAGAGAGAGGGAGGAAAAATGAGATGCTGTTTTTCATCTATCAAATTGGTAAAGATGTTTTCTTAAGATAAAATCCAGTTTTGGTAAAGGCACAGCAAAATGGGTATGCCTATAAACTGTCGGATGGTGGGAACAGTTCAAGAAAAAAAATTTTTAAATAATGCAAGATGCCTGCAAAGACATATGACACAAGGATAGTCATTGCAGTATTAACACTCACTATAAAAATTGCCCATCAACAGAGAAATATGGTCCAACAAATATTTTAATAGTTATGTTAGAATATTTCAATATAATATAAATGTATACACGTGCATAAAAAAGGACGCATGGAGATACACTAACATAGTAACAGTAAATGATAGGATCACTGATGGTTTTTATTTTGTTCCTTATACTTCTGTATTTTCCAAATTTTCACCAGTAGTTATAAATTAATTTTATAATTAGAAACAAGAAGGGATTTTCTGTGTGTGGGTTCAAGGCTAAGCTTTAGCTCTCTGGAAAATTCGTTTATGTAGAGAAACCCCTTCCTTGACCATACTGTTAGACTGTTAAAAAACGCTCACCATGTGCCTGATGTTTGCTAAGTCCTGAATATTCCAAGATAAACGACATGATCCCTGCCCTCATGGAGCTTAGACTCTGTTGGGAGACAAGTTTTTACTTTAAAGTTTATTGAACATTCCTTGGGACTAAGAATTTTACTGATATTATTTCATTTAATCCCTACAATAATACTGTGAAGTAGATGTTATTATTCCCCTTGCACATAGCAAGAAACTGAGACTTACAGAGGTTAAGCAGCTTGCTCAAGATCACAGCTAGTAAGTAATGAAAGGGAGCTTCAAATCCAAGCAGACCAGTTCTGGATCTTCTTCACCAAGACTGTCACAAACAACTATGATCAAGGGGATGTGTGTTAAGATGGAGGTAAATACAGAGTGTTATTGGAGCACTGAAGGCATATTTCTGACCTAAAGTGAGTGAAGAAAAGGATGGGGAAGGCTTCCTGGAAGAGGTGCTATTTTCAGAGTAGAATGTGAATAGGAGTTGGGTCTAAGATAGGTGTTAAAGGATGTGTGTGCTAAAAAAGTCTTGTGTGCCTCTAAGAGATAGTGGCACATTCGGGCAATGCTTGTGGTTCCCTGCGGCTGGAGCAAGGGTGTGAGAGGACGTGATAACCCAGGGAGCAAGGCTGGGACCTCGTTACAAAGCGACATGTTGGTCTCATCCAATAGTATTGTACAAAATGAAAATTTTTCTTCCAGTTTTACACTGCTGGGTAAGAAAAAGGGTTAAGCAGGCTTTAAAAATTCTGTTCCTGTTTGACTGATTACTGCCATGGTAACCCAGCAGCAGCCAACACTTGTCAAGGCCTCTTCTTTGGATATGATAATAAACAGTGATAAAACATTACCTCAAGGCTTTATATTTTTGTCATCAGTTAAAATTCTGTTCTTGGCTATGGCAAAGACTTCTTCGAACTACTCGCTTACCCCTCCCCCCCAAAAAAAGTGAGGTATATTTTAATGTACTAGATATACTTTATGCATATGTTTTAAGAATTTGAAGCCCTTATTTTTCAGGCCCTTGAAAAGGCCAAAAACCATATCAACATGGAGAGTTCTGGAAGGGCTATCTTCTTCCCAAGTGTAAAGACTTGACAGGAGGTAAACAATGATGCTGCACTTCGTAGCTTCACAAAGCATTAGTTCCATTATGTCTGTAATGATTTCCGTGAAGGTGAATAGCCACCCCCTCACCCCTCCTTTTACTTTTAACTCTGGCTGAAAGAGAGGAGCTGAGTCTCGCAATTATTGCTGTGTGACAGCTGTGTGACAGGTGGGAACTTGTTTCTAAAGCAATCCACAAATATTTAGATTTAGTATCATTCTCAAAACAACTCTCAGCTTCCTCAAATAGGCAATCCCTTAGAGTAACTAAAAGCTTCTCAGCTTGGAGAGGAGACCCAGCTGAATTCAAATCTCAGCTCCTACTCCTTCTAAGCAGCTTCCCTTCATACCTTACCTAACCTCCAGGAGTGCAGTCTCTTACTTTCTAAAATGGGATTTGTACTCCTTTGCTGTACAGATCAAAGGACTGGAGATAATGAATGTAAATGTGGCAGGCACATATATGTGCTTAACAACTGGTAGCTATTATTTATTCAGAGTCATAAACTCACATGGTAAGTCAGATAACAAAACACTGTGAAATGGCCTAGGCAAAAAGTTTGCAACCCCCAATTTATGTATCATATTTCATCAATTCCTAGACACACTTTTTCTCATTTTAATATCTTTGAAATTGGGATGTGTCTTATGATACATGATGTGTCATAGTTCAATTGGCAATGATTTTTCTTTCTTAGTATATCATAAAATAATGGAGCATCTGATAGTGGAGGAACTTTTGGATTAGATGAAATAGGATAGTCCCTTTCGGCATATGGAGCATTTTACTTTGGTTGCAGGCCAACAGATAAAAGGAGCCAAACCCTACTCTTATTCAATAAATCTTTGACAGAAAAAATAAGATTCGTGGCAAGTACCCATCTCATCTTGCTGAGCTATTGCAACCTGGTAACACATCTGTTCCTAGGAGAAGACACATCAGAATCATCCGTCTTCTGTCTCCTATGTGATCCATACCATCTGGTGTCACCTTTCCCTGTCTCCTCAACTGTCCTTGTCCCACCACATGTGCTGCTGCTAAAAACTAAACTAAACAAAAAATACTTCGTTTGAGATTTTTAAAGCTGTTTCTAAAATGAAACCAGGCAAGAATGTAATGAATGTAATTTTCTGGGCTTGCAGAAACATGTTGATCACAGCAGCAAGGCTTACTGTTGGGGAGGAAGTAGGAGAATACACACAGACACACAGACACAGACACACATACACACACACAAACACACCCTCTGTCCCATACTATGGAATTCTTCCCTAAGTCTTCACATGACCCCCCAAAACCAGAACTGTAGGTGGTTGGGACTCTAGAGTAGTTGGTGTCACCTGCCTAGGCATTGGAGGCGCGAATGTGTACACATGCGCGCGCGCGCACACACACACACATACACACACACTTGCTCTTATAGGTAAAGAACCAGATTATGAAGTGGCTTAGGAGGCACTTACCTGGGGAACCAATCAACAAGGGTGCTAAAATATCATGGACATAAATCTGTACTATAATACCAACTCACTCAGGTTTTTGAAAGCAACTCTACGTGGTGGCTGAAACCCAAGTTGGTTCTGTTCCCACTAAAGGAGACACTGATTTCTAGGAAAAATAGTTAAAACAAAACTCTTTATAGGTGCTAATATTATTTCAAATGAGTATTTCTGTTGGGCACAAAAGCAAGTCACGTAGTAGAGTTATGGGATCAAATATCAATCCTATGATCCTGTGCCTAAAATTAGCATGTGTGGTAAGTTAAAATGACTACTCAAAACTACCAGGAACCTGAGATTTTTGCACTCTTTGCAAGCTAATAAATTAACCTGCCACTGTTTCATGGTAGGTGACACAAGTCTCTGGGGTCAAATAATTTGGAACAAAGAACAGACAGTGCCTTACTTACAAGATGTGTAGAAACGTTAGACCCTGGAAAACTGTCTCATGACAATGACATAGTAATGTGACAGTGAAATATAGTACAGCATAGTAGTTCCCACCTGACTAAACAAACATATGGAACACAAATTGATATTGATATTGAAACAAATACTTAGAAAATATTAGTGTGAAGAGGTAGAGCATTAGATTGCCTAGAAAGTTTTCGTGGTCCATCACTAGCCTTGAGCAATGTAGGTTTAGTCTTCTCATTGCAATAAGTTTAAAAGAACAGGTCAATTCATGGAGAAAGAAATAGAACAAAGGAAACAAAGAATGGTTCTTTTTTCTATTTCTTCAGAGTCATGCATATTATATATTCCATAATTCAGAGGAAAGAATAAAAGTGAATGCTTAAAAGTCGTCAGAAAATCTTAGCCTAAAGACAATCCAAGGGTTAAAAATTCAGTTACGAAGAGTTAATTTATTTCTTATTTCAGCATAGGTGACTCTTCCTTTCTTTTGGCAATATCTAGCTGTTCCTTGTCCTTGTACTCGAAAGATTTTATTTGGGAAATAAAGCAAGTTACCAGATTTGAGATGAATGGAACTTGAATCATTTGAATTTATATGTCAAACTGATTGGAACATTTTGTTGTAATTTTGAAGTGTGTAATTCAGTTATAACTTCAATTTCTAAATTCCAAGCTTTTTTTTTCTCCTTTTCCTAGAACAAATATATTGGATTACAGCCTTCTAGGTGATAATCATTTTCTTAATAACTTTTGCTAACTGGCAGCCTAATGTTATTTTAGAGGTTAACATTGATATAATACTATTAACTGAGATGCAAACCTTATTCAAATTCTCCAATTGTCTTCTTTCTGGTACAGAACTCAATACGGGATCCCTCATTGCAAGTTGTTTTCATGTTTCCTTAGTCTCCTCTAATCTGAAATAATTTCTGCTTTTCTTTATTTTCCATTACCTTGATATTTTGAAGAGCCCTTCAGTTTGAGTTAGTTTGGCATTTTCTCATGATTATACACAGGTTATATGTTTTTGGCACAAAAACTACAGAAGTGATATTATGCCCTTCTAAGTGCAGCATAACAGGAGGTCCATAATGTCAATAAGTCCCATAACTGGTGACTTTGACTTTGATCATTTGGTTAAGGTGGTGTCTGCCAGCTTTCTCTACTGTAAAGTTATGATTTTTCTCATTGTGACTAATAAGTATCTTGTGGGGAGATACTTTGAAACTACATAAATATCCTATTTCTCATCACAGTTTTGCCCACTGATTTTAGCATCTGTCCATGTTGCTAGCCTGCTACAGTATTACCGTGGTATTTAGCAAAGAGTGATTTTCTATTTCCATTATTCCACAGCATACTAATTGGAATTCTACTATAAAGAAGAATTGACCAATATATTCAATTAATTATTTCTATCAATACAAATTCATGAATATTGAGTTTATTTTCCTGCTTAATTTGTCTCATATTGGGACGTTGGGAGCTCCTATATTCTTTTGATATGCTCCCATCATGTCTCCTAATGCTTCCTTGTTTTCTGACACCACAAAAGGGTCCGGGCTCATCTTTTACTTTCTCTCTGAATCATCCCTGAATCAGCCATTTCTCCAAGAAGCCCAGCTCCTTTCATTGGAGAATGATGTTTAGAAACCAAGATCTTCAGGTCCTACGTGTGCTCATCATTACTGGGATATCATCGCTTCCAGGCCCTTTCAGCAAACAGAGCTAAGAAATAATATGCATGTGCGTGCATGTGCATGTGTGCGAGTGCACACACACATACACACACATCTCTCTCTCTTTCTAACACTATAACACTGATTCACATTGAACTCTGAATTTAATACGTGATAGAGTTTATTGTAGTCTTCCCCTTTCCTTATTTGTAATTTATTTCTCCTTTATTAAGATACCTGGTTCTTATTATCCACAATCTACTTATTGCACAATCTTATAATGCTCATAAAATAGTTTCAGAGTTGCTAACCTATACCTCTGTGAAAAACAAATTTACCAATTCAAATAAAATATTTCTGTGTAGTTTTGTTTTTAGCCTTACAATATGTGATGGTTAATTTTATGTGTCAAAAAGACTGGGCCATGGGGTGTTCAGATATGTAGCTAAATATCATGTGTCTGTGAGAGTGTTTCTGGATGAGATTAACATCTGAATCAGTAGACTGAATAAAGCAGATTGTCCTTTCCAATGTAGAGGTCAAATGCAATCTGCCGAAGGCCTGAATAAAAGGGTGAGATAAAAAAGAATTCTTTCTCTCTGCTTCACTGTGTTGAGCTGAAACATTGGCTTTCTCCTGCCTTTGGACTTAGACTAGAACTTATATCATTAGTTCTCTTGGTTCTCAGGCCTTTGGAGACCTATAAAGGCTCTCTCGTGTCTCCAACTTGTCAACTGCAGATCCTGGGACTTCTCAGCCTCCAAAACTATGCGAACCAATTCCTTATAATACATCACAGATAGAGAGATGATAGGTAGGTAGGTAGGGAGGGAGGGAGAGAGAGAGAGAGAGAGAGAGAGAGAGAGAGATGATAGATAGGATAGATAGATATAAACCACATGGTATATATGTCTATATCTGTATCTATATCTATATCTATCCTATTGGTTCTGTTTCTCTGGAGAACCCAGACTTTTTTTTAGTCATATTGTTCATTTGTAATTGTCCATTTGTTATCATTTATATTCCTTTTAATATTTAAGTCAGATCATATCTGCATGAAACCCTCCGGGACTTTCCATCTTACTCTAAATCAAATTGGAAGTCCTTCCATGGTCTAAACCTTGCATGATCTGGCCTCCTTATCCCTCTCTGAGCCCATCTCTTTACCATGCCACCTCTTGCTCCAGTCCAGTTGCACTGGCTTCCTTGCTGTTCCTTCAGCATCACATACATGCTTCCACCTCAGTGACTCTCTGCTGGCTCTTTCCCAGAATTCAGCAGGGGTGAGGACCTCACTTCCTTCGGGTTTCTGTTCAAGGCTCACCTGATATATTTATTTCTTTGTCTGTCTTAGTTACAAGGATATAAGTTCTGTCAGGGCTTTGTTCTGTTCACTACCATATTCCTCGACCTAGAATAGTACCTAGAACTTAGTAGGAACTTGTTTATATTTGTTGTTGAATGTTTATTGAATTAACCTGTTTCATATTTCCTTAAGAAAATATTCAGTGTTTTAGATGTCAATGAGATGTGTCAATTTGTTAACAAATTGAAGGCATAAGGACCAACAAACTGTATTTCTGCTTTGAATGCATATGACAATAACTGTGTAAGTACAGTATGTGACTCAGTCTTATTCATTAGAATGTTTGCCTTCAATATACTCCTCCACATCTTTTCTAATAGCTGCCTTTTCCTCTTAAATTCTCTACAATGAGCATGTATTATTTTTATAACCAAGAAAAAAAAAAAGCAAGAGCTATGAAAACAACAAGCTCATATGTTAAAGTGTAAGTCCTTGTAGAATTATTGTGATACCTTTCTCATTCCTCATTCTCCTGAGGAATTTTTCATGCTGACAGGCTCCAGAATCAATTTTTAAAGCCTCTGTCTGAAAAAATGATCATGCAGCATATTTGCACCAACAGGTAAGCAATCTACTATTGTGTAAACCAGCCTATAAAAAGACAGCTATCCCAAATCATTTAATAGGGAGGGGCAGAATGAGGAAATGACAGAAAGCAGAAAGTGTGAGGCAACTATTGTGTTAGTAGTGTGCTAGTTCTCCTGGAACCTGACAAAGGGAGAGAGAGGTATGAAGAAAAAGGAACTGAGCTCTAGTGGGGGTAAGGATGTCAATGTCTCTTCCTGCATTTAAACACAATAAAGGTGATGGAGGTTGAAATAGCTCTAGAGGGGCAACATTTAAGATTTAAGTGATATGTATTGTCAGTTCTAGGTTGGAAAGCCAGATACAAAATATCAAATTATGAAAGCATTTGAATGATTTCTAAACCAAGAAATAATAGCTGGAAAGTTGTTTCTACTAGTTGAGAGCACAGATTTATTTCTGTAAATTGAAAAGACTGGGAATAACCAGAGATTGTTAGATTAATGGAACATTCCAAGGGGAAGATTCTTGGCAACCCCATTTCCCAATGGAATGTTACCGAGCCTGAAGGTATGTAGACAATGGAAAATGAAATAGGTGAGTGGAAGAGAAAAAAGGACAATACGTCCTAAATTGATAAAATTTCATGGGATAAGGGAAAGGCTTGTAAGGGTGACAAACGTTGAAAATAGCTGTGGTCTCACTGCTAACAGAGGTATGTCAGAGATTTAAAGGGCTCTAATGAGCAGCACCCGAATCTGGTTAATGCGGCAGGCACATCTGAGTTAATGATGAATAGACTTGTGAAATGAAGGGTGTTTCCTTCCTAAAGTTTAGGGTTTTCCTTTGTGGAGGACAACTGGACAAAAAGTGAGAAAACAAAGCTTATAAGGGCATTAAACATGGCTTTTTAGGTCTTAGTTTTTTTTTGCTGGGAACCATCTCTGAGAAACTGAGGCAATAAGTGACCCCCTAGAATCCCCTATGAGGACTGGAGATTTCAGAATTGCCTCTGTGTCCTTCTACCTGTGAATTTGCTGCAGCAGACCCCTTTGGTTGCCTACCCAATAGCAATTCCTTACTCCCTCTCTTTGAACAGACCCTCATTTATTCTATTATTTATACTTTTCCAAGAAAGCATGGGCTGAGGGAATGCTGGTCCCATTCCCAGCACCGGGTGTTGATGTTTGATTACACTAACCTAATGGAGAAAACGTCATTCGCTGCCAGTGACTGGCTTGGGAAGGAGTTATGGCCATCCGGACATGAAGCGAGGCTGGTAGGGAAGCCTCTGGGAAAAGTTTCTTAGCTCTTTGAAAGAAACACAAGGAAAAATCATTTTTGGGTCTGTATAATGAAGTGTGAAGATGTAATGCCTGGACCTATGGCCGTCATTTTTTAACCATGAGGAAAGCTAACCAACATGCTCAGGATGGAAAAGCAGAAAAAAACCTAAGCTCTTGATGATGTTGTCAAAGTGCTAATCAAGCAACTCTGGCACTGTACAACCCTGGGGCTTCTTGTTTTGTGAGATAATAAATCCATTAGCTATTTCAGCCATTCCAAGTTGAGTTGTCTGTTACCTGAGTCCTATCTATTTCATTTTCTTGAAATGAAAATTTTGAATGTGTTAATAAAATCCTTACTTGAAATGAAATTTTGAATGTGTTAATAAAATCCTTACTTCGGTGTACATTACTGAATGATACTAAAGCCTCTTTCCCTTTTTCTCTGCGTGAGGTCTCCCAAACAGGGAACAGCGCGACACTCCTAGAATGCCAAAGGGCCCAAAGTGGTGACATGGAGCTCACAGCTGGGATCAGAGGCAGACTTTCTAGGTTCTGGTAACCCACTGCAATAGCTGAAAATACCATTAGCTCAGAGGATTGATATAAAGACCGAATTTAGAAATTGGTTCTTAGGCTCTCATTTGGGCTAGGTCTGCCTCTGCATTACCTCTTGCTGTGCTCTGATATCTTCAAGATGCTCAGACAGTACACCTCTGCTGTGCAGTAAAGGATTAGCTCAGCAGAATAGAGGTGCTCAAACCTTATACATGCTAAAGAATAGACTGGCCTTAACGGGCTCCTGGGAGATAAGCTCTGAGCCCTTGGAATATCCTTTCTGATAAGAGTATTTTTGTATAACCAAGGCCTTGGGTCATGTCACATAATTTATGCTAACAATGTGATTTATGGTGAACACATGTTTTAGTTGCCTAGGGCCTCCACACTGTATCGGTTTGACCTCTGGAGGCCTAGAGACTGACCCCCAAAACAACCCTGGACACTATGGCTCAAGAGAGCTCCCTGGTCGACAGTAGCACTTAGTATGCATTATCCCACATTGTTGCTGGGAGATTTAAGCACTACTTGTATACACTGGGAGAGGACAACTGGAAGCTTGTGCATGGTTTCTCCTGGACTCTGCCCTATGCCTCTTTGCCTTTACTGATTTTAATCTATATCTGTTCACTGTAACAAACCATCACTATGTGTCTAACAGCTATTCTGAGTTCTGTGAGCCCTTCCAATGAATCATTTAATCTGAGACTGATTGAGGGGATCCCCAATGCTCCCATTACACAGACACCTAAAATATATTATACTGGGTTGATTGTCCTGTGGGAAAGAGCATGGGAACTTGGAAGACTTGGATTCACATCACGGTTTCCTAACATGGTAGTGGTGGGGACTTGAGGGAGTCACAGATCTTCCCTAAGCTGTCCCCTTTTGCCAAATGGGACAATTTCTGCTCTGTCTATGATGATGGGTTATTATGTGAAACATAATATAATGTATGTGAAAACACTTTGAAAACTGTATAGATTTTTAATTATTAGGTGTTATAGACACGTTTAAAATGACACAAAAGTGGAATATCAATAGCTAACACACTGAATTTGTGCCGTGTACTTTATGTGTGCTGGCTCATTTAATCTCCACTCTCTTGTTGGCCTTGTGCTATATCTTATGCAGAAATTTTGTGAGGAGAAAATTAAACAAACTTCCCAAGGCTCTGTAACTGGTAAAGAGCAAAACCAGGACTCAAGCCATAGTCTTCTGATTGCAGTGTCAAGCAATCAACCATGTGACAATGCAATTCCGTCCTTTTAAGTACATCAGTCTCTTTAGTATGAAACACCTTCAAAATGTGTAGTCTGTCATCTGAAAGTACCATAAATATCTTAGAAACAACCTCTAGATCAAGGCCACTTTAGGAAATGCACCAGTTTTACCTAAGAAAGTTTTGTTTTATTTAGTTTTGTTTTGGGTCAGGATATTCAGCAAGTAAATATATCTTGGCACACTTAAGGACACACCAGTCATCGACATACAAGGGGAGAGGGATTCACTGCTCTTGCCCCCTCTCTCTGCTTAACCAGTGTATTTTGGGCAGATTTTACCTTTTGTATACCACAACCACAATCATGACTAGAAGGAAAAATATCTTATATTTCATCAGTCAAATATGTGAAGCATTTTCCATAGTCTTCTGAGATAACTGATATCTCAGTTGTGTTTTTCTATGTGGGTCAAGATAAAGACAGTATATCATTTCATTTCACTGATTAAATGAAGAGAGAGGTTTTGGGTACAGATATTAATACATAAAACAGTTGAAAGTGACAACATATTTTGCTGTCCCTGACACTTTGATACACATTTCTTGGCAGTCCGAGATGCCAGGGGCATAAGAGACTCGATAATATAGGTCAGGAAACTTGGGCTTTCGAACCAACATTTTTACCAGAATTACAAACAAATGAATTTGAAAACTCTGTACTTATTTCTCTAAATGTTTAGAAATTAGAATAGGAACATTTTAGAAATACTTCTTATTAAGAAATCTCTCTAATAGCATTCCTGTAGTTCTTACTTCATGTAACTTAAATATTTTATTTTCTATAACATATAAATGTTAATTTGTAATATATAATTTATAACATAATTTTGCAAAGGACTGCTTTGAATTTGTTGATGATTCCAATTCTAATCATTTCCATATTCAAAGACATATATTTATCATGATAAAATAAGAAGCTAAAATGGGCACTTTTAATCAAAGTATGTTATTATTTAAGTATAAAGGAAATAAAATGAAATTAAGGCTATGTTTATACCCAATTCACGAGAAAATTTTATATTAAGTTTTGTAATCAATATCACAAACTTTCACTCATTGGAGAACAAACAGGAAGCCATTGTTGAACGTAACAGACAGATATGTTGCTTTCCAACAACTAAAGAAAATGAGAGTGTTATATGGTTTGCAAAATGCTCTACATGAGTTCTTTTAATTCACAAAACAACCTATTTGATACATAGAAATGTTATTATTTTTATTTATAAATGAGAAAACTGAGACACAGAGAAACTGAGGGAATTACCCAAGGTTACATGGCAGGAAATTGACAGAGACAAGTCTGGAATCCAAGTCTATTGACCCTAATCATGATGCTCTTTCTATAACATGCTTCTCCTGCTGTATTTTGCCTTGCCTTCTAGTATGGTATCATTTTAACTTAAAAAGTTGCTCAATATAATTTTGTAATGATGCTGAGATGCTCAAAACAGAACTTAAAATTTGTCAGCAGCACCACTCAAAATTTGGAAGTTTCAGAATTCTGAAAGATATTGAAAAGCTACATGAAAGAGTCATCTCTTTGAAGTTCTTGCGTGTGAGTTACATGCAGATTATAAAGGCATGAATATTTGGTTGCTCTCCCAACTCTGATAGATCAGATTTCTCTTGGGTACATCATGCTGCCTTTTTACTACTCTCTTATCCTTTAAAGTAAGTAAGAGTTTGGCTTTTGTCATCTCCTATATCTCATTTTCAAATGGAATTGGGTTGAAATTTTCTATAAGAGGGCTTAATAATTCCATCTGCTATGATGAAGAAAGATAATTTATTTTTACCATTAGAAATTTTGACAGATGGACAGTCTAATTTTATTGATTTTACAAAGAACTCATTCAAATAAATTAGAAGGTTAACAAACTAATAGAAGAAATGTGTAAAAGGTACTATCATGAATCTTATAATACAAAAATACAATGTGGCCAGTAAACAGATGAAAGATGCTTATGATAGAAGAAATAAATAGCAAAATAATGAGATACCTATCAACTTAAAAAAAAAAAATTGGATAGTACTCTCTCCTGATGAAGGTATAAGGGGAAAAAGGCTCTTCTATCCTATTGGTGGAAGTGTAAATTTGAATACCCTTCTGGAGCACAACTTGTCATTATCTACAAAAATTCAAATTGCGCACATTCTTTGAAGAAGCAATTGCTTTACATGGATCTTACTATATGGATATATTGAAAGAGATTCACCCAGATCTAGAGACATCAAACTTCATTAATTACAGTATTATTTGTAACAGAAAAAAATATAATTAGTTTCAATCAGGAGGGAATTGTGAAATAAAAGAAAGATAAATCCATAAATGCAAATACTGGTATCTAAAAGGTAATGTAAATTTGTATATGGAACAATTTTCAATATTTGGTAATAAGTAAAAAAAAAAAACAAGTAAAAAGGTGATATAGTATGGTTCTTATTTTATAGATTAAAAAAAGAAAAATAAATTAAAAAATAGACATGAATACATGTATGCAGATACATGTATATATGTATTCTGCTGTGTCATTGTGAAGTGAAAGATTGGACGGGAAGGAGTCATTTTAGGAGAGGAGAGATGGCTTGTAATTTTCATTTTGTATGGTTTTTGCCCTGTTTCAATTTCCTATTTTCTAACCAGATACATGTAATACTTTCTGTTTGCTTTAAGTGTTAATAAGGGATGTCTTCTCTACCTTTTACTAAACTAAACTAAAAAAAAAAAAAAGGAAGAAAAGGAGAAAGCAAGGGAGGAAGGGCTTCCATGCTGATAAGGAAAACAAACAAATAGTCCTGTCTACAAAGTAAATTCATAATATCTCTTGTCTCAATCTAATAAAGGCCTTGCATTTCCTAAATCTCCCCTTTATTCTTTGGTGTGGCACAAAATGCTCCACGATGTTATGAAATGCATCCTTGAGCATCTGAAAATGATTTTACACCTGAATTGATTATTCACATCATGAAGCAGTTGGAGATCTAGGTCACTGGAAATTACATCCAAAAAATCACCACTAGGGTTTCTTATCTCTTTATCCCTGACGAGTAAGATACCTGTTGTGATGCATCTTATGCTTATACTGTGATATTGATCTTCAAGGAGCTGTGAGGTACTTAATATGCAACAGGATTTTATTAGTATATACTCTGAGCCATGACAAAGATTCCTCCCTTGACCAAATTCTAGTTGGGTTCCTCTGCGCCCTCTTCTTGACTAGACCTTCAACTTTGGCCTATAAAAATTGCAGCCTCTTGACACAAATGATTTCATCCACTCTTGCCCTGCTTGAACAAACACTAGCACAGTTTCAACAGCTCAAGGCTGCACTCCTACAATGACTCCAGCCCCCTTAAAGTACCTGCCTGAAAAAAAGTAGTGCTTCCAGGAGAATTTACTGTTTTCATCCAAGCCAAAACCAGATAGGCAGACAGGCCTCTGAAACCCCCACCTTCAAACAGATTTTAGAAAGCTTGTGATTAGAAATCTTTTCTCTGCCTTTGAGATGTAATTCTATTACCCAAAACAGTTTTGTTCAAAGATCTGAGAGTCTATGAAATGCAAACATTCAGGAATATAACTCTCCCACAGTCTTGTGGGAGGATCAGGGCCTAACTTCAGTGGGTACCTTGCTTGCACTACTGCCTCCTGTCCTAAAGATAGGAGACATTTGTTTATCTTCTGGATAAGCATCAATTAACAAACCCAGGTCATCTAGTCATATGGATCAACCCCCTTAACACCCTATGGTCCTTTCTCTTAGCATACCTCAGCCTTTAAAAAGTCTCCTGCCTTTTATTTTGGCAAAGTTGAATTTAGTTCATGCTAGATCCTCTTCCCTAATGCAATAGTTTAGTGCTGGGTAAAATCTATCCTCGCCACTTCAAATAATGTCTGGCTTTGTTTATCTTTAACAACAGGTCTCAGTAAATATCAGGTTATCAGGCCCAAACCCAGAACTCCCACATTTATTCTTCCACATCTCGTTGGCATGATGGGCACCCCCGCTTCCTCCCACTAGTCCATTCCCATAATTAAACCTAAGCCATTATCATTGAACTGAAAATCACATAACTGCCTTTGGTCCAATCATCTACCCATTTTGTTTCTGTTGTTTCAGGGCCCTGTATGAAGCATGCCACATTGGGGCATCAGTTAAGGAAATCTTTTTAGGACAGGGTTGAAGCCATCTTTCATCTCTTACTGCAATCTCTGCTACAGAAATCATGGACCTTAAGGTACTTGGAAAATGGGCTTGCTGATGTCATGTTGCCTTACACAGTTTACCAAGGATTGAATTCCAACATTTTTTGTGTAGACTTATAAACGTGAAAATAGTCAACAAATAATGTTTGTGTCTCAGTGATTTAAATTAACTTTGTATTCCTTTATAAAACTACATGGATAGAAAATATTCTCCAGATCCTCCTTTATAAGAAAGAGGGGCGATTGCTTTTTAAATTGTATTTTTAAGCTTTAAATATGAAAAAAATATTAAACACAAATAAAAGTAGAATAGTATATTGAACTGCTATCTACCCATCAGTGTTACAGGATTAACGCATTGTCACATTTCTTTCATTTCCCTCCCCAAATGTACTGTATTTCCTCCCTGAATACTACTGTATTTCTAATGGTAATCATTAATGAAAAGAACTTCCAACCTAAATTTCACAGATGTCGACTGTGCACCAGCTGGGTGTTAGTTTTCCTTTGGTAGCAACGCTGTCATTCAACTTTAAGAGGACTGTTACTTGCCAGCCTCAGAAGGTCATGATTCGGGTTTTATTCCAGTAACAGTGATGCATTTGGGCTGAGTCACGTGCAGTATCCTCTCCAGTCCCTCTTCCAACTAACAACACGATTTCTGAAGTAGTTGGGTAGGGTTAAGAATTTAGTTAGGGCCATTGACTTACAACACAGTTCAATGGCTAAACTGACTTCACTGTCAAGGAACCCTGTCCTTTAGCCTAAAGACTTCACATAGACCAGCAAGTTTCTAGGACATAAGACTAGTTTAATAGTTTTTTGCTTAAACCAGAGATACACTAAGATTCTGAGAAGAAGAAAAGTTAGGCTGATGCCTTGCATTGGTGAAAGAAGGCACTTTGGGGGCATTTTAAAGAGAAGCATCTGGGGATATATTTGTTCAGCTTAAGGAGTGGAATGCTTAGAAGAGTTTCAGATAACTTTATTTGCCATGTCAATAAGTAATAGTGGCTTGACATTTTTACCGGATGGGTCATCTTTTAAGTAAATGATAGGTATTGGGATGTCCCAACTCATAGAATAAGGACATAGCTCTTCAAATTCATATTTATAAATACCATCAAGATGCCTTCAATTTTATAAAAAGTTCTTGGCAGATGATCATCCTATGCTAAAGACTAAGCATAAAAAATATGATTGTTATAATAAAATATAATGTATACATTGATCTAAAATGTAAGTAATGTGTGTGATTGCTGTGATGTATCCGAATTTGACATAGTTAACTACTAATGTAACTAGCAGTTAATATAAACTTTTACCCTGATGTGACAGTTCTGTGTCTGTAAACACAATCAAACAAGACAGCTGTAATAATATGTTATTTCAACCTTTTGAATTTATAATCTGCTCATTGGTAACATGAGGTAAAGAGAATTAAAGTTAGTTTGTTATGGTAGGAGCAGAGAATGAGGAGGAGAGGCAGCTAAGTCATTATGATGGCAGAGCACCAAAGAAGGGAGCAGTGGATGCCTGTTTCAGAGTGCCCTTGCCAGATCACTGGTACTGCTCACATGCCAGGAAGGACAGCTCTACTAGTGAAATACGAATTAAAATTACAATGTAATATCACTCCACCCTATTGGAATATCCTGATGGACTGATTATAGAATTTTGGTTCATCGTTTTGTTGATTTTAACAAAAGTACATGTATCTTAACCACAGAACGGATGGGATTTTTAAAGGGCAATGTTTTTGCAATTTCCGTTCTCTATAGATAATTGATGTCATAAAAAGTTAAGGACCTTTATCTGACCTCTGCACAGTTAAAATCCAACTATGCCTGGGCAGACGTAGATATATATGAGGCTGTGTTCATACATCATTAAGAAGGGGTAATTCTAAAGCTCGAGTAATGCTGTTATACATTACAGAATACTTTTTAGTGTTCAGAAACATGAAACATTTTTTTACCTGATAAAAGTCGTAGGAAAGTTTTTATTTTGACCACTAATTGTAACCGAATACGAATCTCTTTAATATGATGGCTATCAAAGTTAGCAAAATTAACTAGCTTCATATTTGGTTAAATAATTTAGGCTATGAACAACTGTGTAATTATCCTAGAAATTAAGATTTCTCTATCAAATGTTAAATATTAAATTCTTCACTTGAATCTAATAACCTTATTTTCTGCATTTTGTTTCCCATACTATGGTATGCTTCCTGTGAAACTCAGATGTCCCCGACTCTAATGAGAAAATAACAAAAGAAAATGGGCATAAGGTATTTCTTTTTGATATAGGGGGTTGTAATCTCCAGGAGGTCAGTGACTACTTCTTTTGTAACTTTTCAAAAATGGACAGGACATTGTAGAGCTCTTAATAAATCTTAAATCATTGAACTGGTTTTTGATAAGATTTGCACTGCACCACCAAGCTGTATAAATGGGAGCGAGATAAACTTATAAATCACTTATCATCCAAGCACCAAGAATTGTACCTGTCTCCAGGTTCTCATTTTCTAGATTTGAGAGACTTAACTACAGCCTAGAGAGAAGCTCCTCAATGGCTTGGAGAAATGTTCATTTTCTAAAAATGAATGGTATTTGTTGAGGGCAGAGGTTGGAAGGAGAAAGGTTCCATCAATCTAGTTTCTCATACTATTTATTTTGACTAAAAGATTAAGCAGCTGCAGAATGTTTAGTGACTTTCTCTTACTGAGAAATCTCTATTTAGATCCTTTGCTTATTTTGTAATTGAGTTATTTGTCTTTTTATTATTCAGTTGTTAGAGTTCTTTATGTATTCTGGACACAAGTCCCTTATCAGATGTATCATTTGCAAATATTTTACTCCCATTCTGTGGGTTGTTTTTTTGCTTTCTCGATAGTGTCCTATGATGCACAAAAATTTTTAGTTTTGATGAAGTCCAATTTATCTATTTTTCTTTTGTTGCTTGTGCTTTGGTGCTATATCTAAGAATCCATTGCCGAATATAAGAACATAAAATTAACCCTCTGTTTTCTTCTAATTGTCTTATACTTTTATCTTTTTATCAAGACTTTTGAATTAAGTCTTATATATCATGTGAGGTAAGTATCCAACGTCATTCTTTTTCATGTGGCTATCCAGTTGTCCCAGTACCATTTGTTGAAAAGATTATTCTTTCTTCCTGAATCATCTTGATACACTTGTCAAAAATAAGTTGACCATAGACACATTGGTTTATATCTAGACTCTCAATTCTGTTTTACTGATCTATATATCTCACCTTATGCCAATGTTACTACTGTGTCAGTACTGCTGCTTTGTAAAAAATAACATTTTGTGAACATTCACAGTTGACACAGTCCAGAACTTTATGACTCTAATATTTTCAATTAACGATTAACTAGCATTTCGATTGACAAATACTTTGGCTCAACTACCTATTAAAACGTTATACTATATCAGTAGTAAACTGTTATAAAGTTGCTTGCTACCTATTACATTTAAGATAAAATTAACGTAACAAAAGTAAGTCAAACTTTCTTATCTGACTGTGCTTTTAGAAAGCCGAATTCTCAAAATAAAGTAAATTATGCAATTTTGGAACTGGAAAAAAACCTTAGATATTATCTAGGCCAATTTATTTGGTTTTGGTTTTGTTTTTACAGATTAAAAAGCAGATCTCAACACTTTTTCTGTATTTGTCTTCTGGATACTTGGCACCAGGTAGACCCAAGAAAAAAATGTTATTAGTAAAGGTAATATTAAAACAGAAACATATTGAGAGAATAATTATTCCATTTTCAAACAAAACACTAAGTAAGTAAGCTACTAGAAATCACGGAGGGATTGACTCAGGGATATTTTTTTCTTCTGTATACCTTGTATATTTAAATTTTTCATGAGTCTATTTAATATAGATTTCTAGTGTGTTAATTTAAAGGTACATGGTTTTATTGACTTTGAACAAAAGCTCAAGTGCTCTGCTATGGACTGAACTGTGTATTCCTAAAATTAATATGTTGAAGCGCCAACCCCCAATGTGTCTGTATTTGAAGATGGGGTCTGTGACAAAGTGGCAAATGTTAAATGAGGTCATTAAGATAAAGCGTTAATCCAATAGGTGCTCTTCTAAGAAGAAAAAGGGACACTGAACTCTCATTCTGCCATGTGAGGACACAGCAAGAAGGCAGCCATCAGCAAGCCAGGAAGAGATTCCTCACCAGAAACTGAATCAACCAGCAACAGGATACAGACTACTCAGCCTCTAGAACTATGAAAAACAGATTTCTATTGTTTAAGTCATCTAGTCTATGGTATTTTGTTATAGGTCTAAGCTAAAACATGCTAAAAAAAAATCTATACAATTTCTCCAGATCAGAACATAGCTCAGCAGTTCACACAATTGTATACAGTTGTTTTTCACTGTAGTTATACGTAAAAGGATTATATGAAGATGTAGGAGGTATAAATCAAGAAGGGTACCTCCAAACTGCTGTAGATAATCATCACATCACTTAGAGAATAAATGGTTGCATGACAGATGAATATAAAGCTTGATCTCTAAGATGAATGAGATTTAATCCATACCACATTTTTTAACAGCAATGAAACAGATTATTTTATAATTGAAATATTTCTAAAAGAAGGAGGAGGAGGAGAAGGAAGAGGAGAAAAACAAGAAGAACAAGTGAGAAAACAAAACGAATATTTTTTTTTCTAGTTTGTTTGTAGGCATTAGATGGCTTTTTAAAAAGTTAAAAAGTACATCACAGTATTTAAATGCCAATATAGGAAAGCTGACTCAATAATACAAGTGCTATGTATACACTTAGGCTAAGAATTTAAATGTTCCATGTGAGTTCATGTGTGGTTGAAACAAAAGAGCCCCAAGACTGAGTATTTTAAAGAAATTTAATGAACTTAAAGAAAAGAATTTTAATCTTAAAAAAAGGAAGCTATTTCTGGAACTAGAACAATGTACTCAAACTAATGAAATCCAAGGAAGAATCTTAAAAATCAAAACTTTAGGAGCTAAAAAGCCATTGAAAAATTCTTTAAAATACTAAAGATTTTTAAATTCTCAATAAAGATTTGCCAAAGGAGGTGTGAGGCTCTATGGGCCAGTTGAATAAAGCCATCCTATACACTTTATTTAACAGCTTCATTCATTCACCTATTAATTCATTCATTTACCAATGGTTCTGGGAGACTTTTGGTAACATTTTCCTTTATAGGCCTGATTCCCCTAACACATATGACCCGATGGGTGATATCTTTCCTCTTTTGAGAAACAAGTGTGCTTAACAAATGAGACCACTGTAATTGCATTAAAGTTTCAAGAACACTTTTACGGAGGGCATTTACACTTACTGCAACATATAGAACTTGTGATGCCTTTAAAATTTTTGTGAAAACTCTCTTAGTGTTCAAGTGAAGGACCTGCTTATTGAACCCACCTCCAATTAGGTAAAAGAATTATGCCCAAGAGGAGGTAATTCAGTGTTCACAGTACCTTCCTTTTAAGAAGCAGTTTGCTGATGTACCTTGGGAGCATGACTATAACTTTCAGACAAAATCTTTTCATGTTCACTCCCTGAAATTGCAAAGCCAAAGGTCCAGATAGTGGCAGACACTGAAAGAGGAGTAAGGGGTGAAGGAGGAAGAAATCACACCAGCAGAGGCCAGAATGGAATGCAGACACCATGGGAAGGTAGTTTAATCCTGGTTTTGGCAGAGAATAAAGGAGCACTCAAAGAAGCTTTTAACTGCTCTCCGATTCTTGTGCCTGAAATTTCCTCCATCTATATTGTAAAGATTCCAAATTTGGCTTAATCCAGAGAAGGTTGCCATCTTTGGTTTTGGCAAGGTTCTAAAACCACTATCCATTTATTCCTACAAACATTTGTTGACAACCTATATGAGCATGACATTATATTCAGATCACAGTGAATTAGACTACAACTGACTTAATTTGCTGTATTTTTTCTTTTTGAAAAGGTATTAACTTTGAAGTAATTCGAACATAAGTTAAAGTCTTAATTTGCACATAGTTTAATTTCCCAAACATTCTCCCCAGACTGTGTTGTTAAATGTTGCTTAATAACGGCTGGAAACATGAAAGCAGAAGCTCTTAAAAACTTGTTGTGTCTTGGAGTAAGATGATCTGGATGCAGATGCTGGCATTACCTAGCTCTTTAAGACTTACTTGCCCTGAGGCCTGTCCCTTGGTGGAAGTCCCTGATAATAGCTTCCATTCCTGCCTTACCTGAAGGGCTTGGTAGTAGCAACCTTAAGGGGTTCCAGATAGTAACATTTGCTCTTTTCTTGAGAAAGCTCTACAGGTCAAGTGATGGCAGGAGCAGCAGGAGGCAGCCTCTGTTATCCTAGGGCAGCCTAATTTTGAGTTAGAATGTGCGTATGTGCTATATGAGCCTGGCATTGATCTGTTCTCAGGGGTAATGTTCTCTGTCTCTTGCCTGGTGTGCCAAGGCAACAACTTAGTGTGAAGAAAGCTGCATTTCCAGCTTTGATGGATGAGATTGTAATTTAGCTGAAAAGTCTTTGCCTAGATCTCAAACATATCTCCTTTCAAGTCATAAGCTGCACTTGGAGGTGGAGGATCTGAGTTTGAATCTAAATTCCATCAGCTAATCTAGCTGGGCCTCAGTTTCCTCTTGTGTCAATTGAGATTAGCATCTAGCTCCCAAGTTTGCAATAAAGATAAAATAGTAAAAGATAAGCCTTTAAGGTAGTGGTGCATAGTAGAGACTCAAGAAAGTATGCTGAATCTGAATTTTGCTTGCTGCTTTATCTACATAAGTGTTTATTATGGCTTTGTATCTCTTCCTATCACCAGAAAATCTTTAGTAAATTACTCAAGTTCTAAACTTAGTTTTTTCTCTTCTAATTGGAATCACAGGAGGAGGAAAGAATTATGTACACTCATGAAGGGAATCACCAGTGTGCTTCTCTAAATAAAATATGTGGCTCTCAAAACCATATATATTTTTTTAATTACATTTTTGGCTACCATTTGGGCACATGTATTTCTCTGAATATACATTCCACAAATTTCTGATGCAAACTAGAAGGCAGTTCAGATCTGGTAAGAGCTGACTGAATCCTTCCAGTCTTTCTCTTCCTTTTTAGGGGGGAGTTGGATTGGGATCAATGACAGGACATGAAATAAGAAGCATTATTATCATGGGATAGTGCAGTAAAAAGTGTAACAACTGAGCAAACAATCACACTTAACGAAGCCTCAGTGTCCTCATTTCTAAATTAGGGTTGAAAATGCTTAATGGTTGTGAGGACTGAACTAGATAATACACATAAGCTGCCTAACACAGTGCCCAATACATAGTATATGTTCAAGAAAAATTGGTTATTTTCACTCATCTGTGAACCCTAAATCTGCCCATCTGAATCCTCACAGCCTTCTCTTATGCCCTGGCTTGTAGTATAGTAAGGGAATGTGAATCCTCTCCTCTCTCCTTCAGGACATGGACTGCGTCTGGTCCATTTTAGTGCATCCCAGAGGCCTGACTCAGTACCCAGCATTCATGTATGGGAAGAATAAGATATTCCATATAACTTGGAGGAGACTGCAATTTTGAAGAAAGCTAGTTCTATTAGCAAGTTTTTGATAATAGACTGTAAAGGCAAGCCTACCAAGAGGGGGGGAATACTAGTCAAGAGAAAGAGAAAGTCTTGAGATGTGCGGTCAAGATAGTGTTGAAGTATGGGGTCAAGATGGTGGAGTAAATAGATCTTGATCTCACCTCCTCCCACAAACACATCAAAATTATAACTAAATATAGAACAACCACTGCTGAGAACCACCTGAAGGCTAGTTGAACAGATTTCCTATAACTGAAGATATAAAGAAACCGCATTGAAGGAAGGAGGGACAGAGATGTGGTCTGGTCAGGTCCTACACCCATTGTGTGTCAATTAAGAATCAGGACAGATTTCTGTGGTGGTCCCCCATTAGAAGCGAGGGGTCCCAGGCCCACACCAGGCTCCCCAGCCCAGGGCACCTGTGCTGAGAAGAGGAGGAATTTCCATAACACTTGGCTTTGAAAACCAGCCCAGATTATGTATGAAAGAGAGGAGGGGCTGTGGGAGACCGAGATGCTGCTTTTAAAGGGCTCACATACAAACTTACTTGCTTTAACCTCCAGCACAGAGGCAGCAGGTCAACAAGAGCCTGAGTCATATGGGGAGGAATTAAATTAGGGGGAAGAATAACATTAAGGGGAGGTCTAGAGGGGCAGAGATCAATAGGAACTCTCTCTGGGGAGGGAAGTGCTGGTGGATGTCATTGTTCTTTTGTTTATTTTGTTGTGCTCTCTTTCCACCTGGCTGGCCTGGAGCAAGAAGGCACCAAACCTGTCACTCTCCATTCATTCCTGAGGTCTCACCTCATTCAACCTGATCACCTTGCACCAAATCTGTCACTCTCCATTCATTCCTGAGGTCTCACCTCATTCAACCTGATCACCTTGCCCAGAGTCTTTTGCCAGTGTGCTCCAGATCCTCCACACAAGCAGCTGCTGGCCTTAGCTTGCATCGTAGCTACTACCAAGTGGCCCCAGGCCCAGCATAAGTGGTGGCCAGCCTAGGTTAGCACCAGAGCTCCACCTAAACAGCTCCAGAACCTGTACACCCAATGGATGGCCATGGCTAGCACCAGAGCTCCACCCGAACAGCTCCACAACCTACATACCCAATGGGTGGCCGTGGCTAGCACCAGATCCCCTCCAAAGCAACTCCTGCTCAGTGGGGTGAGCCCTCGTATACCAGATCATCCACAGTAGTGTCGCCCAATCTTTACAGCAAGTGAGACTCAGGATCATCCTCACCCACCAGCATGCCTGCAGCAATTGAGGCCCAACTACAACAGGAGGGCACGTGCAACCCAGGCAGGGGACACCCCTGGAGCACCAGGCTCTGGTGACCAGGGGGATTATGCCACTGGACTCCACAGGACAACTTTTTTATAAGGCCACCCTTTCAAGACCAGTGGATGTAGTGGATCTATCTAATAGAAACAAACAAAGACAGACAGGCAAATGAGGAGACACAGGAATATGTATCAAACAAAAGAATAGGACAAAAACTCTAGCAAAGAACTAAATGGAACAGAGATAAGCAATCTACCAGATAAAGAGTTTAAAACAATAGTTAAAAAAATGCTCAACAAACTTGGGAGAAGAGTAGATGAACTCAGTGAGAAATTCAACAAAGATACAGAAAATAATCAATCAGAACTGGAGAATACAATAACTGAAATGAAAAATACTCTAGAGGGAATAGTAGATTAAATGATGCAGAAGAACAGATCACCAATCTGGAAGATAAGGTAGTGAAAATCATCCAAGTGAAATAGCAAAAAAAGGAAAAAAAAAATAAAATGCGGACAATTTTAGGGACCTCTGGCACAACATCATACCAATAATTTGTATCATAGGGGCCCTAGAAGATGAAGAAGAAGAGAGAAAAGAACAGAAAATCTATTTGATGAAATAATTGGCTAAAACTTCCCTAACCTGGTGAAGGAAAAAGACATCTACGTACAGAAAGCACAGAGTCCCAAACAAGGTGAATCCACAAGGCCACACCAAGACACATCATAATTAAAATGGCAACAGTTAAAGAGAAAAATCTTAAAAGTTGCAAGAGAAAAGCAGCTAGTTATATACAAAAGATCCCCCATAAGACTATAAGCTGATTTTTCAGCAGAAACTTTGCAAGCCAGAGATTACTCAAAGTGATGAAAGGGAGAAAACTACAATCAAAATTACTTGAAAAAGAGATAAAGAATTCCCCAGATAAGCAAAAGTTAAAGGAGTTCATCACCACTAAACCTCACTATAGGAAATGTTAAAGGGACTTTTTTAAGTGGAAAGAAAAAGGCAAAACTAAAAATAAGAAAATATAAAAAAGAAAACAATCTCATCGATAAAAGCAAACATTTAGTAAAAACAGTGGATCAACCAATTATAAAGCTAATATGATGGTTAAAAGACAAAATTTGTTTAAAAAGACAAAACTAATAAGAGCATGTGTAACTACAATAAATAATAAAGGGATACACACACGTACACCAGGTATTTATTTGAAGAAATCAAAACAATAATTTGAAATGATATGTTTACTCCTATGTTCATTGCAGCATTATTTACAATTAGACAATATATGGAAGCAACCTAGGTGTCCATTGATAGATGAATGGATAAAGAAGATATATAAACTGAATATTACTCAGCCACAAGAGAAATCTTGCCATTCGTGACAACATAAATAGACCTAGAGGGTATTATGCTAAGTGAAATTGACTTATGAAGAAAGACAAATACCATAAGATCTCACTTACAAATGGAATCTACAAAACAAAAGAAACAAAACAAAATAGAAACAAACTCATAGATACCAAGAACAAACTGATGATTGTGGGGGAAGCAGGTGAAAGAATGAGTGAAGAGATGAAAGAAATTAAAAAGTACAAACTGCCAGTTAAAAAATAAGTCACAGGGATATAAAGTATGGCATAAGGCTATAGTAAATAATACCATAATAACTATGTATGGTGACAGATAGTACTGGACTTATCGTGGTAATCACTGCATAAAGTATATAAATGTCAAATCGCTACATTGTATAACTTCAATAATATATTTTATGTGAACTATAATTTTAAAATAAATTTTTTTAAAAAGGAAGAAAGAGAAAGGAATTTCCTTTTGGTTTTTCACCCAATAGGGCAGTAGGATGTGCAGGGGCAGATCAAAGACTATCTCTTACATGCCCAAGTAGTTTGCTGCAGATTGAGACTCTACTGTAGAAATGGAACTTTAGTTTCCTAGTAGAAGGGAGAAGCACTTAAATATCTCGATACTGGAGCCCAGGGGAGAATTGGGGGGTCTTTTAAAGAGCATAAGAGAAAGGCAAATAAGTCTGGTATGAACATTTGCAAATGATGGTTTTACAAAATTTTTGTTATGGGATTACAACATTGGGAGGTATTATGGTGAAATAATATACCTTGAAAGTGACTTTCTTTTGAAGAAAGCACAAATTTCTATTTGCTAAAGTCCAACACATAGAATTTGATTTACAAATAAACTTTTAGCTAAAATCAGGATGTTAAATAGAAACAGCAAAAGATATAGTGAACAAAAACAGTTACTTCATTTCCTGCCCTAACACCACGGAATATGGAGGAATGTATTTTCCTCCAAGACAGAAGCCTAATGAAATATAGTGAAATTTGCCTAGAAATAGCACTTACTTAAAAAAAAAATTATAGCACAGCTTTTAGAGTTTAAGCAATCAAGACTTTGTGTTTGAAAGACATTAGGAAATATGGCTACTTTTCCAGGGATTGGAGACTCGACCCCCTGAAGCAAGTTTGGCGAAGTGTCCCTTGTACAATAAAGACCGTAGTGAAGAATTTCAGGTTTATGCAGTGCTTGGTGCAGTGTTGGCCAGATAACAGTGTTAAATAAAATAATAGCAACATGTGACATGGAGAGCCTGAGTCTCTCATTCTTATTGCTAAACCCACATACCAGATGGTTATACACACCCATAATCAAGTGTAGAGCCATGTGGGCCGGGGGCTGGCGTGGCCGCTCTGAGTCAGGCTGGCTGCCTTCTAGCTCCCTCTTGTAGAAAAGCTTCACAACCTCCACAAACAGTTATTAGGAGAGGTGCTGGTGCTTTTGAGAGCTCACAGAACCTTGGATGGGTCCAGACAATTCATGAATGACAGCAATTTCCCTTAACTATATGCAAAATGACATCTTAGCTCCCTTTACCACAGAGATAAGTGACTCTCTAATAAGATCTGTAAATAAATGGGGACCTCAGCTAGAACAAGTACATTTGGTTGTTTATGAGACCCTTGAAAGTATTAGCTTTAAAAACAAAACAAAACAAAAACAACTCTACCTTGAGGACATTATGCTGAGTGAAACAACTCAGTTATAAAAGGACAAATATGGATGATGCCACTTATATGAGGTCTCTAGAATAGTCAAATTCATTGAGAAAGAAAGTAGAAGGGTCGTTGCTGGAGGGTAGGGAAGGAGGAAATGGGGAGTTACAGTTAAATGGGTACACTTTCAGTCTGGAAAGATGAAAGAGTTCTGTGGATGGTGGTGATGGTCACACAACGATGTACTTAATGCCACTAAACTGTACGCTTGAAAATGGTTAAGATGGTAAATTTTATGTTTATGTGTATTTTACCACAATTAAAACTATATACAATAAACATATAAATAAAAATCTAATGAGTATTTATTTCTTCTGAAGGTCAGTGGAAACCATAAAGATGCTTCTCCTAGCACAAAATGAGAGCAGATGCATTTCGAAGCATTTTGAAGGCTGTCTTCCGCTTTCATGTAGGTGTTGGTTCCCCCCTAGAGTGTGAGTGAGTTTTTCCAGAGCAGAGTGATGTCTTTTTCATCTTTATGTCCTTGTGACTCAAAATATGAGGTTTATAGTGGCCCTGGGCTTATATTATTAAGACAACCTGAATGTTAAACATACTCTTTAGTTCTACCAAAAATTAATTTAAAAAAAATTGTACTGCTTCTGAAGCAACTGAATTCAGTGGGAGGAGAAATGTATCTCTCTTTGGAATCTGAAGTTATATAACTCAGACTCCAAAGAACACCGGCACATTCTTTCATGCTGTATGTGGTTTTTAAACTGAAGAGCTCAAACCTTTGGTGCTCTGACCTCATGTTTCCCTGTGTCTGTAGCTTGGGAAATCAAACTCCATATTTGAGCAACCTCTGCTAACTGTTGGTTGGTTATTGACTCAGCAGAGAAGAGCCTAATCAATAAATACCTTAAAAAAAACCCACAAAACAGTAGTTTGATCTAAAAATGAAGCTCATGTTTTTGTGATCAAAGCAGCTTCTCAGGAAGCCTCAGATCCTTTCATTGATTATGTTCCCAAATGGTGACATAACAGGCTCCTGGAAATATTTCTCATTTGAAGTTCAAGCTAAGACTTCTTTTTTTGGACTTATGGTCTCTGTCATGCAATAAAGAAGGGTTTCGTGGAGTATCTTTGTGTGTCTTAAAGATTTTGTCTCCCCAGTAATATTCTAAATTCCTTGTACAGCAGAGATATCAAATTTTGTTAGTAAATTTGGGCTGGAACTCCATGCTAGACACATTGTCCTTGTCAACCACAAACTGTTATCGAACATTTCCTGGGTGAAATATGCTTGTAAGTCCTAACTAATTGGTTGATTAAATGGCTATTGATTGCATAAATTTTTCTTAATGAAATAGGTCTTATTTTACTCTGTTCTTTCCTCTTCATTGACAGCCATATATGCAAAATTCATGTTGTATACTTTAAACCCAATTTTTTGTTTTTAATCTTAAAGTGGTGACAGAAGAAGTGATTGTTGGCTGTCTTCTAGATTAGCGATTTACATGACAGATTGACCATTCATTTATCCCCCTTTGTTCGTCTACTTAAAAAGAAATTTTCTTTTTATTGTGGCAAAATACACATAACATAAAATTTACCATCTTAACCCTTATTTATTTTTTTAAACATGGAGAAATACATAGTCTTGAGCAATAATCACAAACGGCTATAATGTCTATGGTCTTCCCATCTTAACCATTTTTAAGTGTACAGCTGAGAGGCATTAAACACATCCATATTGTTGTGCAACCATCACCACCATCCATCCATAGAACCTTTTTCATCTTATAATACTGAAACTCTTTGCCAGTTAAACAATAACTCCATATCTCCGGCCCCCTGCCACTAACCACTTGCAACCAAAATTCTACTTTTGGTCTCTATGATTTTGACTATTCTAAGTACCTCATATAAATGGAATCATACATTTTTATCTTTTGTGACTTACTTAGTTCACATATCATAACATCCTCAATGTTAATCCATGTTGGAGCATATGTCACAATCTTTTTCCTTTTGAAAGCTGAATAGTATTCCATTGTATATATACATACTACATTCTGCTTATCCATTCATCTGTTGGACACTTAGATTGCTTTCATGTTTGAGCCATTGTGAATAATGCTGCTATAAACCTGAGTGCATGTTCATTTACTTTTTAGCTCAACAAAAGCCCATAATAATGTTTTATTTAGAGACATAAATACCATTGGAGGAGAAGGAAAAGCAAGAGGACTCATGAATGACTTCACCTACTAGCAAACATCATATAAGCCATCTGTTTAGGTCAGTTCTAAATGCCATCGCATTATGTAGAAGAATAAAGTAGAAACTCCGTTTTACTACATTACAAATAATTAAAGGGTTTTACAACACTGCCCAAATCTCAGCATGTTTTAGAATCATAAAGATGTTTGCTGCAAGGAATATTAGAGATGATCAGGTTTGTCATTCTCATTCTTAGTTGCACAGCAAAATCACCTGTGGTTCTTTAAAAAAATACTGACACATAGATTTCACTCCCAGAGATCCTGATTTAACTGGACTGGGTGGGCATCAATATTTTTAAAAAGTTTTTTGAGGTAATTCTAATGTGCAGACAGGGTTGAGAATCACAGATATAGCTTAACCCTCTTCATCCTCATTTAGAGAAAGAAAAGGAAATGATTTGCTGAAAGTGTCACAGAAAATAATATAAGAATTCAGAGATTTTTAAATCCCAAAGCTAGTACTCTAAACTTCTTGAAACTTCCTTTTATAATATTTTGCCTCTAATTCTGTTCTTCAGAAAGTGCAAAAGTAAAGTGTTATAAAAGAGGTAATTTTTGTTTAACCTAGACTGATTTAAACTGAGATTAAAGGCATGCTGGAAATTTTGTTTTAGTTTTCATTTCAATATCTGAATTGTGATGAAACCAAAAGCTGAAAGATTTCTACCTATTATCAGAAATCTGCCAAAGGAAGACAAAGTCCGTGTGAGCACTGAGATGTTATACACTTCTAAAATGAAATAGAGTAATCAGAGGCATGAAGTTTAAAGAAGAGAAGAAATAGAAATGAAATAACAGGACTTAATCTAAAGATGGTTCCATTCTGTTGTACAAGTCAAGTAATGGAAACCTAAGAGAAAATGCAAATGGCCAATAAACCTGTGAAAAGATCCTTGGCTTCTTCATACAGATGCACCATAGTGACTCCTTTGACTTATGATATCTGGCACAGGCATTCATCAATCAGAACTTTGGGAATCTTTCAGGAATATGAATCAATAATGAAGAACACCAAGACCGACTCCACCCTCCTCCCCTGACTGACTCAGAACAAAGAATTAGGGAAATGGTATAAGGAAAAACTGTTTCGAGAATATTAAGCAAGAATATCAGAACACTAGTGGATTAATCTGAAAATATGCCCAGGCAGCCCAGCCTCTTGTAATAATCCATACTAAGAAATATTCACAACATTAAGTGCTTGCTTTCTGTATTAACGTGGACTCGTGGTTAGCAAGGGACAGAAACTGAGTAAAACTCACTTGAGCTGGAAATAGGAGTTTAAAGTCTCCTGTATCCAAACCTGAGGTGCTAATGGGAGTTTGAAGATGGGTATGGACAATAGCAGCCCAGAGTCACATCACCTCCACTGCACAACCAACAAGGAGGAAACTTTCCCAGCAGCTCCACTTGGAAAAATTCTGGGGAAAGATTCAAATAGTCCTCTCTTGAATCATGTGATCATCTCTAATAACTGTTACAAAAAGAAAGAGAAAGGAGTACTGGGCAGAAAATTAAAAATGGCCAATATAATTCTACATAATGAATAAGTGTTTGTAAAATATACATTTATTTTAATATCCACCTTTAAATTTTAAAACAAATGTTTAAATAGGTTTCCACAGAAAGAATTCCAATTGATAAAATTACAACCATTGGAAATTGTCAACTCATTATTCATATTTTTCCCTTTATTTCATTTATTGCCATCTTAATTATATACTAACTGTATGATCATTTTATTATTGCTTATCTGCTCAACTGTAATATAAACTCCATGAGAGCAGGGACAACAAGTACTTTTATTCACAATGATTTTCTCAGCATCTAGAACATTCCTAGCATATAGTTCACGTCTAGCACATCCTGTGAATGAATGAAGCATCGACTGGTCCTTGATGCTAGATTCAATATTACTCAGCACCACATGATTCCAAAGTTAAAGAAACACAAGTTAAGAAAGACAGAAAGAAAGCTGAAATGAAACGAATGCCTACAATCAGAAGATCTAACTATCCTCACCATTCATGGCTTGACAGGGAATCTATAGAACAGAAACATGGTAATACAAGGAATAAGTGTCTGATAAGCTAAACATCAAAAACTTAAGATGGCCATAAAAGAAAAAGGTTCAAAATTCTAGCTAATTCTAAAAATTTTAGTTTACAGAAAAAGTTGACATTTATAAAATGTGAAAGATAGATAGATCTAAGCTTAAGAAACTTACCACCTATCACTATATTTCTCTTTGATCCTATTTTGAAATGAAAATATCATAAAGCCAGACATCCAAATAGATCTCTTCACAGGCTTGTATTTAATGGAAAAACATCCTAATGAAAATGCACAACAGTAAGTCCTCATTTAACATCATTGGTTGGTTTTTGGAACTACAGTGATACTATGTATAAAGAAACCAATTTTACTATAGGCTCATTGATGTAAACAAGAGTTAAGTTCCTACAGCATCTCATCAATGTTATAATAAAATGACATTGAAGAAATGACATTATTCAAAAACCTGCTGTACTTGAGTACATCACCGGGTTGTGCTAACAATTATGGCCTTTCAAAGACCTCAATTGCACATGTTCTTACCTTATGTACACTTTAATATAGTACGACTGTTTGAGTTTCTATTAATTAAACCCGAAGCTTCCCTTGACAGGACTCCCTGTGCCTGACCCCAGGCCAGGTCACCGAGATAGAAAGGAGTCAGCAGCATTTATCTGTGGAGGTTCTTGGGGCACTTTCTCCCCAGCACTGGTTCTTAATATATGGAGAGAAACAGGTCTGAGGGAGAAGGTGCCATGGACAGGAAACTGAGGAAGCGGGGCCCTGAACTGTGTATGCTATGGTGGAGAAATGCAATTTCACCTGGATGAGAGGCTGGGCCTAAGGAATGAAAAAGGTTGGAGGAAAAAGAAAGGGTCAGCATGAATTTATTTTTAAATTATACTTTTTTTCTGGGAAAAGCAGAGAACAGGAAATTGAGGCTGCTGGATACCCTGTAGGAAGTGGAGACCTCTGCAAGGTCAGGGGGAGGGGCCCTGTGATACTGTGATTTATAATAAGAAATATATATTTGGTTTTCATCCCAGTCCCTGACACAGGGCTCCTAAAACTCTTGTAAATTCCTAAGTGATAAGAGCCCTAAGAGCATTTTTGGTTCTAATAAGGCACCTCCGGGTGGGCTCCTGGATGGGGGCTGCTGGTTATCATAAAGACCAAGTCATGATTAGAAGCTTGGAATTTTCAGCCCCACCCTCCATGCTCCAGATTGGGGAGAAGGGCTGGAAATGGAGTTTATAATTGATCATGCCTACACGAGGAAGCCTGTATAGATCCCCGAAGTAGGTCGGTGCAGAGAGCTTCCAGGTGCATGAACACGTGGAGATTCAGGGAGAGGGCATTAAACTCTTGTGTCCTTTCCCCATACCTTCCCCTATGCATTTCTTCCATCTGGCGGTTCCTGAATTATATCTTTTTATAACAAACCAATAATCTAATAAGTGAAATGTTTCTCTGAGTTTAGTGAGCTGCTCTAGCAAATTAAACGAAGGGGTGGTAATTGCGACCTCCAATTAATAGTCAGTGGGTCAGAAGCCCAGGTAACAACCAGACTTGTGATTGGCATCTGGAATGGAGGCAGGGAGGCACTCTTGTAGAATTGAGCCCTTAACCAGTGGGATCTGATGCTATCTCCAGGTAGATAGTGTCTGAATTGAGTTAAATTGTATGATATCCAGCAAGTGTTGGAGAATTGGTTGGTGCTGTGGAGAACCCTGCCCCCATTTTGGAATTGGTTATTGAATCATCTTAGACCTCCTATGAAAACGGAGAAGAGACTCACACAGTGGTGACTCCTATGACTTTCTGACAGGGAGCTTCATGCCTCTGCTTAAAGGACTGGGATGGGCACATGCGAATTCGAGGCCAGCAATTTGCTGATGCTTTGTGAATTTACCTTACCTTGAAACCCAGTTGAGCAGGCTGGCCAGAGTACTTTCCTATGCATACGCACTTTCCTTCCCTCTACACAACTTGCCCTGCCCTGAGTGAGGGCATCTTCACCACAAGGATTACCTCACCGTTTATTATTATTTAATTCCATAAACAAGGAAAAATTACGCAGTAAGGAGAAATGTGAGGACTTTAGCCTATAAAACAGTTCTTGATATTAGAAAGAGAAAATAGAAAGCACCAGCTCTTCTATGTCAGCAATAAAACTGTATCTGGAGATTCTTGTGGCAAAGCAGAAAGAGCACCAGACCAGGAGTCAATGCAATTACTTTCCAGCAATGGGTCTGGCAGACTCTGCTGGACAGCTTTGGGCTGGTCATTCACTCTCTTGTCCTGTTTCCCCTTCTGTGAAAGGATGAGAGGATATCTAAATTCTCTTCCAGATTTAATTTTCTAACTTTCATATGTTTTTCAATTAAAAATGATAATGGCATCATGATGAGGATATTTTTCTACACTTTATGGGAAGATACAGAAAGCATTTTTCCAATATTTATGAGGAAATAAAAGAGCTGCAAGAAAGTACCTGTCTGTCACATTTAAGCATCAGCTCATCGGTGTTTTCTTTTGCAAGACACCAGCATTTTGTCACTCTTTCAATCACTCATGCTCCACTAGCTTTCCCCTGTGACTTTTTTTCTTCCAGAAGCAGTTTTAAAGCTGCTTCTTTCTTACTAGAACCTTTTCTAAAGGGGCAAAATATTTTCCCTACAAAAATCCAATCAGTATTTACTGAATGACAGCTTTGGGTAAAGTCTTGACAAACTAAATGTTAAAATTAAGTTTTGAGCAGGTTTCTACCCCTTTGCATGTAATCAATGCACATACTCATGTAACCACCACAGTGCATCTTCTTTTCTTTTTCATTCCCCAGTCTCTACTACCTCAGGCTCTAGGACCCTCCCACCAAATCTATCCCCACTGATTCTGCACGCACAGCACTACACACTTTTCTTCCTAAAATACCACCTTCAGCCTCCAATGTCTGTACTGACTGCAAGATAAAGTCTAAGGCCTTAACCCAACCCTGTCTGAGCAGCCCGGCTCCCATTACTTCTTTACACTTGTAGTACATGGTCCAGCCTCTGGGAAGATTTATTATCCTAGGCTCATCCCAGACCCTTCCCACTTTGCTCATTCTCCTCACTGACTTGGAACATCTTCCCTCCTTCTCTCTGGGAATCTGAAAGCTACTGTTCTTTCAACACCCAGCCAGGATCCTTCTTCCTCTACTGAGCTTTCCTGAACTCTGCATCTCACAGGGCCCTATCCCTACTTTGTACAGCCCACTGCCTGGCACAGCAAAAGAAATGACCACGTTAGCCTGTGAGGTATTCCCTCAGGGGCCAAGACTTCCTCAGCGGGGATGGGTCCACTCTTAGCACAAGCTTCAATTTCCCCTAAAACACGGTCAGGTGAGGCCGGAGTCACAATACAAATGTAGCCCCCTCACTAGTCTCATTAGAACAGGACTGGGAGGCATAGGGTGAGCAGCTTCCAGCGAGATGGGAAACCAGAGGAAAAGCAGAGACACCTTCCCTCACCAGGTGTGCTCTTTTGAGTCTTATCCATTGTGTCTTTCTATGGCCTCCACTCTCCAAAAACATCTTTTTAGAGTAATTAGAAGATGATGGGTAAAAGTTGAATTTCCTAGGGCATGGCTACCTGGGTTTTTTCCCAGGGCCCAACACAATTTAACTTGAATCTTCAACTCGGTGGGTCAAAGTGACCCACAAAGTGGGTTAAGTTAATGCAAATGATTCTCTAAGTTGGTTATTATCTCCATTTTACAAGTAAGAAAACTGTTAACATCAAACAGAAAGTTAGAAGCCTTTCCCCAAATCACATAGCCAGTGAGTGGCAAAGATGAGCCCAATAGCTGTTTCCATTTTCATTTTGTTTTATTTTAATTCGATGGAAGAGCCTTAGCTGAACCTTCTTCACTATAAAACCAGAAGAAAGAAACTTACGTATTTGCAGGAAGTAGTCTTCAACACGTTCCTGTCTTCTCATATGATATCTCTAGGATCTCAGTTCCTCTCATTATCTGAAATGAGAAAATAGCATAAGTTTAATTATTCATTTTCCATCACCCTTAATGAGAGGATTAACTGCCATGTGAAACAAAAGGAAATAGTCTGACCTTCAGACTTTCAGGAAGTAATAATTAACTAAAACCTCAAGTCAGTTTAAATGGACAAATGGTAAGTGTTCTACTGATCTTGATGCAAATGTGCTATGAGGATCACTAATTGAAGTCACGAAATGGAGCAATGAACAATGAGAAAATAAACGTGCTAAAAATAAATATGTTTTTAAAATTATGTTTACAGGTGCTCTTCAGAAGTTTCCAAAGCTCCTTTGACTTACCTAAGGTCCCAGGGTTTTGAGTGTCGGCGGAAAAAGCGTTGTAGGGCTGTGCTTGTAGAGAGACAGGGGAGAGGAGGCTACGTGGATGGGGCAGGAGTCAATTCTGTTTCTGATACGTGGAGCACCAAAAAAGTAGAGGCTATCTTGGAGACCTGTTAGTCATAGCTTCAGGACTGACTGGTTGGTTTTTCATTAACTGGTTGATTGGTTTGACTGAAAGTTACTGAGGGAATGATTTGTGGAACCATTCTGCTGCATGGCATGTAAACACAGCCTTCTAATCTAGATCTTGGCTATTAAAATGATCATAAATAGCTGTGAATTACTACTGTTGTGCAATTCGTGACTTCATAATGGCTTCTGGCAGAGCAGATGGGAGCCACGTTCCAGGCATTGCTGCAGCCCCCATCTTTTACTTAGCATATAATGAGTGCAGTATGGTGGGTGCTACGCAGATGACAAAATGGCACTTCCTTGCCCTACTCTATTCCAAAGAAACACCGTTTTCAAAAAGGCATCAAGCCTTAAAAGCCTCCCACACACTGCATGATATATAAATATATAACTGCCCAAAATATGGCAAAATGAATCACTATTAATATCTCAAAGAGTCATGGGGAGTCAGGCTGTCCAATTCCTCTGCCAAAAGTTCAGAATGTTTGCTCAGTGCTTTGATTTTTTCTTTTTTCTTTTCTTTTCTTTTTTTTTTTTTGTACTCTGTTCTTGATTTGCTTCAGTACATTTTCTATTTAGATACTCCGCCAAATATGTGTCAAATTTTATCTGTGACCTTACTAGGACATACCAGAGCATACAGGACAGGAATGGAAGGCCTTTAAAGCTACTGGGGCTTGAAAAATTATGCTTGCTTAACAAACATTTTCCATTTCTCTCAATCATAGCAACCGTCATCTTTGCCATATATGCCGAAATCGCTAAAGAGAAAGTGAAGAAACTCTCTAAGTTATTTGCATTGATAATAACATTGTACCATTAACTATTTGGAATTCAAACTCAAGGATCTTTAGCTTGAGCCATATGAAATTGCCAGTAGTCAATCATTTCTGACCAATAATGGGAATTTTATCGTTCAACCTACCATTACAAGGCATTGGCCCTAAAAGAAAACCTAGAATCCCCTCATGACATCACAAAGACTACTTGCAGACTGGCAGTGTGTTGATTAGATAATTGTACAACGAAGTCCTGGAGGAATAGGCAGGGGCAGGGGCGGGGGGTAGGTAAAATAATCTATTATCTTTGCACCATTTATTATTATTATTACAAGTCATGATGTGAAACTGCACAAAAAAAAAATGGTAAGACGTGTCAAAATGCTTTAATCTACTTATATTCCCTGATACATTCTACTTGAAAATTTCCACACATAATCATGCTTGCCAGACTTTTCCAAGCATTGAAATCGTTTCCAATGTTTAAAAGCTAATGACATTAAAATATGATTTTGGTAGACCATGTTTTCTAATGAGCAGGTGGCCTGTGAGTCTATAATATAAATGTATTAACGAAGATAATTGCTAAGAGCAATTTAGTTTCTTGAGAATTTTCTGGGAGTCAATAGCATAGTGGTTTTAGATAAAAGCTATTGTCCATAACAAATTATTTCTCTGAGTTCTCTTCTTAGAAATAAAGCACAATAAACCAAAATCTTCTTTTTAATTCACAGTTTTCTCCATTGATATAATTAGAGTGAGAAATATTAAGGCAGCTAATAATAATTTTGGCATTTAATATATGATGGATACTAAACAGTGGATTATTAAATGCATAATAATTAAGAAGATTTTGTGTCACAAGTATAGGTCAAAAGATAAATGATAAAAAAAGGGTCAATGAGTCTTAGAATGAGATTTCAGTCATGGGAAGAATCTCATTTTACTTAAGGAAAAACTGGGGTACAAGAAAGCCAAATAAATGGCAGAACTATTCAACTCATTGGAAATACCACAGTGACTAGCATTCAGCTACCTTGACTCTCCAGGTCAATGTTTTTTCCCTCTATAATCATAGTTTAGTTCCAAATAACATTTTGTTTTTTTCTACCCATATTTCTTTTCCTCGGAACTTTCTGGAACATATAATAAAAGATGTGCTCAACAAATGAATATGTTAAAATGAACTCGATATCATAGGTGATTATATTTAAGATGGGATAACTAGGTTTTTCAGATTTACTGAAACAAAATGATTAAATAAAAATCAGTCAACTCTTAGGGGTTTATCACCACAACTTAAAGTGTAATTTCTCTTTCTCGAGGCTAGAAAACATTTCCTTTTTATCCCACCCTTTCTGGGCTCTCTGTTTATCTCCTATATGAAAGGCATTGGATTTGAAATACTAGATGATTGCACAAGACTCAAGTTTCTTACTCAATATTATGAACGGGAATCTGAACCAACACAAAGTTAATGATAGCTTTACCACATTGCTTGTAAACCAAACAAAACAACCAAAGGGAAAAAGTACTGCTAGTGAAAAAATTCCTAATATCTTTTTTAGTAAAAAGATAAACACATACAAGAAAAAGAAAAGCAAGTATATTGATTGATGAATGGTTGATCTAGCTGGTTTCTACATTAACAATGACTCATTTTGTAAAAATTGAAATGTTTAGAAAATAAATTATACTATTGTACCAGAAAAGTACATGATATGCTAGAGAACCAAACACGCTCAAAACATAATTTTCTTTTATTTCCATATGTGACTTTTGAGTTTTCTGAATATTACTCTTACCTTTAATGGCATAGAAAAGGGAAATAAATGTTAATAGCAGTCTCTCAGAAAAACCTATCTTTTATGCATGAAAATAATTTTCCTAAAACAGTATTTATGAATAGTCCTGTATTTGAGAGTTTCTGTTAGTATTCCCTCATTGGCCTTAGATCAAATCTGTGAGAATGGCCTCTTTTCCAAGGAAATAGTTAAACACTGCACAGTGTAGCCCTTTGGAGTCACTGGGTTTATATACTTATACCTGCACTGATGCAAATATGCTACATGCCTACTGTGTCTTCATCCAAAAGCCAGTTTTGTGACTGGCATGTAATGGATGTGAGCTTGTGGATTTGGGAGCCAATGTTGGGAGACTCAGATGGAATGGGAGGTTGTGCTGGCTCAGAAAATTGCCTCCGAAAATTGCCCTTTCAATTGCCTATACTGGCATATTTAATCACAACTTTATGAATGTGAATGGGCCATTGCTAAGTCTTCTTTTTCTGGGCTTAATAAAGGCTAATATTGCTTTCTTCTCTTCCCTGTACTCTTCAAACAATTCTAGCAGTGTTCACATAAGTCCAAGGATACATGGAAGTCAGAAAGAGGGGTAAAGGAAAAAGGAAGGTTTCTGAAGAGATGATATCTGAATATCAGGCCCAACGTTCTCAAAATTTCATGAGAAGTGGAGACGGAATATTTGTTCAAATTACATATATCCATTCAAACAAATACTACAGCTGTTAGACATTGCACTGAGAGGCTAAGTATGAGAAGATGGTGGAGACATAGGTCCTTTTTTCAAGGCACTTACAGTTTGACAGAAGAGTTGATATGGTGTGTGTGTGGAGTACGTGGGTACAGGAAAAGGTTTATGTGTAATGATGAACACCTAAGCAGAGTAAGTGGTCAGCTACTGAGATCATAGATGGTACTCTGGGAAGACTCCTAAAATATATTCTAACTGATGCTAAAAATGATATCATGAATTGTTATTTCTAGTATCTAATACTGTCTTCTCCCTACACTGCTTTCCTAAGATGTTACTGGAAAAGTCAGCAAACCAAGTACTCACTAACGTGAAAGTTTCAGATCACTTCTCTTGCATGAGAGAGCAGGGCCACACCAAAGCACTAGGTGCCTGGGGGAGGAGGGAAACCCATTAGTCAAGAGATTATTTGTTACTAGGAATCAAATTTTCCTGAAATTAACTCAAATTAAAAAGAGGACTTAACTGTAAAGATAAAGCCAGCAATCCTACAGATGTCCAGAAGCAGAAACCAAAGTCCAGATGGACTTCAGAGCGACTGAAGCTGCGAACTAGTAAGTCAGAAACACAAGTCTGTTGGTCTCTGTTCTGACTGATTATTTCCTTCTTTTTTTGACTTTCTCTTTTGACTCTTCTTGCCATTTTAAGCATGTCTAATTTCTTTTCTCTATAGTATTAGCTTCCTCTGATTATTTGAAATTTTGTGCTCAAGTAAATTTTGTTGTACTTGTCTTTGGCATGCACTGGTGCCAACCTTAGCCCTCACTGGATGTCAGCTCTTAGTGCCAGTCCACACCCACTGATTGTGGTTTCTGTAATTTGGCTAAATTCTTGAGTCTTATTTTTGTCCATGAGTCTGTTCCTCATCTATTTAGAATAAGGTGAGGTGGACATGGGGTGAGATCAGGGCCACTTAGGCCTGTCCTTTACAGCAGAGACTGTGAACAGCAGGAATTCTCAAAGATAAGAACTGGGGAGGTGGCACAAATGTCTTAAAGCATGTCAACTACGACCCCAAACCAAACGTTTTCTCCTCACAGTGTGGCAGTGGGCAAGCCTTACTCGGAGAGGGGCATGCCCTGTCTGCTATGACATCATTGGAACAGCAGTTTACTTTCCGTTAAAATCTGTAGTAGAGGGAGAAAAAGGATGGAAAATCAAAACCAAAATTTTTATCTATACTCCAAACACTATCCTACTTGGCTTTGTATCAGTACTTTGGGTAAACTGAGGAGATAGAGCTAGCTACTAAAGTACTTTTCATTTATTCATTCATTCATTTAATTACTCTTACTAAGCACCTACTCTGCCTTATGCTAGATGAGTCTTATATGTGCCAAAAGTTTATATTATTAATGGTGCTTTATGGTATGTGTTTGCTGGCTTTCCACTGGATATGTTCTAGATTTCACCAGTGAGAAGTTCCCAAAATACTCTTGGAATCTATCGTACCTAAAAATTTCTAAGAGCAGAGTATTAATAAATTTAGATACATAAACAATCATCATTTCTGGCTCTGAAAAGTAAGTTCGGTCCAGTGCCTGGAAAGAAAAGTTAAGCAGAAAGACTAAAATAAACATTATATTATCAGCCTTCCCTTCCCCACTTATGATGGCTTTAATGTGAGCTTCCAGTTGTGAGGGAACTTACCATGTTTGCTACAGGTAGATGTTTATGTGTGTTTTGATTTTTAAAAATCTAGTGATGAAGAACTCTAAAAAGAAGAAAGAGGATGACCACTTAGGAAGCTGTAATTAAACTGTGTATTTTGAGGGATGTATTTTTCTATAAGCACATTTATCTTTATAGACACCTTGATCTTGGAATTCTCAGACTCCAGAACTGTGAGATATAAATTTCTATTGTCTATAAACCACCTAGTTTATGGTATTTTGCTACAACAGCCTGAGTTGACTATGACATGAGTCATATTTGTATATACTGGCAATAAACAAATAGAAAATAAAACATTTATAGCATCCACAAACTCAAACACCTAGAAATAAATCTAATTACAAAATATTATTGAGAAATAAAGAAGAGCCATATAAATGAAAGTATATATATTATTATGGATTGGATGATGCAATATCGTAAAATTATAAGTTCAATGCACTCTCAACCAAAATCTAAGTTGTTTTTTTTACCAAAAATTTAAAGTTAATCCTAAAATTCATATGGAAATGCAAAAGGCCAAGAATAGCAAAGGCATTCTTAAGGAAGAAAAAATGTGGAAAACTTAACACTATGAGATATCAGAAACTATTATTATAAAACTACGATAATCAAAACTGTGCGATACTGGTGCAAGAGCAGATAACCAACCAATGTAATAGGCCCACACATATATGATAACATAATTTATGACAAGACGGACCATCCAATGCAGTAGGGAAAAGGGTGATCTTCTCGATAAATTGTTCTGGGTCAATTGAAAATCTATATGAAAAAAAATGTGTATAGATTTCTACCTCACATTATACACAAGAATCAATTCCAGATGTGTCTTAGTCCATTTAGGCTTCTATGACAAAAACACCGTAAATGTTGGTGTCTAATGAGGGCCTGCTTCCTGCTGTGTCCTCACATGGAATGGGATGAGGAATCCCTCTGGAGCCTAATCCCATCCATGAGTGCTCTGTCCTCATGAACTAATCATCTCCCAAACGCCCCATCTCCTAATACCATCACCTTAGGGGTTAGGATTTCAAAATATGAATTTGGATAGGGGAACACAAACATTTGGACCATAGTAAGATATATTGGTGAAACAAATTGAAAAGTAAAACAATAAAGCTTTTAGAGAAAAACATCTTCATAACTTTAGAGTAGGCAATGCTTTTTAAAATAGGCAATAAAAAAGAAACATAAAAGAAAAAATGTGATAACCTATGAAAACCTAAGAACTGCTGTTCACCAAAGGTACGTAAAACAGCAACCCACAGGCGGGATAAAATATTAAGTCTATATATTTATACACATATAATATATATGATAAAATACACAAATCCAGAATATATAAAGAACTCCTACAAATCAACAAGAAAAAGACAACTCAACAACAAAATGGGCAAAAGACTCATAAAAGATATGTAAATGGCCAATAAACATATGACAATTGCCCAAGTTTATTACAGTTGTCCCCCCATATCTGTGGGGGATATGTTCCAAGACCTCTAGTGGATGCCTGAAACCATGGATAGTACGATTATATACATTTTCTGTTCATGTCTCTCACCCACAAATTTAATGCCTTTCCATCTTAACTAAGCACTTATCATGCACTGTTGCTGTAATGTTTGCAGTCTGAAGTGTGACAACAAAACTAGTTTGAATTTCTTTTCTTTTCTTTGCAGTTTCACAGACAGCAGATCCATTCTTACTGTAGATCTTAGCAACCTCAGCATACAATTTTTTTTTGCTTATTTTATTTTACTATTAGTTTCATGTATACAGTACGCTGGTTAGACATTTATATAGTTTATAAAACGTTCTCTCTGATTACTCTATCACCTATCTGGCTCTACGCATAGCCATTACATTACTGCTGACTGCATTTCCTATGCTGTGCTCATCCCCCATTTTTAAAATTATTATTAAGGTGAAGACTTTCACCTTTTCACTTTATGACCTCTCTTTGGCATCTCTGAATTGCCAGCATCACTATTCTTGCGCTTTGCGGCCACTATTAAGTGAAGTAAGGGTTATGTGAACACAAGCACTGCGATATTGTGACAGTCAATCTGGTAACCAGGATGGCTGCTAAGTGTCTATGGGGCAAAAAGAGCGGACAGCGTAAAGATGCTGGACAAAGAGATGATTCACATCCCAAGCGGGACGGAGAGGACATCCTGAGATTTCATCACACTATTCAGAACGACTCATAATTTAAAACTTATAAGTCGTTTACTGCTGGAATCTTCCATTTAATATTTTTAGACCACAGCTGACAGCAAGTGACTGAAACTGAGAAAAGGAAAATCACAGACTGGGGTGAGGAAGAGGCTACTGTAGTCATAAGGGAAATGCAAATTAAAAGCACAATGTAATACCACTACCTACCCATCAAAATTATTAGGATAAAAAAGGTGGTGCTGACAAGGATGTGGAGGAATAGGAGTTCTCATGTACTGCTTGTGAGAATAAATTGGTACAACCACTTTGGAAAACTGGCAGTTACTACTAAAGTTGAATATATGCATAACCTGTGACCTAGCAAATACACTCCTAGATATATATCCAATAGATATGTATAAAATGGGCTCCTTCAAAAGATATGTATTAGAATGTTCATGGCAACAATACTTGTAATAGGCAAAAATTTTAAACTACCCACATGAACATAACAACAAAATGACTAGTTAAATTGTGATATAGTCACACGGTGGAAAATTATACAGCAGTGAGAATAATCTACAACTATGCAAAAATATAGATGACTCTCTCAAGCACAAAGTTGAGCAATAGAAGTCAAAATTACATATTTCATTTATATGAAGTATAAAAACAGGCAGAACTAACTTACGTCGTTAGAAGTTAGGACTGTGGTCACCACTGGGAGGTTGGTGACTGGAAGGGAACACATAACCTTTAGAGTGCTAGCAAATGTTTTGTTCCTTGATTTGGGTGGCATTGCACTTGTTCTGCTAATCTTCTGTGCATGTTGCATGATCCTTGTCTCATGATTGTGGAATTTTTTTCAGCAAATGGTTGGACAGAACTCAATTTATGCTCATGTAGTTATTTGGTTTACTTACAATATACGTATTTATCATCTACAAAATGCCTGCTTCTCAGGACTGGCTTTCTTGCCAGGTGGCTCTGCAGCTTTCTGATATCTCTTTCTGATAAGAGTTCTGTGTTCTTTGTCCTTCTGATTCCCTTCTGCTTGATCACCATTGACTTTATTTATAATGTTGTTCTGCTTTTGCATTCTCTGTTATTGTATAGATGAAGGAAGGAGAGATTATTTTTAATAGAAAGAGTGATTTTCTAATTGGGGCAGAATTATGAGGTCATTGTATTTCTTGCGTAACTTAAGATTTCATTGATTAACAGCTTGGCACCTCCTGCCCAGGGATGATAGTGCCATATCCAGTCAACCTGAATACATGGTCTTATCAGCTGACACACCCCTTTTGTGGCAATGGATTTGTCAAGCTATAATAGCTTGATAGCACTAAACATTAAACTCGTCAAATTAACTATATAATATTCTCTATTATTTCGCACTTATCAAGATGTATAATTATAAACTTGGCTTCCCAAAACTTTCTTAGGCAGAGAATATGATTAGGTTGATAATCAAGTTCCGATTCACTTGATTTTTGCTTTAAATTGATAGTTATGTATTTTGGTTTATATTATAAATCATTCTATATGCATCAAGTTAACTCTGGGACACCAAAAATATTAAGTTTCTGGATCTGTCATGCTGGTCTATGTTAATATTATTAAGGTGACCCTGTCTGGGGATCCCACTATTCAGCTTTCCCCCAGACATAATCAGCAAACAAACAAACAAACAAACAACAGTTTGATTCTCGTTGGGTCAATACATATTCTGCTTGTGAAAACAAAACTAAGATTCTCAGTTCCTTCCCAGGAGAAGAGATTTAGAAAAGAGGAATTTAAATGTCCAATAGTTTTAAGAAATATAATTGAGTCAATGGAAAATTCTGCTTGAGATAAATGTGGACAACTGTTACAACAGAATATTTTCTTTCCATCATCCTGCTGTTTCTGTAAAGTAAGAAATGTCTATGAGCAGACCCAAACTCCAGTAACTTGTTCAGATTTGCACCTGACCTCTTCTGCACAACAGCTTCCAAGGAAATCTTTGGTTTCCTACCATGCATTTCTATCACAATCCAAGAAGCAAGTAGCAGCATGTCAAAAACTGTTCTCTGGAGAGAGCAATTATTATTATCATTTTTTATTTTGCTTTTCCCTATAGTTCAGAAACCCTTTGGGTACTCTCCAGTGTGTGTTGAGATTGCCAATCATCACTCCTAACTAAAGGTCTCCATCCTGGATGTTCCCCACAACATGCCAGCTTTAAGGAGGGGCTTTGAGAAGCCCAGGCATGCAGACTAGCGGTTCATTGCAGCCTGCAGCAGCTGAGATGGCACCATGGAGAGTAAGGCAGGGCTAAGCCAACGGCAGGTCCTTCAAACGAGAACCTGCTGTACTATATAGTACAACTGGGCTCAAGGGAGACACATAATAAGTACAGAAATCACTGTGGTGAGACATTTCTCCAGCTCTGTTTATTTTGTACATAAACCAAGCTTCGGTTCCATTAGATTCAACAAACATTTGTTAAACATCTGTGCTGTGTCAGATCATTTCCAAGGCACAGGGTAATAAAGAAGAATAACACATGATAGGGACTTAGCATAATACTCTTATAGGTTTATAGTTCCCAAAGCACTTTTCATATATGTCATCTCAGTTAATGTTGTGAAATCAAACAGTGGTTATATTGGTACTACATTTCCTTTTTACAAATGGAGAAACTAAGAATCTGAAAGACCAGGTCACCTATCCAAAATTATACACACAGTTAATAAGTGAAAGTTCCGGCATCAGAACCCAGGGATTTGATTTTTTATGCTTTTTTTTTTTAAATAATTGCTATTTGACATACAATTGGAGGATGTTTCAGACCCTTTGTATGTGCCAGGAAAGAGATACTACTTTTATTTTGCATAGTTCTCTTTATTGTGAATGCCATGGATAAAATGGACCATACAGTTTATATTATCATTGCTTAATTCTGAGATAATTTTCATCCCTGACCATTCAAACGGTTTCTCACAGATCTAACTGCCGTATTAATATTTTTGAATACCCAGAGTACATATTTTCTGTTGCAAATATTTTGGCTCTTGGTTATATCCAATTTGAAATTGAATTGTATACTGTCTTATATCCTATACTTATTTCAAATAACACTACACATTCCTAGAGGAGAGCAACCCTATCATGGCTCTAGGAGTGTGGCCAGGACTGACAGTATTTGCTGAATGGAATTTAAATTATGGTTAACCCTTTTACTCTCTAATGGGAAGCATTAGAGCTAATGGTTAAGTATGAGATTGAATGAGACAGATGTGGGTGAAAGATCTGGTTATACCACTAATCTTGGGGAAGCTATAGAAACCAACTAAGCCCCACTTTTCTCATTAGAAAATAGGGATATTAATGGCCATCTCTTCGTGCCCTTGTAAGAATTAAATAAGAAGCCTGGTGTGTAACGAGAATGCCATAAATGTTGCATCTCATTACCAAGCCTACTTTCTTGGATCTTTCCAGAGGTCCTTCTGTCTTTCCCTATATGAATGTGATGTTTTTTTTCACTATTACAAACTGAAAGGACAGAACTCCAGAGCAAATTATGCATGGGACATCTACCACAGAGAGCCTTGTATTTGCTGAAAATAACTGAATAAGTATTTTGCAATAATGCTGGCCATATGATAGTTTATTATTTTTTCTCTCAATTTTTTTTTCTTTATTTTGTGTTAATGTGGCTAGTAATTAAAGATGGCTTCAAATCGGATATTTCTTCGAATAATCAGATAGCACCTTTACAAAGGTACGATAAATTAATTACTGCTACAGGAAAGCATATTTTTTAAAGGACATAAGATAGGAGTCTGCATATAGTTCTCTAAACTGCGTTTGTTAAATATTATCTGTATTTATCAGAAAGACAAAATTAGCCCCAGTTTTGAGAGATATAATAGCATTTAGGAATTCAATTATATGATCCCTTCGGGCTGATAATGAGCAAAATGAAAATCAGAGCACCTATCATTCATGACCGAAATCACAAGAGGTAACTGTAATGCCAGATGCATGGCTTTGACACACTGGATATTATAAAGCAAATTATCATCTGATTATTTCATCCTGAAGGCTGAGAATTTCATAGTATTAAGAAAAAGGTTCTGCTTGTTTTTCTCATTATATAATTATGACAAAGAGAAAATCATCCTTTTGCAAACTGTCCAGGTTCCTCACTACAACGGAGAAATGTAATTCACCAATAAAATGAGTGGCATTCTCTGGTTCTTTACATGTTATTCCTGTCTCTTCCAATTTTTCTACAATGATCACATAGTATTTTTAGGATTAGGTAAAAAGGTTTTCAGTTGTTATTTTTATTTTTGTTTCTTGCTGAAAAACAAATGGTGATCTGGGGCAGGGGACCATGGTACCTTCACAAAGGCTGATCTAAGAATGTGTTGTGGAGAAAGATTCACAGCTGCTGGGACTTGATCTCAATCAAGGGTGCTGAGTCCCAAAGCTGGGAATGTGGACAACTGGCCAACAAGAAATATGTCAGTGACTATATATGCCTCATTCCAGAAAAGACTTGCATGGTTATCATAGCATTTATTGTTGTAGTTCTCAGACTGAAGAAGAGTGCCCAGCACATATTAGATGCTTGGTAAATATTTGCCAAATAAATGACTGTAATGTTAAGAGGGGACAGCAATTATTATAGCTCAGATCAGGGGAAATCAGAGTCACTTCCTGCCTGAGAAGCCAGAAGAGAGTTTTGTTCTCTGAAACTAAAATCTCTGAATATTATATAGGAATCAAAATAAAGCTGAAACATCGATGCCCATGACTTAGTTATAGGTAACTCGAACAGTTTTAAGTTCTCATTGTGCTTTTTCTTATCATAAAAGTATTATAGAAGAATAGAAAACATGGATAAGGAACGAGAAAAAAATTTTAAACCATTGTTATGACAGATACATACTGTTTCAGATGATCTATGCATATATATAATTCTTATATATATTTTCTTTTACAAAAGTTGAAATAGTACCTTTTTGTAATTTTTTGCTATGTCACCAGATATTTCTCTGTCACATTACTTTTAATGACTGTATAGTTCAACACCAGATGGATGTACACTAATTTATTCACCAACATCCCTGTTGCACATTAAGGAGATACCATATTTTTTTCTGTTAGAAATAATGCTGCAATAAATGTGTGCTACCCCATCAAAACTGAATACTTAATAGATTAAAATGGCATCTCAACTATCGAGAACTTGCCCTAAGTTACTTTTCCTGAAGCAGGAATGGGACTGACATTTTTCACTAGGGAGGAGGAGGAGTTTGTGTCTTCAGAGTGCAGTGACAACTGACTCAGATGCGGAAATTAAACCTAGACCTGCTCTGCTTAGTACCTGTGTTCTAACAGTCCATGTTCCTGGGGATGGGCAACAGCAGACATATTGTTATCAGATGTCATATTAATTTTTTGAAGTTGAAAGAAACTTAAGAAATCATTAATTGTCATATGCTTTATTATTTCTTGGGGTTTATGGTGAGATTAAAGTACTTTTTTCCCCAAGAGTAAAATTTAGATCTCCTCAGCTCATAAAACTCCTAGGTTTTTGTAATTATACAGGGGTTTAACACTTTTATAATTGAAGACTCAGGGTAAATGGGGCTTTAGGTCTTAAGACTGAAAATAATAAGGTGCTGATGCCCATATTCTAAGTTCAAATGTAGCTAAACCAACCATGCAAGACTTTCAAAAGGATGACTCCAACTGGTTCTACAACCATTAGTCAAAAAACCCCAACTAAACCTTGAAAACATTATGCTAAATGAAAGAAGCTAGACACAAAGGCCACATATTGTATGATTCCATTTATATAAAATGTCCATAATAGGCACATCCATAGTGACAGAAAGTAGATTTGTAGTTGCCAGGGGCTAGGAGGAGGGGGAGTAATGGGAGTGACTGCTTAATGGGTACAAGACTTCTTTGGATGGGGCGGGGTGATGAAATTATTCTGGAATTAGATAGTGGTGTTGGTTGCACAATAATGTGAATATATTAAAATCACGGAAGAGTATACTTTAAAATGATCAAATGGTGAATTTTATCTCAACTAAATTTTCTTTAAAAGAACCTATCCAGTCTGTGTCCCTGAAAACAGGAGAAAGATCAGATGGGTGAGTGGGGATTGCTTAAAGAGTTGTCCATCCCACTGTGAGTTTCTCCCACAGAGGGCATATAGGTCTTATTTGCACATCCTCTCAGTCCCCTCCACTTTTAGCCTAGGGAGCTTCCAGGATGAAGCCACAACTTGCCACATGCCTCCTGGAATTCGGAGAGCACAGGGGCTGGTGCCTGAGTCGCCACATAGTGAGAAACACAGTACTGGGTGAGAGATGGTTCTACCACAAATCCTGGGCAATTTAAAAAAACAATTGGAGAAGACCGAATGAAAAAAGGGCTGCTCTAGGAGCAGAGTGCACTTCCAGAGCGGGTGGGCAAAAGATATGTGTTTCCTTTGGGCCAAGGTGACAGTCATGTTGTAAAAACCCTACCAAGAATGCCACCCCCAGGGTGAGGACACCTCAACAGAAAGCTCCTGTGTGCAACAATCAGGCTCTACAGAGGTACAAATCTCAGCAAGTGCTGTCCCTGAAGAACACCAATGTGTAAACCCAGGTTAAAGAAGAGGCAACATTACATATCTGCTGGTGTTGCAGCTACACCATTTGATCATACATGCTATGATCAAATGAGATATGGCATACAAAAGCCCTTCGTAAGATATAAAGTGTTATCAAAGTGTTCATTATTAGTAAAAATGACTCCGAATCATCAAACTAGAGCTCTAACAATTTGTTGTCTCATATCTGTAATTTCTTAAGTTTTTGCTTGCAACTTGAGACATTCTGGAAATCACAGAGCCAGAAGAACCCAAGATTGCATCTGTTCAAATCCCTGCTCCCAGACAGGAGTTACTTCCAAACCCAGCCAGATACTCCCAGGACCACACCCATCTCAGCACACCAGATTCAGAATTATACCAAATGTAAGTCCACTTTTTACTATCTGTTGGAGTAAATGGTCAAAAATACCAATAGACTGTGCCACGTGGAAAAGGCTAGAGAATATCTATCTGTCCTATTTTAAACTCCTGAGAAGGCAACTCAACCATCTGTCTTGGTAACCCATTCCAGGCTGGAACTACCCTGTCACAAACATCTCTACTGTCTAATCTAAATTCTTCAAATGGAGCCTCAAGCTAAATTCATTTCATTCCAGTTTCAAATAATTTGGAACACAATTACCATCTGGGTTATAGAATTATGCAATGTCACAGGGTTATGGTGAACAGTAAATGAAATAATGCATGTAAAACAGAAAGCTTAGTCTCTGGCACATCATAATGGCCCAATATAGATTTACTATTATCATCATTATATGTACTAGGGCTCGTTCAGTCACGAGTGACAGAAACACAACTCAAAATCATTTCAGCTAAAAAAGGAAGGTAGTGGAGGATGTAACTAAAAAGGAAGTAAAATGTGCAGTGGCCTTCAGGTGCTACTAGATCCAGGACTCGAATAATGTTTGCAGGGCTCCTCTTCTCCCATCTTCCCCTCATCTTTCACAGAAGCTTTTCAAAATATACAGAATGGGTCGGCAACCAGCAGGTGAGGTAAGCCTAGACTAGGTTCCCCATTTATCAGTTTATTATCAAAAATCTCGAATGCCCCGCCAGTGTCAAGCAGGGTTTTAGGAGCTAAGAAAAGAGCAGCAACCAAGACATAAAGTTGCTGCCCTTGTGGAATTTACCTTCTAGTGAAAAGAGTGGACCAGGTAGAAAGTGAAGAGATGCTAGAAAGATAAAAAGTTATCCTCTACAAAATGAGTTCACACACCTTATACCATTATTAAGGTCAACTCTTAGCTTTCCCTTTCCCAAGCTAACTGAACCTATTCCTTTCACGACTCCTTTCCCCTTGACATGTGTGCAGAATCCCCCAAATCAGGTCTTCAAACAGAGAAATAAACTTGTCTATGGATTTTGAGTCCGTTTATTTGTGCTGTGTAATCTTTGCATGATGTTTCTATGATGTGCCTGCAGCTATAATAACATAACCTTCTGTTTCCATTTTTGAAAGTCACTTATTCTTTTTAGACTATTTTTGCATTAAATAGAGGTCTTTTCTTCTGCTTTCATGGTTTCCTGTGAATAGAATAATAGTAAAATACTGCAAAAACCTGGTCATTTATTAGTCATTTAAAAGTATTCCTCTGAGTAATTTTAATTCCATTTCTCTGTGTTAACCATTCTAACTGTAAAATGAAGGTCTGGAGACCAAGGTTTTTGAGAAGCCTAGGAAATGTTTCTTAACAAGAAAAATCTCAACCTCTGCCTCCTCCCTGGGAGCTCCCAGTGAGGAATGCTTTCCTGAAGCATTTGAAGCTGTATTATTCTTAAGGTAAAATTCAACTTTTTGTGAAACTGAAACTCATCTGAAAGGCTGCTCTCACCTGAAAAATCTTGATTTACTAGTGCTATTCTAGATTTATTCCACAAACAGGCTAACTAAATTAACAAAGTACACAATTCTATTTAAATATGGCACTGCACATCTGTGCTACCACCACTAAATCCATTCATGCACAGTGGAGGGACCAACTCTCACTAAATTCAGGTTGCTTAAGTGTGTGTGGGGGGGGGGGGAGGGGAGTGGTTGTTGTTATCATCATTTTCATTCTTTAATATTACACGTTATGAGTGAGCCCTGCCCCCATTTTTTTCTCAATCTGGTTCTCTTTACAGTCTCCCTGTCCCTGTCCCTTCTGCTTTGGTTAGTATCTCCTGTCAGGGCAGTAATTTCTTTCTTTTAAGCTGGATAAAATGGACAAATGGGCCATTTGATTCAGATAAATCCTATCGTTAAAATTGATCTCAGAATTAAACAAAAATGGATTTTTAATCTAAAAGCTCATCAGCCCCACACCCTCCATCTGATATTTGTCCACCCTGGCTTTTTAGGGGGACGGGGTGGGGAAGAGGGGAGCGGTCTACCTGCGATTGCCCCTTTCCTTGCCTGCTGGACCAAAGCACAGTTTTAGTTAGGTGCCGCCCCGCCCCCTCTGCCCTCGTCTCAAGGAACGGATGAAGAATCTCCCCGCAGATAACTCCTGGAGTCCTTGTCCCGAGCGAGCCGCGTATTTTTTAAAGCTTAATACCCTTATCTTTGCATTCCAGGCGGAAGGTCGGCTCCAAGCCTTTTTTTCCTGCGCTGCTCCTTCGCGAAATGGGCACCATCCCTGGTGCCGCCTCCTGAGTTAGGAAAGGGGTAGAACTTTCTCAGGGAGGTCAGAGTGTCCCTGCAGTGCCTTCCCGGTTTCTCAAGTAAAGATCCTTGTTGCACTACAGGGAACATGCCCGATTTCCCTTTCCCCCAAATCTCCCCAAATGTGGGTACAGACGGAACGCTGCTACTGTGTTTATTTTATAAGCCTTTAAAACCAACTGCACTTAGCGCCGTGGAAGCCTACTTGGTCCTCGCCCAAAGCTGTAAGAGGTCGGAAAGCTCAGTGGACCTGCGCAGCGGCGACCAAGTGGGGTCTTTAGGGGTGTCCCCCTTAACCTCTCAACAGCCTACCGCCACCAGGTTCTGGACTGGACAGACGCCGCTGGCGGGAGTGGGTGAGCGCATCTTCACCCAGGGAACACTAGCCCCAGCCTGCGGTGTGGATCCCCGCCCCTCCCGAGCTCCTGCTCTCCGGGGTCCGGGAAGAGCTGGAGGAGGAGGGCGGGCGGCGGCGGCGGAGGTACAGCTGGGGGGCGGGGGGCGCCGGCCGCCGCTCCGATTGGCTGCGCCGCCGCCCCCTGCTCGCGCCGCGTGCCCCCAGCCACGCGCCCAGCCCGCTCCCGCCCTCAGCCCCGGAGCTGGTTCCTGCAGGAGGGGGGACGCGCAGGGGCGGGACGCGTCTATCCGCTTCGCACCCGACCCGGGGCGCGCGAGGATAAAACCCTCGGCGGGGTGCGAGAACCCCGGGTCCGGCAGCCTCCGGAGCGCGGAGAGGCGGGGCCGGTCCCTCCGGCTGCCCGCGCCTCCGCCCCTCGGACCTGGCTGCCGGAGCGGGGTGCCCAGCGCGCGGGCACAGACGGCCAGAGCGCCGAGGCTGTACCTGCAGCCCAGCAATGAAGAGAGTCCGGGAGAATCCACTGGAGCTGGCGGAGACGTTTCCTGCGCCTGGGGTTGCTGCTGCCGCCGCGGCTGCTTAAAACTCCCAAAGTTGAGAGCCAGCGAGAGGCTGCCGCCCGCCGGGAGCTAGAGGGAAAGGAACTCGGAAGATGCAAGAGTGACAGCCAGAGACAGAACAGACGCACAGACCTTCGGAAGACACCACCGTCAGCGGCTTATCCCCAGAGCCCTTAGGGCTCCTCAGCTCTGTGAGTTGTGTTCTGGGCTGGTGGCTTGCTAAGTATTTCCGTTTAATTGTTTATAGCATGCGTTTGTGTATTTTTTTTTCCTTGTCAATTGGAGGGAATTAAAAAAAAAAAAAAAAGCAGGATGCACCTTAAAAAACACTGAGTTTCTGATATTGAGACGGTTGTATTGATAGACTGTGGCTGTGGATATCTGTAAGCAGGATTAACCCAAGAAAGATAGTATTTAACAGTAAAAGGGCTACGTAGGTTCCCAGGGCGAAATAAAACCTCCATTTCCAAAGTTACTGGAAAGAAAGCAATGTGTACCTCTTAAGGATTAACTGGTGGTAGTTACCTTTGCTTGTTTTACCACTCTTTAAATATTGATTGTTTACCAGGTTCACTGGTGGAAGGCTGAGCTGGTGGCAAAGGCGCCTGGAAGAGACTTAGAGGCGACCATGTCTTTGCGTTTACACACACTGCTCACCCTGCCTGGAGTTGTCAGACCCCGCTGCAGGGAACTGCTGTGTTTGTTGGTTATTACTGTGACTGTGAGCCCTGGTGCCTCAGGAGTGTGCCCCACAGCTTGCATCTGTGCCACTGACATCGTGAGCTGCACCAACAAAAACCTGTCCAAGGTGCCTGGGAACCTTTTCAGACTGATTAAGAGACTGGATCTGAGTTATAACAGAATTGGGCTTCTGGATTCTGAGTGGATTCCAGTATCGTTTGGAAAGCTGAACACCCTAATTATTCGTCATAACAACATCACCAGCATTTCCATGGGCAGTTTTTCCACAACTCCAAATTTGAAGTGTCTTGACTTATCATCCAATAAGCTTAAGACCGTGAAAAGTTCAGTGTTCCAAGAATTGAAGGTTCTGGAAGTGCTCCTACTTTATAACAATCACATTTCCTATCTCGATCCTTCAGCGTTTGGAGGTCTCTCCCAATTGCAAAAACTCTACTTAAGTGGAAACTTTCTCACACAGTTTCCCATGGATTTGTACGTAGGAAGGTTCAAACTGGCAGAACTGACGTTTCTAGACGTTTCTTATAACCGAATCCCCTTCCTGCCAATGCACCATATAAATTTAGTGCCAGGAAAGCAGCTGAGAGGCATCTACCTTCATGGAAACCCATTTGTCTGTGACTGTTCCCTTAACTCGTTGCTAATCTTTTGGTATCGTAGACACTTTAGCTCAGTGATGGATTTTAAGAATGACTATACCTGTCTCCTGTGGTCTGACTCTACGCACTCCCATCAGGTGCTTCTGCTCCAGGATAGCTTTATGAATTGCTCTGACAGTATCATCAATGGCTCCTTCCGTGCACTTGGCTTTATTCATGAGGCTCAAGTCGGGGAAAGGCTGATTGTTCACTGTGACAGCAAGACTGGTAGTTCAAATACTGATTTCATGTGGGTCAGTCCAGATAACATACAGCTGGAGCCAGACAAAGAGGTGAAAAACTTTCATGTGTTTCACAATGGAAGCCTGGTTATAGAAAGCCCTCGTTTTGAGGATGCTGGAGTGTATTCCTGTATTGCGATGAACAGGCAACGCCTGTTAAATGAAACTGTGGATGTCACAATAAACGTGAGCAATTTCACTGTAAACAGATCCCATGCCCATGAAGCATTTAACACAGCTTTTACCACTCTTGCCGCCTGTGTGGCCAGCATCGTTTTGGTACTTTTGTACCTGTATCTGACACCGTGTCCCTGCAGGTGTAAAGCAAAGAGACAAAAAAATGTGCTAAACCAAAGCAATGCCCATTCGTCTATTCTCAGTCCCGGCCCAGCTAGTGATGCCCCTACTGATGAACGGAAGGCAGGTGCAGGTAAAAGAGTGGTGTTTTTGGAACCCCTGAAGGATACTGCAGCAGGGCAGAATGGGAAAGTCAGGCTCTTTCCCAGTGAAACGGTTATAGCTGAGGGCATCTTAAAGTCCACGAGGGTGAAATCTGACTCAGATTCAGTCAATTCAGTGTTTTCAGATACACCCTTTGTGGCATCCACTTAGTTTTGTGCCTGTATTTCTATGATCTTTAACTTTGTGTGTGGCCTACAAAAGAAACAGCAGGACAGAAATGGTTTTTTGGTTTTTGAAATATAACCAAATGGTCTCTAAATGGTTGATAGGAAACGTAGTATAGCCCTTTGGTTTCTCAATGTGCCAGAGAAAGATAGGGTTGTTCTCCAAAGTTAAAGTTCTAGTTAATGATAGCAAGTCTTTAGCACCACTGATCATTTCAAAGCTGGCCTAGAGGTGATTTAACTGACATTGTCCTTTTATTCAGGATTCTTGAAAGAAAAATTAAATTTTGTGCATTGGTATTCTTTAACTTAGTAGGACAAAAGTTGAGTCATTTTCAAGAAAAGCATTAGTGCCCTATTTCATTTAGAAGAACCAAACAGCAGTTATTTATAAAGCATAAAATAAAGTTAGATTTGGGACTAATTCAGCTAAATTCATCATTTCAGACCAGAGTAAACGGACTTCACTGATAAAATTTACTTAGAAGTGCTGCGTCCCTCATCATGTTAGATAAATAGCGCAATAAAAGTACATTTGTTTGACCATCTTTTCATGTTGTAAATTTCCTATCCTTGAAAAGATCTTATTGAAAGTTTAAAGTCATCCTTATTTGTTGCCATAAACATGTGGATGTCAATACCAAAATGTCTTCTTAAAGCTTTGTTCTAGTAGACTAATATTTGTTCATATGCTTGTGTGTATGTAACTCTTAAATTATATGAACTATTAAATTGTGCTTTGAACATATGACATAATGTAAGTATATGTATTCTATGACTTGATGCTCTGTTTTATTTGGCTATTTAAAAACATAAATCTAAGATGTTATATGTGATCAGATCTTTCTACTTTGTGTAAAGCACTGGCTATAGCAAATATCTCTCCAGAGTTCTTGGAGTTACAGTATAGTTTATTTTTTTTTTAAGGGTAAAAAAGGCTCTAAAGTGTTCTACACCAATTTATACCTTCTATATCACATTTTACTCTGATACCATTATGCACTTCAACCAGCTTTGGAAGATACGAAATCTCCAGTTTTGTAACATGTCAGAACCCAGGAGACTTGCTTCTTATCCCCATATCTGCTATGAGGTAATCGAGTACTCACTCTGGACCTAGGTTTTCCTCAGCTATAAAATGAAAGTTTCAGACTAGGTGATGTATAGGTTCCTTCCCACACTGGAAGTGATAACTTCCTGGTGGTCTTAGCTCTATCACAGGCTTGCACTGGCTCTGAAACTGTACTACCTACCAGTGGCATATAAGAATGAGGTTAAGATAGACTAGCATATCACTGCATAGCCCAAAAGGACATTTTGGATCATGAAGTCCAGCAACTTCCCTTTCTCAAGAATAATTTAAAGCCCAGAGAGGGTTGTGTGTTGTCTAAGGCCACAGAGTGAATAAGTAAGTGGGATAGAAGGAGAGTTCAGGTTCAAGATTCTTCCTGGTGAAGGTAAGAGAGTCAAAGAATGTCATTTTTAACAGTGGGCAGAGAAGGAGCCAAAGAATGAGACAAAAGAGTAGTCAGAAAATATCAAAGGAGAATCAGGGTTATGTTGCCCCTAGTGAAGAGAGAAGAGAATTAAAAAAAAAAAAAAAAATGGAAATGGGCAACAGTGGCAAATGCTGCAGAGAAGTAGATGAGGAGAGAGACTGCCTTTGTCAATGGTAGTTTTGGGGGAATGGTGGACACCTGATAATAGCTGAATAAGCACCAAGACAGGCTCCCAGTGGCAGACACTGGTCGATAGGAGATTATGGAGTGAGCGAGTGGCCAGGATGCATCCCTTAGAGAGTAGGATGCAGAGCCACTGCTCAGTAGCTTTGAAAATTCCTTTTTGCATGGTATTAAAAAAATTACTACCTCTGCCTTTTAAACTCAGACCTCTCACATTAGATAAGATCCTTCAGACCCATATATGTTACAGGCAAACATTTTATTCCAGTTACTGCCATTGATGTAATTAACAAGAATTCTGTGATTAGTATGACCTTTGAAATCATCCTTCCTTCCTCCTCCTTCAGAAGTTTCTGAACTTCCTCTAGGAAGTTTCCTAGAGAAACTCAGACTCAGAGATGCTGTGATTTGTTCAGCTTTATACAGCTGATCGGGACACAAGGAAAAACTGTTAAACCACTGACACTCTCTAGCAACGAGAAAGGCTTCATCCGGAGGCCATGATGACCCTGACTTCCGGGGTGCAAAGAGTAGGACCCAGATGAAGGCAGACAGAGATGTTGCAGAGTGGATCTCTGCATTGAACCTTTCTGGACAGGATCTTGAAAATTCTTCAGTCCTCAAATCCTTTATCCTAAGAAATGCATGTTGCATTTGGCAGGGGAACATGGATAGTGCTATGAGCGGAGAGTTTGTAGAGCCTTATTTTGGCTGGTCCTAATACTCCTTGGGTAAAGGACAGGCTGAACTGAGATCAAAACTAAAATAATCAAAGCAAAAGAAAATTTAAAAAAAAATCCTGAATACTGAAAAGAAAGGTGAATTTTGAGCAAAAGTGGAAAGGTATGGTGATGAAAAAGCATGAAAACTGAATATTATTATGTGAAATTACAGGAACAAAACTAATTTGTGCTTTATAAATTTGTCTCACACAAAACTTTTATGTAATTTTCCTTCCAAATAATAATCTGGATTTATGTAACTGGATTATTCTTTTAAACTACTTAGAATTTTTCATTTCATAGTTGTGAGAGAGGTGGCTACTCTAGAGAAACCAAGCAAAGATCACAGACATGAAATTTTCCTGGGCTTAGAGTATTTTTCACTTTAATTAGAAGATACTAGTTTGTGATAATATACTAATTAATCATGAGTTAAAATTTTTAAATACACTTATAAGATTTATAATCTGAAAGAATGGCCCAAAACATTTTCTTATTTATAGTTAACTTCTGCATTAATCCTCACTGGCTGGGAGAGATTTAAATACATTTATTTTTAGCTTTAATTGTTTGATTTTTTTTGCCCAGAAAAAAAGTTTTTTTATTTTTCTAAAATGTTAATCAGAAGGGATGTAGATGAAATTTATGGGGGTGGAAATGTAAGAAAGACAAGAAGACACACTGTCAGTTCAAATTCTAAAAAGACATCTGATTTGAATCAACCTGCTAAGCACTGTTAAAACAAGATACAGACTAAACATCATAACTTTTCCACTGCCATAACTGCTGGTTGGTTACCATCACCTTTCAGTGTCATCTGGTTTACCTAGTGATCTAGCAATCAGTCTAAAACCAGGAAAAGTTAGATAAGCAAGGGTTTTTAGCAGATATCCTCCTTCCTTAACCAGAGATCTGCTTCAGACGGTCTGGGGTAAGGTCTACATATCATATTTTAAAAAAAAAATTTCCGTATTATTCTGATTCTGCCTATTTTGATGAAATCCATCCTAAAATGAGACCATGGCAAATTTTGTGTTTGGACTATGTCAAAATACATTATTATTATTTGCCACTGGATTTATTAGTAAAAAGAAGAATCTTGGTGCTCTTCAAAAAAAAAATTCTAATGTCGTAAAAACAAATTAGTTTGATTCTCTGACACTAAATGAACTCTAAACTGTTGGCTGTAAGTTATGATTTATATTTTGCTAAGTTATGAAATACAGAATAATTGTTTAATATAACTAAATCTCTGATTATTTTTGGTTGAAAAGCAACTATGACAGCCTTGGAGCTTTCAAATTTGATTAGATCATAATAAAGCGAGGGCATTTTCCAAGGATGTTTGAGTGCAGATTTTATTTACTAAGAACTAAATTCCTTTGTTTTTTTCAATATATGAGAATAATGAGAGTGCTAAGATTTTTTTTTCATGGTTCCTTCATCCTTCTCTGCCCCAAAGCCAGCCCCTAAAGCCATAATTGTTATTTTTTACACTATGAAAGTTAGTGCAAAAAGGTGATGACTAGTTGGCCCCTGCAAATATTATTGGATGGCAATATATAACAAGTAGATCTAAAAACTCTTACAATAACCTCCTGAATAATTGAGAGGACTGCTTATAGGACCATTGTTGCCTGTGGGTAGATTCCAGGAAGGGCAGTATTTACAGCGAGGAGCAGAGTCAGCAGCGTATAGGAAAACAGGCCCTTTCTAAACTACAAAATTTGATATATATGGCATTTATTGTGGCTTTAATTTAGTAAGTACCTACTTAGTGTCAAGCACACTGTGAGAGGTGGTGTTTATTTATTATCAATTCTCATCACAGCAGCCCTGAAAGATGGTATTACCTCCAGTTACAGATAGGAAAAAGAGGCTCAAAAGGGAGAAATAATTTTCTTGAGTGACTCAGCTAATAAGCAGTTGTTAATCTTGATAATCATTTAAAAAAATATCTCTGCACAGTATTCTTATGGGTGTTCTACCAATAGAATGACTTCGTAAAGCATGGGTCGTAAATAAACTTTCTATAAATGTCAGAGTATGAATGAATGAATACTCACAGCAAATCTGGGAGAAGAGGAAGAGTAGGTCAGGGGATCATAAGTCATTCAAGCATAATAAAGGTGGAAATTATTATTTTTTCCACTGTAAAACACAGCATGTCACAATTAGCAGAATTGGAACTCTGAGAAGATTGAAATTTAATAGACCAGGCCTCCTCCAGTGTACTGGCTCTTCTTAGTCAGTTGCCTCTCACACATGAAATTGCTTAATATGCAAAATAAATATCTACCTTATAATCATGAGCTACATATTCAAGATATGTAAATGAATAAATTCAATATTTTTTAAAATTAAAAATGACCTAAATTTATAGGGTAAATAGTTCTATTGGAGGGGATCTCTAATAATTTGTTTTACATTTCTGGAAGAGTGGTAGGTGCAATGCAGGCCCCAGAGGGGATTTTCCAACTAATTTTAAAATTAAATTTCTCAAAATAATTTTAAAATTATTTCACAAGGCAGCTTCACTAGCTTACCTGATTGAACTTCTCTATTTGATAATATGTCAGCTGAGTATCAAATATCATGTTCACAGGGAATTTTGTAGTGTCTATAGGATCTTAGTGTCATAGAGTCAAGTATCATAGGATCAAGGGTCAAACCCCTGGCAATGAATAGCCAGTGGTAACTAAGAAGATTATTGAGCTTTGCTAAGATACTGTGGAAGCCATAAACATTGTGTAATAACCACTCTCTCCTTAAAGGAGATTACAGCATGACTGAGAGATGAAATAAGTAAACCTAAAACAATTCAAGAGTAAAAATTGATTTGTCTACTGGTGACTATCCTGACAAATAGGAAGTGAGAAGAGGAAGAAAAGTGACAGAGACCTTGCTTTAACCAACTAGGCTAATGGCACAGGTCTGGACACTAGATAGCCATCTCATGGATACCCCGAATGCTGCATTAGCTGGAATCCTTACTTGCAGGAAGCTGTTATCTGTAAAGAGGTGGTACAGGCTAGTTAATAGTGCTCTGATAGGAATATCGAGAATTCTATTTATAATGCCACTGCTGATCGATCATTTGTGATCAAATCTAGGAGAGAAAGAGACCTTAAAATTTCACAGTGATCCTCTATCTACACTCACAGCCAGAAAACTCACCCCCATCACAGTTAGGATGAAGGCTTCTGAATGTGTCCTAGCCACATCATGAGAAATGAGAAAAACAACAATAACGGTAACAATATTTTTATATGTAAGCTCTATACTTTATTTTTTCTTATTCCTATGAGGCAGTTATTATTTTTACATTCGTTTTACAGATGGGAGAACTGGGACATAGGAACGTTAAGTGATTTGCCCAAAGAATGTGTAGTAAAGGAGTCAGGCTTTGAATCCAGTTTTGTCTGGATACATCAAAATTCGATCTCTTATTGTCTATCCTATAATACAGAATTATAATACTTTTCCGCTTCATAAGAGGGCTTTGCTCATCATGCCCCTTCGTCCTTCTGCCTCCTTTTACCTGGCTGCTACCTACCTTTCCTTCAGTGCCCTGGCTCTGCTTTCAAAACTGTGCTTCATAGCCTTGTCCCAAAGCAATTCTCCCCTGAGCCTAGCAGCATTTTTAAATTAAAAATGACCTAAATTATCTCTTACAGGGATGCTTTGGCCTGTAACTAATGCTGGCTTTCTTGTTCTGCCTCTTTTTACTTTCTCCATCTTCCTGACCAGCTCCTTAGCTATTAGAGAAGATATCTTCTATCTCTTTATCCAGCACCTAGCATATAGTAGGTGCTTGTATGTCTTACTTTTTCAATTACATTCACTCATTTGTTCAACATACCGAGCTTGACCTGGAGGTGAAAGATGATCAAGCTACTCCTAGGCTTTGAAGAGAGGCAGACATAGAGTTTTATCATGAGGCAAATGTGCTGATCTAGAAATGCCCAAAGACAGGAAGGTTAGGGGAAGACTCCTGGAAGAACAAATGCCTGAGCAGAGGCTTCAAGAAGGTCTCTATGTTTAGAGAGGCCTAGTTTTTACACAGTGGGACATGCAGACACGATGGAAGTGAGATAGCACATGTACCCTGGCTCTGTGGGGATTTAGCTAAAGTGGCTGTAGGAAACAAGGACATCGGTGCCTGTGGAACTGCCTTATAATGGGACCCTTTGGTAGCTTGATCACTGTGGACAGGGTCCAGTGTGAACTTTCCTCATTTCATGTTCTACTCTGCACTGAAAATATAGCTGCAATGTAGTCCGAGTTCACAGCTCTTCAGGAGGAACATATTAAAATGGCTTGTGCATATAGCATATTTTATAGGTTAAAAAGAGTTAGAAATATTAGCTTCTCTCATGTAACAACATGGGTTTAACATGGTAATGATGAAATAATCCTACTTAATTCAGTTATCACTCTATAAACCAAGAAATGTCTTAGAGCTAATGTTTATCCAAGCCCCACTGTAATTAAATCTATACTGCTAGCCTAGATATTGATTTGACTAAACCGGTTTTATAAGAGTAATTAGGGAGGAGAGAGAAAAAAAGATGTGATTTTCAAAAGAAAAAAAAAATGCATCAGACTTACTTGCAGAATTAAATAATAACAGTTCAGGCTTCTTATTGGGCATTTGTGGGCATTTTTGACACAACCCTGCTTGGTTAAATATTTTTGCACAGCATTCATGCTTGAGTGAATGTTTCTCAAAATCTAGACTTATAGAGCTATTGAAAAATTTTTTTATCTTTTTTTTTTTTTTAACTATATCCCTTTTTCTAAAGAAAAGCATCTTGCCTAAGGTGGAAACATAATGAAAGGTCTGTGATGTGAAAGCCTGAGAAAAGTTGTTTACTTTTTAATTTGTTCCCAGTTTTTAATATTCATACTTAATTACAACCTTAGGGAAGCCTTCAGCTCTCAATCTGACCTACTTCAAATCGGTGGAGAACACAGCAAATATCTCCCCTAAGCAACCACTTATAATAACTTTGGCTTTTTCCTAAAACCCAAAGGAAATGTGGTTCTTGATCTTGGGCCAAGTTTGTCAGGAACTATTTGTGTTAATAAAACTTATTCATATAAGGATTCAATTGAAAAATCATATCCTTAATTATAACATAAAATTTGTAATAAAGACCTTAAAGAGAACTTTAGTTAGCTATGTAGCATGTAATGATTTGAATGACAAATGTTAAATACATTTTTTTTCTTGTTTAATTGACCAACATTAAGTATCTTAGGAATTTGGCAGGGTTTTTGAAAATGAAATCATATGCGGCCCCACACAGGGTCTGAGATTTCCCTAAGGAACTGGGCTTAGGCATTGTTCTTTAGGAATTTTTCTACTTGTAATGATAGGGTAGCTGACTGACTCCATTGCTATTTGCCACTAGGTATTCTCCAACTCCATTTGTTTTAAGTACCTCATGCTCAAGAGAAATGGGAAAGTCATCTACTAGTGACAAACATACCATCCATCTCTTGAATTTAGGGGCAGTTGCCAGGAGTCTTGCCAGGCAATGAAGTCTCTTCCCACAGGGTCTAAAGATTTAGAGGAGATGGAGGCAGAGGCATTTACGGAAAGTTTTTCCTGGTTACGTCTTCATCTCCTCTACTTATTTCTGGAAAATGCTTGGAACACGTGTGTATTACTTGCTATCAAACCACTGTAAAGATACTCAGCAATAGAAGCTCACCCTCAAGCCCATACTCTCTCTTGAGGGCATTACTGATCCCTGGAAAGTGCCAGGCGCTGAGCACTTGACTATCTATAGGCATTTCCATGCAACAAATTTATATTTGACCTAGAAATGCCTTCTGGATTATTGCATAAACATGGTTCTTCCCATGGCCTTTCTCATCTTGGTCAGATGGCAACTCTATCGTTCTAATTGCTCAGGCCCAAAACTTTGGTGTCATACCTCACATCTGATCTGTGAGAAAATTGCCTTAGCTCTACCTTCAAAATACATACGGTATGCGGACGGGCTGGGTGGCACGTGGTGGCGCCGCTGACAGCCCCGTGTGTAGGCGCACTTCGAGGACCCCTGCTCGTTGCAGGCCACCAAGGTGAGCTGCTGTCGGAGCCTCCATCCCTCTCCCCTCCCCATGCTCTCATCTCAATCCTCAGAATCCCTTGGCCCATCCTACCCCCTCCTGGTCTCTCTCGGCCTCTCAGTCTCTTAGAAGCCTCTAACCCCAATCCTGAGTGTCCTGCACTCCTCTGAAAACATTTCCTTCTTCTGGCCATCCCCAGATCCTCAAAAGACCCCAGGTCACTACAAACCCCACTCTGCTTCTCTAGGCCATCCCAGACTCTTAAAAACTTCCTCCTGGTCTCCTCTGAACAACCTCACCTGCACCTTTCCTGGACCCCTCCAGAAGCCCTTTCCCCAACCCTCAGAACCATATGAACCACTCTGAACCCCTTCACACCTCTCTTGGCTGATCTTCAGACCTTTCGATGGCCCCTCACCAGCTCTCAGTCCCTCAGGCTCTCTCAACACCTCCTTGATTCTCCTTTTGGCCCTCTCGCTGCCTCCACCCCAAGTTTGAATCTCCTAGCTATTTTTGAACCCCCCTACCCTCACAGCCTCAGAAGACTCCTCCACCCCAACCTCAGAGCCTCCTGGACAGCTCTGAATCTCCAAGCCACTTGCTTTGGCTAGGGCAGTTCCCCTCCCCCTCACTGCAACAATGAGTCTCTGGACATTTTCCCTCCTGGGACCCTCCAGACCGCTCTGTGTTCACATCCCTTCTGCATCCTCCATACCAACTGCCATCCCAAGACTCTCCCTATAAAGCTCCAGACTTCCCCAAGCCTTTCACACTCCTTCCCAGTGTCTCCAGAAGAGTCCTGAGCCCCTAATATTTCTGTCCTCTCCAGAACCTCCCATACACTCTTCAGAATTGCTTCCTCCTCACCCATAGATTCTCCTAGCTTTGCCCTTCCATCCTTTAACTGTACAGCCCACAGTCTCTCTCTCTACAGCCTTCCCCTAGCCTTCCAGCCCCTTTTCTAGATAATAAACGACTTTCCTTACTCTTCCCAAAAAAAAAATACATCCCGTGTCTGACCGCTTCTCACTACTTGCACCCCATCCTCATCCAAGCCACCAGCAACCCTCACTGGATTACTGCAGTGGCCTTGCTGGTCTCCCTGCTGCCACCCTGGCCCTCCTAGGGTCTATTCTTAAAACTACAGCCACATGATCCTATTCATAAGCCAGCTCCTGCTCTTTATCTGCTCAGAACCATCAGACTCAGTGTCTCTCAACCCCTGACTACTCTCTGGAGGCACATATGGAGATTTCAAAACCATTCTCAGGTCCCATCCAAAGTTCATCTTCCCTATCTCCCTTTCTGTTTTATTTTTCTCTATCTCCTTTATCACCATCTTATACCCTAAATTTTACTTACTAGGGAAGTTCCACAAGGGCAGGAATGTTTATCAGTTTTGTTTGGTGTTGTATTCCTAGTGCTGAGAACAGAACCTGGCCTAGCAAATATTTATCTAGTGAATGAAATATGCTCGGGAAGGAGCTGGAGGACTGCCCACTGTAATGAACTCTGGAAAGGCGACCACAGGCACATACTGTTGACGATATGACTGATTTCCATGTGGCACATTTTCTGCTTTGTCCCATGGTTTGTAATGCTGTTCTTCACTCCCCAAAAGGACACAGGAATGGTTTGGCCATATCTGGTGATGAATAAACTGTGTAAATACATCTAAGTGCCCATTTCTCATATATTTCCCACTTGTTTAAGGCCTCTTGTTTGATATTTATGAAAAGATGTCATGCTGAGTACTTGAGAAGCAGGAAGGAAGCCTGTGTGTCTCCTCTAAGCATCTGCTAACAGAGTAATGCCAATTAGCGTATGTCGAGGGCCTGAAAAAAATCAGAATGTCTTAAAAGGTATTAGGCAGTAGGCCTGACACAAATCTAATAAGCTGTCTCCTACCTTTAGACTAGGTTTTTTGGAATCTAGTTCTGTCAGGAGAAATTCTGACTGCTTTAGGGAATAAATGACGGAGATGCTGTGTTTACTCAGAGACATCTGAGTGCAGTCAAAGATGACCTCTGTAGAGGTCCTGTGGTCTGACAGGCCAATTAGCTGTGCTTCTTGTCAATACATAGAAACTTCCAGCAACTTCCATGGCAATGTATTTTCTAAATTATTTCCTGCTATGAATTAAAAATTACATTACCATGAAGAAAACCAGGCAAAAGAAAAAATCCAAAGTGGGTGGGGTACATAACATAAGGGTTGGCCACTCAGAATATCTGCCTACTCCAGGTGAGAATCAAATATGTAACATTGGATGTGAAGTGCTTTTGTGAACTGTGAAATGCAAGATGATAGTTATGAGGATCTCTGATTACTATGCTATACAACTGAAACTGGTATATTATTGTATGTCAACTGCAATCGAAAAAAAAACTTATTGAATTGTACAATGTAAATACAAGCAACTAATTGTTATATTTCAATAAAGCTGGAAAAAAAATGGCAACTAGGCCAATTTCAGTGGTTCACACGTGGGTCACACCTGCTGAGTGGCTCTCACTTTCATCAGTGTTTTCCAGAGCAACTACTGTTCCTCTCCTCTATTAGGACCCCTCTTTCCTTTCCATCGAGAATCCTTGCAGTATTAAGCCTGAGAGAACAGGGTAACTCATTGTTTTCAGTAGGTTACTGCTCTTGCCATATTACGTTCTCTATTGTAAATCTTTTTTTTTTCAGATCTGTTCCATTGTTATCTCATGAACCTATTTTCCACTATTAATAATAACATTGATGAATAAGAATTGACAATGAAAAATAAATAGCTAAAATTTTTTGAGCACTTACCAGGCGCCAGCCACTGTTTTTAGAGCTCTCCATGAGCTAATCCTCATGACAACCTCTGAGTTAGGGATCTCTGTGAAAGCCACTCGATCTATGAGCAAATCCAAGCACTGAGAGATTTAGAAACTTGCCCAGCAGCAAGCTGGTCAGTAGCAGAGCCAGTATTCATATACATTGTATCAGTTAGTCTAGACAAAAACACACTGAAGTAAGTATTGTTGCTCCGTTTTACATAGGAGAAAATTGAAAGAAATTAATAAGTCACCTAAGGTCATGTGGCTATTAAGTAGGTTATTCACATCAGAACCTAAGTTTGTCTGCTTTGAAAGCCCTTGGCTATGCTTTAATTGGCTTCTTGGGTAAAGCCCACATTTTTTGATTCATTATTAATATTCTAAATTTGGTATTACCATAGCCTATGCTGGAAGTAGGCATCCAGATATTACTAGGTGTTAGATAAAGATGGTATAATTTTTAACTTCACTTAAAGAAAAAATAGCCAATCATCAAAATCTGAGCAGTGGCACATTAAAATTGCAAAGAGTGACTGCTGTGGTCCCTGGTGACTGTGGTTTGTGTGCTTGGCATAGTGCCAGTGTGTGGCTTACATAATCTCAAAGAAGTATACCAACCTTGTAAGTTAGGCATCAATAGATATATTTTCAGGTGGGAAAAAATGCCTGAGGTTTACATAACATAGCTAGTAGGTAGCCCAGATGAGATGTGATTCCATGTCTCTTGATCCAAAGCCTGTGCTTGGCCTACTGTCTACTCTCTACCAGTGGTCAGTGCAAAGGCAATGTGCTGCCAGATACCTAGACAATTTAGTCGCACCAATCTCCCCACCCCTTTATACTAAAAGAATTAAGAATGCTTGTCATTGCATTGGTGAACTTGAGGGATGTGACCTCAAGGACCAAATCCCTACCTGAGCTTGTCTGAATCAATTTATCAGAGACAGCAGGTTCTCTGGTCCTAGCCAGCCATCTCAGGAAAAGAAGCTACTCTTAGCCACTAGGAAGACCCTTTAAGATTGAAGATATTCATTATAAACCTAACATTTCTGTTGGAAAAACAATTCTGAGCGCATAGCCTACACATGGCAGGTCTAGCAGCACCTTTGAAACCGATGCCAAAAAGTAGATACTGAAGTTTTATGGCCCACAGGCTCTTTTTCCTTACAAATGTATTATGATTATTTATGCATCATTTTAAATGTTCACATTCAACTTACTTTCTGGCAACTTCCAGAAAGTATTTACTGACAGCTGGATAAAATTAACAGAATGTGTCCAATAAAAATGTTTCTGGAAATAGGAGCAGCATTATCATTTTGACAGCGATGACAAAATTTGTGTTCATTCATATTACTCATGTTTATAGTGTAGTGTTTGGTTTTGTTCTCATGGAAAAAAAACCCACTGAATTTGGCACTGAGTATTAAGTCAGTTCTTTTAAATTTTTTCTCTTCTTTTCCCATGTCTCTTTTTTCTCCTTTTTTTCTCTTTCTCCTTCTCAACTGTCTCTCTCTGTCTCATTTTTTTCTTTCTCTTTTCTTTTTAAATTAAATTATTAACTGTTTTATAATAATTTTAGTTCTAGTCGAGAAAAGCTTTAATATCACTCTCCTAGACTAACATATTCTTTAGAATCTCATAGTTTGAAGTCTGCTAGTATGTGCCATTTATAGTCTAAAAACATGTTTTATCATTCAGCTCAATTTCTAACATTAGATTTAAATCATTGCTATCATCAGTCTTTCTTAAGTGGTACATATCCAGTAGGGATTACCTTTCTGTGTTACTCCTAAAGCTGACACCATTTCAGTAAATGTCATCTTAACGAGAGGAGGAAGGAGATAATCACATTCAATTCACCCAACCTCCATTTTATCTAACCTTAAATGTTCCTTTAGGCATCATAAAAAAAAATCCCATAATATAATTATAACTCACATTCAGAATTATGATAGCTAATATGTTCCTGAGAAATAACTGTATAATCTTAAACTAGGTTTGCAAAATATATAGATCATTAGCACATTATTACTCAGATTTTTTTTTTTTTTTTAATGGCAAGAATATTTGTCGACTGACTGACATAATGCAACAGCATGAAGTTCTTCCATCGTTGTAGGTCTGGGCATTTAATCCAGGTGTTCCTATTTTCAATCTAAAGGTTTTAAAAAGCCTTTAAAAATAATAACAGAAACAACATTAATTCAATCTTTCCCAGTCTTAAAGTAGTTTTAAAAAATTAAAAATCCCTAGTTTAATTATTAGCCAAAGATGATTCATACCATTAAGAGGCACTTTCCCTAATGCAAACTATTGGTTTTGTGGCACACAGAATAAGAATCTTTCTCCAAAGCATTTGAATTTGATAAACAAGATTTTACACAACAGAACATTCTCTTAAACAACATATTGTTTTCTCAGAAGACAAAAAGCTTTCATAGAGTTTTTTTTTTCTTTTTAAATTATTGCATTTTACATTTTAAAATATTGACTAAATTATTTTTTGAGAATATGATTATCTAGAATAGCATTGATATATATTTAAACACTAAGCATTTAAACAGGCACTGGCTTTGGTGAAATATTACAGCAACAAATAGTTTTCTTTCCAAACATATTTCCTAGGTCAGTCTATATCTCAGTAATTTTCAGATCAGGATATTAAAATTGCAGCTCTTAAAATTATTTTTATCTGCTCCTTCAGCTCTTCTGGCTTTTCTTTGGCATCACTGTGACATTGAATTTTCAGTCTTTGGGGACCCTGTGCATGACCTGTCATCTAATAATCATAATTAAAAATAATTCCTTTCGCTTTACATTTAAGTTCCCTAAACTGTGTTAGGGAACCGTGTTAGTCTGAAGTAGGGAAATTAGATGCAGAACTCAATTTTGTCTTGCATAAAACACATTTAGTACTGCATTCAAAATTCTCCTTGCACTGGCTCCAGGCAATTTTTCCAGTGTTTACTACCACAATTTTCTGTCTACACAGTGCATTCCAGTTTGGCCTACTCAGTGTCCTTAAAGAGGCAGTTGAATGTTCTCACTAGCAATTTTAGGATCTATAAACTGATAATTTATAGATCCTTAAAAAACAAACAAAAATCCCACTTCTATGAAACCATCTTTGATCTCATTCATTTATTCAGATGTTAAAGCAACATTTTCTGAAACAGTTCTGATTTAAGCCCTCCTTAAAAGATCCTTCTGTTGATTATAGCTATTCTAACAGGTGTGAGATGGTATCTCATTGTGGTTTTGATTTGCATTTTCCTAATAGCTAAGGATGTTGAGTATCTTTTCACTCCTTTAGGGAGAAGTGTGTCTGTTTAGGTTTTCTGCCCATTTTTTGACTGGATCATTTGTTATTTTGTTGTTATTGAGTTGTATGAGTTCTTTGTATATTTTCGATATTAGGCCCTTATCGGAGATATTGTTTGCAAATATATTTTCCCATTCAGACAGCTGTCTTTTTACCTTGTTGATGGTTTCTTTTGCTGAGCAGAATCTTTTTAGTTTGATGTAGTCCCATTCATTTATTTTTTCTTTTACTTCTCTTGCTTTTGAGGTCAAATTCATAAAATTCTCTTTAAGTCAAAGGTCCTTGAGTTTAGTTCCTATGTTTTCTTCTATGTATTTTATTGTTTCAGATTTTATATTCAGGTCCTTAATCCATTTTGAGTTAATTTTGGTGTGTGGTGATAGACAACAGTCTAGTTTCATTCTTTTGCAGGTGGCTTTCCAGTTTTCCCAGCATCATTTATTGAAGAGGCTTTCCTTTCTCTACTGTATGTTTTTGGCTTTTTTTGTCAAAAGTTATTTGCCCATATAAATATGGGTTTACTTCTGGACTCTCGATTCTATTCCACCGGTCCGTGTGTCTGTTTTGCTGCCTATATGATACCATTTTGATTGCTGTCACTTTGTAGTATAATTTGAAGTTGTTACAATAGCTATAATCAACAGGACAAGTAATAACAAATGCTGGAGAGGATACAGAGAAATAGGAACCCTCATACACTGCAGGTGGGACTGCAAATTGGTACAGCCACTGTGGAAAATAGTATGGAGATTCCTCAAAAAACTAAGAATTGATCTACCATATGATTCAGCAATCCCTCTACTGGGTATTTACCCCCAGGACTTGAAAACTCATATCTGTAAAGATATTTGCACACCAATGTTCATAGCAGCATAAAGATTATTTTGAGCTGAAGGCAATTGAGAAGAAGCAGATATAAGAAAAGCTCTCTGTCCTTCCTGATATGCCTAAAAGCAGGACATAAATTTGTAAGGTGTTCCCATTTCCCTCTCTACCCAGAAAGACAGAAATAAATCACCAGAGACAACTATGGGTCCTATCAGCCCAAAGAGAACCCCAGAAGAATTTACATAACAAACTTTACTAACTAGTCCTGATGTACCATTAGTTCTCCCTTTTCACAATTTATTGCCCTAGAAACTAAGTCCTTTTCCCTTATTTTGTAACTTCTCTAAAAATGTATTTTTCTTTTATTAAAATGGTATACAAGCCCAAATTCTAACCACCCCTTTGAGTTACCCATCACTGAGTACTCCCAAGTGTGTGCATGCTGCACATGTTAATACACTTTTGTTTGTTTTTCTCTTGCTAATCTGTCTTTTGTTACTCTAATTTGCAGGGCCCCAGGCAATGAACCTAAGACGGGTAGAGGGAAAATAATTTTTTTCCTCCTACATAATTTAGAAAGAAATTTCTAACAATGGTGAGGAGTAGCAGACTAGTTAGGGTACTGTAAGAGTAATCTAAGAAAGAGATGATGAAGACCAGAACTGAGATATAGTAATGAAGATGGGAAGGAGATAGAGTTGGGAGTTGTTAAAATGCTGAGATTGACAGATTACTATCTGATCAGATAGAAGAAGGTAGAAGAGAAGAAAGCATGAAGACTTACTTCCTGATTTATAATCTGGGTGGTACAATAAAGGATGGTGCTGTTCTCTAGATGGGGGATATGTTAGAGGGAGAAGAAAAGGAGTTTCATTTGGACATGCTGAGTTTGAGTATTCTATGTGGCATCAAAAAAGAAACAACTACTACAAAAATGGATGAAGATGCCTGGAACTAAGAAGAAAGAGCTGAGTCAGGGATTTAGATTTTGTTGGTTAGTCAGCATTTAGTTAGTAGTTCAAACCATGCTGTTAGATAGGTAACCATGAGTGACAGGAGCAAAGGCCCAGCTCTGTAACCATAGAAATAACAACACTGACAGCCCAACTCAAAAGGCTGTCCCTAGGACCTACCTCCCAGAAAAAAGTCATTTTTCAATTAACAATACCCCTACATCCTGGAGTACAAGGAAATAATGTAATTGACCATAGCATAGCAACCAGTTAAGGCCAGCGACAAACGTTTGTGCAGTAAGGCATACTCTGACCTTCTTTTCAACTCGGCCTCATTATACCATTATAATGTCATGCATATGCCTGAAAGTTCATGAATTTAATTATAACAGACTGAATTCTAGGAAAGTTTATGTGCAGTTGACAATAGGTTATAAAACAGCCAACTGTCAGTCAAAATGGTCTCACACATCAGTCAGGTAGCACCATCTTTGGAACCTCCTATCACAGCCCAGATATAAGACAGACCTCCCCACCTCTACAAAGCTATAGCCTTCTCTGGTGTAGCCCATTTCTTTCTTGAAATATACTTAAATAAATCTTTTCCTAATCTTGGCTGATCTGTACTTTTTTACTGCATTGATGGAAAGAACTGAGTCCCACCCAGTGCCACTGGGGCAGCAATGGACTTAGATAGCCCCCAACAATGACAATGGGAGTAGATAAAACAAATCAGAGACTATGTGTAGCAAGAGAAGAGAAGAGGGTAGAACAGGAAACAGTAGTATTTAAGTAGTTAGAAGAGCAGGAGCCAGAAAAGGAGGTGCCAAAGAGGAAAGAGCCAAAGCAGAGGAGGAGGATAGAATCGCAGGAGCCAAATGAGAAAGAAGAGACAATGTCTAGCAGGGCCAAATGTGTCAGAACAAGGAAGAGAAAGCCTGCAAACATTCGCTGGGCTTAGAAGCAGGTGACCTTGGCATGGGTAGTTAAGTGGAACAGGAAGACCTGTGACTGCAGGTTTAGGAAAGCGTGAGAAATAAGGACATGCAGCTATCTCTTTCAAGAAGCATGGACGTGAGGGAGGAAAAGAAAATATAGAGCCTGAACTATGCAGGGAGAATGTAGAGTCAAGAGAGAGCTGTTGAAATTCAGACGGTTTGGGCATATTTAAATGCAGGGGTAGATAAGCCAGTAGAGGAGAGAAGGAAGATCTAGCTATGACAAGGCATAAAGAATGAAGCAAAGGTATGAAACAAAAGGAAGGGAGAGAGGGAGGAAGGTAAGGAGAGAGGGAGGGAGGAAATCAATGGGTACAGGGGGTGGGGGAGACTGGTTCACAGAAAATTCACAGACTTTTACAGAAAAATGTGATTCAAGGAGGTGATCAGAATTTGGGGCTTCTATGCCATCTTAATGGAAGAGGAGAGGTGGAGAAGGGCATTTATAGGAAAACAAATGACTTTTAGGGAAGATAAATGAGCCCTTAGGAGAATAGATGGGAGATATGGTAGTTCTGTGGAAACGTCTTCATAGGTGATCTTTTATCCTGGTGCCACTTGTCTCCAGTGATAGGAGTTAATTCTGTCCTGGGAATGGGATCTGCAGCAGTTAAGTCCTTTTGGGAGGCTCTGCTTTTAGGCAGATAATGAGTTAATAAAAAATCCTCTTTCTGCATCTGCTGATTCTTAAATTCCTTCAGTTAAAAATAAATTTTATGCCACAGTGGCATATTCTGGACCCCTTCATGGGAAATAAGAGAAAGGGAGAACTAGTGAAATGTAAAGGGTTTTCAAGTTGAAGACAACAACATATCTACACATTCGTGTGAATTCCCCCCCCGCTCCCCGGCAATACCCATCAGGATACTGATATGATGGAAGGACTAACAGGTATGATGGAAAGACAAGTGGTCAAGCAAGTCAGAGCACTAGTTAGCCCAAGAGTGACTGAGAATAAGATGATGTTATGAAATGAATGTTTGTGCCACCCTAAAATCCATACGTGAAGCCCTAACCTCTAATGTAGTTGTATTTGGAGATGAGGCCTCTAAGGAAGCAGTTTAGATTTAATGAGGTCATAAGGGTGAGGCCCTGATCATAACATAAGTGTCCTTATAGGAAGAGACACCAGAGAGTTCTCCCTCTTTCTACTCATACACACTAAGGAAAGGCCATGTGAAGACATAGTAAGAATGTGGCTCTCCACAAGCTAAAATGAGAGCTCTTATCAGAAACTGAACTGACCTTGACCTTTGCCTTCTAGCCTTCAGAACCATGAAAAATAAATTTCTGTTGCTTAAGCCACCTGGTCTACTGTATATTGTTATGGCAGCCTGAGCTGACTAACATAGATGGGTAGGAAAGGGAGTGAAGGCAGAAAGAGTATAAGATCTTGAGGTGGGTGAAAGAACAAGGGAGTGGCAGCACTATGGGAAAAGCAGTGTGGTAGAGAGTGGCTCCTGGAAATTTTAATTGTTAAGGAATAGAAGTTCTAGGGAGTGATAAGTTCTAGGGCTACCAATGAATGGCAATAAAGGAAATGGGGTTTTAAAGATGAATGAGGTTATAAGGAATTGTGGGTTGAAGGGTCATCCATGTGGACAAAGAAATCACCTTTGATGGCAAGACCTTAGATAAAAAGGTTGTATGAGTCAGGAAAAGCAATGCTTGCTGCTATAACAAGAACCCCCAAATTTCAGTGGCTTACCAAAATGGAAGCTTATTTCTCTCTCATGTCACAGTCCAGTTTGGGTCAGGCAGCTCTCCTGGTAGCAGTTCTCCAAGCAGACACTCAGAGATGGGGACTCCTATATGTGGCTTTCCCATCTAGGGTCATTTATTTCCAACTGGTATAACTCTGAAACAAAACAGAAAAGAACACAAAAAAGGAAACCGCCTTCTCACTTATAAATGTGGATACAAAGATTTAAATAAAATGCTAGCAGTAATAAAAGAAAAATACAACATGCCCCAGTAGAGGTTATTTTAGTAGTGAAAGAGAGGGGTTATTTGGGCCTGCTTGAACTGGATGAAATGAAAGCATTTGCTTTGCTCAATCTTCTGCAGCTGATCCAAATGTTTGTATATCATAAAGTCAGAAATACTGGTTCTCCACTTCAATAATCAACAATGAAATAAATCTGTGAAGAAACTCTGTAAATTGAAATGTACTCTGTAGGAGTGAGGAATTTTTGAGCACATAGGGCCTCATGCTGGGTGTTGTTTAGGGCAAGAAGTTTAAGACATAATTTCTCTTCTCCTGGATTTACCACCTGATTGAGAAAGATAGGCCATGAAAAGATCCACACAACATTGTGGTAAAAGCCTGAAGAGGAATAGACTATGTTCAGAGTTAAGAGGGAGAGAAGATGATTTTCAAGCATTGTCTACTGCACAGAAACCAAACCATTTCAATTTCTTCCTGGATGCAGGAGACTGCCTTTCCCAGCCCCCACTGCTTCTAGGAAGAATCGAATAACAGCTTTGGCCCCTGGAATATAGGCAGAAGTGATGTATGCCACCATTATTCTTGGCCCTTAGATATTCCACTGGTTCTCATTCTCTCTCTCTACCCTATTCATTCCAAGAATAAGAAAATGCCAAACACATACACATGCACGTGCACACACACACACACACAATTGTTTTCCAATATCCTGTTTTCTTAATCCATTCATTTATTTAAACGATATTTATTATGTGTCCATTATATGCCAGGCTTACATTCTAGTTAATTTGAGAGCTTTAGGGATTTTTTTCACTTTATTGTATTATTGCAGTAGCCGCCTCTTGGATTTACTAATTCAACTATTTTCTGTTTTCTAATTCATTAATATCTCTCTTTAGCCTTATTGTTTTCTTGTTCCTCCTTTCCTTAAGTTTGTTTTGTTGTTGTTTGTTAAATTCCATCCACAGGCTTATTTTTAATCTTCTCTTGTTTAATAATAAAAGTCTTTAAGGGTACAATGAAAGTATCTCATGAATACATTTAAAGTTTTTTAACTGAAAATCCGTAAGTGGACATTTCTCAAGGTTGCCAGTACTGTGACACACACAGTGGATGCAGTCAAATCAGAAAATTGTCTGCAGGAATTCTGAATTCCAGGGAAAGAACATACAAATGATTTTAAAGTTTTCTCAACCATTGACAAAACAATGAAATCCATTATTTGTTTTAAAAAGTCAGTGTGATCAGTATGCTATATGGTAATTACAGGTATTTGCAAGATACATTTTTACTATACGTGATTTTCACTTTATGAGCTGATATGAAAGCCAATTCTCCATGTTATTTGTTTGCTTACAGCTGTTATTGTCTCTCATGTGTTTTAAGGTATAACATTATGGTTATTATTTCTTTAAACATCATTCTACTACAGTTTTGATATCTTTAAATTTGTAAGAGTTGATATAAAATGTTATCTCTCCTAATACCAAGTTTCAGAAAAAATCCCATATTCTAGAAGTGTTAAGCACTCCTCTGATTTCTAAAAATGTATAATTGATTGTGCACACACTCACACAACTTTACAAATTGTTACACTTTTTACTGGTCTGCTCTAGGCATGCTAGAATGTGCGTCATCAAGTTATGCATCTTTATCTACCCAGATTGCTAATATAAAAGTTCAGCAGGAAAGTATCATAAGCAGAATGCTACAGAAACTCCCAGTCCTACCGTGCTTGTAGCCACCCAATTGTCATTCCCCTTTCAAACAAAGCTGTTTGGACAAAAAAGGATTAGAAACAAGACAGGCTTGCTTATGAGACTTAACTCAGCCAAATTGCTGAGGCCACTGGGAGATTCCTGGCACACGGTGGGTACTTAGGATATTTTTGGTGAATTATCATACAAGCGAATTCTGACTTCAAGTCCTGAGCTCTTTCTACCTCATGCCCTCGCAGTGTTGTCGTGAGGCTCAAATGTGAAACATGTGGAAGAGCTTTGCAAATCAGCCATGCTAGGTAGTTCTATCACACCGTAGCAGGTCTAGGAGATGGCCCCACATCTTCTGTGACTCTAAGGCATACTGATTGACAGAACATGAGAGGGTGGCAGCCTCACTCTATTGCTCTGCAAAACCACTTGGTGGGCGCTTTTTAGATGGGAGAAGAAGGGCACTTACTGAATCTCTTGATTCAGCACAAGGGTTTTGTTCTCGGTACTCTTTAAGATTCCCCAGATTTAACCTTGCCTCTACCTATGTAAGGTGGCTAGAAAAGTGAGAAAGGAAGAGGTCAGATTTGGTAGCAAGTCAGGATCTCATGCCTCTCTCCCCACCCCACCAGCTACAGATGAGGCTGAAAAAAATGTTCATTTCTTCACCCCCTTGGGCTTATCAGCTATTGAGAAAGTGATCAGTGGATCAATGGTTTACCACAATACAATTGTTGATTTTTGTCTTTATTTTCTTTAACCTTTTAGGACTAATTATCTCCTATGACATGATCTTATAAAAATAACTAACATTAATTCAGCCATTACTTTGTACCAGGACCTGTTCTTGATGCTTTATGTGAGGTAGCTATGATATTATCTCTACTTTATCTATGAGGAAATTAAAGCACAGGGAGGTTAGATAATTTGCCCAAGGTTGCCTAGCCAGAGCGAAGTTAGGGAGCCCTATGGTTTTACTTTAGAATGTATATTCTTAACCACTAAATTATACTACCCTTTAGCAATGAAGGTTTTTTCCAAATCTCATTATTACAGACTACTGGGGTAGTTTTGTACCTAACTCTGAGCATGGCTTCATATTGAGGGCATAGAATATTTTTGGGTCACCAAAAGGGTTCCTAGTAATTGGCATTGTGTAAGTAGCAAAGTCTGATATCCAATACAGAGCACTGTAACAATTTAGGTACTATAACTGCAACTAATAGAAATATAGTTTTCCACAAAGTTGAAAATGTGTGGCTAAAATTTCTTTTAAAGGGATCATGACAGTTTTCAGAATAGATGATCATAGACTTTAGAACTTAAAAAGGAACCTTAGAGATGACTTTACTTGACCTCTGAGAGGCCCAGTGACTTGTGCAAAGCTCTACTAGCAGAGTTAGGATTTGAATCCAAGGAGCTGAAATTCCTTGTTTAAAGTGCAAAGATCTTTTTAACAAAGCTTTTCCCTTTTACAGCAAATTTCTCATTCTTCTTGCCCTCTTCCAGAGCCTTTAATATTATAGATAGAAATAATTGAAACATGTTTTTCCATGAGAACTTAGCAAAACTAATAAAAGAACTTCCCAAGTTTCCCACTCACTTAATTAGACTATGTGCCTTTTCTTAGTTCTTTCCGTTAGTGCTCAAATAAAAGTTTCAGATATGTATCAAGAATGGCAAAGGGCCTAAGATTTTACCAACCTGCAAGCTAACCCGTTTCCCTGCCATAGCTTCATTGATACTGTTAGAATACACAAGTCTCCTGGTCAGAGACAAAAGGCAGTTTATTATATATAGGAACAGTGGTAGCCAGAATATTAGTGTTTGTACACCAGTTCCTTAAAACCCAACTCCAAGGGGCAACAGGAAAAGGCCAGATGATACCTGCACATACAGTGAGTTGTGCTGCAGGAGAGGAGCTCTGACTTGCATTTTTTATAATGAATAGTTAGCACACTTGTTTTTTGCTCCAAAGAGAGATATTATATTTATTATAATGCAGAGCTGATATGCCTGTTCTTTGCTCCAATGGGAAACACCTTTATCTTTCAAGGATTTTCCTCCATACAGACATCTTTGAAAAGAGTTTGTAACAAAAGGCAATCAATGCCTCTGTTTGCAAGATGTGCAGTCCTCGAGAGACTATCTAGCAGACTTAAGATTCATGGAGAATTGTCACCCAACAAGATGAAGCTAAAAAACCTGGCCCTATTTAAGTCACTAAATGTTATGCTATTTTTAAGGTGTCTAAGGTAACCGAATTACTCGATAATCAGACATCTGTTTCATACTGTTTTAATAAAGCCTTGTAGCAAGAAAGCTGATTTATGACCCACTCCAGCAAAAATAATTCAAAACTAATGAGAGCATTCTGATATTTTTTAAAAATTATGGGAATACATTTTTCCTAAGTATTTCATTGTTCAAAGAAAGAAAAAATATTTCCTTTAACGCAAATGCATATAAAATATTTTCTTGTTTGGAAAGTGAAACAGAGAAGAAAGGGCCAGTGATAATCCAATTTCTCAGCAACAGCAGGAGTAGCATGTATTTTCACATTAACAGTACACCACCCCATGCTGATATGTGCAAATAAAGCCCATGTTATAATTGTTTATGTTGATAGAATTGTTTTGTATGATAAAATAGAAGATACCACAATGAGTATTAAAAGTTTATATAGTCCATGTAAATAGTTTTAATTTATGCTAGAATTTTTGCCTTCATATAATAATAAATAATACCAGCTACCTTTTGTCATGTACCTAATATTCAGATAATTTGCATATTTTATCTCATTTGAATTTTAATTGAGGTATATGAAGGAACAGAAACACACACAGCTAGAGATGGAGGAGCCAGGATTCAGATCTATCTACCTGGAAAGCTGGTGGGTTTCTATAATGTTTCTCTGCCTTATTGTCACCTAGACCACCTTTGGCCTAAGCTATGGATTTCCAAGAAGATCATGAAGCATCACCCTCCATGTTCCTAAGTCAGTTGTCTTAGTCCCTTTCACTTGGGCATGCTGGCATTCTCAGCAGTGCTCACTTCTCCACAGCTCACGAATATCATAGAATCTTGGAGATAGAAGAGATCCCAAGAGTCTCTATTCTATAGGGTCCCCATTGGAGGCCTATCTGTTTTTTGCTTCAAACTTCCTTGATTGGAAGCTCTTGTATTTAGAAGTTTTAAAAATGTTGCTCTGTCACTTTGTAATTTATGCACATTCTTCTTTGTTTCCTCTTAAATCTACTTCCGCTTCTAGAAAAATCTCATGGAACCCAAGAAAAGTGTTTTAGAGAAGCATGCTGAACAAGGGGCAATAATCTAGGAGGTATGTAAAGTTATACCTTTAAATATATTAAATATTAGAATACAGCTACTCACTTCTCAAGCAGTGATAAAGGTGAAATCATGCCAATAAATCACTCCAAATTATTAGGAACTGAAAGGATTTGAGGCCAACTTTACTGAAACGCTTATTGATACTAATCCATTTTCTATTATGTATCTAAACTAAATTATTAAAGTTGGTAGTTTCAGCAGAAACACAAGATTGAATAAATGTCGAGTAGGAATTTTTTAATACCTCACAGAGACCGTCATTCTTATTTACATTTACACATTAAACTATCTAGCAGTCTTGAGAGATGATCTGATGAGTGACTGTCTTCTCCAGAAGCCACCATCTATAGCTATTAACATTTTCTCATCTGTGGTCTCTGACCCATCTACTTGTTTTCAACTGGGTGCTTTTTAAAACAATTCCACCTCAAATATAATTTATTACTTCAGTTTTAGGACAAACTATAAGGAAATCAAAAGTGTCATTTAGAAAAGCTATCTTTTTTGTACTATTTTTGATCTGTGGTTGGTGATTTGGGTGTGTGGAAGGCCAACTTAAGTTACATGTGTATTTCGACTGCAGGGGCAGTCAGCACCCCTAACCCTCACGTTATTCAAGTGGTATACTAATCAAATGAGATACATTGAGAAAAGTAAAAAGATTGGCTGGAAGATGTTACTAGATCTGTAGATATGCTGCTGCTAGTATTATCTTAATTAAAAAACATATTCTCCATCAACAGCTTGGGAAGATAAAGGGACTGTTTGGTTTATTCTCTCTGTTATTCTCCGTATAACTGATCATACTGTACTGAATGACTTATCTTCCTCAGATGAAACTCTGTGTCTTAGTAGAGGGACAGACACATGTTGGTCACAGTAAGTGCTGAGTAGATAGCATGACCACTTATCCAGGTTTGCTCAGGACAGTCTCTGTTTGCGCCTGTTTTCCTATCATAATTACTAATAGTGTCCTCTTTCATTTTCAAAAGTGTCACGTTTGGATGAACAGCTACATAGTTATCCTGTCAATAGATGCTTATTCTATATATGGAGTACATGATTTTGAAAGTTCTGTTATGAATCTATTTGACAAAATGGCAGAGGTACTTTTTCCTATCTTTATTAGTTTTTATTATAAAATTCATACATAGAATTAACACATCCTTAGTGATCCTGTTAAAGTGCATAAGATCATGTCTTTTCACTGCTCAAAATCCTTTCACACCTTCCCATCAGAATAACAGTCAAAGTCCTTACAATGGTCTACAATCCCCTACATGATCTTACCCCTTTCTTCTCTGATCCCATTGCCTGGAGTCTAGTCCAATTGCTTTCTTTGCTGACACTCAAAGACACATATATGTTTCTGAGTCAGAGGATTTGCAGTTATTGCTGAAAAACAGCTGACAAATTTATGGAATATAGTTAAAGTAGTATTTGGATATTAATAGACTTAAACATATCTATAAAAGAAATAAGAAGATAAAAAAATTAATGACCTATGGTTAAAACTCAGTTACTCAGAACAAAACCACCAATGATCCCAAAGATAGCTGTCAACATAAGAAACATCCAAATTTATGGAGAAGTTTTATAAGTTTGTTTGAGCCAAACTGATGACATTTGCCGGGGAGTAAGATCAGAAATGCTTGGGAGAATAACAGTTTGAAGTTTCTTTTCTGCATTTGAGGTTAAGGAGGGTAAATAAGGAAAATGACATGAAGGTAGGAAAAAGCAAGGTGGGGATCTAATTACTGAATAGTTAGGATTATGTGCTCTCTAGAGGGTAGTCTGCTTTAGAAGGAGGGGTCTGAAAAGAGGCATTTCAAAGGTGTGTTAACTTAGATACACAGAAACAATGAACACGGTTTGCTTAGGGCAAAGACAAGACTTTTACTAAGGAAGTCATATGCCCGGGATATAACTACCCACCCGCCCTGCCCAGTTAGGAATTTCTGACTTATTACAGCACCCCTTTTTTTACACACAGTAAAAACAAAGGAAATATAACCGTGCAAATCTTCACTTCTTTAAAATGACATTTTCTTTTCTCTTTCTCCTTGATTCAAACTGGCCTTAGGCTCACTTGCTTCTTTTCTTTGCTTATCCTTCTGCATGCTGCACAACAACCACGCCCTTAATCATAAGGCTTTAGGTCAGCATCAAACAGTTTTAGGAACAAAGCCTCATGTCTGCTGACCACTGGAACAGAGCTTCAGTCAAACTAAAGATAATGTCTTGCAGCTCCACACCCATGAAGGCAGAAGGGCCTTACCAGCATCCCCCTTGTAACTGTATAGGAGGAAGCCATCACTGACATAAGGACCTGACTGCAATGATCAACTGCTTCCTACCCTGGCCCCGACCAATCAGTAGAGCCCACAACCCCAATTCCCTTAGCTACCATGACTAATGAGTTTTCCTCCATATAACCTATCTCTAAATGTTAAGGGTGGAAAATTTTCAAGTGAGCCAACTTCTGCTACTGTAATCTGCTGGCTTGTTTGATGTAGTTTTAGGCTTTATAAGCTGCCTCTTTTGGGAGCTTGGGACTGATCTCCTCTAACCCTGCGTGGTAGATAGTCATCGCCGGCTGCCTAATAAAGGCTCACAATTCATCTCAATTGGCTTCATGGGTCTTAGATTTGATCGAACCACAACATAAAGGCCATGGGGTGCCAGGTCTTTGAGTGCTAGCTCACTTGTCTCCAGACTTGGTGCCATTTAAAAAATAAACCTCTACTTTCTTTGCTACAAACTCCTGTCTGCATCTCCTTTGGTTTTGACATGTGAGTTCAATAAAAGAAATAATGATAAATTAATAAATTAATAAAATTAAAAACCTATGGAGGTGATCACATAAAAGTGGATATGTTAAATTCTGGCAATTTTGATCAAGAAAAAAGACAGAAGGTATAAGTAAATAAAAAAAATAGGCATGAAGGAAGCTCTACTAGGGATTTTTTAATTATAGAAGAATAAGCAGATTATGACAATAATTCTTAAAAACAGATGAAATAGGTCTTTTTAAGAAAAATATAAATAACCAACACATGTCTCAAGAAATATGTTTTTTTAGGTGCAAAAATATCAATATGTTAAGGGTGGAAAATTTTCAAGTGAGCCAACTTCTGCTTCTGTAATCTTCTTGCTTGTTCTAGACTTTATAAACTGCCTCTTTTGGGAGCTCAGGGCTAATCTCTAACCCTGCCTGGTAGAGAGTCAGTCGCTGGCTGGCTAATAAAGGCTCACAATTCATCTCAATTGGCTCCATGGGTCTTAGATTTGATTGAACCACAACAAATATCTGTTAATGGTGGATTGATAGTCAAAACTTTCCCTCCCAAAAGGCATCAGGTTGAGAAGGTTTTATAAATGAATTATACCAAAACTTTAAGAAACAGATAATCTCTATTTTATATAAACTATTATAGAAAAAGAGGGAAATAATTTATTTTATACATTTAATATATTCTTGATAATAATCAAGATAAAAATTGCAGGCCAAATAAACTTGTGAATGAAAAAAGTGTTCTAGGGAAAGCAACCTCATAGGGTAATCTGATCACGAATTCCTAACTGGGCAGGTCATGGTAGGTAGTGACACTTAGGCATATAACTTTTTTACTAAAAGGCTTATCTTTGCCTTAAGCAAGTCCTGTCCATTGTTTCTCTGCATCTAGGTTAATATGCTTTTGAAATAAGCGGTAACCACTCTCAAGAGAGCACATAATCTTGTTAACTACCTGTAATCCAATCCCCGCCTTGAAGATGTATAAAATTCCAAATGTATAAAGAAGCTTTAAACTGCCATTCTAGGAAACACTTTCTCTGTCTGTTGAGATCTTACTTCCAAGTGTATCCTGTTTGGCTCAAATACATTTTTATAAAAATTCTCTATAGACTTGGACATTCTTATGTTGATATACTTATGTGGATTCTATGGAAAGTAATCTCAGGGTGATCTGATTATAAATTCCTAATTAGGCAGGCCATGGTGGGTAGTCATGACCCATGCATATAACTTTTTAGTAAAAAGTTTATCATTGCCTTAAGAAAGCTCTGTCCATTGTTTCTGTGCATGTTGGTTAACACACCTTTGAAATAAACTGTAAACACCTTCAAGAGAGCACATAATCTTAACTACCTTGTAATCCTATCCCCAAGCTGCTTTCTTCCACCTTCATGAAATCTTCCTGATGTTCCCTCCTTAATTTCAGATGCATGAAAGACACAGCAAACTTATTCTCTGAAGCATTTATCTCAGTCTATAGAGATCTTGCTTCCAGATATATCTTCTTTTTGGCTCAAATACATTTTTACAAAAATTCTCTACAGGTTTGGACATTTCTGTGTCAACATTTATAAACATTATTTCACAAAAAATATTTGCAAATCAGACCCAGCAACATATAAAAACAAAAAAATTAAATGTTCAACATTAGAAACTTATTGCTATAATTTACATGAATATTTAAAGAGAAAAATTATATTTAATATTAATAGATATAAAAAAAGCATTAAATGAAATTAAACACTCATTAAGAAAAAACTTAACATTTTCTACCAAATATTAAGGACAAGTTCTGACAAATATTTAGTAAGTGATCATTCCAATTTTACAAAAATTCTTTTCAGATTTCAGAATAAGAGGAAACACCCCCCAATTCATTTTATGAAGTTAGCATAAACTCGATACCAAAACTTGACAAGGACAGTGAAAGGTGGCAGAACATGCAACCCCAAAATGTGATACTTTAGTTTAAGAATTATTTTGAACTAAAGATACTTGAAAACGATCAGAATCAAGACAAACACTCTGACCTTCCTTTCTCTTGCTAAAAGCAGGAGATAAAAATTCCATGTGAAAAATCTGTACAGAGGTTGTTAACACAAACAAACAAACAAACAAACAAACAAACAAACTGTTGTAGCCACCAGCCCCCAGTAGATACAAGGACCACCAGAAATCAGTGAGTTATAGGAAACACACTCTTTATTCAGCCAGCTGGGTCTGCAAGGGGTATGCAGACCCCAAATCAAGAAGCCCTGAGATACAGAGATACAGGGTATTTAAGCTCTAAACCCACATCTTTCATTCTGTTTGAATGCAACTCTATTTTTCTTCTTTTTACTAACTGTCAACCCACAGGTCGATTGTGCAAGTGGGGGTATAGAAGCAAAAAGCTTATTGTTAGAGCGTTATGTTCCTATGGGTGATAGCCAAGCAATAATTTTTCAGCCAGCACAAAACAAACAAAAACTTTTATCTTTCCTTTGTCTCTCCATATGTTGTAGAAAAATCAGACCAGTGAGAAACCAAGCACCACTCGAGAGTTGAAGAATTCAGGTTTATTATGCCAGTGGTCCCAGAAGAGCTGGCGCTCTGAAGACCTGGTACCCAAGCTCAGGGGTAACCTGACTTTTATAGGGCTTATCCACAAACAAGCAAAGGGGATACCTCTGTTATCTAGAAAGAACAAGCAAAAGGGAGGGTGAATCTTCAGTTGATCTCAAGGTCACCCTGCCCTTTGGCCTAGGCAGCAAGTATATCTACAGAAGTAGAAATAAGAGCTCATTACAAGGTTAGCCATTTGAGTGGAAATTCCTCTTCAAATATATTTTAGTTACTTTTCCACAATGGCTACTCTTCATTCCTCCTAGTATATATATGCTTAGGCCTATATGCTAGTCTCTTATACACTAGTCACTTCTTTGGCTCTTCATTTTCCTATGGGGCTCTTCTGTTAAACTGACTTACGTCGATTTAATTTCCAGGCCCAGCCAGAGGCCCTAAAGGGTAGAGGTAAAGTTCTGCCTCCCCTGTAACATTATTAAATAGAAAATTTATAGTCTTAATTAACATAAGTATAAAAATTCTAAATAAAATCTTATAAAAAAAAATTCCCCAATTGTATAAAAAAGTAAATAATTTATAATCATCTCAAATTCATTCCAGGAATATGAAGCTGATTTAATATTAGAATGTAAAAGTATATTATTCACCTCACACGTAGTAAAGATTTTAAACTTGCCCCCAAAGAAGTTTGGCCTTAGTCCTTGATTTTGGGGAGGTAATTTCTACATCTTTGGAATGTCAAGCCTGATAGAAATGTCTGTTTGTCTGAGAGCTTTGGATCACTGGATAGTATAACAGTATGATTTAGGGTGGAGGCTGGCTACACCAGAAAGACCAACAATGTGATTTAAGGTGGGGACTTTGGGTCATTCCTGGAAGGACAGGAGACTGAAATCAGCCATGTGGGCAATCAATCATGCCTAAGGAATGAAGCCCCAGTAAGAATTCTGGACATCAGGCTCTGGTGAGAGACCTGGTTAAACATGTTTTGTTACTTTGTGCATATGTCACACATTGAAACTGAGAAAGTGATATACCCATGACTCCATGGGTGAAAAAAACATAAACTCTGTTTTTGGTATCTCCTAGACTCTGCCCTATGTACTTCTCTTCTTGACTGATTTTAATTTACCCTAAAGTCATCAAACCAATCAAATGATTTTAATTTTCCTAAAATCTCAACAACACAACACACCGACTTTAAAATTTGTATGGAATAGCAATGAGCCAAGAAAAACCAAGACACTTCTGAAGAAGATGGGGTCTTGTATAATCAAACATCAAGATTTATTATAAAGCTGTAGTGGTTAAAACAATGCGTTGTGACACAAGGCTTGATCAATGGAACAGACTAGAGAGCCCAGTAATAGTGGACTTACATACTATAGACAATAGTCAATGTTAGGGAGAGAGGATCCAAGGAGGAAGAGGGAGAAAAGAAAGAAAAATGTTTGAAAGAGAGAAGTATTGGTTTCTGTATACCTTTGACCAAGGCCAAAACTATTTTTCTTAATATTTAAGGAATGGGGGGACATCAAGTGTAACCCAAGTGACAGTTTAGTTTTCTCACCAAAAGAGGATCAGTTATATAATTTGTGAGGCCCATTACAAAATGAAACTGTTGGGCCTTGTGTTAAAAAATTATTAATAATTTTAAGATGGTAACAGCGGAACATTAAATAAAGTGTGTGGCTCTTCTAAGCTCTGGGTCTTGTGTGATTACACAAGTCATATGCCCATATAGGCAGCCCTACCAAGGAATAATCCTACAAGTCTCTCTGCAGTGTGGGGTCTAAGTAATGAACTATTATGAATCATTTATACATTGCTATCAACTTTGACAGTGTCAACCAATGTGAAAAAAGTGCTATTGAAAAATGTGCTATTTATGTTAATGTTTTCACTCACAATGCTACACAATATTCTATGGAATTTGGGCAAAATTTTTCTACGTTTTCTCCAGTTATGTCAACTCAGACACGCTTGTAACTCAATACCTCATGTAAAGTTTCCACTCAAATTTGGTGTAGGGGAACAGCCTAGTACTGAGCGTTTAGGAGAATACTTTAAGTTTTCTCTTATTAACCTAATAAATTTTTTATTGTTTGGCATTTTCCTGTAGCATTCATTTTTAAACTTGAAAGATTAATAAACATGTCACTTAGGTAATCCTTATTTTATTTTAGATTGCTTTATTTTTTAATGTCAAATAAAATGAATAAATCAGTGTCCAAAGTTAAAGAGATTATGATATATTAATGTGAATAATTGGTAATGCATAAAAATTGATTTTCAAAAATGAAGTACAGTTGAGCTGTATTCAAAATCTTTATAAATTTTTAAAAAATCTGATCTACTTTAAAGAAGATATTTTAAAATATATAAATGTATAGTAGCTTCTATTTCATTAGTTTGAGTCTTCCAAAGACTGACTTGTTGCATTCTTATTTATTATTATTATACGCTTCTACTTTATTACTAGACTCCATATATAAAGACAAAGTTGTAGTTAAAATATTTATATGTGCATGGTAGATTCTTTCACCAAGATAGTGTTTCTGAGCCATTTTGGGCAAAATGTATTGCAGAGTAAATTTTCAAATAGATTCTTTAATCCAAAATGAAGAAAGAATTCAGTTCATTTTCAGAGAAGTGCTTAAATGAATGACTGTGATTGCTTTCTTGTTATATGGTTACTCTTAAAATGCTGCAGAAGATTTCATTATTGATTTCAGGTCAAATCTTTTGGCAAGTTTTTCTCACTGGAGATCTAGCTGAAGCCACAAGCCTCTTTAAGGAGTTAAAAGAGTGTATGAGGTAATCTGCATTAGATGGCTACCACTGTGAGTGATTTTATTTGACAGCATCATAACTGATTACATGAAAATAGAAGCCAATAACTGTCCCTTCAAGAAAAATTCAATTTGCAATTTACATTTTCTGCACTTCCTTTCCACCAGCTAACAAATCAACTGCAGATCTCTGTTCAGCCCCAAAAGGCACTTTTAATGGGAAAAGGAACAGCCTTAAGGCTCCTTCAGGATGATTATACTTGGCCACCAACAGGAAGAAACTGAGCTCCATGACTGAGGGCGGAGTGGTATACAGGAATAGGAAAAGATTTAATAAAAATCTAAAGACCCACAGAAAACTGATAGACTTTCCAATGACAAGGCGGCGGGGGTGGGGGGAGGGGTCCCCAAAATCCTAGTTAAAAAGAGTGGAGCTTTATTGACTATGCTCAAGTTATTTTCGCCTGAGGGCTGGCATACCTGGCTTCCTTCCTTCCACACTCCTTGTTTGCCAATTAGTCACAAAGCTCCCACTTTTCTGTGTTTTATTTGTCTTTTGCTTTTCGGGTTTTATTTATTTTTTTCTTTTCTTTTCTTTTTCTTTTTCTTTTTTTTTTTTTGAGAAATTTCCATATAGAATAATTTATTGACTGTTTTAATAGCCTCTTTTGTGATTTGCTCTTATTCATTTTTCTATGAGATTGTTTACCTTTTTTTCTCAATTTGGAGACAATATTTATATATTTGGGAATAACCTTTTAACCCTTTTCCCATTTAGAAAAAAAAGTGCAGCTCACTGCCAGCATTAATTTAACATGCATAGGAATGCTGCATTTTCTACTATTTGACATTTTCAGTGATAGAGAATTATTATATTTTATAAATGGAAATACCGCTACTAAAAACAGAATGCTATAAATAGAATGATATCATTTGTTTTGAAAGACTATCAAAATACTAGAGTGATGCAAAAATAATAATAAAAGTGAGATATTTTGTGGCAAACTTTGGGGGTAAGGTTAGGACTGTAATCTGCGAGTTATTTCGGGGTGAGCACCACTGGTGAGTATTCTCAGGGCACATTGGAATGGGTTAACTGTTGTTTGTGTTGTAAATATTTTGTTCTACTCTGGGCTTGCTTTCTCGCTCTTAAAGCTATCTTTTGGTGAATAGGAGTTATTTATTTCAATGTAATTAAATAAGTGGTTTGTGCTTTTATGGTTTCTACATGGTGAGCATTTTTTATGTGCTATTTCAAAAGTCTTTCCACACTCTAAAATCATGAAGATATTCATCTATCATATCTTCCTGAAGTTCTTTTATTTATTCCTTCATATTTTTGTCTTTAAAAAATTTGGAATTAATATCTGTTTATGGTGTAAGGTAGGGGTCAAGTTTCCCTTTTCCCCATATGAATATTTAATTGTCTCAATATTTTTTATTAATGAGATCCTTCCCCCTCCCAATGCTCTGTAATATCACCTTTTGCATAAATCAAGTGTCCATGTGTAGCTGTTGGTTTTGGCTCTTTCTGTTTCATTGGTTTAGGTTTTCTTCCTTATGCCATCCTCTCAACTTGTGCAATGTCTTAACAAATGTAGATTCATAGTCTTGATAGGCAGAAATTCAGCTTTATTATTCTTCTTTAGAAAATTGTCTTAACTATTCTTGGCCCTTAGATTTCTAATTAAAATTAGAATCAGTTTGTCAAGTTTCATTAAAAAACAAAAAGAATAAAAGAGATTTGTACTGAATATATATATCCATCTGGGAAGAATTATTCTTTATAATTTTGATACCTCTAATCCACGAATATGTTATTTCCCATTAATTATTTATTCATTTTTTAAATGGACCTATGGCATAGTTCTGACAGATGAGATATAAGAGAACAGTTATGTGTTAGGGCTTCTGGAAAAGGTTTTTTTTTTTGCCTGATAAAAAAAAGAGAGAGAGGGAGAATGGCCTAGCATGTCTCATTTTGCACTTTGTTCTTCCTCTTCCTACCTGCCAGAACATGGAGAGTCGTGATGTCTCGAGGTAGCAGCCATTTTGTAACTATAAAGTAATAAGCATGAAAGCAAATACCTTCTAGCTAAGGATGGTGGAGGGAAAGATAGAAAAACCTGGGTCTCTGATGGCATCATGGAGCTCCTGTGCCAGACCTGAACTGGCACTTCTGCCCTTGTGGTTATCTGAGACAAATTCCTTTTTGTTCAAGCGAGTATTAATTAGGTTTTCTTGCCTTTGGACGAACTCTTAACTAATAAATATAGCCTGCAGCCCAAAGCTTCAGACCAGATTAACTTCAATTGCAATACTTACTATAGTATTTTGTAATCACTGTTTTCCTTCTCTTCTCCTAAACCTGGTTCCTTGAGTTTAGGGATCTGGGCTTATTTATTTCTCTATCTGCAGTATATAGTAGACACTCAGATGTTTGATGAGTGAGTCTGTTTCAGTTGCTGTATTGTGACTAGTGAGCTTGCAAATCACGAACTGGTGCTATGGAAAGATTTTCCCAGGTTTCTGGTCCAGCAGGGAGAAGGATGATGTTTCTATCAGAAACCAGGGGCACGTTGAGAGAAACAAAGGCTCATGAGCCAGTGAATGAACTTCATTGGTTTTTCTTATTTCTGGATGTATTATGACAAAAACAGAGAGTATGCTAATAAATAGACAAATTCAGATATTTTTATCAGATAATGAAAAAAAATATGCTCATTGCAGAAATAGAATTAGCCTTAATGGAAGAAGGAGTGAAGAACAACAAAACAGAGAAAAGGGCAAAATAATTTTTCTTCCCTTATTAATGGCTGCTAACTCATGAAATAGACCTTTATTTTACCATGAAAATCTAAGCATTAGTATTTGAAAGAATCTGGAGCCGTGACTGATTAAGAAATGGCCACTCAACCTCATCAGGGAATGTTCAGGCGGCTGCCTCGCAACGCAGATGGGCTTGCAAAAGGTTATTTCTCAGGGCTCTGTCTTTCCCCATCGGCCTTCTCCTTTGCCCGAGGCTGATTTAATTTCCTTCAGCATCATGAGGCTCCTGAGACAACTTATCCAGAGCCTTTCTGTCGTTTGCATTTCAGCTGCCCACTTATCAGCGGTAGCTTCTATTTTAAAATGCTTATGTAACAACTTCGGGTCTGCTGGGGTCTTTTGGCTCTTGAAGATTTTAATCAGATTGGCTTCAATACCCACTTCATGCCTTATGGAAAATCTAATATTTTCTCCAAGATTTCTCCTGGCTCCCAGGAGGCTCAGCACCAACCCCATGGACATTCTGGCCCCTGCTCCCTACCATTGAGGAACTGGTACTTTTCACTCTGTACTTATGCTAATTCCTTATCTCTACTCTGGTATCAACACAACTGTGGGTCGTGGGACCTTTTCTTAATTTATATTCCTGTTGAGAATAAGTTAACTAATTTATAGCACTAAATGTGACTTCTTCCTTCTAAGTAACATATAGAACTACTTTAGTGAATATGCATCAAACACCTATCTTATGTCTGGCACTGTCATGCCAGGGACACTTTAATGACCCATTACAGTAGGTGATGGGGAGTAAACTGAGCATGCGAGCCATGGTCCCTGCCCCTGCAGGATAGCAGACAGGCCACCACTGGGAATACCAATGAGGGGTGAAAGTACCGTGGTAGATAGAGTAATGTGGACACGAGAGTTAGGGATACTCTGGGAACATTTTGTAGGCATACATTTGTAAAAGATTCTGTGTAGCACCGTTTCTTGTGCTGATCAACCCAAATGAGTTGCAGCCTCACTTATTTTAACTATTTCTTATAAATTAAATTTCTTTACTATAAAATTCCTACTAAGAAGCTTTAATAATCAGGTCAACACTAGAAAACAGACTATTTGTACATTAGCACCTGAAAAATCACTCATGTTAAAGACAAGTTGGTTATTTTGGTACGTACCTACCTATATGTTCCCAGAAAAAAAAATGCTCTGATGTTAGAGAAATAGAAGTTGATTCTCATAAACAAGTAAACACAGGACAGACTTTATGTCTTTGTATGAATTATTTTTTTTCTAGTTTTTACTCAGGAATAAATGACTTGATTTTTTTTTCTGCTTCTTGACAATTTACACAGAACTGTGTGTGTTGATCACTCTTTGAAACTAACATCTTCAGATTTAATTTGGGCTTTAGGGCCCTCTAGTGGCATTTTGAACATGAAATACTAATAATTATCATTAATGTAAATAAGAAAAAAAGCCTGAAAATACTCTCTTTTTAAATTTGCTACATATCAGCATTTAGAGCTTTAAAGACAGACATTGGAAAACTTATAGTAGCTCTTATGTATATTTTCTCTTCTTCCAAAATGAAATATGTTGCTGAATTTGCATTCCCATATAGCTGTATATGAAAATAATTCCTTGCTTAAGAGAAGAGTATCTTACAATGTAAAAATCTAATATTTTCATATTTAAAATTAACATGCTCCATTAGTGGCTACAACACTTTGTAAGACCTATGTCACCTTTTTAAGTGGCTCATTCAAATGTGGAAATGGTCATGACTCATGTGAGTTCTTCGAACTAGCAGGACTCCTACCTGACATCTAATATGATGACTTCATGCTAGTCTATCAGCCCTACTTCTAAAGTTTCCATGCTTTCCAAGTCTTAAGTAAGCTGTATTTTTGATAGGGAAAGGGTGCAATGTGTCAAAGAGAAATTGCACTGAACATTTGTTTAAAAAAACAAGACAGATTTTATTAGAGCCACTGCAGTAGAGGAGAGAGACTTTAGTGCAAAATTGAAATGAACTTCAGGCACAGCAAGGACCACTGGGGATTTATTTATAGCCAAGGGGCAGGTTAAGGGGATCAGTGGATGGAAAATTAATGCGAGATTTGATTAGACATCTAAGGTGGGGGAAGAAGAACATAATTAGATGTCAAGTTAGGGGAGCGGGGCAGATTCTATTCATAAATGTTTGTATCTCTGGCATCATGGGGGAAGGCTGACCATTAAACTTGCTTAGGAGGCCAAGGCCAAGGCATAGTCAAGAAAGTATGCTGAGAAGAGTTTGACCAAAGTTTGGTCAAGGAGATAGTCCTTCGCAAAGATGGGAATATTTGAAGATACAAACATTAGAGTGAGTGGATGAGTGTTGAACCCAGCTCCATTTAAAATATGCCACAATTGTGTAACATTGTTTTTTATTTTTTCTATTTTTTAATATATCAGGAGACTCAGTGTAATATGAGTAGTCTCTACCCTTCAGTTTCAGAGAGGCTTTTTGTGGATGGTTTTTGAAAAGCTCTTTTCATCAATCATATGGATTCTAAAAAACCCAAACATCTGAGGATTAGTCAGTTATCCACCCCTTCCCACAATCCTCTCCCCAATCCACTCATGGAAAACTAACCATGTGGTAGATTGGAAAGAGTCTGACTTCAGGACTTAGAGTAATAATTATCATGATGGCATTTAATGTCATGTGACCAGAAGAGATCACTTAATGAGTGAGTATAGGTACAGAGGGAAGTCCAAGGTGCAGGCCCTAGAATACTTTAACATTCAGAGGTTTGGAAAAGGAGAATCCAGCAGAAGTGATGGTGAAAGGGGAGGAGAAGGAGAACTACTGATGATTGTAAGAAACACCATTTTATTAATGACTCTTAATTCAGAGGTTACTTCTTCCACAGACAGAGATTCCTCCTATACCTATTGATTCCTCAGTTTCTGCCTCACATATATTAAAAACACAGGACATATATGGAAGTACCACACTCATAAACAAACCTATAGTAACCCTTACCCCAGTTTTGACTTATAGCGGGGTTATAACAGAGTGAGTTATAGATGTTGAATCATTTGCATTTTCATTAATAAATCAGGCTTTTTCAAGTTGCTGTTCAGATGTTACATCAGAGTTTAGTGCATGAAATAGAAACCAGTTTAGATTTTTCAATAAGGAGGGAATTTAAATAGGCTCATATGAATTCATTGGAAGGTTATGGGGCCACCATTGGGCTATTGGTTTCAAGGGCTCCCCACCTCTGCTTCTGCTGCTATTGCTGCCACAGCTGCTGCCACCACAACTGTTCACATGCATGAAGCTGAGAATTACACAAGAGAACACAGAGCCCAGCTACCACAGACATTTATATCTGGGAGAACTTACCTGCCATCTTATATGCCACAAAGGTGGGCTTCCCTTAAATTCTACTTTCTATAACTATATGAATACATGTCATTAGCCAAACCCAAATCACATTTAAAACTAAGTTCCAAGTGATTCTGAAAAATGTAGTTTTTAGACTTCTATCCCATAAAATACAGAAGGTATACAAAAGAAGGTGGGGCTAGATTCCAAATAAGAACAGTTAATACCCAGTCCAAATGTGTTCACAATGTTGCAAGCCTTGTAAAAGATTATACTTCATTTTCTAAAAACTGCAACTTCTACATAACTTCATAAATCTTTGTATTTCTGGTATTCTATAGAAGAGGCAGGCTTATGGTTCTTAACCAGTTTTTAGCTTCTGCTTTTGTTCTCTGCTTAGCTTCCAAAGAATTCCCACATTCTCGTTAATTATAATGTCTTTTACTCAGCAACCATTAATATACTTTAAGTGAAAACATTTTAGACATTTTATATTGAAGTGACCTCCAAACTAAGCTGTGGTGCTGGTATAGTACATCCTCTTTCCCCTGGCTTTTCATCTGCACAAACATATCATTAATCAATTGATCAGCTGCACAAAAGATCGATAACAAAATGGTTACAGAGGGAGGGGAAAGCTCATAATCTGCCTGAGTCTGGCCTAAGAGTGAAGATTGACCTCATACACTCTTTCCAGGTTGCTATCTCTTACTCCTCATTTAATTACAAGTTAATCTTATTCCAGCACTGCCAACCCATGAAGTGAACTTGCCTATTCTATTCTACAGTTATCCAATCCCCTCTTCCTATTCCATGTTCAGGGTCAAAGCTCAATAATTTCTAAAGTAGAGCAATAGGTAGTACTTAAAGTTTTTCAGAGATAAAATGTCTTTTGATGTTTCCTTTTTTGTTGTTGTTGTTATTTTTGTATCCTCAGCCTTTTTTAGGAAATTAAAGAAAGAACATGAAGAAAGAAATAAACCAAAGGCACAACTGCCAAGGGAAATGAGACTGAAAACTTAGTTCTGTTGTAAAAGTACCTTACAGTTCTCCCAGTAGACTTGACAAATGAGGAGAGTTGCACCTAGAAATGCATCATGGCCAGGAGTCCTTGTTTAGTCAAAGTATCATTTGCATTTAAAACATAGCAATCCAAAACAAACAAACAAACAAATAAATTTAAAAAAACATAGCAACCTAATTAGTGATGTTTTTCTTTGCAGATACTATAAGACTGCTTGCCTATCTGTGAATACTGTGAGACTATGCATTATGGAATATTAAGATCTGTGATTTGAAAACAGAAATTGCCCACTACTTGATTGAGCTGTCTGCCTCCTGAACTGACTAGGAGCTCCTTGAGGACAGCTGTGCTGTGAGCTATGCCCACATACTGTGATAGATAAGATAGGGCTGAGAGATGCTCCTTAGAAGGACTAGTAGAAATTAACTACATGGAAAGCAGGGAGTCAGCACGTTCCAGGCAGAAAGGAAAAGCATGACATGTTTGGAAAGACTCAGGTGGTTTAGTAGGACTGGGCCATTAGGATGTGAAGGAGAGTGGGAATAGCGAAAGGAAGGGTTCATAGCACACAGACCCAGGGTCCCTAAGAGTTGTAGTTTCAGCTTTCTCCTGAAAGCTACAGGGAAGAGCTTGATCAGATTGACAGTTTGGAAAAAGCACTCTGTTAACAGGGTAAAGGATGGACCGGAGAGTGGGAAAAAAGACCAGAGACAGGGCTATCAGTTAGGAGGTTATTACAGTAAATCTGGGCAAGAACTGATGATAATCTAAACTAGCAACAAGTCAGTAGGTAAATCAAAGAAGGCACAAGTGTATTTGAGAGATAATTAAACAGGAGAATCTATTATAATTCTGCCAACATAGTAGAGTATTGCCATAAACATGGTAAGTGTTGGAGACAGATTGCCTGGGTTCAAATTCTACAAACTCTGCCACTGTGGCATGACTTCAGGTAAATTGCCTAACTTCTCAGTGTTCCAGTTTCCTCATCTGTGGAATGGGGGTAGTAACTTAACACCCTGGATTATGGTGCGGAATTAATGAAACAATATATTAAAGGGACTTAGCTTTCTGCTTTTTTCACTGCCTTACCAAGACTGGAGACTCTAAAGACCCAAGAGTATTAGGGAGGGATATAGCCTTACTTGAACTGCAAGGTTCATAATGAAAGAACATTCTGAATGGAAGTGACTGCAGCACTCCATTCTCTAAGATTCACGTACTGGGTGTGACCATCGCATAAAAGCTAGAAATTTTGCTAACTCTTTTTGAAACAGAAGACACATTATTACACTTCGAACAATATATCAACTTAAAAGAAAATCAAAGGTCATTTCTGTTTTTAAGCAGCATTTAAGCAAAAGAAAAGAAGATGCTTAATATAATTAAAGGCAATTTGGAGAAAGATATCTGACAGGCCCATATACCCACTGCCTTTCTGGAACAGGCAATCACACACAAATGGTCCCTTATTCTCAAGAACTTCAGCACAACAAATTTGTTTCAGAGATTAGAATCTTAAGTCACGACTAAAAGTAACAGGAAAGATGGATAAGTTTAAGAAATTGCTTTGGTGTATCTTTCTTGAAACAGGTGATGTTCATAAGTATACAGAGCCATGGAGGAGAAAACATGAGCTCTCCATTACTCCCCTTTCTCGTTTCCTCTTTTCCTTTTACTTTACGGATCTTTAACTCTCTCCCCATCCTTCATAGCCCTGGCCAAATACTTGCTGCTTTCCTAAGACGTTCATGCCTCAGAAACATGTTGATTTCAGTTTCCTTTTAATTTATTTTCTTCCTTCTTTTATAAATATGTCTTATATCAATTGGTAGCAGATTTTTTTTTTTTAAAGCAATAAGTTGATTTACAACACAAATGTGCTTAGCTTCAACATAAGAGTTAACACATTTCTGATATATTTTCAGGATTGGAAGACATTTCGGTTTCTGCCCAGGCCAGTGTGAATTAAATAAGAGGAGATATCTTGTGTCAGTTTTCAGCCTCAAGCACACACACGGTAATAAAGCTTCTGCTCTCTCAGTTCTCAGAGGTGAGTTTTTTGAGTATAAAGGGAAAGCCAAGATAGTTACAGTAATTCTGTATGTGGTTCTGGAGATACTTTCTCAGTCTATGATAAGGACACACAGATAAGAAGTGAGGAGATTCTGCATTTGATACTGGTGGTCTGTTTGAGCATCTCAGGCTGTGCTCAGGCTTAAATTAGGAAGAATTTAATCATTCTTTGGCTCAGTTACCTAAAACTAATGAAAAAGTCAGTGTTTGAAAACTAGAGAGTTATTTGGCATTTAATGGTTAGAGGCAATGAGTTTTCTTGTGGCTTCGCAAAGATCACTGCCCCAAATGGAAGCTAAATGTTTTATCTTCATTCACTGCAACAAAAATACTGCTTTAAAAAAAGTGAATAACAAAATGAGAAATATCTTGTTTTTCTTTTTTACCTATTATTTTAGAGACAACAAATAGACTTCAGCAATAGAAATGTTAGTTGGAAAAAAAAGTTGTGTCAATTTTTGTTTGTTCTCCTAATGGTTACTATCCTACATTTTAAAAAAATTCTAAGGGAACCCAAGGATTAAAACATACATTTTCTTCGTCCAATTTCCCCAAGTTCTAATTATATCTTTTACTTCATATCTTTGTTTCAATGACACAAAGAAAAATAACAATGAGAATAATAAATCACTTTCTAGCAACATTAGTATAGCCCATCATACACTATAACGAAAAGCGGTGGCCCGTGTAGGTAGCAGTGCTGGAGTAGGCTGGGTATCAGCTCACAAGGGCTGATTCTGCACATCTCTTTTAACTCCTTGTTCAGTGCCCTCAGCTTAGTAGCTTGAAATCGCAACATTGGGGCACTTGCATCACAGAAATCAGCAAATGCTACAGATCAGGGCTCCCACACTCTCTCCAGGTAGCTCGTTTACCGGTATATCACAGATTAAATATCCGAAGTATTAAAAAAAAAGATCACGTTGTGTGGTATCAGGTGTCAGGAGAGAGAGAACAGAGAGGTTTTAACTATTCAAGAAGTGAAATTGTCTTGAATTCCACACTACTTCTTAACATTGGTTGAACCATATGAAGCTTTGATCTTGAACAATTTTGACCCCCCAAAATATACAAAGGTGCAGGTAACAGAAAACCCAGAAAATAGTGGTTTAAATGAATAAAGGTCTGTCTCACAGAATGAGAAATCTAAAGCAGCCATGAGATGATATAACTGTTCAAGATGCTGTCGGAGACTAAGGGTCTTTCTACATTTCTCCTCTACCATACTTAGTAAGTTGATTTTTGTCCTCGTGTTTGTCACCTTATGGTCACATGTTGCCTGTTGTGCCTCTAGGCACCATGCTTGCATCCCAGGGAGATGAGCAGAGAAGGGTAAAAGTCTATACCCACCAAGTTTATTCATGTTAACCAGAAAGACAAAAATTTTCCCTGGAGCCATACTCAAAAATTCAATTTATCTCTTATTGGCCAAAACCTGTCACAAGGTCACTCCCAGCTGAAGGGGAAAGAGATTGCTAAGACAGATGTAGACCAATCATGTAAACCAGTTCATCTTTGGCCCTGGTTATGGGTCTACTCTTTCTGAGAGGAGTAGATCTTAGCCGTCACCTGAGCAAACCGAGGTTTAACTGGTAGGAAAAGTAAAGAAGAGGTGGAAATAGGGAGGACAATGAATGGCATCTATCCCGATTCCTTTCTTGTTATTAATTCAGACATCTTCAGGTTTTTAAAAAACTCTAACAAGATTTTCCATTTCTGGGTATAAATGTATAAAGTGTTAGGAGTTATATATAATCTTTTATACTGGTTGCTTAGCATTGTGCATAATTAGCATGCAACTCAAAAAAACTATGCAGTACAGATGAATCAGTTTTCAATGTTTATATGATCACAATATTAAAATTCATTCTTGAAAGCTCAGCCTTCTTATTTTGGTCTATCTGTGGCACAGTAGTCTGTTTACAGCTCCAAATTATGTGCTTTAAACAACAAGATTAAGGGGGACCCTGACTTAAGGGTGACCTGCCACGCTGGCCTAACAGATAGCTGGAAGAAGATAATGATATAAAAATTTTACAGCATAATTTTTTCTGAATAAAAAACTTAATGCTAGTTATTTTGAGGAAGGTTGAAAAACGGAAGTACATTCTTCTGTGGTGATGATTATATTTTCTAAAAACTCTGACGAGGCTTTTGCTTACCTTGGTATTTAAGAATCGTATTACTCAAATGATCAGTAGCCCTTCTTCTACAATAATGACGGGTTGACCACCATGTAACCTCAAGTAATATATCAGTCTGAGTTGACTATTGTTTATGCTTTGCTGTCTCATTAATTTGCTTATGACAGCTAGGAGAGTGCATGACTGCTCTGCACTTGGCTGGGCTTTTTCGAGAAGTGTAAACAATGCAGGCTTTCATAACATGCATACTTCTTGTCACATTTATGAGCACAAGACCCAGAATCCAACATGCTTAGTTTCTACCCAGATGAGGCCCTGTACTGGCAATGTGACCCGGAACAAGTTACTTAATGACTTAAGCCTCAGTTTTTTCATTTGTACAATGATACTTTGTCAGGTGGTTGTGAGGATTAAATGAGACAAAAAGTAAGTAAAGCGCTTAGCACATATTAAGAACTTAAAGGAATCTCTTCTATCACTTTGAGATGGTTGGAAAACAAAGCATCTGAAGGTATTTCTATAATTAAAAGATAAAAACCATGATCATTATCTCTCAATCTTTACTTAATACTCGTTAGGAATGGGGCAACATATAAGATTACATGATTATAATTCTACAAAGGATCAATTAAAATAGTGGACTAGTCACCACTAACATTGACTCCTATAGGTTTGGTCCTTTAAGGATATAAAATCATATTTAACTTTAAACCCAACCAGAAAGCTCAAATATGCATTTAAAAAAATATTCAAGTATGTACCTATAGGACTCTAAATAATCATCTAAATAACAAGAGTGGAATTAAAGCTAATTTAAGTTTGGGGTTAAGTTTATTTTATCGCATTCTGGTAAGCTGCCAACATGTATGTGGTTTGTGTATTGTGATACGATAAGTTAGTTAGCAAATATATTCAATTGTTCTAAAAACTTCATTCCTTAATTATATTAGCTAAATAAGAATTTACACAAGATCTGAAAATTTTTGGATGACTCAACATTTTGCTATTGGCTATTTTATATAACAGTCTTATCCCTTCGTCGTCTCAAAGAAAGAATCTCATTGCATCTTTCCATGTCAGTCATTTAGGGCAACTTCTACCTCAACAAAAGAACAGAAAATATCGCAATGTGAGCCACTAGATGGCACACTAACAGCAGTGATGGCACTCTAGCATCGGGAAAACAAAATAACATTTTTTGAAATCTACAGTTAAAACTATATGGGTATAATAGTAGATCATACGGGTATCCATTATATATTATTGGATCAATGCAAACATCAAAAAATTGACTGTGAATATGAATTTCTATACAATAAATTTCCTTTTCCCATTGACTTCTATTATAAATTCAAAGATGTGTTTCTCTGGATAATGAAAATTAATGTGGGACACATAATAAGTTATCATTTGAGAAAGTAATGCCTTTTATATTGACATATTTTAAAAAATCTATTTTAACATTTTAGTAAAGGTATTGAAATGTCAAAATTCAAATATTCTATAGTCAAAATTAATTTCATGTATGACACAACATCATACGAGTCTGGAAAATAAATGACATTTTAACCACACCAAATACATGGGGCTAAAATTCCCATTCATAACTCCTTTTAGGCTCTCTGAAATGGTTCCTAATATTGACTGGACTCTGATGAGTTTTAGAAATAGTCTTGGCCAAAAGAGAGGGAGGAAAACCAAACACAGCAGAGGCAGCAATTAAGTAGAATAGCAAATGAACAAATGCAGCAGCAGATTCTGCAAATGCAAGTCCTTAGAAGTAATTGAAGCAGTGAGAAAGCTCACTTATTGAAATGGATAGTTGGAAATATGAAAATTCTGTGAAAAGAGTCTTTAGTGATGCAATAATTCAGTTTTTAAATTATGAAGTTATGCCTGAATGAAAAGCAGGTTCATTTTCTAATGAAATAAACATTTTTCTGAAGCTACAGTATTTAATTTAAACATCACTGTTTATCAAGTAACTCTTCTTCAAGGTCTGATTCACAACTGTCTCTTAAATCAAAATAAAAGTCATAATGGGTCATGGGTCCACTATTATCTGGTTCTCTGCACTTGCTTAACTATTCTCATCTGCCATGAAGCTCCAATTCATATTCTAGGCAGGCAAGGTGGCTCACTCTTCTTCATGTTGCTTTATCTCCTCTCTCCCCTTCTACTTCACTGTGGCAAAGATGGTGAACTCCCTTTCCACAGCCTAGGGCTGTAGCTGAGAAGTCCTGACCAGTCAGGTCCTATATTTTGCAGTCCCAGCCTCTCTTGTATCCAGGTGGGATTATGTGATTAGTTCCTGCCAGTGTTATATGAGCAAAAATGATGTGCATTACTTCTTGGCCAAGTAGATTAAGAAATGGCAGTGCCTTCTCTGTGCTATTCTCTTTCCCCATCTGCCAAGTGGCTATTAACAAACAGGATGATTTTGGAAGCCACAGGTAGAAGGTATGGACACTCCATCAGCTTAAGGCTCTGAATGATGGTATGAAGCAGGGTCTTCCTCCACTCTTCATCCCACCTTCCACTTTTGCCACCTAACCAGGAACATCTGTTTTGGATTTTATGTGAGTGAGAAATAAACGTCTACTGCTAAATCATTAAGATATTTTTTACAGCATGTAGCCTTACTTTATTTGCAAAAGTTCTTTTTATACCTGGAATGCTTTTTCCAAAACAGGGGAGAAAAAACATTTATTAAGCACATATTATGTGCTAAGCGCATCATAATGTTAACATTTTCATAGCAATGTATGCATGGCATCATTTTAAAAAAATCTTCCCAGGCTCAAGAGCTAGTCATTGTTATTGTACAAATGCTATTGGGTAATTCTGTTTAAGTGTAGACAGTCTCTGACTTGTGAACATTTTACATTAAGAGGTCCATCTGGGGACTTTATTCAGTGCTGTGGGTGGGACTGAGTAAACTAAAGATTGATGAGAAAAATACGGGAAATGGCTATATGCCATTCTAACATATTGAAGTATGGCTTTGGGCTACATAAGGAGATAACAGAGAAAGATGAAATTGATAGACAGGGCGGCCTTGAGATTCAGAATGATACTGAATGCCAATTTAAGAAATTTGGACTTTGTAATTTGGTCCATAGGCAATTAGAGAGAGAGGTGTTATTAAATCTTTTGTGCAGTCAAGTGTCATGAACCAGTGTCTACTTTATAAATATTTATTTGGAAATAATATTATTTATAGCTAACTTACACATTAACTTTTAGAGAAGGGTTTTATTATTATTATTATTATTGTGATGGCATTATTCTGTGCATTGTAGGATGTTTAGCAGCATCTTTGGTCTCTACCAACTAAATGCCTTCCTTTCTACATATTCCAGGTACTCATGACACTGGAATCCTTTGCCCAAATAGCCTTATCTTCCAAAGATGGGTTCTTGAGGGTGACTGTGCAGTGAGTTTGGACATGCATGCTGGGGTATCCATGTGCCTGTGCCTGAGGCCTCTCATGATACTAGGTGGATGGAGAATGGTGGGCAGCTCCTAAAAATTCCAATGAGAAACTTCAAAAAGCCTGATAATTCTAAATTTGAGCCTATCTTCCCAGTCTTGGTTCCTTTTGAGAGACTTAAAGATAATGCCAGAGGTAGTGGGATGAGCAGGGGATCCCATGACCAGAGGTTATTGTGCTTAGTCTGATGAGGTAGAGTGAGGAGAAACCTGAGCCAGGTGAGACACAATGATGTGCCCAACAGTCACTTGTGTTCTGTAATCCAGTTAAGGTAACATGGTGGGAAGAAGAACTCATATGCATCTAGGTTATAACCTGATTCTGCCTATGGTATCGATATGGCAGTTGATCGAAGCCAAGAATGATCAGAATGCTTTGACCAGGCAGAGAAAGGGAAAGGACATCTAGAGAGTAAGAAAAAGCACGGATGTGTTGGCAGGATGCTCAAGCGTTTGGTAGTTGTTTGGGGAATGGGAAGACTAATGGTGTGGTTGGAAGACAGTGTGCTTGGGGAGAAGGGAAGGGGGTGACTCTGCAAGGATCCTGCATAGGGGCCCTAAGGCCCCTCAAAGGAGCTGAGACTTTCTCCTGTAGTGGAGTATCTGATTTAACTATGGAAGGAAATGGAGAGACAGTAGAGGCTGGGAGATGAGAAAGTTATTTTTAAAATTTTGACAAGAGATGCTGGGCTGAACAGAGACATTGGGTCTAGGAGTGAAGAGGAGAGAATGGAGAGATTCTGTGAAGGCAGAATATGACAGCTCACAAGAATATGACAGCTATTAATATAACCCCAAGGATACTGAAACATAGATATATGCCTTAGATTTTTAAGATTTCTGGCATAAAAGATTTTTGGGTTTTACATTGGGCCACATCAAATTAAATTTTGAAATAGGATTTAAAAATTTTATTTTCCTCTTTCTTTTCAGGGCTATTTTGTAGAACTTCAGTGCCTCCATATCTTTTAAAATTTTTGTATTTCACTCCTCCGTGTGTATGTATGTGTATGTGTACATATATATGTGTGCATGTGTGTGTGTGTGTATTTTAGTCAGTCCATAAAACTGATTTTTCTATAAATATGATTCCAAAAGTAAAAACTTCAGACTGAGTGAAAACCAGAAGAGATTATGTTTGGAAGCAATGGGGATTCTAGTATCCCTGAAATCACTCAACCTTTGTGCTGCCCAGTGCTACCAACATGGATGCCTCTCCATGTCACTATCCTGCAAAGAAATTAACCTCTCATGCACTGAACCAATATACAGAAATGAGAATAAAAGGAATATAATATTCCAACTTAATTCAATTAAAGAGAGCAGATTACTTTGGGCTCCATTTTTGGGGGGAAAGATCATCTGAACTGAATGTTAATTTGAGTTGATACACAACTGCCTTCAGCTATCTTCAAAAGAAGATAACTAGCCTATACTTGGAAAATTTCAACAGGCAATTATATTCACTTTAACCTTTTGTTGGGACATCTACAAGAGTGAGATGTCTCTGAATTATTAGCATTCTTTTCCACTACTGGAAAATTCCATCACTTCCAACAAGTTTTCAGACTGTCTCCTTTGGGTCCAATGACTGTAAAATGCCAATTACAAAATTGAAAACAATGGGCTCACAAGGCCGGGAAGAATTCCAAATCATTTTGTGGGCTTATCAAGCCTCCTTCTGGACAATGAAAGAAATGTGGGAAATGCAGCAACCGCTTTAAAAAGCATCATTGTTTAACACTGAGACTCCTCTGTGCAGTGTGTTCTGATGTGCTTTAAAGTTCACAGAATCCGGGCATCTCAGGTCAGAAGAGGCTTTACGATATCATTTAAATCTGGCATTCTTTCTCTCATTTTATCTTTATATAGACAGTGATATTTAAATCAACATGTATTTTTTAACATTGACCCTGTGCAAGGTGGAGAGTAGTGTGACACAACAGAAATTAAGCCCCCTTCTACTGAGTCTTGGCCTGGCATGCTCAGCAAAGCCTGAAAAGGTAGGAGGTGGAGTAGGACGTGTTGTTTAGGTTGTATCTGGATGGCTGTGCTCGAAGAGCATGTGAGGCAAAGGGAATGAGATGCAAAAATGTTTGGAGGTGGGAAAAACAAAGCCGGTCAGTAGGACATTAGTCGTACCAGTTTGACCTAATAGAAAGTTCACAGAAAGAGGAGTAGGAGATAAGGTAAGGAAGGGTGTTGCAACTATGAATTGACAAGTCTTTGGACTCTTCTGAGAGTACTGATAAATATCAAAGCATTTTGAGCAGGGCCATGAACAATAAACCTACCCTGGGACCAAGGAATTTACTCAAGGAAAAAAATCGATTTGAATTTAAGAGAAACTATGGATCTACATTCCCATTAAAGAAATCTATAATAATGACTTCAGTTATGCTCAATGAGCCAGGCTTCTTAAAACTCAGTTCTAGGAAACATGCCCTGTTCCCTGCTACTATTAGACATAAGAAGTAGCAGGCATGGGGAGTGTTCACCAAAAATCAGAATAATATCTTTTCAGGCTAGTGCTCAAAAAGAGTGTAGCAAGATGAGGATTGCCTAAGTCTGCTCTGGCTGCCATAACAAAATACCACGGACTGGGGAACTTAAACAACAGAAATTTATTTCTTACAGTTCTGGTGGCTGGGAAGTCCAAGATTAAGCTGCTAGCCAATTGAGTGTCTGGTGTGGTTCTCTCTTCCTGGTTTGTAGGTGGCTGCCTTCTTGATGTATCCTCATGTAAGAGAAAGAGAGAGAGATAGAGAATACTCTTCCTCTTCACACAAAGCCGTAGTCCTATCAGATTAGAGCCGCACTATTACGACTTCATTCAACTTTGGTTAAATCCTAAAGACTCTCTCTCCAGATACAGACACACCGGGGGTTAGGGTTTCAACATATGAACTTGGGGGGGCGGGCAGTGGGACACAATCCAGTCCATAGCAGGAGGTTAGGTGTAGCCATTCAACTAATTAAACATAGGAAATCTTTTGTTTACCCAGGATTTGAGAAACTGTGAAAGTTGTAAAATCATCACTGTAATATTTTCTACCACATTCTCTCACTATGTTGTAGAACTTTCCCGTAATCCTAGAACTGATAAAGACTATTCTTTTTATATATTAAAATTATGCAAATAATGACACATGATTAATGAGTAATTTTCAGATAACTGCATTATATCTATATGGAATAAAGTAGGCTGCCTAATCCATCTTTTGCTAATAATAGTTTTAATTTAATTGATCACTGGAGATGTGCTGGGGTTTTACATGTTATCTCATTAGTCTTCACTATGATGACTAATAACACTATGATGTAAAAGCCTCCATCCTACAGATGAGAAAACTTAAGCTTGGAGAACTTAGGTAATAGTACAAGACAGAGCCAGGTTTCAAAGCTCAGACTTGGATGATTCCCAAATCTAGAAACTCCAGTGTACCACTTCATCATTCTTGATATTATATTGTATTTCACTGCATTGATGATATAACAGATAAGAAGGACATTTAAAAAAATTAACTTCTTGAAAGGATAGGGATGAAAATATCAAAATCACCTAGAGAAATTTTTTTTAAACCCCAATGTAGTTCTCTTCTGCCACAAAATACAAACATGCACACAGACTAGGTCCATGGAATCAGAATCTTAGGATTGGGTGCAGGGATATGTATTTTATTAAGTTACCTAGGTGATTCTAGTGATTGGCCAGATTTAGGACCATGGTGGGTCGAATGATAACCTCCCAAAATATATATCTACAGCCTAATCTCCAGAAACTGTGAATGTGGAAAGAGTCTTTGCAAATGTAATTAAGTTAAGGATCTCTAGATGAGATCATCAAGGATCATCTAGGTGGGCCCTAGATCCAAAGTCAAGTGTCCTTATAAGAGACGCAGAGAAGGAGAGAAGGCCATGTGAAGATGGAGGCAGAGATTAGCTATGCAGCCACAAGTTACAGACCACCCGGAGCCACCAGAAGTTGGGAGAGGCAGAGAAGGATTCTCCCCTGAAGCAGAGGGAGTGCAGTCCTGCCAACCCCTTGATTTCTGACTTCTGGCCTCTGGAACTGTGAGAGAATACATATCTGTTGTTTAAGCCACCAAGTTTATGGTAATTTGTTATAGCGTCCTGAGAAAATGAATATAAGAACCTACTGATTTAGGTGACTTAAAGTAGCAAAAGTAATTGAGGCAGGATTGAATGTGAGAATGAGAGAAAAAAAAATTGGAAATAATACAAAATACTTTTTTGCCATTCAGTAATGCTCACAATTTAACAGGCTATTTTGATTTTAGTCTTTCACCATTCAAAGCTCCATCTATACATCATTAACCACTTTAAAAGTACTGAGACGACCCTTGTAAATTATATTTACATTATCTGGGAAAGGTCATTCAAGGCCATTGTGCATGTAGGCTTTATGGATTCTAGAGCCTTAGGAAATCGTTACAATTCGTTGCCTTCCTAAGCACCTACTGGTGAGGTTAAAATGAAACAATAAAAATAGACAACCATTCCCCAGAGAATATCTATCCTCTCAGAGGGTGGGAGGTTAAGCGGGGAGGAGAAAAAGTGAGAAGTACCTCTTTTACTTTGTACCTCTGGAAGTGTAAATGCCATTTATTTCTATTCTTCAGCTAGCATAGCTCCCAATGATGAAGGCTTTTCCACTATGGGAGATAATGCAAGACAGCAACATTTCTATAGTTAATGTGCTTAAAAACAAGTAGAAGACAATTAACTATGGCCTTCTTGGGTACTGGGCCAATAATTATTTTCCCTCTATAAATGTTTTTAAATGTTATGTCATCTTTTGAAGGACTCAGAGTTAGATACTAGTTACTGTCCTATGTAACAATTAAAAATAAACAAAAATACTATGTATTAAGTCCCATTTTACCACCAATTAGGAAACTATTCAATATTATGTTGGGTCAATCTAACATGATATTGCCTCTATTTTACCTGGATTCTTGGCTATAAAAGAGCTTCTTGAAATTACACTAGTACATTGTATTAGAAATGTATTAATTTTATTTCCCCAAGTTTATATTTTCAGCCCTACCATCTTCCCTAAATGCCAGACTGGATACACCTAAACTTGACACTTCCACTTGGATGAGTGGCCAAAAAAGAACATTTTGATTTTGATTTCCCCCGATCTTATTTATTCCTCAATGTTCCCTATCTCAGTGGCAATGACATTTGCCCAGATGTGAAATGAAAAATTATGGAGTCATCCTCTTCTTTTCTCTTTCTGGAAATCACTTTACCTCATATCTATATCCAATAACATTGGCTCAATCTTCCAAAAACATCCTGAATCCTACCACTTCTTTCCCCCTTAGCCTACTCCATCATCTGGTACCTAGATTACTGCAACAGCTTTTAAATTCGTCTCCCTGGTTCTCCTTTGGCCCCCACAGTTTATTCTCTACCCAGCAACCAGAGTTTTAAAATATAAACTATATTATATTTTATCACGTCTTCCCTACTTAAACTTTCCAATGCTTCTGGATTATTTAACACATAGGTAACTGTTGAAATTGAGACCCCCAAATAACTGTAGCTTTAACCAGATAGAAGGGATGCTAATGATGCCTCCACAGGTCAGGGACCCAGGCTACTCATATCTTATTCTTCTACTATGCATAGTGTGTAACCACCTGGTCCAAGATGGGTCAATGCCACCACATCTGCTCTCAGGCCAGTAGGAAGTGGAAAAGAAGGCATGCCCCTTCTTACAGGATATAACCTTGAAAATGTGCCTATCACTTCCACTCACATCCTAGTGGCCAGAAATTAGTTGTGCTATCACATTTAACTGCAAGGAAGGCTTATAAATATAATCTCTATTTCATGTAGTCGTATGCTGAGCTGGAAATTAGAGGTTCTATTACAATAGCAAAAAGGGAGAATGAATATTTGAGGATATTATAGTATTAGGTTGTGGTAAGACATATATCCAAATACATTATAGCTCAACAAATGGAAGTTAATTTTTCTTCACTTAAGAGTTTGGTTTTTGGCTGGACTTTTCTCAATGTGGTCATGGGGGTTCCAGGTGATGGAGGCTCTGTCATCTTCAACATCTGGATTTGAAGGTTGCCATCAACATTTCCATCTCAGAGAACAAGAAAGGAGAAATGGCATAGAGATGCATGTGTGGGTGATTTTTATTATCTAACATGATATTGCCTCTATTTTACCTGGCTAGTCCTGGAAGTGGTGCACATCACTTCCACTCATTCCACTGGCTATTTCACTCATATGACAACATCTAAGTACAGTATATATTGTGAAATTGGTCAGGTTACATACCCAGGAGGAAGAGAAAAGATTTGGATGAACATCTAGCAAGATTCCCATCTCACACAAAGTAAAATTCAAAGTTCTTACCAGACTTAAGGCCCTTACGAAGGCTGGCTTATGGCTACGTCTCCAAATTTCCTTCAATCTTCCTCCTGCCAGTTTTGATACAGCCTCATTGGCCCTCTTTCTTGTCCTTGAACTTACCAAGTCTGTTTTCACTCTAGTCTCTGGATCCTTTTGTCCAGATTTTAGTATGTCTCAAATCTTTACTTCATTGAGTTCTTGACTTAAAAGTTATCTCCTCAGAAGACCATCTATAGCCACCATTTCCACACCTTTCACATTTTTTATCATTCTTGATCATTTCTCATCACCATCAAATCCCTTCTCAGGTTTCATTTTTCTTGATAGAACCTATAACTTGTTCATCTGTTTATTTATGGCCTGTGCCTATCTATAACCTTTGTTTATTATGAGGGTATTACCTATATTGCTCATTGCTATATTCCTACTTGCCTAGAAAATTGTCATGGTAGGTGTGCAATAAATATTAATTAATTAATTAATTAATTAATATAGAAACCCTTAGTTACACACAAGATTTATTATAGCATCCCATGAACTAATATCTTTCCACTCTTATACATTTTCTTTCTAGAAGAACATACCCCAGATGTTTGATATTTGCATTCCTTAATAGCAGAATAGGGAAAATCACATAACTATGTCCTAAAATGATGATCAAGATTACAAATAGATAATATATGTGAAATGGTAAGTACAGCATGTGGTATGTGGTCACATGAGCAGAGTGTGCTCAATAAGTGCTAGCTATGACCGCTGCTCTGCTACTGCTACCTCTAGGTTCTTATAGGGAAAGCATTAAAAGTATCAAAAAAGGGAAAATCTCTTAATCATTAATATGGTCTTAAAACATTATATTATATAAATTTATTTATTTATAAATTTAGTCTTTTTTATATATTATATAAATATAGGGAGAGAAAGAAAGAATCTAAAATATAGGGGGAAGGGTAAAGGGGGATCAATATGTGGTGACGGAAAGAAATCTAACTATGGGAGGTCAACACACAGTGTAAAAATATATATGCCTTACTGTTAAAGTGCACAGCTGAAACATATTGGATTTCATTAACCAATGTCACCATAAAAATAAATAAATAAATAAATAAATAGAATGTAAAAATAATAAAATAAAATAAAATATAGCTATCTGCTACTCTGAAGGTAAAGTGACAATGGGAAGGTTCTGAATTGCCTTTCATTTATTCGTTGTTAAAAGGCTATATCTAGACTCTAACCCTCTCCAGCACCAGTTTGATTGCAATAATATAACAGCTTAGAATATTACAGTCATTCTTTTGACATGACCTATTAAAGAGAAAGCAGAACAAAATCCTTCTGGTAACAGTCTGTACTGTGTCTAATGCATTATTGAACACTACAGGGTTTTCCATTTGGTTTTTGTTTTCAAATTAAGAACACATTCAATCATACAGTTGATGAATTACATCTGCTATATTCCAGTTGATGGAACCGTTAAAGGTGATATAGTTACACCAGTTAATACAGTATCTTAGATAATTCTTGTGAAGGGCTGTGATGAAAATAAACCATGTAAGTGGAATCAACCAGGAAATGGCTCCCAAACACAAGATTCTGAAAATATTTAGCTAGTAAAAACACTGAAATAATTATTTTAAATTAAAAAATCATTCTATTTGTTTTTGTAGCAATCATCTAAAAAAAAAGCTCTCCCTTGACTTTTTAGTATAAATATTCCTTTCTCTGATGTTACTGAAAAATTTCATAGGCCTCAGTATTGGGTTACCAGTTGGCAAGTCAGTTGCTCTCCCTCACTGCCTGCTTAGTGACTTACAGTTTCTCATTACCAGATCTAGTCAAAGCAGATTAAGGGTCCTGTGTATGATATTTTATAGGTACAGCATACAACTGCTGGAAGAAGCTGAGATTTCTGGCAGTGACTGAAATATAGTTCCTATGAAAGTGTAGCACATGACAGTACTCCTCCCCCTGCCCCCTAACATTCACCACACAGTTCAGCACAATTCCCATCCCCACCCCAGCTTGGTATTCATCACACTATTACCCTCTGCTTCAGGCTGAACTGAACTTTGGGAGATTCAGTCTTGTAACGGATATAGAAATAGAATTGCTGATGAGGAAAAATGAGAGGTTATGACTTTGGCTGGCTCAGATGACAACTCTACTTTTTCTGGTCAGTGCAACCCCTTGCTCTGAAGTTCAGGGCAGTGGTGGGGACAGCCAAAATCTTCTTCTTGCTTTGGGGCTGTTGAGTCTGTTCTGGTTCAAAGGGTAGTGCTTGTGACATCCAAGATTATGTTTCTCAATCCCTCGCCATTAACAAGGCAGTCAGTGGGAAGTCCCTCGGGTTTTCAACAGATCTTCTTCTCTTATCTATAGTTTACAATGCTGGTGCTGGATTTTTATCTTTTTTTTTTTTTAACATATTCTTATGAGTATTTTAACAAGATATTGAGAGGAGGTCTGTGAGGTATTGCAAATTTTCTACCACATTAACCTGAAAGTTATTTGATTTTATTATTAAGATCAGTTGAGCAGAATAATTAGATCTCAGGCTAAATGGATCATAATGATCCTCTAAGGATCAATCTCATATATTCAGTCTTTTTGACTGTTGGAGATAGAAGGGAATTGGACCTCATCTACTCCAAACCCTCACTTTATCTAAGGAATCTGATGGTGCAAGAGGATCAATGATTTGCACAAGGACAGTTGGGGTTAGAGAGCTGAGCAGGTACTCATATCGATTAGCTAATATTATTCTGCATCTTTTGTTATAATTTGAAAATATCATTATAAGTCAGATCTGTGCCCTGTGTCTTACATATATTCTCTATTTTTATCTTCATCAAAACCTATCAAAAGTATGTGTTGTTATCCATATAATGCCAGCAAAAGATTTTATTTTTATTAAAAGTAAGGAATTTTTAAATTTAAAGTTTTTGCAGAACTACTCAAATGACTAAATCTGAGAAAGTAAAAACCAAAAAGTAAGGGATCTTTATTTCTAATTATCAGATTCTTTGTGTTTCTATGCAGAGTACCTCCTATTAATATTGAGGTAGCTGGGAACCTGAGTTACTAAGTAGGAAATCACTTTGTAAATACTATAATGAATGAAAAAGACTATAGATAAATTGGAGGAGGATATTTTATTAAGAGATGAGGCTCTGTGAATTACCCCTACCTCAATAGTACAAACACATTTAATGTCTTCTCTCAGCCAAATTCCTAATAGGATGTAGCTTGACAAATACTCTTTTTGATGCTTCACATTGGCCACTGCCTTTAGTTCTCACGGTCTTTATCGAGACAGGGTAGAGTAAAATTGACAGATTTTCCTTTATGTTATAGTCCTGCCTACCTGAAATTACACCATGCCCATCATTAGAGTTTTGGTTGTTGCCAAAGCTTTTTAAACAACCATTTACAGCCTTCAGAGTTACCACTGTGATGACTAATTTCATTCATTATATGTAGATTAGACCACTTTTTCCCTTTTAGAGGACAACCTTACTTATTTTCTATCCAAAATTTTAGCAGGTACTTTCATCATCTTGCCCATATATTTATCACCTAGATTATTGTGGCAATGTAATCAAATGGTGGAATGAGTTGAAATCTCTTCCTCTGTGTTATTCATGGAATCACAGCATTAAAAGAGACCTTAGAATACCATTTTGCCCAAGACTCTTCCTTTAAGTGAGTGAATGCCTTATATCATGCACACCACAAGATCTCTCGTTCTCTTAATTGAATTCAAAAATGACACAGAACAATTTGAGGATTAACTCTAGCTGACATTTTAAAAAGTAGTGATTGTTCCTTATGTTTAAACAAAACCTTCCTAATTTAATTTAACTTTATTTCTTCTTCATTCATTTTTTTTTTTTTTTCTGGGAGAGATGGGTAGAAGAAAGAGAAGATTCCAGCTTTGTGGAATGACTGTGTGAGCATTGAGGCAGAAGCCAGGCAGGTGGCTTGGCTAAATAAACTCTGACCAAAAATGGGAGTGATGAGGTAAGGTATGAGAAGTGGCCCTGACATTCAGGAGGTTTGGGCCTGAATTTCCTGTATATATTATCTAAGTTTTCCATCTCACCTTAGTAGTCAGTTAACAAAGGAAAGAACCAGAAGCAAGAGGGCAGACCTTGGAGTGGGTCTCATTGGAAAAGGGAGGCTGCCCAGAGGTCAGGCAAGGTGCCTTATTGTTCCAAAAGCAACATTCATACCCCTCACAACCTCACACATATCCCAAAAGAATCTCTCTACTCCAGAGGTAGAGCTTGTGAAGGAGAAAATAGATGTGTAAAAAAGCTCCAGACACCAGGAAGCTCCAGGACCACCATGGTGACTAAAGCCATTTTTATAATCGAGCTATGGGGAGCAGTCCCTGACTCCAAAGACCCTT